>CM061236.1:150010171-151257314 GCA_030848705.1 Heracleum sosnowskyi | reverse complement strand
AAAAACCCATTTCCGGAAATGAAATTTCGCGTTTTTTGGTCCGTACGTCCATTTTGTACCTCTATTTTAGCACGTGACAAAAAAAATCGGAAGAAAAATGTCCGGAACCTCGTTTATTGAGCGCGTGAAAATGCCAGTGAAACCAGTTTGGGCCAAAAAGTGGTTTTTTCCCATTTCGGGGGTCGAAAAAACCCATTTCCGAAAATGAAATTTCGCGTTTTTTGGTCCGTACGTCCATTTTGTACCTCTATTTTAGCACGTGACAAAAAAAATCGGAAGAAAAATGTCCGGAACCTCGTTTATTGAGCGCGTGAAAATGCCAGTGAAACCAGTTTTGGGCCAAAAAGTGGGTTTTTTCCCATTTTCGGGGGTCGAAAAAACCCATTTCCGAAATGAAATTTCGCGTTTTTGGTCCGTACTGTCATTTTGTACCTCTATTTTAGCACGTGACAAAAAAAATCGGAAGAAAAATGTCAGGAACCTCGTTTATTGAGCGCGTGAAAATGCCAGTGAAACCAGTTTTGGGCCAAAAAGTGGGTTTTTTCCCCATTTTCGGGGGTCGAAAAACCCATTTCCGAAAATGAAATTTCGCGTTTTTTGGTCCGTACGTCCATTTTGTACCTCTATTTTAGCACGTGACAAAAAAAATCGGAAGAAAAATGTCAGGAACCTCGTTTTTTGAGCGCGTGAAAATGCCAGTGAAACCAGTTTTGGGCCAAAAAGTGGGTTTTTTTCCCATTTTCGGGGGTCGAAAAAACCCATTTCCGGAAAATGAAATTTCACGTTTTTTGGTCCGTACGTCCATTTTGTACCTCTATTTTAGCACGTGACAAAAAAAATCGGAAGAAAAATGTCCGGAACCTCGTTTTTGAGCGCGTGAAAATGCCAGTGAAACCAGTTTTGGGCCAAAAAGTGGGTTTTTTCCCATTTTCGGGGGTCGAAAAAACCCATTTCCGGAAATGAAATATCGCGTTTTTTGGTCCGTACGTCCATGTTATTCCTCTATTTTAGCACGTGACAAAAAAAATCGGAAGAAAAATGTCCGGAACCTCGTTTTTTGAGCGCGTGAAAATGCCAGTGAAACCAGTTTTGGGCCAAAAAGTGGGTTTTTTCCATTTTCGGGGGTCGAAAAAACCCATTTCCGGAAATGAAATTTCGAGTTTTTTGGTCCGTACGTCCATTTTGTACCTCTATTTTAGCACGTGACAAAAAAAATCGGAAGAAAAATGTCCGGAACCTCGTTTATTGAGCGCGTGAAAATGCCAGTGAAACCAGTTTTGGGCCAAAAAGTGGGTTTTTTCCCATTTTCGGGGGTCGAAAAAACCCATTTCCGGAATGAAATTTCGCGTTTTTTGGTCCGTACGTCCATTTTGTACCTCTATTTTAGCACGTGACAAAAAAATCGGAAAGAAAAATGTCCGGAACCTCATTTTTTGAGCGCGTGATAATGCCAGTGAAACTAGTTTTGGGCCAAAATTGGGTTTTTTTTCCATTTTCGGGGTCGAAAAAACCCATTTCCGGAAATGAAATTTCGCGTTTTTTGGTCCGTAACGTCCATTTTGTACCTCTATTTTAGCACGTGACAAAAAAAATCGGAAGAAAAATGTCCGGAACCTCGTTTTTGAGCGAGTGAAAATGCCCAGTGAAACCAGTTTTGGGCCAAAAAGTGGGTTTTTTCCCATTTTCGGGGGTCGAAAAAACCCATTTCCGAAAATGAAATTTCGCGTTTTTGGTCCGTACGTCCATTTTGTACCTCTATTTTAGCACGTGAAAAAAAAATCGGAAGAAAAATGTCAGGAACCTCGTTTTTTGAGCGCGTGAAAATGCCAGTGAAACCAGTTTTGGGCCAAAAAGTGGGTTTTTTCCCATTTTCGGGGGTCAAAAAAACCCATTTCCGGAAATGAAATTTCGCGTTTTTTTGTCCGTACGTCCATTTTGTACCTCTATTTTAGCACGTGACAAAAAAAATCGGAAGAAAAATGTCCGGAACCTCTTTTTTTGAGCGCGTGATAATGCCAGTGAAACCAGTTTTGGGCCAAAAAGTGGGTTTTTTCCCATTTTCGGGGGTCGAAAAAACCCATTTCCGGAAATGAAATTTCGCGTTTTTTGGTCCGTACGTCCATTTTGTACCTCTATTTTAGCACGTGACAAAAAAATCGGAAGAAAATGTCCGGAACCTCTTTTTTTGAGCGCGTGATAATGCCAGTGAAACCAGTTTTGGGCCAAAATTGGTTTTTTTTCCATTTTCGGGGGTCGAAAAAACCCATTTCCGGAAATGAAATTTCGCGTTTTTTGGTTCGTACGTCCATTTTGTACCTCTATTTTAGCACGTGACAAAAAAAATCGGAAGAAAAATGTCCGGAACCTCGTTTTTTGAGCGCGTGATAATGCCAGTGAAACCAGTTTTGGGCCAAAAAGTGGGTTTTTTCCCATTTTCGGGGGTCGAAAAAACCCATTTCCGAAAATGAAATTTCGCGTTTTTTGGTCCGTACGTCCATTTTGTACCTCTATTTTAGCACGTGAAAAAAAAAATCGGAAGAAAAATGTCAGGAACCTCGTTTTTTGAGCGCGTGAAAATGCCAGTGAAACCAGTTTTGGGCCAAAAAGTGGGTTTTTTTCCCATTTTCGGGGGTCGAAAAAACCCATTTCCGGAAATGAAATTTCACGTTTTTTGGTCCGTACGTCCATTTTGTACCTCTATTTTAGCACGTGACAAAAAAAATCGGAAGAAAAATGTCCGGAACCTCGTTTTTTGAGCGCGTGAAAATGCCAGTGAAACCAGTTTTGGGCCAAAAAGTGGGTTTTTTCCATTTTCGGGGGTCGAAAAAACCCATTTCCGGAAATGAAATATCGCGTTTTTTGGTCCGTATGTCCATGTTATTCCTCTATTTTAGCACGTGACAAAAAAAATCGGAAGAAAAATGTCCGGAACCTCGTTTTTTGAGCGCGTGAAAATGCCAGTGAAACCAGTTTTGGGCCAAAAAGTGGGTTTTTTCCCATTTTCGGGGGTCGAAAAAACCCATTTCCGGAAATGAAATTTCGAGTTTTTGGTCCGTACGTCCATTTTGTACCTCTATTTTAGCACGTGACAAAAAAATCGGAAGAAAAATGTCCGGAACCTCGTTTATTGAGCGCGTGAAAATGCCAGTGAAACCAGTTTTGGGCCAAAAAGTGGGTTTTTTCCCATTTTCGGGGGTCGAAAAAACCCATTTCCGGAAATGAAATTTCGCGTTTTTTGGTCCGTACGTCCATTTTGTACCTCTATTTTAGCACGTGACAAAAAAAATCGGAAGAAAAATGTCCGGAACCTCATTTTTGAGCGCGTGATAATGCTAGTGAAACCAGTTTTGGGCCAAAATTGGGTTTTTTTCCATTTTCGGGGGTCGAAAAAACCCATTTCCGGAAATGAAATTTCGCGTTTTTTGGTCCGTACGTCCATTTTGTACCTCTATTTAGCACGTGACAAAAAAAATTGGAAGAAAAATGTCCGGAACCTCGTTTTTTGAGCGCGTGAAAATGCCAGTGAAACCAGTTTTGGCCAAAAAGTGGGTTTTTTCCCATTTTCGGGGGTCGAAAAAACCCATTTCCGAAAAGAAATTTCGCGTTTTTTGGTCCGTACGTCCAATTTGTACCTCTATTTTAGCACGTGAAAAAAAAAATCGGAAGAAAAATGTCAGGAACCTCGTTTTTTGAGCGCGTGAAAATGCCAGTGAAACCAGTTTTGGGCCAAAAAGTGGGTTTTTTCCCATTTTCGGGGGTCGAAAAAACCCATTTCCGGAAATGAAATTTCGCGTTTTTTGGTCCGTACGTCCATTTTGTACCTCTATTTTAGCACGTGACAAAAAAAATCGGAAGAAAAATGTCCGGAACCTCGTTTTTGAGCGCGTGAAAATGCCAGTGAAACCAGTTTTGGGCCAAAAAGTGGGTTTTTTCCCATTTTCGGGGGTCGAAAAAACCCATTTCCGGAAATGAAATTTCGCCTTTTTTGGTCCGTACGTCCATTTTGTACCTCTATTTTAGCACGTGACAAAAAAAAATCGGAAGAAAAATGTCCGGAACCTCTTTTTTGAGCGCGTGATAATGCCAGTGAAACCAGTTTTGGGCCAAAATTGGGTTTTTTTTCCAATTTTCGGGGGTCGAAAAAACCCATTTCCGGAAATGAAATTTCGCGTTTTTTGGTCCGTACGTCCATTTTGTACCTCTATTTTAGCACGTGACAAAAAAATCGGAAGAAAAATGTCCGGAACCTCGTTTTTTGAGCGCGTGATAATGCCAGTGAAACCAGTTTTGGGCCAAAAAGTGGGTTTTTTCCCATTTTCGGGGGTCGAAAAAACCCATTTCCGAAAATGAAATTTCGCGTTTTTTGGTCCGTACGTCCATTTTGTACCTCTATTTTAGCACGTGAAAAAAAAAATCGGAAGAAAAATGTCAGGAACCTCGTTTTTTGAGCGCGTGAAAATGCCAGTGAAACCAGTTTTGGGCCAAAAAGTGGGTTTTTTCCCATTTTCGGGGGTCGAAAAACCCATTTCCGGAAATGAAATTTCGAGTTTTTTGGTCCGTACGTCCATTTTGTACCTCTATTTTAGCACGTGACAAAAAAAATCGGAAGAAAAATGTCCGGAACCTCGTTTATTGAGCGCGTGAAAATGCCAGTGAAACCAGTTTTGGGCCAAAAAGTGGGTTTTTTCCCATTTTCGGGGGTCGAAAAAACCCATTTCCGGAAATGAAATTTCGCGTTTTTTGGTCCGTACGTCCATTTTGTACCTCTATTTTAGCACGTGACAAAAAAAAATCGGAAGAAAAATGTCCGGAACCTTGTTTTTTGAGCGCGTGATAATGCCAGTGAAACCAGTTTTGGCCAAAAAGTGGGTTTTTTCCCATTTTCGGGGGTCGAAAAAACCCATTTCCGAAAATGAAATTTCGCGTTTTTTGGTCCGTACGTCCATTTTGTACCTCTATTTTAGCACGTGAAAAAAAAAATCGGAAGAAAAATGTCAGGAACCTCGTTTTTTGAGCGCGTGAAAATGCCAGTGAAACCAGTTTTGGGCCAAAAAGTGGGTTTTTTCCCATTTTCGGGGGTCGAAAAAACCCATTTCCGGAAATGAAATTTCGAGTTTTTTGGTCCGTACGTCCATTTTGTACCTCTATTTTAGCACGTGACAAAAAAAAATCGGAAGAAAAATGTCCGGAACCTCGTTTATTGAGCGCGTGAAAATGCCAGTGAAACCAGTTTTGGGCCAAAAAGTGGGTTTTTTCCCATTTTCGGGGGTCGAAAAAACCCATTTCCGGAAATGAAATTTCGCGTTTTTTGGTCCGTACGTCCATTTTGTACCTCTATTTTAGCACGGGACAAAAAAATCGGAAGAAAAATGTCAGGAACCTCGTTTTTTGAGCGCGTGAAAATGCCAGTGAAACCAGTTTTGGGCCAAAAAGTGGGTTTTTTCCCATTTTCGGGGGTCGAAAAAACCCATTTTCGAAAATGAAATTTCGCGTTTTTTGGTCCGTACGTCCATTTTGTACCTCTATTTTAGCACGTGACAAAAAAAATCGGAAGAAAATGTCAGGAACCTCGTTTTTTGAGCGCGTGAAAATGCCAGTGAAACCAGTTTTGGGCCAAAAAGTGGGTTTTTTCCATTTTCGGGGGTCGAAAAAACCCATTTCCGGAAATGAAATTTCACGTTTTTTTGGTCCGTACGTCCATTTTGTACCTCTATTTTAGCACGTGACAAAAAAAATCGGAAGAAAAATGTCCGGAACCTCGTTTATTGAGCGCGTGAAAATGCCAGTGAAACCAGTTTTGGGCCAAAAAGTGGGTTTTTTCCCATTTTCGGGGGTCGAAAAAACCCATTTCCGGAAATGAAATATCGTGTTTTTTTGGTCCGTACGTCCATTTTGTACCTCTATTTTAGCACGTGACAAAAAAAATTGAAGAAAAATGTCCGGAACCTCATTTTTGAGCGCGTGATAATGCCAGTGAAACCTGTTTTGGGCCAAAAGTGGTTTTTTCCATTTTCGGGGTCGAAAAAACCCATTTCCGGAAATGAAATTTCGCGTTTTTTGGTCCGTACGTCCATGTTATTCCTCTATTTTAGCACGTGACAAAAAAAATCGGAAGAAAAATGTCCGGAACTCGTTTTTGAGCGCGTGAAAATGCCAGTGAAACCAGTTTTGGGCCAAAAAGTGGGTTTTTTCCCATTTTCGGGGATCGAAAAAACCCATTTTCGAAAATGAAATTTCACGTTTTTTTGGTCCGTACGTCCATTTTGTACCTCTATTTTAGCACGTGACAAAAAAAATCGGAAGAAAAATGTCAGGAACCTCGTTTTTTGAGCGCGTGAAAATGCCAGTGAAACCAGTTTTGGGCCAAAAAGTGGGTTTTTTCCCATTTTCGGGGGTCGAAAAAACCCATTTCCGGAAATGAAATTTCACGTTTTTTGGTCCGTACGTCCATTTTGTACCTCTATTTTAGCACGTGACAAAAAAAATTCGGAAGAAAAATGTCCGGAACCTCGTTTTTGAGCGCGTGAAAATGCCAGTGAAACCAGTTTTGGGCCAAAAAGTGGGTTTTTTCCCATTTTCGGGGGTCGAAAAAACCCATTTCCGAAATGAAATTTCGCGTTTTTTGGTCCGTACGTCCATTTTGTACCTCTATTTTAGCACGTGACAAAAAAAAATCGGAAGAAAAATGTCCGGAACCTCTTTTTTGAGCGCGTGATAATGCCAGTGAAAACCAGTTTTGGGCCAAAATTGGGTTTTTTTTCCATTTTCGGGGGTCGAAAAAACCCATTTCCGAAAATGAAATTTCGCGTTTTTTGGTCCGTACGTCCATTTTGTACCTCTATTTTAGCACGTGACAAAAAAATCGGAAGAAAAATGTCCGGAACCTCGTTTTTTGAGCGCGTGATAATGCCAGTGAAACCAGTTTTGGGCCAAAAAGTGGGTTTTTTCCCATTTTCGGGGGTCGAAAAAACCCATTTCCGAAAATGAAATTTCGCGTTTTTTGGTCCGTACGTCCATTTTGTACCTCTATTTTAGCACGTGAAAAAAAAAATCGGAAGAAAAATGTCAGGAACCTCGTTTTTTGAGCGCGTGAAAATGCCAGTGAAACCAGTTTTGGGCCAAAAAGTGGGTTTTTTCCCATTTTCGGGGTCGAAAAAACCCATTTCCGGAAATGAAATTTCGAGTTTTTTGGTCCGTACGTCCATTTTGTACCTCTATTTTAGCACGTGACAAAAAAAATCGGAAGAAAAATGTCCGGAACCTCGTTTATTGAGCGCGTGAAAATGCCAGTGAAACAGTTTTGGGCCAAAAAGTGGGTTTTTTCCATTTTCGGGGGTCGAAAAAACCCATTTCCGGAAATGAAATTTCGCGTTTTTTTGGTCCGTACGTCCATTTTGTACCTCTATTTTAGCACGTGACAAAAAAAATCGGAAGAAAAATGTCAGGAACCTCGTTTTTTGAGCGCGTGAAAATGCCAGTGAAACCAGTTTTGGGCCAAAAAGTGGGTTTTTTCCCATTTTCGGGGGTCGAAAAAACCCATTTTCCGTCCATTTTGTACCTCTATTTTAGCACGTGACAAAAAAAATCGGAAGAAAAATGTCAGGAACCTCGTTTTTTGAGCGCGTGAAAATGCCAGTGAAACCAGTTTTGGGCCAAAAAGTGGGTTTTTTCCCCATTTTCGGGGGTCGAAAAAACCCATTTCCGGAAATGAAATTTCACGTTTTTTGGTCCGTACGTCCATTTTTGTACCTCTATTTTAGCACGTGACAAAAAAAAATCGGAAGAAAAATGTCCGGAACCTCGTTTTTTGAGCGCGTGAAAATGCCAGTGAAAACCAGTTTTGGGCCAAAAAGTGGGTTTTTTTCCCATTTTCGGGGGTCGAAAAAACCCATTTCCGGAAATGAAATTTCGCGTTTTTTGGTCCGTACGTCCATTTTGTACCTCTATTTTAGCACGTGACAAAAAAAATCGGAAGAAAAATGTCCGGAACCTCTTTTTTTGAGCGCGTGATAATGCCAGTGAAACCAGTTTCTGGGCCAAAATTGGGTTTTTTTTTCCATTTTCGGGGGTCGAAAAAACCCATTTCCGAAAATGAAATTTCGCGTTTTTTGGTCCGTACGTCCATTTTGTACCTCTATTTTTAGCACGTGACAAAAAAATCGGAAGAAAAATGTCCGGAACCTCGTTTTTTGAGCGCGTGATAATGCCAGTGAAACCAGTTTTGGGCCAAAAAGTGGGTTTTTTTCCCATTTTCGGGGGTCGAAAAAACCCATTTCCGAAAATGAAATTTCGCGTTTTTTTGGTCCGTACGTCCATTTTGTACCTCTATTTTAGCACGTGAAAAAAAAAATCGGAAGAAAAATGTCAGGAACCTCGTTTTTTGAGCGCGTGAAAATGCCAGTGAAACCAGTTTTGGGCCAAAAAGTGGGTTTTTTCCCATTTTCGGGGGTCGAAAAAACCCATTTCCGGAAATGAAATTTCGAGTTTTTTGGTCCGTACGTCCATTTTGTACCTCTATTTTAGCACGTGACAAAAAAAATCGGAAGAAAAATGTCCGGAACCTCGTTTATTGAGCGCGTGAAAATGCCAGTGAAACCAGTTTTGGGCCAAAAAAGTGGGTTTTTTCCCATTTTCGGGGGTCGAAAAAACCCATTTCCGGAAATGAAATTTCGCGTTTTTTGGTCCGTACGTCCATTTTGTACCTCTATTTTAGCACGTGACAAAAAAAATCGGAAGAAAAATGTCAGGAACCTCGTTTTTTGAGCGCGTGAAAATGCCAGTGAAACCAGTTTTGGGCCAAAAAGTGGGTTTTTTTCCCATTTTCGGGGGTCGAAAAACCCATTTTCGAAATGAAATTTCGCGTTTTTTGGTCCGTACGTCCATTTTGTACCTCTATTTTAGCACGTGACAAAAAAATCGGAAGAAAAATGTCAGGAACCTCGTTTTTTGAGCGCGTGAAAATGCCAGTGAAACCAGTTTTGGGCCAAAAAGTGGGTTTTTTCCCATTTTCGGGGGGTCGAAAAAACCCATTTTCCGGGAAATGAAATTTTCACGTTTTTTGGTCCGTACGTCCATTTTGTACCTCTATTTTAGCACGTGACAAAAAAAATCGGAAGAAAAATGTCCGGAACCTCGTTTTTTGAGCGCGTGAAAAATGCCAGTGAAACCAGTTTTGGGCCAAAAAGTGGGTTTTTTTCCCCATTTTCGGGGGTCGAAAAAACCCATTTCCGGAAATGAAATTTCGCGTTTTTTTGGTCCGTACGTCCATTTTGTACCTCTATTTTAGCACGTGACAAAAAAAAATCGGAAGAAAAATGTCCGGAACCTCTTTTTTTGAGCGCGTGATAATGCCAGTGAAACCAGTTTTGGGCCAAAATTGGGTTTTTTTTTCCATTTTCGGGGGTCGAAAAAAACCCATTTCCGAAAATGAAATTTCGCAGTTTTTTGGTCCGTACGTCCATTTTGTACCTCTATTTTAGCACGTGACAAAAAAATCGGAAGAAAAATGTCCGGAACCTCGTTTTTTGAGCGCGTGATAATGCCAGTGAAACCAGTTTTGGGCCAAAAAGTGGGTTTTTTTCCCATTTTCGGGGGTCGAAAAAACCCATTTCCGAAAATGAAATTTCGCGTTTTTTGGTCCGTACGTCCATTTTGTACCTCTATTTTAGCACGTGAAAAAAAAAATCGGAAGAAAAAGGTCAGGAACCTCGTTTTTTGAGCGCGTGAAAATGCCAGTGAAACCAGTTTTGGGCCAAAAAGTGGGTTTTTTTCCCATTTTCGGGGGTCGAAAAAACCCATTTCCGGAAATGAAATTTCGAGTTTTTTGGTCCGTACGTCCATTTTGTACCTCTATTTTAGCACGTGACAAAAAAAAATCGGAAGAAAAATGTCCGGAACCTCGTTTATTGAGCGCGTGAAAATGCCAGTGAAACCAGTTTTGGGCCAAAAAGTGGGTTTTTTTCCCATTTTCGGGGGTCGAAAAAACCCATTTCCGGAAATGAAATTTCGCGTTTTTTGGTCCGTACGTCCATTTTGTACCTCTATTTTAGCACGTGACAAAAAAAATCGGAAGAAAAATGTCAGGAACCTCGTTTTTTGAGCGCGTGAAAATGCCAGTGAAACCAGTTTTGGGCCAAAAAGTGGGTTTTTTCCCATTTTCGGGGGTCGAAAAAACCCATTTTCGAAAATGAAATTTCGCGTTTTTTGGTCCGTACGTCCATTTTGTACCTCTATTTTAGCACGTGACAAAAAAAATCGGAAGAAAAATGTCAGGAACCTCGTTTTTTGAGCGCGTGAAAATGCCAGTGAAACCAGTTTTGGGCCCAAAAAGTGGGTTTTTTCCCATTTTCGGGGGTCGAAAAAACCCATTTCCGGAAATGAAATTTCACGTTTTTTGGTCCGAACGTCCATTTTGTACCTCTATTTTAGCACGTGACAAAAAAAATCGGAAGAAAAATGTCCGGAACCTCGTTTTTTGAGCGCGTGAAAATGCCAGTGAAACCAGTTTTGGGCCAAAAAGTGGGTTTTTTTCCCATTTTCGGGGGTCGAAAAAACCCATTTCCGGAAATGAAATTTCGCGTTTTTTGGTCCGTACGTCCATTTTGTACCTCTATTTTAGCACGTGACAAAAAAAATCGGAAGAAAAATGTCCGGAACCTCTTTTTTTGAGCGCGTGATTAATGCCAGTGAAACCAGTTTTGGGGCCAAAATTGGGTTTTTTTTCCATTTTCGGGGGTCGAAAAAACCCCATTTCCGGAAATGAAATTTCGCGTTTTTTGGTCCGTACGTCCATTTTGTACCTCTATTTTAGCGCGTGACAAAAAAATCGGAAGAAAAAATGTCCGGAACCTCGTTTTTTGAGCGCGTGATAATGCCAGTGAAACCAGTTTTGGGCCAAAAAGTGGGTTTTTTCCCATTTTCGGGGGTCGAAAAAACCCATTTCCGAAAATGAAATTTCGCGTTTTTTGGTCCGTACGTCCATTTTGTACCTTTATTTTAGCACGTGAAAAAAAAAAATCGGAAGAAAAATGTCAGGAACCTCGTTTTTTGAGCGCGTGAAAATGCCAGTGAAACCAGTTTTGGGCCAAAAAGTGGGTTTTTTTCCCATTTTCGGGGGTCGAAAAAAACCCATTTCCGGAAATGAAATTTCGAGTTTTTTGGTCCGTACGTCCATTTTGTACCTCTATTTTAGCACGTGACAAAAAAAAATCGGAAGAAAAATGTCCGGAACCTCGTTTATTGAGCGCGTGAAAATGCCAGTGAAACCAGTTTTGGGCCAAAAAGTGGGTTTTTTCCCATTTTCGGGGGTCGAAAAAAACCCATTTCCGGAAATGAAATTTCGCGTTTTTTGGTCCGTACGTCCATTTTGTACCTCTATTTTAGCACGTGACAAAAAAAATCGGAAGAAAAATGTCAGGAACCTCGTTTTTTGAGCGCGTGAAAATGCCAGTGAAACCAGTTTTGGGCCAAAAAGTGGGTTTTTTCCCATTTTCGGGGGTCGAAAAAACCCATTTTTGAAAATGAAATTTCGCGTTTTTTGGTCCGTACGTCCATTTTGTACCTCTATTTTAGCACGTGACAAAAAAAAATCGGAAGAAAAATGTCAGGAACCTCGTTTTTTGAGCGCGTGAAAATGCCAGTGAAACCAGTTTTGGGCCAAAAAGTGGGTTTTTTCCCATTTTCGGGGGTCGAAAAAACCCATTTCCGGAAATGAAATTTCACGTTTTTTGGTCCGTACGTCCATTTTGTACCTCTATTTTAGCACGTGACAAAAAAAATCGGAAGAAAAATGTCCGGAACCTCGTTTATTGAGCGCGTGAAAATGCTAGTGAAACCAGTTTTGGGCCAAAAAGTGGGTTTTTTCCCATTTTCGGGGGTCGAAAAAACCCATTTCCGGAAATGAAATATCGTGTTTTTTGGTCCGTACGTCCATTTTGTACCTCTATTTTAGCACGTGACAAAAAAAATTGGAAGAAAAATGTCCGGAATCTCATTTTTTGAGCGCGTGATAATGCCAGTGAAACCTGTTTTGGGCCAAAAGTGGGTTTTTTCCCATTTTCGGGGTTCGAAAAAACCCATTTCCGGAAATGAAATTTCGCGTTTTTTGGTCCGTACGTCCATGTTATTCCTCTATTTTAGCACGTGACAAAAAAAATCGGAAGAAAAATGTCCGGAACCTCGTTTTTTGAGCGCGTGAAAATGCCAGTGAAACCAGTTTTGGGCCAAAAAGTGGGTTTTTTCCCATTTTCGGGGGTCGAAAAAACCCATTTCCGGAAATGAAATTTCGCGTTTTTTGGTCCGTACGTCCATTTTGTACCTCTATTTTAGCATGTGACAAAAAAAATCGGAAGAAAAATGTCCGGAACCTCATTTTTTGAGCGCGTGATAATGCCAGTGAAACCAGTTTTGGGCCAAAATTGGGTTTTTTCCCATTTTCGGGGGTCGAAAAAACCCATTTTCGAAAATGAAATTTCGCGTTTTTTGGTCCGTACGTCCATTTTGTACCTCTATTTTAGCACGTGACAAAAAAAATCGGAAGAAAAATGTCAGGAACCTCGTTTTTTGAGCGCGTGAAAATGCCAGTGAAACCAGTTTTGGGCCAAAAAGTGGGTTTTTTCCCATTTTCGGGGGTCGAAAAAACCCATTTCCGGAAATGAAATTTCACGTTTTTTGGTCCGTACGTCCATTTTGTACCTCTATTTTAGCACGTGACAAAAAAAATCGGAAGAAAAATGTCCGGAACCTCGTTTATTGAGCGCGTGAAAATGCTAGTGAAACCAGTTTTGGGCCAAAAAGTGGGTTTTTTCCCATTTTCGGGGGTCGAAAAAACCCATTTCCGGAAATGAAATATCGTGTTTTTTGGTCCGTACGTCCATTTTGTACCTCTATTTTAGCACGTGACAAAAAAAATTGGAAGGAAAATGTCCGGAACCTCATTTTTTGAGCGCGTGATAATGCCAGTGAAACCTGTTTTGGGCCAAAAGTGGGTTTTTTCCCATTTTCGGGGGTCGAAAAAACCCATTTCCGGAAATGAAATTTCGCGTTTTTTGGTCCGTACGTCCATGTTATTCCTCTATTTTAGCACGTGACAAAAAAAATCGGAAGAAAAATGTCCGGAACCTCGTTTTTTGAGCGCGTGAAAATGCCAGTGAAACCAGTTTTGGGCCAAAAAGTGGGTTTTTTCCCATTTTCGGGGGTCGAAAAAACCCATTTCCGGAAATGAAATTTCGAGTTTTTTGGTCCGTACGTCCATTTTGTACCTCTATTTTAGCACGTGACAAAAAAAATCGGAAGAAAAATGTCCGGAACCTCGTTTATTGAGCGCGTGAAAATGCCAGTGAAACCAGTTTTGGGCCAAAAAGTGGGTTTTTTCCCATTTTCGGGGGTCGAAAAAACCCATTTCCGGAAATGAAATTTCACGTTTTTTGGTCCGTACGTCCATTTTGTACCTCTATTTTAGCACGTGACAAAAAAAATCGGAAGAAAAATGTCCGGAACCTCGTTTTTTGAGCGCGTGAAAATGCCAGTGAAACCAGTTTTGGGCCAAAAAGTGGGTTTTTTCCCATTTTCGGGGGTCGAAAAAACCCATTTCCGGAAATGAAATATCGCGTTTTTTGGTCCGTACGTCCATGTTATTCCTCTATTTTAGCACGTGACAAAAAAAATCGGAAGAAAAATGTCCGGAACCTCGTTTTTTGAGCGCGTGAAAATGCCAGTGAAACCAGTTTTGGGCCAAAAAGTGGGTTTTTTCCCATTTTCGGGGGTCGAAAAAACCCATTTCCGGAAATGAAATTTCGAGTTTTTTTGGTCCGTACGTCCATTTTGTACCTCTATTTTAGCACGTGACAAAAAAAATCGGAAGAAAAATGTCCGGAACCTCGTTTATTGAGCGCGTGAAAATGCCAGTGAAACCAGTTTTGGGCCAAAAAGTGGGTTTTTTCCCATTTTCGGGGGTCGAAAAAACCCATTTCCGGAAATGAAATTTCACGTTTTTTGGTCCGTACGTCCATTTTGTACCTCTATTTTAGCACGTGACAAAAAAAATCGGAAGAAAAATGTCCGGAACCTCGTTTTTTGAGCGCGTGAAAATGCCAGTGAAACCAGTTTTGGGCCAAAAAGTGGGTTTTTTCCCATTTTCGGGGGTCGAAAAAACCCATTTCCGGAAATGAAATATCGCGTTTTTTGGTCCGTACGTCCATGTTATTCCTCTATTTTAGCACGTGACAAAAAAAATCGGAAGAAAAATGTCCGGAACCTCGTTTTTTGAGCGCGTGAAAATGCCAGTGAAACCAGTTTTGGGCCAAAAAGTGGGTTTTTTCCCATTTTCGGGGGTCGAAAAAACCCATTTCCGGAAATGAAATTTCGAGTTTTTTGGTCCGTACGTCCATTTTGTACCTCTATTTTAGCACGTGACAAAAAAAATCGGAAGAAAAATGTCCGGAACCTCGTTTATTGAGCGCGTGAAAATGCCAGTGAAACCAGTTTTGGGCCAAAAAGTGGGTTTTTTCCCATTTTCGGGGGTCGAAAAAACCCATTTCCGGAAATGAAATTTCGCGTTTTTTGGTCCGTACGTCCATTTTGTACCTCTATTTTAGCACGTGACAAAAAAAATCGGAAGAAAAATGTCCGGAACCTCATTTTTTGAGCGCGTGATAATGCCAGTGAAACTAGTTTTGGGCCAAAATTGGGTTTTTTTTCCATTTTCGGGGGTCGAAAAAACCCATTTCCGGAAATGAAATTTCGCGTTTTTTGGTCCGTACGTCCATTTTGTACCTCTATTTTAGCACTTGACAAAAAAAATCGGAAGAAAAATGTCCGGAACCTCGTTTTTTGAGCGCGTGAAAATGCCAGTGAAACCAGTTTTGGGCCAAAAAGTGGGTTTTTTCCCATTTTCGGGGGTCGAAAAAACCCATTTCCGAAAATGAAATTTCGCGTTTTTTGGTCCGTACGTCCATTTTGTACCTCTATTTTAGCACGTGAAAAAAAAAATCGGAAGAAAAATGTCAGGAACCTCGTTTTTTGAGCGCGTGAAAATGCCAGTGAAACCAGTTTTGGGCCAAAAAGTGGGTTTTTTCCCATTTTCGGGGGTCGAAAAAACCCATTTCCGGAAATGAAATTTCGCGTTTTTTGGTCCGTACGTCCATTTTGTACCTCTATTTTAGCACGTGACAAAAACAATCGGAAGAAAAATGTCCGGAACCACGTTTTTTGAGCGCGTGAAAATGCCAGTGAAACCAGTTTTGGGCCAAAAAGTGGGTTTTTTCCCATTTTCGGGGGTCGAAAAAACCCATTTCCGGAAATGAAATTTCGCGTTTTTTGGTCCGTACGTCCATTTTGTACCTCTATTTTAGCACGTGACAAAAAAAATCGGAAGAAAAATGTCCGGAACCTCTTTTTTTGAGCGCGTGATAATGCCAGTGAAACCAGTTTTGGGCCAAAATTGGGTTTTTTTTCCATTTTCGGGGGTCGAAAAAACCCATTTCCGGAAATGAAATTTCGCGTTTTTTGGTCCGTACGTCCATTTTGTACCTCTATTTTAGCACGTGACAAAAAAATCGGAAGAAAAATGTCCGGAACCTCGTTTTTTGAGCGCGTGATAATGCCAGTGAAACCAGTTTTGGGCCAAAAAGTGGGTTTTTTCCCATTTTCGGGGGTCGAAAAAATCCATTTTCGAAAATGAAATTTCGCGTTTTTTGGTCCGTACGTCCATTTTGTACCTCTATTTTAGCACGTGAAAAAAAAATCGGAAGAAAAATGTCAGGAACCTCGTTTTTTGAGCGCGTGAAAATGCCAGTGAAACCAGTTTTGGGCCAAAAAGTGGGTTTTTTCCCATTTTCGGGGGTCGAAAAAACCCATTTCCGGAAATGAAATTTCGCGTTTTTTGGTCCGTACGTCCATTTTGTACCTCTATTTTAGCACGTGACAAAAACAATCGGAAGAAAAATGTCCGGAACCACGTTTTTTGAGCGCGTGAAAATGCCAGTGAAACCAGTTTTGGGCCAAAAAGTGGGTTTTTTCCCATTTTCGGGGGTCGAAAAAACCCATTTCCGGAAATGAAATATCGCGTTTTTTGGTCCGTACGTCCATGTTATTCCTCTATTTTAGCACGTGACAAAAAAAATCGGAAGAAAAATGTCCGGAACCTCGTTTTTTGAGCGCGTGAAAATGCCAGTGAAACCAGTTTTGGGCCAAAAAGTGGGTTTTTTCCCATTTTCGGGGGTCGAAAAAACCCATTTCCGGAAATGAAATTTCGAGTTTTTTGGTCCGTACGTCCATTTTGTACCTCTATTTTAGCACGTGACAAAAAAAATCGGAAGAAAAATGTCCGGAACCTCGTTTATTGAGCGCGTGAAAATGCCAGTGAAACCAGTTTTGGGCCAAAAAGTGGGTTTTTTCCCATTTTCGGGGGTCGAAAAAACCCATTTCCGGAAATGAAATTTCACGTTTTTTGGTCCGTACGTCCATTTTGTACCTCTATTTTAGCACGTGACAAAAAAAATCGGAAGAAAAATGTCCGGAACCTCGTTTTTTGAGCGCGTGAAAATGCCAGTGAAACCAGTTTTGGGCCAAAAAGTGGGTTTTTTCCCATTTTCGGGGGTCGAAAAAACCCATTTCCGGAAATGAAATATCGCGTTTTTTGGTCCGTACGTCCATGTTATTCCTCTATTTTAGCACGTGACAAAAAAAATCGGAAGAAAAATGTCCGGAACCTCGTTTTTTGAGCGCGTGAAAATGCCAGTGAAACCAGTTTTGGGCCAAAAAGTGGGTTTTTTCCCATTTTCGGGGGTCGAAAAAACCCATTTCCGGAAATGAAATTTCGAGTTTTTTGGTCCGTACGTCCATTTTGTACCTCTATTTTAGCACGTGACAAAAAAAATCGGAAGAAAAATGTCCGGAACCTCGTTTATTGAGCGCGTGAAAATGCCAGTGAAACCAGTTTTGGGCCAAAAAGTGGGTTTTTTCCCATTTTCGGGGGTCGAAAAAACCCATTTCCGGAAATGAAATTTCGCGTTTTTTGGTCCGTACGTCCATTTTGTACCTCTATTTTAGCACGTGACAAAAAAAATCGGAAGAAAAATGTCCGGAACCTCATTTTTTGAGCGCGTGATAATGCCAGTGAAACTAGTTTTGGGCCAAAATTGGGTTTTTTTTCCATTTTCGGGGGTCGAAAAAACCCATTTCCGGAAATGAAATTTCGCGTTTTTTGGTCCGTACGTCCATTTTGTACCTCTATTTTAGCACGTGACAAAAAAAATCGGAAGAAAAATGTCCGGAACCTCGTTTTTTAAGCGCGTGAAAATGCCAGTGAAACCAGTTTTGGGCCAAAAAGTGGTGTTATTCCCAAATGACCTAACAGAATTGTAGAAGGGGGGGGGGTTGAATACAATTCTTGATATTTTCTTAAAACTAAAACACTTTATAAAAATAAAACTGAACTGAATAAATAAAAACACAAGATATAAATAATTCAGTTGGATTGTTTGATGATCCAACTGAAGTGTTTTTATTGCGGAAATAATCTGTGATACAAAAGTACACAGCTGCTCAGTTACAAGGTTGTAGAGAAGAAAAATGCTCTCAAAGATAGCTAATACAAACTCTTTGTTTTTCTTCACACTAAATAAAGTAACTGCTACACTTGGTTATATAAACCCAAGTTTACAACCCTATTTTTGGCTACACTAATAGTACAATGAGTAACCGCCAATAGTTTGCTTTTCATCCCTTTGTCCAGTGGTCCTTGGAGATCCTTGCTTTTGACTTCATGCTTATTATGATCACTCCCAAGAGCCCAATTGGAAACTGGGATGTTTCCTTATTCCCCATGTCCATTTTAATGGTTTCCAATGCAAAGTACACTTCCACATCTTCTTTTTGATCTGTCAGGAACCTGTCACTATCACTTTGTCAATTGTATAGAAAAGCAATAATGATTCGTTGATGGCATAGAGATGTGTTTCGTTGATAGCTTTATTCTTTGTTTCGTTGATGAGCTTCCTTGTTTCGTTGATAGAGTAATCTTCATTCCGTTGACATGTCTTCACTTAGGCAAAATTACAAGGCACTAAATATTTACAATTAACCAACCTATTTTGCCTATCTAACCATTTAGTCAACATGACTTAGAAAACCTATCTAGTACTCAACAAACTGCATATCAAACTATGAAGTAATGTACAGTGCAATTGCTACATCACTCATTTCGTTGATGAGCTTCCTGTCAACGAAACACTGCAAAGCATGCTATTCCGTTGACAGTTACAAAATAACTTAATACAAAATCTACTAAGTGTTTTTATAATTATCATCAAGAACAACATATTCCTAACAATCTCCCCCAATTTATGACTGATAGAATAACAGCCATAAATCAAGAGCCTTGATGATAACAAAAACACTCAGGCATATTACACATGATAAAAGTAAAAGTTGTATTGAGCTTCATAAAGTTTTTAGAAATAATGCAAGACTTACAAAACTAATGCCCAAATGTGCTCCTCCAGACTGAGCAAATAATTCATCTTTGTCTTCTTTGGGGCATAGTCTTCTTCCCTCTCCTAGAGTTGTTCTCCTCAATCTGGACCTGTAGCCTTCTGTAAAAGATCTTCTCTTCTTCATCTTGATCACCAAGCTTGGATTGCATAAACCTTAGAGTTTGATTAGATGCCTTGTCCAGCTGGTCTTCCATCCTGAAGAACCTTCTGCAGTTGTCCTTGTCCTTGAATTCCATCATCCAGAAAGGTTGAAGATGGATCTTCTTTCCTGTTGAGGGCACTCTTAACATCCTGGGAAGAGCCTCAGGCTTGTTCCAGCTAGCCTTTATTTGACATATTCTGGAGACCACCTCAGACTTGGCTGTTTTGGTGAAGCCAAAGTCTTTCTTCAAGCATCTAAACACTGTGAGTAGTGTTTGGTAGTCTTCTCCTAGAATTCTGTAGAGAGGCCAAATTTGTTCTCTACCACCCTTGTATGTGAAAACCAATCTTTCAGGTAGCTTCTGAGAAGCTGCAATGCCCCTTACTTCCACCAGGTTGTCTAACTCAAGATGCAAGCTGGATTCTTCCCTGATGTCAGCAATGTACATGCAGTCCTCTGGATTTGAAGGGGGTTTTTGAGGTTGTGGCTTTCTCACAAATACTGGCTTTGTCTTGACAGCCCTTTGCTTTAATTTCTTCTTTGGATCCATCTCAAAAAGGAATTTAGGAAAGTTAGCCTCATCAAACTCAATTGGCTCTTCCTTTGGCTCAATTGGCTGATCATGATAATTAACAAGATGTTTGGGATCACAGGCTAACTTTAAAGATGGATCAGGAATTGTTGGAGGTACAGAAGAGTCTGATGCAATACTCTGAGAGTCATCATTTTCAAAGGTTATGTTTCTTCTAGCCCTTGCCTTTGGTTGCCTTGTACTCTTCTTTTCACTCCTTTCCTTTTGGGCTTTTTCTTCTTGCTGTCTTTCTTCTTCATCTAGAGCTTGAGCTACTGCAAGAGCTTGCATAGCTGCTCTTTCTGATTCCTCAGCCTTGGCTTCAGCAAAGTTTGGATGACCAGCCCAAACACAGATTTGTTGTCCATTCCTGTAGACAATTGCCCTTTGCTTCCTTATCTCATGATTATTACTTTCCTTGCTTTTTGTGATGAGAAGTCCAAGTAGTTTGAGCTCATCTGGATAAGGTGCAGGATAGAAAGTCCTTGCTATGTTTTTGCCTTTTGGTTTAGCAGGAGACTTGGGAGATAAGCTTCTTTGTAATGTAGCTTCTTCCACATCCCTAATGCATGAAGTTTGTCCTTTCTCCTTTCTTGGTCCTTGAATGACTCCATGTAGAAGGGGCTCTATAGCATAAGAGCTCTTGAACTGTGGCTCCACTTGTGCAGTCACCATTGCATTTGTTGATGGCTGATCTGTCTTTGAAGATTCAGTAATTTTCTTGAACCTTGCTTCTATGTTGGACCAATGATCTTTGATCTGTGCTGCAAGTTGTATCCTCATAGAAGCTTCCTGGATCAAGTCAATGCTATCCTTATTCTTCTTTCCAAACTCCCCCATTGCTAGTGGCTCCTGTGGTAATGTGATGGTTGGGACCAGCACCTTTGTGATTTGAATGGTTAGCTCCTGAGATTTCTCCCCCTTTTTGTTATCATCAAGAGAGACAACTGGGAGTCCTTGAGCTGCCACTAGCTGGGCGAAAAGTTGAGTCTGCTTCTCCTGTTCCTTTTGCATTTGAGATAAAGTAGCTTCCACCTTGTCCACTCTAGAAGAGAGAGTCTTCAAGGAGGTAGCCACTTCAGGTTCCTTAGAGAAAAACCTGTTCATTTTGGACATAGTGAGAAGAGGGAGCTTTTCATCCATCATCCTGTAGTTAGCATCCCTGAAATTGCTAATAGAGTCCTTGATTTCTGTAGCCTCAATCCTTGTCTGCATCATTTGTAGCCTTTGAATTTCCAGAGAATCCATGATGGCCTTGTAGAATTTCTTGTCTCTTGCATTTGCAGACTCATGAGCTAAGTAGGCTTCATTGTACTGCCTGGAGATAGCAGCATCTAGAGTGGCTCTACCATGCATACCTTGAGAAAGCCAGCCTGGTGTAGGAGGCACCACAGAAGTCCCAGTCTGTGAAGTGGTGGCCACCTGTAGATTATCACCATAGCTGTCCTCAGCATCAGAAAACTCAAATTCTCCACTTGCTGCAGCTCCTGAAGGTAGATTGGTCAGGGCATCCTTTGCTCTTTGCATTGATGCAGTTGTATGAATTAGATTTAGTGACCTTTCTGCCTCCACATTGCCCTGCTGAGCCATAATTTGATAGGCTGGCACAGGATGAGTAAAGGTCTCAGGATCCAGGGAAATACTATCCAGAGTTTGTTGATAAACCTCTTGGAAAGTAGGTTCCCTTTCTCCCTCACTGACCTCCATTAACTCATTAGCAATGGCTGCTTCCATCCTTATTTCGCCTGTAGTCCCTTCTCTCTCTCCACTCTGTTCTTGCATCATGGGCTCCCCATGGCTCACACCTCTCACACCCTCACCTTCACCTTCTAAGGTGGAACTCTCAATCTCTCCTTTTGCCTGGCTGGAAGAAATAGCCAGCCTCTCACTCACATTCTCTCCTTTTGCCTGGCTGCAAGCCAGCCTCTCAGTTTCACTCCCTCTCAGTCCTAGAAGTGTCTCAACTACCACTAGATCATCTGCACTAGTTGTGGGAACAACTTGATTTTCAATTAAAGGTGCAGAGTGAACTATCAACGGAATGGTAGTTTGAACTGTCAACGGTATGGATACCGTTGATGGAGAAACACTTGTCAACGAAATAGACTGTTTCGTTGATGAAGTCAAGAAAGCACTTTGAGAATGAGAAATTACAGTAGAGTCTGTGGTGATTGATTTTAAAGATTGGTCCACAGATCCCCTTGCAACTTCAGGAAAAATTGGTTGATGGCCCAACAAATCACTTAACAAGTGATGGCCACCAGCTTCAGAGTGGGGCTTCTCCAAGATTAGAGTTGGAGAATCAGGAATAGATGTATGGATCATGTCCACATCTAAAGATTGAGTTGGTGAATTTGATGGAGATAATTCAAGATTGATGTTTAGAGAATGGGACTGTAACCCCAGAGAAATGATAGGGGTTACATCAAACTGAATTTGAGAAACTGGAAGTGTTGCTTCCAGTGTGTGTGCACCCTGTGTACCCTTGGACTTTTGCTTCACTCTCCTTTGGTATTGGGAAAATGTAGACTTTGGGCTTGAAGTGTCCCTTACCCTCTTGGACTGTGCTCTTGGTGGAGAGCTTGTTTCAATAATCACATCCTTTTGGGAGGATGCAATTAGACTTGTGGTTAAATCCATTTTACTCATTGTGCCTTGTTGGGAAGACACAATGGGGCTTGGCTGGTACACACTAACCTGTCCTTCCTTATCCTTGGGGTTTCTTTGATGTTCACCCCTACCCTCACCTCTTACAACTCCAGACTCACTCCCCTTAGGTTGTGTGGTAGTTTTTACAACAGGTGCCTTTTGAGAAGCACCTGAGGTTGGCTTGGAGGATTTCTTTGATTTAGGTTTTGTTGCTAGGGTAGGAGCCTGTTGGGTCACAGCTACAGACTCCATAGCAACATTGGAAGGTAAAACAGTAGAGGAGTTAGCTACACTAACAGGGATAGTAGTAGTTACCTCAATGATTGGCAGATACACCACTGGAACATCACCATTGTGGTTCAGCCTCAGTATGTCTGTCAATACTCTCTTTTCTTGCACAAAGCACTCGAACCTGGCATTAGGGTTAGAGATAACTAATGGTGCTGGACTAACATGGTTAGCCAACATCATCAGAAACCTAGCATAATAGATATTTTTCTTCCTATTTGCTTTGTCACCCAACTTAGCACCAATTTCATACATAAGTTGGGTGCTAAAGTTGTGATATCTATCATTTAGAAGCATGGTTAGGAGAATTAACATAGAGTTAGTTAATGCATCAAAATTACTAATCTTTCCAGAAAAGACCTTAATGAATGCATCAGCTAAATAACTGTATTCCCTAACCAAACCTCTCCTAATTATTCTACCCAGATTATCAGTAGGCAAAGAGTAGTTTATAGAATTTAGCATGGTAGTTATTTCAGTGTTAGTAGGCAAAGCATCACAGTTATTATCAGGAATATGTAAACATGCTTGCAAAACATCAGAATTAACTATGTACTCATTACCTTGAAGGGTGAATTGTAGTGTGCAGTTTGTTCCACTATACTCACATGAGGTCCAAATTTCCTCGATTATCTCATTGTAGAGTGGTGTAGAGTGAAACATTGCATAGCTCAACTTGCAATTCTTCATGAAATCCATCATTTTGAAGAACAGGCTGTTCGGGTTTTCCTTGACAACAAAAGGGATGGAGTTGTTCTTCTCATAGATGAACCCTCCAGCAGACATAAGCTTGACTATAGGTGCCATTGTTGATTAAAGGAAAGCTTCGAACTGAATTGCTTGTTAGAGAGAAGAAGAGAGAAAAAGCCTTTGGAATTTTTGAGAACAGGTAAAAAGAAATAATGAAAATAAAATTTCTTAAATACTCCCCCAAAAATTCTCAGAAAATGAATCCAATAATAAATGTAAATTACTTGATTGGCTTAAAAATATAACCGTTACTCTTAAAGTATTACCATGATTTATACTTACAGGGGTGTATGCATAGATCGTGGTAAAAGACGTGTCAAATTACAACGGTTCAGATTAAAAGCGCTAAATCAACGAATCAGGATTGGGCGGTTAAAGTCCCGTCTTATTTCGTTGATAAAGCTGCGTTTCGTTGATATAAAAGATCTATCAACGAAACACCCAGAAAACTGCTAAGACTGTCAACGAAATGGTTCGTTTCGTTGACATAGTAATTTTGACTTAGACAAAATTTCACTTTTTCTTAAGAAAATTAATTCACAGAAAAACATAGCAAGTTTCTGGCTGCATTTTAACTTGCAAATATCTCAAAAATAATTAAGAGAAATTTAGCATACCTAGCTCACTTACTAATCTTGAGAATGTTGATTCATCAAGTGGCTTGGTAAAGATGTCTGCAAGTTGTTGTTCACTTGGAACAAAATGTAACTCCACAGTACCATTCATAACATGTTCTCTAATGAAATGGTACTTGATGTCAATGTGCTTGGTCCTTGAATGCTGCACTGGATTCTCAGTAATGGCAATGGCACTAGTGTTGTCACAGAAAATAGGAATTTTCTCAACTCTTAATCCATAATCAAGTAGTTGGTTTTTCATCCATAAAATCTGTGCACAACAACTTCCAGCTGCAATATACTCAGCCTCAGCTGTGGAGGTAGAAACTGAGTTTTGTTTCTTGCTGAACCATGACACAAGCTTGTTTCCTAGGAATTGACAGGTTCCAGTTGTACTTTTCCTGTCAATTTTACATCCTGCAAAGTCTGCATCTGAATAACCAATTAGTTCAAAACCAGATTCTCTAGGATACCAAATGCCAAGGTTTGGTGTTCCTTTGAGATACCTGAAAATTCTTTTAATAGCAACTAAATGGGATTCTCTAGGGTCAGCCTGAAATCTAGCACATAGACATGTAGCAAACATAATATCAGGTCTACTAGCTGTTAAATATAAAAGTGAGCCTACCATGCCTCTGTAACTTGAAATGTCCACAGATTTTTCCTTAGTATTCAATTCAAGTTTGGTGGCAGTAGGCATGGGAGTTTTGGCAGGAGAGCATTCCATTAGGTTAAACTTCTTTAATAAATCATGAATGTATTTTGTTTGACTAATGAAAATGCCTTCATTAACTTGCTTTACTTGGAGACCAAGAAAGTAAGTTAATTCTCCCATCATGCTCATTTCATATTTACTTTGCATAAGCTTGGCAAACTTTTGACAAAGTTTCACATCTGTAGACCCAAAGATTATATCATCTACATAAATTTGAACAAGTAAAGTAGAGCCATTTACAACCCTGTGAAAAAGAGTTTTATCTACAGTACCTCTAGTGAAATGATTCTCAAGGAGGAACTGTGAGAGAGTGTCATACCAGGCTCTAGGTGCTTGTTTCAAACCATAGAGTGCTTTGAGAAGGAAGTACACATAGTCTGGAAAATCATCGTCTTCAAAACCAGGAGGTTGACTTACATACACCTCCTCTTCCAATTCCCCATTCAGAAAAGCACTCTTCACATCCATTTGATAGACTTTGAAATTGGCATGGGCTGCATAGGCTAGGAAAATCCTTATTGCTTCTAGTCTTGCAACAGGAGCAAAGGTTTCATCAAAATCAATTCCCTCTTCCTGTGAGTAGCCTTTTGCAACCAGTCTAGCTTTGTTCCTTGTGACTATGCCATTTTCATCCATCTTGTTTCTGAACACCCACTTTGTGCCTATAACACTCCTGTCATTAGGCCTGGGCACCAGCTTCCAAACGTTGTTTCTCTCAAATTGGTTTAGCTCTTCTTGCATGGCTAAAACCCAATCTGGATCTAGAAGTGCATCCTCAACTTTCTTTGGCTCATCTTGAGACAGAAAGCTACTATATAGACATTCTTCTTGAGTTGCTCTTCTAGTTTGGACTTTTGAAGAAACATCACCTATAATAAGTTCAAAGGGATGATCTTTAGTCCATTTCCTTGAGGGAGGTAGATTTGCTCTTGAAGACGTAGCTTCATGATCATGATTGCCTTGATTGGATATTTGTCCTTGAGAAACTCCCCCTGAGTTTGTTGTCCCTAATTGATCACTTCTAGAAGCATTCCTATGACTATCAACGGTATGACCGCTTTGGCTGTCAACGAAACGCTCATTCTGACTGTCAACGAATCCACCATCATGACTGTCAACAAAATGACCAGTTGGTCTGCTAGCAGCTATCCTTTTTAATCTCAATGCAGCAATTTCATCCTCACTGCTGCTTTCATCTGTGCTAGATACAACAACTTTAGGCTGTTTCTCAGTAGCCTTATCATGATTCACTTGATCTCCTTCCTCATTTTCAAAAGAAAGACTTTCATGGAAACCTTCATCACAGAGACCTTGGATTTTGAGATCATCAAAAACAACATGTACAGATTCCATAACAATGTTGATTCTGAGATTATAGACTCTGTAAGCTTTCCCTGCTGCATATCCCACAAATATTGCTTCATCTGCCTTTGCTTCAAATTTCCCCAAATGCTCAGCTTGATTTCTCAGAACAAAGCACTTGCATCCAAAGACATGAAGAAAATCTAATAGTGGCTTCTTTCTTTTGAGTAACTGATAAGGGGTCATTCCTTTGGCCTGATTAATCAAAGAAATATTTTGAGTAAAGCAAGCTGTGTTAACTGCCTCAGCCCAAAAATATGTAGGTAACTTTGATTCATCTAGCATTGTCCTTGCAGCTTCAATAAGTGTTCTGTTTTTCCTTTCAACTACACCATTTTGCTGTGGTGTTCTTGCTGCTGAAAACTCATGCAAAATACCATTTTCTTCACAGAACACCTTCATGCTTGAATTCTTGAATTCTGTCCCATTGTCACTCCTAATCCTTCTTACTTTGAAATCAGGATGATTGCTTACCATCTTGATGTGATTGATAATGATTTCACTTGCCTCATCTTTAGAGTGCAAAAAGAAAGTCCATGTAAATCTAGAAAAATCATCAACAATCACAAGACAGTATTTCTTCTTTGAGATTGACATAACATTTACAGGGCCAAATAGGTCCATATGAAGCAATTCAAGCTGCTGGACAATTGATGACTCTGTCTTGCTTTTGAATGATGCCTTCTTCTGTTTTCCCTTTTGACAGGCATCACACAAACCATCCTTGGAGAACTCCACCTGTGGAATTCCTCTAGCAAGATCTTTCCTCACCAAATCATTCATAACTTTGAAATTCAGATGGGATAACTTCTTGTGCCATAACCAACTTTCATCCTTGCTTGCCTTGCTGAAGAGACAAGTGATGGTGTCTGAACTTGTGCTACTAAAGTCAGCAATGTACACATTCCCCCTTCTGAATCCAGTCATTACCACATTGTTGTTTCCTCCTTTAGAAACAACACAGGCTTCTCTTGAAAAAGTAACTAAAAATCCTTTGTCACAAAGTTGGCTGATACTAAGCAAGTTGTGCTTAAGACCATCCACCAGTGCAACCTCATCTATGATGACATTCTCTTTTGAAATCAAGCCATATCCCTTTGTGTAGCCTTTGCTGTCATCTCCAAAAGCAATACAAGGGCCAGCTCTTTCCTGAAACTCTGTGAGCAGGGTAGAATCACCAGTCATGTGTCTTGAACAACCACTATCCAAGTACCAAAGATTCCTTTTGTCTCCCTGCACACAATAAAACCAAATCAAGTCGATTTTGGTACCCAAGTTTCCTTGGGTCCTGTCTTGTTAGCCTTTGTATTCCCTTTTGTACCATTTTTCACTTTGGGTTCAGATTGATTCAAATCAATCTTTACCCTTGGTGTTGATTTCTGAGGGTTGCTCATATTTTCATTCATAGCATGCATAGTTGGAGGAACAATCATGTTATTCATGTTCCATGGCATTTGTGGCATGTTAAACATATTCATGTAAGGATTAGGCACAAATGGCATGCTAGCATATGGATTCTGAAATTGTGCATATGGAGCAAACATGTTAGGCATAACAGGCATTTTAGGCATGGAACTGTTCATTGCAGGCTTGGGCATTTTCACATTAACAGATTTCTTAACAGATTTGCAGTTAGTAGATAAATGATTAACACTTCCACAATTGACACATGTCTTTCTAGGTGCATATTTATCAGGTGTGTAATTGTTGTGTTTGTTAATTCCTACCTTGCCATTTCTGTTATTCTTTTTATTTCCCTTAGCCTCAACCTGAACTTTCTCTAACTTGTCTTTCAATTGCTTGTTAGACAAGTTACCTACATTAGCTCTCTCAACAGGCTTCTCAACTTTCTTTGATTTACTAGACTCACCTTGAACAAAGTTCTTGGTGACCGGACCATACTTGTCATTAAGTCTAGTGAGTTTATCTTTTCTTTTCTCTGTCAACGAAACAGCCTGATCGGTTGATGGTTCATCTGTCAACGAAACATTGCATTCCGTTGACATATCAACCTTCAACAAATGATCCTTGTTGTTTGTTGACTCAGTTTCTGATTCTAAGATTTCACCAACATACCCTAGCTTCTCTTTGTTCCTTTTCCATGATTGCTCACAGAAGGATTCCACGCCTTGAACATTAATTATGTTGGCAGCAACATTCCTGGCATCCTTCCATTTTGCAATCACACCTTGTTCTATCTCAAGTTGTGTTTTAAGAATTTCTTCCCTTTGTAACACGTTCTCAAGTTCCTTCTTAGCATCCCTACTAACACATCTCATTTTCTCAAATTCAATGAGCTGTGCTTCTAACATTGCATTCCTATCACTTAAGAGCAGATTGGTCTCTTTTATTCTAGAATTCTCTTTAGTAAGTGATTTAAGAGTAACACGCAAATTATATAATACAGTAGACATTTCATTTACTGCACTGTCGCATTCCTCTTTAGAAAGCTCAGAAAGATTAGTAATTGTTACCTGGTTGCTTGAGGAACTTGCTTCCTGCTCATGATTGTCAGCCATAAGAGCCAAGTTGACATACTCAACATCATCATCAGAATCTTCACCATTACCAGCCCAATCATACTCCTGAGACATGAAAGCCTTTTCTTTTTGTTTGAGAAGTTCAAAGTATTTCTTTTTATAATCAACAGGCTCAAATTTCCTGTTGCCCTTCTCAACCTTGGGCTTTCTGCAGTCTCCAGCAAAGTGACCAATCATTCCACAATTGAAACATTTTGACTTAGACTTTTCAATCCAGTTTGTTTTGCTAGGTTGAAAGTCTCTTCTTGGTGGCCTTGCTTCTGAGTTTCTTTTGAACTTGAACTTAGAGAATTTTCTAGACAGAAAAGCAATGTGTTCATCAATCTCATCTAAGTCCTCCAAGTTGGCTGGTTCTGATTCTTCTTCTTCTGTCATCTTGTCTTTACCCTTGCTAACATCACTCCTACAACTAGATCGACTAGTTGTGGCCTTTGCAGTTTCTTTATTGTCATCTTCAAGTTGGTTCACAGATGCAATCAATGCAATAGATCCACCCTTCTTTTGTACCTTTTCAATTTCCTCATCTTGCTCCATTTCCAGCTCATAAGTCTTCAAGGTTCCATAAAGCCTTTCAAGAGTGTAGTCTTTGTACTCTTGAGTGTTTCTGAGAGAAACAGTCATAGGCTTCCATTCTTTTGGAAGAGCTCTAAGAAATTTAAGGTTTGAATCCTTGGTTTGATAGATCCTCCCATACAACTTTAATCCATTCAAAAGCTTTTGAAACCTACTAAACGTGTCATTTAGGGTTTCACCAGCTTTAAAATGAAAATGCTCATATTGTTGTATAAGGAGTTGCATTTTATTTTCCCTGACTTGCTCAGTTCCTTCACAGAGAGTTCTAACAGTATCCCATACTTCCTTAGAGGTTGTACAGTTGATAACATTGTCAAACATCTCTTGCTCCAAACCATTAAACAGAATGTTCATGGTCCTTTTGTCTTTATGGACTTCTGCAATATCTTCAACAGTCCATTCTGAGACAGTTTTTGGAATCTCTACATCAGGTGCATCATCTGGCAGTCCAACCCTAGAATCAAGCTTCATGGGAACGTGTGGACCTTTCTCAATACAGTCTACATACCTCTCATCCATAGACATGAGATGTAAATGCATCTTTACTTTCCAGTGAAAGTAATTGTCTTTATCAAGAACTGGTATCTTCACACCTGCATCCTTCTTCACCATGGTTTCTGTTTTTGGTCTTGATCTTTAAACTTCTTGTATGTTAGAAGCTTGCTCTGATACCAATTGTTATTCCCAAATGACCTAACAGAATTGTAGAAGGGGGGGGGTTGAATACAATTCTTGATATTTTCTTAAAACTAAAACACTTTATAAAAATAAAACTGAACTGAATAAATAAAAACACAAGATATAAATAATTCAGTTGGATTGTTTGATGATCCAACTGAAGTGTTTTTATTGCGGAAATAATCTGTGATACAAAAGTACACAGCTGCTCAGTTACAAGGTTGTAGAGAAGAAAAATGCTCTCAAAGATAGCTAATACAAACTCTTTGTTTTTCTTCACACTAAATAAAGTAACTGCTACACTTGGTTATATAAACCCAAGTTTACAACCCTATTTTTGGCTACACTAATAGTACAATGAGTAACCGCCAATAGTTTGCTTTTCATCCCTTTGTCCAGTGGTCCTTGGAGATCCTTGCTTTTGACTTCATGCTTATTATGATCACTCCCAAGAGCCCAATTGGAAACTGGGATGTTTCCTTATTCCCCATGTCCATTTTAATGGTTTCCAATGCAAAGTACACTTCCACATCTTCTTTTTGATCTGTCAGGAACCTGTCACTATCACTTTGTCAATTGTATAGAAAAGCAATAATGATTCGTTGATGGCATAGAGATGTGTTTCGTTGATAGCTTTATTCTTTGTTTCGTTGATGAGCTTCCTTGTTTCGTTGATAGAGTAATCTTCATTCCGTTGACATGTCTTCACTTAGGCAAAATTACAAGGCACTAAATATTTACAATTAACCAACCTATTTTGCCTATCTAACCATTTAGTCAACATGACTTAGAAAACCTATCTAGTACTCAACAAACTGCATATCAAACTATGAAGTAATGTACAGTGCAATTGCTACATCACTCATTTCGTTGATGAGCTTCCTGTCAACGAAACACTGCAAAGCATGCTATTCCGTTGACAGTTACAAAATAACTTAATACAAAATCTACTAAGTGTTTTTATAATTATCATCAAGAACAACATATTCCTAACAAGTGGGTTTTTTCCCATTTTCGGGGGTCGAAAAAACCCATTTCCGAAAATGAAATTTCGCGTTTTTTGGTCCGTACGTCCATTTTGTACCTCTATTTTAGCACGTGAAAAAAAAAATCGGAAGAAAAATGTCAGGAACCTCGTTTTTTGAGCGCGTGAAAATGCCAGTGAAACCAGTTTTGGGCCAAAAAGTGGGTTTTTTCCCATTTTCGGGGGTCGAAAAAACCCATTTCCGGAAATGAAATTTCGCGTTTTTTGGTCCGTACGTCCATTTTGTACCTCTATTTTAGCACGTGACAAAAACAATCGGAAGAAAAATGTCCGGAACCACGTTTTTTGAGCGCGTGAAAATGCCAGTGAAACCAGTTTTGGGCCAAAAAGTGGGTTTTTTCCCATTTTCGGGGGTCGAAAAAACCCATTTCCGGAAATGAAATTTCGCGTTTTTTGGTCCGTACGTCCATTTTGTACCTCTATTTTAGCACGTGACAAAAAAAATCGGAAGAAAAATGTCCGGAACCTCTTTTTTTGAGCGCGTGATAATGCCAGTGAAACCAGTTTTGGGCCAAAATTGGGTTTTTTTTCCATTTTCGGGGGTCGAAAAAACCCATTTCCGGAAATGAAATTTCGCGTTTTTTGGTCCGTACGTCCATTTTGTACCTCTATTTTAGCACGTGACAAAAAAATCGGAAGAAAAATGTCCGGAACCTCGTTTTTTGAGCGCGTGATAATGCCAGTGAAACCAGTTTTGGGCCAAAAAGTGGGTTTTTTCCCATTTTCGGGGGTCGAAAAAATCCATTTCCGAAAATGAAATTTCGCGTTTTTTGGTCCGTACGTCCATTTTGTACCTCTATTTTAGCACGTGAAAAAAAAATCGGAAGAAAAATGTCAGGAACCTCGTTTTTTGAGCGCGTGAAAATGCCAGTGAAACCAGTTTTGGGCCAAAAAGTGGGTTTTTTCCCATTTTCGGGGGTCGAAAAAACCCATTTCCGGAAATGAAATTTCACGTTTTTTGGTCCGTACGTCCATTTTGTACCTCTATTTTAGCACGTGAAAAAAAAAATCGGAAGAAAAATGTCCGGAACCTCGTTTTTTGAGCGCGTGAAAATGCCAGTGAAACCAGTTTTGGGCCAAAAAGTGGGTTTTTTCCCATTTTCGGGGGTCGAAAAAACCCATTTCCGGAAATGAAATTTCGAGTTTTTTGGTCCGTACGTCCATTTTGTACCTCTATTTTAGCACGTGACAAAAAAAATCGGAAGAAAAATGTCCGGAACCTCGTTTATTGAGCGCGTGAAAATGCCAGTGAAACCAGTTTTGGGCCAAAAAGTGGGTTTTTTCCCATTTTCGGGGGTCGAAAAAACCCATTTCCGGAAATGAAATTTCGCGTTTTTTGGTCCGTACGTCCATTTTGTACCTCTATTTTAGCACGTGACAAAAAAAATCGGAAGAAAAATGTCCGGAACCTAATTTTTTGAGCGCGTGATAATGCCAGTGAAACCAGTTTTGGGCCAAAATTGGGTTTTTTTTCCATTTTCGGGGGTCGAAAAAACCCATTTCCGGAAATGAAATTTCGCGTTTTTTGGTCCGTACGTCCATTTTGTACCTCTATTTTAGCACGTGACAAAAAAAATCGGAAGAAAAATGTCCGGAACCTCGTTTTTTGAGCGCGTGAAAATGCCAGTGAAACCAGTTTTGGGCCAAAAAGTGGGTTTTTTCCCATTTTCGGGGGTCGAAAAAACCCATTTCCGAAAATGAAATTTCGCGTTTTTTGGTCCGTACGTCCATTTTGTACCTCTATTTTAGCACGTGAAAAAAAAATCGGAAGAAAAATGTCAGGAACCTCGTTTTTTGAGCGCGTGAAAATGCCAGTGAAACCAGTTTTGGGCCAAAAAGTGGGTTTTTTCCCATTTTCGGGGGTCGAAAAAACCCATTTCCGGAAATGAAATTTCGCGTTTTTTGGTCCGTACGTCCATTTTGTACCTCTATTTTAGCACGTGACAAAAAAAATCGGAAGAAAAATGTCCGGAACCTCGTTTTTTGAGCGCGTGAAAATGCCAGTGAAACCAGTTTTGGGCCAAAAAGTGGGTTTTTTCCCATTTTCGGGGGTCGAAAAAACCCATTTCCGGAAATGAAATTTCGCGTTTTTTGGTCCGTACGTCCATTTTGTACCTCTATTTTAGCACGTGACAAAAAAAATCGGAAGAAAAATGTCCGGAACCTCTTTTTTTGAGCGCGTGATAATGCCAGTGAAACCAGTTTTGGGCCAAAATTGGGTTTTTTTTCCATTTTCGGGGGTCGAAAAAACCCATTTCCGGAAATGAAATTTCGCGTTTTTTGGTCCGTACGTCCATTTTGTACCTCTATTTTAGCACGTGACAAAAAAATCGGAAGAAAAATGTCCGGAACCTCGTTTTTTGAGCGCGTGATAATGCCAGTGAAACCAGTTTTGGGCCAAAAAGTGGGTTTTTTCCCATTTTCGGGGGTCGAAAAAACCCATTTCCGAAAATGAAATTTCGCGTTTTTTGGTCCGTACGTCCATTTTGTACCTCTATTTTAGCACGTGAAAAAAAAAATCGGAAGAAAAATGTCAGGAACCTCGTTTTTTTAAGCGCGTGAAAATGCCAGTGAAACCAGTTTTGGGCCAAAAAGTGGGTTTTTTCCCATTTTCGGGGGTCGAAAAAACCCATTTCCGGAAATGAAATTTCGCATTTTTTGGTCCGTACGTCCATTTTGTACCTCTATTTTAGCACGTGACAAAAAAAATCGGAAGAAAAATGTCCGGAACCTCTTTTTTTGAGCGCGTGATAATGCCAGTGAAACCAGTTTTGGGCCAAAATTGGGTTTTTTTTCCATTTTCGGGGGTCGAAAAAACCCATTTCCGGAAATGAAATTTCGCGTTTTTTGGTCCGTACGTCCATTTTGTACCTCTATTTTAGCACGTGACAAAAAAATCGGAAGAAAAATGTCCGGAACCTCGTTTTTTGAGCGCGTGATAATGCCAGTGAAACCAGTTTTGGGCCAAAAAGTGGGTTTTTTCCCATTTTCGGGGGTCGAAAAAACCCATTTCCGAAAATGAAATTTCGCGTTTTTTGGTCCGTACGTCCATTTTGTACCTCTATTTTAGCACGTGAAAAAAAAAATCGGAAGAAAAATGTCAGGAACCTCGTTTTTTGAGCGCGTGAAAATGCCAGTGAAACCAGTTTTGGGCCAAAAAGTGGGTTTTTTCCCATTTTCGGGGGTCGAAAAAACCCATTTCCGGAAATGAAATTTCACGTTTTTTGCTCCGTACGTCCATTTTGTACCTCTATTTTAGCACGTGACAAAAAAAATCGGAAGAAAAATGTCCGGAACCTCGTTTTTTGAGCGCGTGAAAATGCCAGTGAAACCAGTTTTGGGCCAAAAAGTGGGTTTTTTCCCATTTTCGGGGGTCGAAAAAACCCATTTCCGGAAATGAAATATCGCGTTTTTTGGTCCGTACGTCCATGTTATTCCTCTATTTTAGCACGTGACAAAAAAATCGGAAGAAAAATGTCCGGAACCTCGTTTTTTGAGCGCGTGAAAATGCCAGTGAAACCAGTTTTGGGCCAAAAAGTGGGTTTTTTCCCATTTTCGGGGGTCGAAAAAACCCATTTCCGGAAATGAAATTTCAAGTTTTTTGGTCCGTACGTCCATTTTGTACCTCTATTTTAGCACGTGACAAAAAAAATCGGAAGAAAAATGTCCGGAACCTCGTTTATTGAGCGCGTGAAAATGCCAGTGAAACCAGTTTTGGGCCAAAAAGTGGGTTTTTTCCCATTTTCGGGGGTCGAAAAAACCCATTTCCGGAAATGAAATTTCGCGTTTTTTGGTCCGTACGTCCATTTTGTACCTCTATTTTAGCACGTGACAAAAAAAATCGGAAGAAAAATGTCCGGAACCTCATTTTTTGAGCGCGTGATAATGCCAGTGAAACCAGTTTTGGGCCAAAATTGGGTTTTTTTTCCATTTTCGGGGGTCGAAAAAACCCATTTCCGAAATGAAATTTCGCGTTTTTTGGTCCGTACGTCCATTTTGTACCTCTATTTTAGCACGTGACAAAAAAAATCGGAAGAAAAATGTCCGGAACCTCGTTTTTTGAGCGCGTGAAAATGCCAGTGAAACCAGTTTTGGGCCAAAAAGTGGGTTTTTTCCCATTTTCGGGGGTCGAAAAAAACCCATTTCCGAAAATGAAATTTCGCGTTTTTTGGTCCGTACGTCCATTTTGTACCTCTATTTTAGCACGTGAAAAAAAAAATCGGAAGAAAAATGTCAGGAACCTCGTTTTTTGAGCGCGTGAAAATGCCAGTGAAACCAGTTTTGGGCCAAAAAGTGGGTTTTTTTCCCATTTTCGGGGGTCGAAAAAACCCATTTCCGGAAATGAAATTTCGCGTTTTTTGGTCCGTACGTCCATTTTGTACCTCTATTTTAGCACGTGACAAAAAAAATCGGAAGAAAAATGTCCGGAACCTCGTTTTTTGAGCGCGTGAAAATGCCAGTGAAACCAGTTTTGGGCCAAAAAGTGGGTTTTTTCCCATTTTTGGGGGTCGAAAAAACCCATTTCCGGAAATGAAATTTCGCGTTTTTTGGTCCGTACGTCATTTTGTACCTCTATTTTAGCACGTGACAAAAAAAATCGGAAGAAAAATGTCCGGAACCTCTTTTTTGAGCGCGTGATAATGCCAGTGAAACCAGTTTTGGGCCAAAATTGGGTTTTTTTTCCATTTTCGGGGGTCGAAAAAACCCATTTCCGGAAATGAAATTTCGCGTTTTTTGGTCCGTACGTCCATTTTGTACCTCTATTTTAGCACGTGACAAAAAAATCGGAAGAAAAATGTCTGGAACCTCGTTTTTTGAGCGCGTGATAATGCCAGTGAAACCAGTTTTGGGCCAAAAAGTGGGTTTTTTCCCATTTTCGGGGGTCGAAAAAACCCATTTCCGAAAATGAAATTTCGCGTTTTTTGGTCCGTACGTCCATTTTGTACCTCTATTTTAGCACGTGAAAAAAAAATCGGAAGAAAAATGTCAGGAACCTCGTTTTTTTAAGCGCGTGAAAATGCCAGTGAAACCAGTTTTGGGCCAAAAAGTGGGTTTTTTCCCATTTTCGGGGGTCGAAAAAACCCATTTCCGGAAATGAAATTTCGCATTTTTTGGTCCGTACGTCCATTTTGTACCTCTATTTTAGCACGTGACAAAAAAAATCGGAAGAAAAATGTCCGGAACCTCTTTTTTTGAGCGCGTGATAATGCCAGTGAAACCAGTTTTGGGCCAAAATTGGTTTTTTTTTCCATTTTCGGGGGTCGAAAAAACCCATTTCCGGAAATGAAATTTCGCGTTTTTTGGTCCGTACGTCCATTTTGTACCTCTATTTTAGCACGTGACAAAAAAATCGGAAGAAAAATGTCCGGAACCTCGTTTTTTGAGCGCGTGATAATGCCAGTGAAACCAGTTTTGGGCCAAAAAGTGGGTTTTTTCCCATTTTCGGGGGTCGAAAAAACCCATTTCCGAAAATGAAATTTCGCGTTTTTTGGTCCGTACGTCCATTTTGTACCTCTATTTTAGCACGTGAAAAAAAAATCGGAAGAAAAATGTCAGGAACCTCGTTTTTTGAGCGCGTGAAAATGCCAGTGAAACCAGTTTTGGGCCAAAAAGTGGGTTTTTTCCCATTTTCGGGGGTCGAAAAAACCCATTTCCGGAAATGAAATTTCACGTTTTTTGCTCCGTACGTCCATTTTGTACCTCTATTTTAGCACGTGACAAAAAAAATCGGAAGAAAAATGTCCGGAACCTCGTTTTTTGAGCGCGTGAAAATGCCAGTGAAACCAGTTTTGGGCCAAAAAGTGGGTTTTTTCCCATTTTCGGGGGTCGAAAAAACCCATTTCCGGAAATGAAATATCGCGTTTTTTGGTCCGTACGTCCATGTTATTCCTCTATTTTAGCACGTGACAAAAAAATCGGAAGAAAAATGTCCGGAACCTCGTTTTTTGAGCGCGTGAAAATGCCAGTGAAACCAGTTTTGGGCCAAAAAGTGGGTTTTTTCCCATTTTCGGGGGTCGAAAAAACCCATTTCCGGAAATGAAATTTCGAGTTTTTTGGTCCGTACGTCCATTTTGTACCTCTATTTTAGCACGTGACAAAAAAAATCGGAAGAAAAATGTCCGGAACCTCGTTTATTGAGCGCGTGAAAATGCCAGTGAAACCAGTTTTGGGCCAAAAAGTGGGTTTTTTCCCATTTTCGGGGGTCGAAAAAACCCATTTCCGGAAATGAAATTTCGCGTTTTTTGGTCCGTACGTCCATTTTGTACCTCTATTTTAGCACGTGACAAAAAAAATCGGAAGAAAAATGTCCGGAACCTCATTTTTTGAGCGCGTGATAATGCCAGTGAAACCAGTTTTGGGCCAAAATTGGGTTTTTTTTTCCATTTTCGGGGGTCGAAAAAACCCATTTCCGGAAATGAAATTTCGCGTTTTTTGGTCCGTACGTCCATTTTGTACCTCTATTTTAGCACGTGACAAAAAAAATCGGAAGAAAAATGTCCGGAACCTCGTTTTTTGAGCGCGTGAAAATGCCAGTGAAACCAGTTTTGGGCCAAAAGTGGGTTTTTTCCCATTTTCGGGGGTCGAAAAAACCCATTTCCGAAAATGAAATTTCGCGTTTTTTGGTCCGTACGTCCATTTTGTACCTCTATTTAGCACGTGAAAAAAAAATCGGAAGAAAAATGTCAGGAACCTCGTTTTTTGAGCGCGTGAAAATGCCAGTGAAACCAGTTTTGGGCCAAAATTCCCATTTTCGGGGGTCGAAAAAACCCATTTCCGGAAATGAAATTTCGCGTTTTTTGGTCCGTACGTCCATTTTGTACCTCTATTTTAGCACGTGACAAAAAAAATCGGAAGAAAAATGTCCGGAACCTCGTTTTTTGAGCGCGTGAAAATGCCAGTGAAACCAGTTTTGGGCCAAAAAGTGGGTTTTTTCCCATTTTTCGGGGGTCGAAAAAACCCATTTCCGGAAATGAAATTTCGCGTTTTTTGGTCCGTACGTCCATTTTGTACCTCTATTTTAGCACGTGACAAAAAAAATCGGAAGAAAAATGTCCGGAACCTCTTTTTTTGAGCGCGTGATAATGCCAGTGAAACCAGTTTTGGGCCAAAATTGGGTTTTTTTTCCATTTTCGGGGGTCGAAAAAACCCATTTCCGGAAATGAAATTTCGCGTTTTTTGGTCCGTACGTCCATTTTGTACCTCTATTTTAGCACGTGACAAAAAAATCGGAAGAAAAATGTCCGGAACCTCGTTTTTTGAGCGCGTGATAATGCCAGTGAAACCAGTTTTGGGCCAAAAAGTGGGTTTTTTCCCATTTTCGGGGGTCGAAAAAACCCATTTCCGAAAATGAAATTTCGCGTTTTTTGGTCCGTACGTCCATTTTGTACCTCTATTTTAGCACGTGAAAAAAAAAATCGGAAGAAAAATGTCAGGAACCTCGTTTTTTGAGCGCGTGAAAATGCCAGTGAAACCAGTTTTGGGCCAAAAAGTGGGTTTTTTCCCATTTTCGGGGGTCGAAAAAACCCATTTCCGGAAATGAAATTTCGAGTTTTTTGGTCCGTACGTCCATTTTGTACCTCTATTTTAGCACGTGACAAAAAAAATCGGAAGAAAAATGTCCGGAACCTCGTTTATTGAGCGCGTGAAAATGCCAGTGAAACCAGTTTTGGGCCAAAAAGTGGGTTTTTTCCCATTTTCGGGGGTCGAAAAAACCCATTTCCGGAAATGAAATTTCGCGTTTTTTGGTCCGTACGTCCATTTTGTACCTCTATTTTAGCACGTGACAAAAAAAATCGGAAGAAAAATGTCAGGAACCTCGTTTTTTGAGCGCGTGAAAATGCCAGTGAAACCAGTTTTGGGCCAAAAAGTGGGTTTTTTCCCATTTTCGGGGTCGAAAAAACCCATTTTCGAAATGAAATTTCGCGTTTTTTGGTCCGTACGTCCATTTTGTACCTCTATTTTAGCACGTGACAAAAAAATCGGAAGAAAATGTCAGGAACCTCGTTTTTTGAGCGCGTGAAAATGCCAGTGAAACCAGTTTTGGGCCAAAAGTGGGTTTTTTTCCCATTTTCGGGGGTCGAAAAAACCCATTTCCGGAAATGAAATTTCACGTTTTTTTGGTCCGTACGTCCATTTTGTACCTCTATTTTAGCACGTGACAAAAAAAATCGGAAGAAAAATGTCCGGAACCTCGTTTATTGAGCGCGTGAAATGCCAGTGAAACCAGTTTTGGGCCCAAAAGTGGGTTTTTTCCCATTTTCGGGGGTGAAAAAACCCATTTCCGGAAATGAAATATCGTGTTTTTTGGTCCGTACGTCCATTTTGTACCTCTATTTAGCACGTGACAAAAAAATTGGAAAGAAAAATGTCACGGAACCTCTTTTTTGAGCGCGTGATAATGCCAATGAAACCAGTTTTGGGCCAAAAGTGGGTTTTTTCCCATTTTCGGGGGTCGAAAAACCCATTTCCGAAATGAAATTTCGCGTTTTTTGGTCCGTACGTCCATGTTATTCCTCTATTTTAGCACGTGACAAAACAAATCGGAAGAAAAATGTCGGAACCTCGTTTTTTGAGCGCGTGAAAATGCCAGTGAAACCAGTTTTGGGCCAAAAAGTGGGTTTTTTCCCATTTTCGGGGGTCGAAAAAACCCATTTCCGGAAATGAAATTTCTAGTTTTTTGGTCCGTACGTCCATTTTGTACCTCTATTTTAGCACGTGACAAAAAATCGAAGAAAAATGTCCGGAACCTCGTTTATTGAGCGCGTGAAAATGCCAGTGAAACCAGTTTTGGGCCAAAAAGTGGTTTTTTCCCATTTTCGGGGGTCGAAAAAACCCATTTCCGGAAATGAAATTTCGCGTTTCTTGGTCCGTACGTCCATTTTGTACCTCTATTTTAGCACGTGACAAAACAAATCGGAAGAAAAAATGTCTGGAACCTCATTTTTTGAGCGCGTGATAATGCCAGTGAAACCAGTTTTGGGCCAAAATTGGGTTTTTTTTCCATTTTCGGGGGTCGAAAAAACCCATTTCCGGAAATGAAATTTCGCGTTTTTGGTCCGTACGTCCATTTTGTACCTCTATTTTAGCACGTGACAAAAAAATCGGAAGAAAAATGTCGGAACCTCGTTTTTTGAGCGCGTGAAAATGCCAGTGAAACCAGTTTTGGGCCAAAAAGTGGGTTTTTCTCCCATTTTCGGGGGTCGAAAAAACCCATTTCCGAAAATGAAATTCGCGTTTTTTGGTCCGTACGTCCATTTTGTACCTCTATTTTAGCACGTGAAAAAAAAAATCGGAAGAAAAATGTCAGGAACCTCGTTTTTTGAGCGCGTGAAAATGCCAGTGAAACCAGTTTTGGGCCAAAAAGTGGGTTTTTTCCCATTTTCGGGGGTCGAAAAAACCCATTTCCGGAAATGAAATTTCGCGTTTTTTGGTCCGTACGTCCATTTTGTACCTCTATTTTAGCACGTGACAAAAAAAATCGGAAGAAAAATGTCCGGAACTCGTTTATTGAGCGCGTGAAAATGCCAGTGAAACCAGTTTTGGGCCAAAAAAGTGGGTTTTTTCCCATTTTCGGGGGTCGAAAAAACCCATTTCCGGAAATGAAATTTCACGTTTTTTGGTCCGTACGTCCATTTTGTACCTCTATTTTAGCACGTGACAAAAAAAATCGGAAGAAAAATGTCCGGAACCTCATTTTTTTGAGCGCGTGATAATGCAAGTGAAACCAGTTTTGGGCCAAAATTGGGTTTTTTTTCCATTTTCGGGGGTCGAAAAAACCCATTTCCGGAAATGAAATTTCGCGTTTTTTGGTCCGTATGTCCAATTTTGTACCTCTATTTTAGCACGTGACAAAAAAAATCGGAAGAAAAATGTCCGGAACCTCGTTTTTTGAGCGCGTGAAAATGCCAGTGAAACCAGTTTTGGGCCAAAAAGTGGGTTTTTTCCCATTTTCGGGGGTCGAAAAAACCCATTTCCGAAAATGAAATTTCGCGTTTTTTGGTCCGTACGTCCATTTTGTACCTCTATTTTAGCACGTGACAAAAAAAATCGGAAGAAAAATGTCAGGAACCTCGTTTTTTGAGCGCGTGAAAATGCCAGTGAAACCAGTTTTGGGCCAAAAAGTGGGTTTTTTCCCATTTTCGGGGGTCAAAAAAACCCATTTCCGAAATGAAATTTCGCGTTTTTTTGGTCCGTACGTCCATTTTGTACCTCTATTTTAGCACGTGACAAAAAAAATCGGAAGAAAAATGTCCGGAACCTCGTTTATTGAGCGCGTGAAAATGCCAGTGAAACCAGTTTTGGGCCAAAAAGTGGGTTTTTTCCCATTTTCGGGGGTCGAAAAAACCCATTTCCGGAAATGAAATTTCACGTTTTTTGGTCCGTACGTCCATTTTGTACCTTTATTTTAGCACGTGACAAAAAAAATTGGAAGAAAAATGTTCGGAACCTCGTTTTTTGAGCGCGTGAAAATGCCGGTGAAACCAGTTTTGGGCCAAAAAGTGGGTTTTTTCCCATTTTCGGGGGTCGAAAAAACCCATTTCCGGAAATGAAATTTCGAGTTTTTTGGTCCTTACGTCCATTTTGTACCTCTATTTTAGCACGTGACAAAAAAAATCGGAAGAAAAATGTCCGGAACCTCATTTTTTGAGCGCGTGATAATGCCAGTGAAACCAGTTTTGGGCCAAAAGTGGGGTTTTTTCCCATTTTCGGGGATCGAAAAAACCCATTTCCGGAAATGAAATTTCGCGTTTTTTTGGTCCGTACGTCCATGTTATTCCTCTATTTTAGCATGTGACAAAAACAATCGGAAGAAAAATGTCCGGAACCTCGTTTTTTGAGCGCGTGAAAATGCCGGTGAAACCAGTTTTGGGCCAAAAAGTGGGTTTTTTCCCATTTTCGGGGGTCGAAAAAACCCATTTCCGGAAATGAAATTTCGAGTTTTTTGGTCCTTACGTCCATTTTGTACCTCTATTTTAGCACGTGACAAAAAAAATCGGAAGAAAAATGTCCGGAACCTCGTTTATTGAGCGCGTGAAAATGCCAGTGAAACCAGTTTTGGGCCAAAAAGTGGGTTTTTTCCCATTTTCGGGGGTCGAAAAAACCCATTTCCGGAAATGAAATTTCGTGTTTTTTGGTCCGTACGTCCATTTTGTACCTCTATTTTAGCACGTGACAAAAAAAATCGGAAGAAAAATGTCCGGAACCTCATTTTTTGAGCGCGTGATAATGCCAGTGAAACCAGTTTTGGGCCAAAATTGGGTTTTTTTTCCATTTTCGGGGGTCGAAAAAACCCATTTCCGGAAATGAAATTTTGCGTTTTTTGGTCCGTACGTCCATTTTGTACCTCTATTTTAGCACGTGACAAAAAAAATCGGAAGAAAAATGTCCGGAACCTCGTTTTTTGAGCGCGTGAAAATGCCAGTGAAACCAGTTTTGGGCCAAAAAGTGGGTTTTTTCCCATTTTCGGGGGTCAAAAAACCCATTTCCGAAAATGAAATTTCGCGTTTTTTGGTCCGTACGTCCATTTTGTACCTCTATTTTAGCACGTGACAAAAAAAATCGGAAGAAAAATGTCAGGAACCTCGTTTTTTGAGCGCGTGAAAATGCCAGTGAAACCAGTTTTGGGCCAAAAAGTGGGTTTTTTCCCATTTTCGGGGGTCGAAAAAACCAATTTCCGGAAATGAAATTTCGCGTTTTTTGGTCCGTACGTCATTTTGTACCTCTATTTTAGCACGTGACAAAAAAAATCGGAAGAAAAATGTCCGGAACCTCGTTTATTGAGCGCGTGAAAATGCCAGTGAAACCAGTTTTGGGCCAAAAAGTGGGTTTTTTCCCATTTTCGGGGGTCGAAAAAACCCATTTCCGGAAATGAAATTTCACGTTTTTTGGTCCGTACGTCCATTTTGTACCTCTATTTTAGCACGTGACAAAAAAAATTGGAAGAAAAATGTCCGGAACCTCATTTTTTGAGCGCGTGATAATGCCAGTGAAACCAGTTTTGGGCCAAAAGTGGGTTTTTTCCCCATTTTCGGGGATCGAAAAAACCCATTTCCGGAAATGAAATTTCGCGTTTTTTGGTCCGTACGTCCATGTTATTCCTCTATTTTAGCATGTGACAAAAACAATCGGAAGAAAAATGTCCGGAACCTCGTTTTTTGAGCGCGTGAAAATGCCGGTGAAACCAGTTTTGGGCCAAAAAGTGGGTTTTTTCCCATTTTCGGGGGGTCGAAAAAACCCATTTCCGGAAATGAAATTTCGAGTTTTTTGGTCCTTACGTCCATTTTGTACCTCTATTTTAGCACGTGACAAAAAAAATCGGAAGAAAAATGTCCGGAACCTCGTTTATTGAGCGCGTGAAAATGCCAGTGAAACCAGTTTTGGGCCAAAAAGTGGGTTTTTTCCCATTTTCGGGGGTCGAAAAAACCCATTTCCGGAAATGAAATTTCACGTTTTTTGGTCCGTACGTCCATTTTGTACCTCTATTTTAGCACGTGACAAAAAAAATCGGAAGAAAAATGTCCGGAACCTCATTTTTTGAGCGCGTGATAATGCAAGTGAAACCAGTTTTGGGCCAAAATTGGGTTTTTTTTCCATTTTCGGGGGTCGAAAAAACCCATTTCCGGAAATGAAATTTCGCGTTTTTTGGTCCGTATGTCCATTTTGTACCTCTATTTTAGCACGTGACAAAAAAAATCGGAAGAAAAATGTCCGGAACCTCGTTTTTTGAGCGCGTGAAAATGCCAGTGAAACCAGTTTTGGGCCAAAAAGTGGGTTTTTTCCCATTTTCGGGGGTCGAAAAAACCCATTTCCGAAAATGAAATTTCGCGTTTTTTGGTCCGTACGTCCATTTTGTACCTCTATTTTAGCACGTGACAAAAAAAATCGGAAGAAAAATGTCAGGAACCTCGTTTTTTGAGCGCGTGAAAATGCCAGTGAAACCAGTTTTGGGCCAAAAAGTGGGTTTTTTCCCATTTTCGGGGGTCAAAAAAACCCATTTCCGGAAATGAAATTTCGCGTTTTTTGGTCCGTACGTCCATTTTGTACCTCTATTTTAGCACGTGACAAAAAAAATCGGAAGAAAAATGTCCGGAACCTCGTTTATTGAGCGCGTGAAAATGCCAGTGAAACCAGTTTTGGGCCAAAAAGTGGGTTTTTTCCCATTTTCGGGGGTCGAAAAAACCCATTTCCGGAAATGAAATTTCACGTTTTTTGGTCCGTACGTCCATTTTGTACCTTTATTTTAGCACGTGACAAAAAAAATTGGAAGAAAAATGTCCGGAACCTCGTTTTTTGAGCGCGTGAAAATGCCGGTGAAACCAGTTTTGGGCCAAAAAGTGGGTTTTTTCCCATTTTCGGGGGTCGAAAAAACCCATTTCCGGAAATGAAATTTCGAGTTTTTTGGTCCTTACGTCCATTTTGTACCTCTATTTTAGCACGTGACAAAAAAAATCGGAAGAAAAATGTCCGGAACCTCATTTTTTGAGCGCGTGATAATGCCAGTGAAACCAGTTTTGGGCCAAAAGTGGGTTTTTTCCCATTTTCGGGGATCGAAAAAACCCATTTCCGGAAATGAAATTTCGCGTTTTTTGGTCCGTACGTCCATGTTATTCCTCTATTTTAGCATGTGACAAAAACAATCGGAAGAAAAATGTCCGGAACCTCGTTTTTTGAGCGCGTGAAAATGCCGGTGAAACCAGTTTTGGGCCAAAAAGTGGGTTTTTTCCCATTTTCGGGGGTCGAAAAAACCCATTTCCGGAAATGAAATTTCGAGTTTTTTGGTCCTTACGTCCATTTTGTACCTCTATTTTAGCACGTGACAAAAAAAATCGGAAGAAAAATGTCCGGAACCTCGTTTATTGAGCGCGTGAAAATGCCAGTGAAACCAGTTTTGGGCCAAAAAGTGGGTTTTTTCCCATTTTCGGGGGTCGAAAAAACCCATTTCCGGAAATGAAATTTCGTGTTTTTTGGTCCGTACGTCCATTTTGTACCTCTATTTTAGCACGTGACAAAAAAATCGGAAGAAAAATGTCCGGAACCTCATTTTTTGAGCGCGTGATAATGCCAGTGAAACCAGTTTTGGGCCAAAATTGGGTTTTTTTTCCATTTTCGGGGGTCGAAAAAACCCATTTCCGGAAATGAAATTTTGCGTTTTTTGGTCCGTACGTCCATTTTGTACCTCTATTTTAGCACGTGACAAAAAAAATCGGAAGAAAAATGTCCGGAACCTCGTTTTTTGAGCGCGTGAAAATGCCAGTGAAACCAGTTTTGGGCCAAAAAGTGGGTTTTTTCCCATTTTCGGGGGTCAAAAAACCTATTTCCGAAAATGAAATTTCGCGTTTTTTGGTCCGTACGTCCATTTTGTACCTCTATTTTAGCACGTGACAAAAAAAATCGGAAGAAAAATGTCAGGAACCTCGTTTTTTGAGCGCGTGAAAATGCCAGTGAAACCAGTTTTGGGCCAAAAAGTGGGTTTTTTCCCATTTTCGGGGGTCGAAAAAACCAATTTCCGGAAATGAAATTTCGCGTTTTTTGGTCCGTACGTCCATTTTGTACCTCTATTTTAGCACGTGACAAAAAAAATCGGAAGAAAAATGTCCGGAACCTCGTTTATTGAGCGCGTGAAAATGCCAGTGAAACCAGTTTTGGGCCAAAAAGTGGGTTTTTTCCCATTTTCGGGGGTCGAAAAAACCCATTTCCGGAAATGAAATTTCACGTTTTTTGGTCCGTACGTCCATTTTGTACCTCTATTTTAGCACGTGACAAAAAAAATTGGAAGAAAAATGTCCGGAACCTCATTTTTTGAGCGCGTGATAATGCCAGTGAAACCAGTTTTGGGCCAAAAGTGGGTTTTTTCCCATTTTCGGGGATCGAAAAAACCCATTTCCGGAAATGAAATTTCGCGTTTTTTGGTCCGTACGTCCATGTTATTCCTCTATTTTAGCATGTGACAAAAACAATCGGAAGAAAAATGTCCGGAACCTCGTTTTTTGAGCGCGTGAAAATGCCGGTGAAACCAGTTTTGGGCCAAAAAGTGGGTTTTTTCCCATTTTCGGGGGTCGAAAAAAACCCATTTCCGGAAATGAAATTTCGAGTTTTTTGGTCCTTACGTCCATTTTGTACCTCTATTTTAGCACGTGACAAAAAAAATCGGAAGAAAAATGTCCGGAACCTCGTTTATTGAGCGCGTGAAAATGCCAGTGAAACCAGTTTTGGGCCAAAAAGTGGGTTTTTTCCCATTTTCGGGGGTCGAAAAAACCCATTTCCGGAATTGAAATTTCGCGTTTTTTGGTCCGTACGTCCATTTTGTACCTCTATTTTAGCACGTGACAAAAAAAATCGGAAGAAAAATGTCCGGAACCTCATTTTTTGAGCGCGTGATAATGCCAGTGAAACCAGTTTTGGGCCAAAATTGGGTTTTTTTTCCATTTTCGGGGGTCGAAAAAACCCATTTCCGGAAATGAAATTTCGCGTTTTTTGGTCCGTACGTCCATTTTGTACCTCTATTTTAGCACGTGACCAAAAAAATCGGAAGAAAAATGTCCGGAACCTCGTTTTTTGAGCGCGTGAAAATGCCAGTGAAACCAGTTTTGGGCCAAAAAGTGGGTTTTTTCCCATTTTCGGGGGTCGAAAAAACCCATTTCCGAAAATGAAATTTCGCGTTTTTTGGTCCGTACGTCCATTTTGTACCTCTATTTTAGCACGTGACAAAAAAAATCGGAAGAAAAATGTCAGGAACCTCGTTTTTTGAGCGCGTGAAAATGCCAGTGAAACCAGTTTTGGGCCAAAAAGTGGGTTTTTTCCCATTTTCGGGGGTCGAAAAAACCCATTTCCGGAAATGAAATTTCGCGTTTTTTGGTCCGTACGTCCATTTTGTACCTCTATTTTAGCACGTGACAAAAAAAATCGGAAGAAAAATGTCCGGAACCTCGTTTATTGAGCGCGTGAAAATGCCAGTGAAACCAGTTTTGGGCCAAAAAGTGGGTTTTTTCCCATTTTCGGGGGTCGAAAAAACCCATTTCCGGAAATGAAATTTCGCGTTTTTTGGTCCGTACGTCCATTTTGTACCTCTATTTTAGCACGTGACAAAAAAAATCGGAAGAAAAATGTCCGGAACCTCATTTTTTGAGCGCGTGATAATGCCAGTGAAACCAGTTTTGGGCCAAAATTGGGTTTTTTTTCCATTTTCGGGGGTCGAAAAAACCCATTTCCGGAAATGAAATTTCGCGTTTTTTGGTCCGTACGTCCATGTTATTCCTCTATTTTAGCACGTGACAAAAACAATCGGAAGAAAAATGTCCGGAACCTCGTTTTTTGAGCGCGTGAAAATGCCGGTGAAACCAGTTTTGGGCCAAAAAGTGGGTTTTTTCCCATTTTCGGGGGTCGAAAAAACCCATTTCCAGAAATGAAATTTCACGTTTTTTGGTCCGTACGTCCATTTTGTACCTCTATTTTAGCACGTGACAAAAAAAATTGGAAGAAAAATGTCCGGAACCTCATTTTTTGAGCGCGTGATAATGCCAGTGAAACCAGTTTTGGGCCAAAAGTGGGTTTTTTCCCATTTTCGGGGATCGAAAAAACCCATTTCCGGAAATGAAATTTCGCGTTTTTTGGTCCGTACGTCCATGTTATTCCTCTATTTTAGCATGTGACAAAAACAATCGGAAGAAAAATGTCCGGAACCTCGTTTTTTGAGCGCGTGAAAAAGCCGGTGAAACCAGTTTTGGGCCAAAAAGTGGGTTTTTTCCCATTTTCGGGGGTCGAAAAAACCCATTTCCGGAAATGAAATTTCGAGTTTTTTGGTCCTTACGTCCATTTTGTACCTCTATTTTAGCACGTGACAAAAAAAATCGGAAGAAAAATGTCCGGAACCTCGTTTATTGAGCGCGTGAAAATGCCAGTGAAACCAGTTTTGGGCCAAAAAGTGGGTTTTTTCCCATTTTCGGGGGTCGAAAAAACCCATTTCCGGAAATGAAATTTCGCGTTTTTTGGTCCGTACGTCCATTTTGTACCTCTATTTTAGCACGTGACAAAAAAATCGGAAGAAAAATGTCCGGAACCTCATTTTTTGAGCGCGTGATAATGCCAGTGAAACCAGTTTTGGGCCAAAATTGGGTTTTTTTTCCATTTTCGGGGGTCGAAAAAACCCATTTCCGGAAATGAAATTTTGCGTTTTTTGGTCCGTACGTCCATTTTGTACCTCTATTTTAGCACGTGACAAAAAAAATCGGAAGAAAAATGTCCGGAACCTCGTTTTTTGAGCGCGTGAAAATGCCAGTGAAACCAGTTTTGGGCCAAAAAGTGGGTTTTTTCCCATTTTCGGGGGTCGAAAAAACCCATTTCCGAAAATGAAATTTCGCGTTTTTTGGTCCGTACGTCCATTTTGTACCTCTATTTTAGCACGTGACAAAAAAAATCGGAAGAAAAATGTCAGGAACCTCGTTTTTTGAGCGCGTGAAAATGCCAGTGAAACCAGTTTTGGGCCAAAAAGTGGGTTTTTTCCCATTTTCGGGGGTCGAAAAAACCCATTTCCGGAAATGAAATTTCGCGTTTTTTGGTCCGTACGTCCATTTTGTACCTCTATTTTAGCACGTGACAAAAAAAATCGGAAGAAAAATGTCCGGAACCTCGTTTATTGAGCGCGTGAAAATGCCAGTGAAACCAGTTTTGGGCCAAAAAGTGGGTTTTTTCCCATTTTCGGGGGTCGAAAAAACCCATTTCCGGAAATGAAATTTCACGTTTTTTGGTCCGTACGTCCATTTTGTACCTCTATTTTAGCACGTGACAAAAAAAATTGGAAGAAAAATGTCCGGAACCTCATTTTTTGAGCGCGTGATAATGCCTGTGAAACCAGTTTTGGGCCAAAAGTGGGTTTTTTCCCATTTTCGGGGATCGAAAAAACCCATTTCCGGAAATGAAATTTCGCGTTTTTTGGTCCGTACGTCCATGTTATTCCTCTATTTTAGCATGTGACAAAAACAATCGGAAGAAAAATGTCCGGAACCTCGTTTTTTGAGCGCGTGAAAATGCCGGTGAAACCAGTTTTGGGCCAAAAAGTGGGTTTTTTCCCATTTTCGGGGGTCGAAAAAACCCATTTCCGGAAATGAAATTTCGAGTTTTTTGGTCCTTACGTCCATTTTGTACCTCTATTTTAGCACGTGACAAAAAAAATCGGAAGAAAAATGTCCGGAACCTCGTTTATTGAGCGCGTGAAAATGCCAGTGAAACCAGTTTTGGGCCAAAAAGTGGGTTTTTTCCCATTTTCGGGGGTCGAAAAAACCCATTTCCGGAATTGAAATTTCGCGTTTTTTGGTCCGTACGTCCATTTTGTACCTCTATTTTAGCACGTGACAAAAAAAATCGGAAGAAAAATGTCCGGAACCTCATTTTTTGAGCGCGTGATAATGCCAGTGAAACCAGTTTTGGGCCAAAATTGGGTTTTTTTTTCCATTTTCGGGGGTCGAAAAAACCCATTTCCGGAAATGAAATTTCGCGTTTTTTGGTCCGTACGTCCATTTTGTACCTCTATTTTAGCACGTGACCAAAAAAATCGGAAGAAAAATGTCCGGAACCTCGTTTTTTGAGCGCGTGAAAATGCCAGTGAAACCAGTTTTGGGCCAAAAAGTGGGTTTTTTCCCATTTTCGGGGGTCGAAAAAACCCATTTTCGAAAATGAAATTTCGCGTTTTTTGGTCCGTACGTCCATTTTGTACCTCTATTTTAGCACGTGACAAAAAAAATCGGAAGAAAAATGTCAGGAACCTCGTTTTTTGAGCGCGTGAAAATGCCAGTGAAACCAGTTTTGGGCCAAAAAGTGGGTTTTTTCCCATTTTCGGGGGTCGAAAAAACCCATTTCCGGAAATGAAATTTCGCGTTTTTTGGTCCGTACGTCCATTTTGTACCTCTATTTTAGCACGTGACAAAAAAAATCGGAAGAAAAATGTCCGGAACCTCGTTTATTGAGCGCGTGAAAATGCCAGTGAAACCAGTTTTGGGCAAAAAAGTGGGTCTTTTCCCATTTTCGGGGGTCGAAAAAACCCATTTCCGGAAATGAAATTTCGCGTTTTTTGGTCCGTACGTCCATTTTGTACCTCTATTTTAGCACGTGACAAAAAAAATCGGAAGAAAAATGTCCGGAACCTCATTTTTTGAGCGCGTGATAATGCCAGTGAAACCAGTTTTGGGCCAAAATTGGGTTTTTTTTCCATTTTCGGGGGTCGAAAAAACCCATTTCCGGAAATGAAATTTCGCGTTTTTTGGTCCGTACGTCCATGTTATTCCTCTATTTTAGCACGTGACAAAAACAATCGGAAGAAAAATGTCCGGAACCTCGTTTTTTGAGCGCGTGAAAATGCCGGTGAAACCAGTTTTGGGCCAAAAAGTGGGTTTTTTCCCATTTTCGGGGGTCGAAAAAACCCATTTCCGGAAATGAAATTTCGGGTTTTTTGGTCCTTACGTCCATTTTGTACCTCTATTTTAGCACATGACAAAAAAAATCGGAAGAAAAATGTCAGGAACCTCGTTTTTTGAGCGCGTGAAAATGCCAGTGAAACCAGTTTTGGGCCAAAAAGTGGGTTTTTTCCCATTTTCGGGGGTCGAAAAAACCCATTTCCGGAAATGAAATTTCGCGTTTTTTGGTCCGTACGTCCATTTTGTACCTCTATTTTAACACGTGACAAAAAAAATCGGAAGAAAAATGTCCGGAACCTCGTTTATTGAGCGCGTGAAAATGCCAGTGAAACCAGTTTTGGGCCAAAAAGTGGGTTTTTTCCCATTTTCGGGGGTCGAAAAAACCCATTTCCGGAAATGAAATTTCACGTTTTTTGGTCCGTACGTCCATTTTGTACCTCTATTTTAGCACGTGACAAAAAAAATTGGAAGAAAAATGTCCGGAACCTCATTTTTTGAGCGCGTGATAATGCCAGTGAAACCAGTTTTGGGCCAAAAGTGGGTTTTTTCCCATTTTCGGGGATCGAAAAAACCCATTTCCGGAAATGAAATTTCGCGTTTTTTGGTCCGTACGTCCATGTTATTCCTCTATTTTAGCATGTGACAAAAACAATCGGAAGAAAAATGTCCGGAACCTCGTTTTTTGAGCGCGTGAAAATGCCGGTGAAACCAGTTTTGGGCCAAAAAGTGGGTTTTTTCCCATTTTCGGGGGTCGAAAAAACCCATTTCCGGAAATGAAATTTCGAGTTTTTTGGTCCTTACGTCCATTTTGTACCTCTATTTTAGCACGTGACAAAAAAAATCGGAAGAAAAATGTCCGGAACCTCGTTTATTGAGCGCGTGAAAATGCCAGTGAAACCAGTTTTGGGCCAAAAAGTGGGTTTTTTCCCATTTTCGGGGGTCGAAAAAACTCATTTCCGGAATTGAAATTTCGCGTTTTTTGGTCCGTACGTCCATTTTGTACCTCTATTTTAGCACGTGACAAAAAAAATCGGAAGAAAAATGTCCGGAACCTCATTTTTTGAGCGCGTGATAATGCCAGTGAAACCAGTTTTGGGCCAAAATTGGGTTTTTTTTCCATTTTCGGGGGTCGAAAAAACCCATTTCCGGAAATGAAATTTCGCGTTTTTTGGTCCGTACGTCCATTTTGTACCTCTATTTTAGCACGTGACCAAAAAAATCGGAAGAAAAATGTCCGGAACCTCGTTTTTTGAGCGCGTGAAAATGCCAGTGAAACCAGTTTTGGGCCAAAAAGTGGGTTTTTTCCCATTTTCGGGGGTCGAAAAAACCCATTTTCGAAAATGAAATTTCGCGTTTTTTGGTCCGTACGTCCATTTTGTACCTCTATTTTAGCACGTGACAAAAAAAATCGGAAGAAAAATGTCAGGAACCTCGTTTTTTGAGCGCGTGAAAATGCCAGTGAAACCAGTTTTGGGCCAAAAAGTGGGTTTTTTCCCATTTTCGGGGGTCGAAAAAACCCATTTCCGGAAATGAAATTTCGCGTTTTTTGGTCCGTACGTCCATTTTGTACCTCTATTTTAGCACGTGACAAAAAAAATCGGAAGAAAAATGTCCGGAACCTCGTTTATTGAGCGCGTGAAAATGCCAGTGAAACCAGTTTTGGGCAAAAAAGTGGGTCTTTTCCCATTTTCGGGGGTCGAAAAAACCCATTTCCGGAAATGAAATTTCGCGTTTTTTGGTCCGTACGTCCATTTTGTACCTCTATTTTAGCACGTGACAAAAAAAATCGGAAGAAAAATGTCCGGAACCTCATTTTTTGAGCGCGTGATAATGCCAGTGAAACCAGTTTTGGGCCAAAATTGGGTTTTTTTTCCATTTTCGGGGGTCGAAAAAACCCATTTCCGGAAATGAAATTTCGCGTTTTTTGGTCCGTACGTCCATGTTATTCCTCTATTTTAGCACGTGACAAAAACTATCGGAAGAAAAATGTCCGGAACCTCGTTTTTTGAGCGCGTGAAAATGCCGGTGAAACCAGTTTTGGGCCAAAAAGTGGGTTTTTTCCCATTTTCGGGGGTCGAAAAAACCCATTTCCGGAAATGAAATTTCGGGTTTTTTGGTCCTTACGTCCATTTTGTACCTCTATTTTAGCACATGACAAAAAAAATCGGAAGAAAAATGTCAGGAACCTCGTTTTTTGAGCGCGTGAAAATGCCAGTGAAACCAGTTTTGGGCCAAAAAGTGGGTTTTTTCCCATTTTCGGGGGTCGAAAAAACCCATTTCCGGAAATGAAATTTCGCGTTTTTTGGTCCGTACGTCCATTTTGTACCTCTATTTTAACACGTGACAAAAAAAATCGGAAGAAAAATGTCCGGAACCTCGTTTATTGAGCGCGTGAAAATGCCAGTGAAACCAGTTTTGGGCCAAAAAGTGGGTTTTTTCCCATTTTCGGGGGTCGAAAAAACCCATTTCCGGAAATGAAATTTCACGTTTTTTGGTCCGTACGTCCATTTTGTACCTCTATTTTAGCACGTGACAAAAAAAATTGGAAGAAAAATGTCCGGAACCTCATTTTTTGAGCGCGTGATAATGCCAGTGAAACCAGTTTTGGGCCAAAAGTGGGTTTTTTCCCATTTTCGGGGATCGAAAAAACCCATTTCCGGAAATGAAATTTCGCGTTTTTTGGTCCGTACGTCCATGTTATTCCTCTATTTTAGCATGTGACAAAAACAATCGGAAGAAAAATGTCCGGAACCTCGTTTTTTGAGCGCGTGAAAATGCCGGTGAAACCAGTTTTGGGCCAAAAAGTGGGTTTTTTCCCATTTTCGGGGGTCGAAAAAACCCATTTCCGGAAATGAAATTTCGAGTTTTTTGGTCCTTACGTCCATTTTGTACCTCTATTTTAGCACGTGACAAAAAAAATCGGAAGAAAAATGTCCGGAACCTCGTTTATTGAGCGCGTGAAAATGCCAGTGAAACCAGTTTTGGGCCAAAAAGTGGGTTTTTTCCCATTTTCGGGGGTCGAAAAAACCCATTTCCGGAAATGAAATTTCGCGTTTTTTGGTCCGTACGTCCATTTTGTACCTCTATTTTAGCACGTGACAAAAAAAATCGGAAGAAAAATGTCCGGAACCTCATTTTTTGAGCGCGTGATAATGCCAGTGAAACCAGTTTTGGGCCAAAATTGGGTTTTTTTTCCATTTTCGGGGGTCGAAAAAACCCATTTCCGGAAATAAAATTTCGCGTTTTTTGGTCCGAACGTCCATTTTGTACCTCTATTTTAGCACGTGACAAAAAAAATCGGAAGAAAAATGTCCGGAACCTCGTTTTTTGAGCGCGTGAAAATGCCAGTGAAACCAGTTTTGGGCCAAAAAGTGGGTTTTTTCCCATTTTCGGGGGTCGAAAAAACCCATTTCCGAAAATGAAATTTCGCGTTTTTTGGTCCGTACGTCCATTTTGTACCTCTATTTTAGCATGTGACAAAAAAAATCGGAAGAAAAATGTCCGGAACCTCGTTTTTTGAGCGCGTGAAAATGCCAGTGAAACCAGTTTTGGGCCAAAAAGTGGGTTTTTTCCCATTTTCGGGGGTCGAAAAAACCCATTTCCGGAAATGAAATTTCGCGTTTTTTGGTCCGTACGTCCATTTTGTACCTCTATTTTAGCACGTGACAAAAAAAATCGGAAGAAAAATGTCAGGAACCTCGTTTTTTGAGCGCGTGAAAATGCCAGTGAAACCAGTTTTGGGCCAAAAAGTGGGATTTTTCCCATTTTCGGGGGTCGAAAAAACCCATTTCCGGAAATGAAATTTCGCGTTTTTTGGTCCGTACGTCCATTTTGTACCTCTATTTTAGCACGTGACAAAAAAAATCGGAAGAAAAATGTCCGGAACCTCGTTTATTGAGCGCGTGAAAATGCCAGTGAAACCAGTTTTGGGCCAAAAAGTGGGTTTTTTCCCATTTTCGGGGGTCGAAAAAACCCATTTCCGGAAATGAAATTTCACGTTTTTTGGTCCGTACGTCCATTTTGTACCTCTATTTTAGCACGTGACAAAAAAAATTGGAAGAAAAATGTCCGGAACCTCATTTTTTGAGCGCGTGATAATGCCAGTGAAACCAGTTTTGGGCCAAAAGTGGGTTTTTTCCCATTTTCGGGGATCGAAAAAACCCATTTCCGGAAATGAAATTTCGCGTTTTTTGGTCCGTACGTCCATGTTATTCCTCTATTTTAGCATGTGACAAAAACAATCGGAAGAAAAATGTCCGGAACCTCGTTTTTTGAGCGCGTGAAAATGCCGGTGAAACCAGTTTTGGGCCAAAAAGTGGGTTTTTTCCCATTTTCGGGGGTCGAAAAAACCCATTTCCGGAAATGAAATTTCGAGTTTTTTGGTCCTTACGTCCATTTTGTACCTCTATTTTAGCACGTGACAAAAAAAATCGGAAGAAAAATGTCCGGAACCTCGTTTATTGAGCGCGTGAAAATGCCAGTGAAACCAGTTTTGGGCCAAAAAGTGGGTTTTTTCCCATTTTCGGGGGTCGAAAAAACCCATTTCCGGAATTGAAATTTCGCGTTTTTTGGTCCGTACGTCCATTTTGTACCTCTATTTTAGCACGTGACAAAAAAAATCGGAAGAAAAATGTCCGGAACCTCATTTTTTGAGCGCGTGATAATGCCAGTGAAACCAGTTTTGGGCCAAAATTGGGTTTTTTTTCCATTTTCGGGGGTCGAAAAAACCCATTTCCGGAAATGAAATTTCGCGTTTTTTGGTCCGTACGTCCATTTTGTACCTCTATTTTAGCACGTGACCAAAAAAATCGGAAGAAAAATGTCCGGAACCTCGTTTTTTGAGCGCGTGAAAATGACAGTGAAACCAGTTTTGGGCCAAAAAGTGGGTTTTTTCCCATTTTCGGGGGTCGAAAAAACCCATTTCCGAAAATGAAATTTCGCGTTTTTTGGTCCGTACGTCCATTTTGTAACCTCTATTTTAGCACGTGACAAAAAAAATCGGAAGAAAAATGTCAGGAACCTCGTTTTTTGAGCGCGTGAAAATGCCAGTGAAACCAGTTTTGGGCCAAAAAGTGGGTTTTTTCCCATTTTCGGGGGTCGAAAAAACCCATTTCCGGAAATGAAATTTCGCGTTTTTTGGTCCGTACGTCCATTTTGTACCTCTATTTTAGCACGTGACAAAAAAAATCGGAAGAAAAATGTCCGGAACCTCGTTTATTGAGCGCGTGAAAATGCCAGTGAAACCAGTTTTGGGCCAAAAAGTGGGTCTTTTCCCATTTTCGGGGGTCGAAAAAACCCATTTCCGGAAATGAAATTTCGCGTTTTTTGGTCCGTACGTCCATTTTGTACCTCTATTTTAGCACGTGACAAAAAAAATCGGAAGAAAAATGTCCGGAACCTCATTTTTTGAGCGCGTGATAATGCCAGTGAAACCAGTTTTGGGCCAAAATTGGGTTTTTTTTCCATTTTCGGGGGTCGAAAAAACCCATTTCCGGAAATGAAATTTCGCGTTTTTTGGTCCGTACGTCCATGTTATTCCTCTATTTTAGCACGTGACAAAAACAATCGGAAGAAAAATGTCCGGAACCTCGTTTTTTGAGCGCGTGAAAATGCCGGTGAAACCAGTTTTGGGCCAAAAAGTGGGTTTTTTCCCATTTTCGGGGGTCGAAAAAACCCATTTCCGGAAATGAAATTTCGGGTTTTTTGGTCCTTACGTCCATTTTGTACCTCTATTTTAGCACATGACAAAAAAAATCGGAAGAAAAATGTCAGGAACCTCGTTTTTTGAGCGCGTGAAAATGCCAGTGTTGGGCCAAAAAGTGGGTTTTTTCCCATTTTCGGGGGTCGAAAAAACCCATTTCCGGAAATGAAATTTCGCGTTTTTTGGTCCGTACGTCCATTTTGTACCTCTATTTTAGCACGTGACAAAAAAAATCGGAAGAAAAATGTCCGGAACCTCGTTTATTGAGCGCGTGAAAATGCCAGTGAAACCAGTTTTGGGCCAAAAAGTGGGTTTTTTCCCATTTTCGGGGGTCGAAAAAACCCATTTCCGGAAATGAAATTTCGCGTTTTTTGGTCCGTACGTCCATTTTGTACCTCTATTTTAGCACGTGACAAAAAAAATCGGAAGAAAAATGTCCGGAACCTCATTTTTTGAGCGCGTGATAATGCCAGTGAAACCAGTTTTGGGCCAAAATTGGGTTTTTTTTCCATTTTCGGGGGTCGAAAAAACCCATTTCCGGAAATAAAATTTCGCGTTTTTTGGTCCGTACGTCCATTTTGTACCTCTATTTTAGCACGTGACAAAAAAAATCGGAAGAAAAATGTCCGGAACCTCGTTTTTTGAGCGCGTGAAAATGCCAGTGAAACCAGTTTTGGGCCAAAAAGTGGGTTTTTTCCCATTTTCGGGGGTCGAAAAAACCCATTTCCGAAAATGAAATTTCGCGTTTTTTGGTCCGTACGTCCATTTTGTACCTCTATTTTAGCACGTGACAAAAAAAATCGGAAGAAAAATGTCAGGAACCTCGTTTTTTGAGCGCGTGAAAATGCCAGTGAAACCAGTTTTGGGCCAAAAAGTGGGTTTTTTCCCATTTTCGGGGGTCGAAAAAACCCATTTCCGGAAATGAAATTTTGCGTTTTTTGGTCCGTACGTCCATTTTGTACCTCTATTTTAGCACGTGACAAAAAAAATCGGAAGAAAAATGTCCGGAACCTCGTTTATTGAGCGCGTGAAAATGCCAGTGAAACCAGTTTTGGGCCAAAAAGTGGGTTTTTTCCCATTTTCGGGGGTCGAAAAAACCCATTTCCGGAAATGAAATTTCGCGTTTTTTGGTCCGTACGTCCATTTTGTACCTCTATTTTAGCACGTGACAAAAAAAATCGGAAGAAAAATGTCCGCAACCTCATTTTTTGAGCGCGTGATAATGCCAGTGAAACCAGTTTTGGGCCAAAATTGGGTTTTTTTTCCATTTTCGGGGGTCGAAAAAACCCATTTCCGGAAATGAAATTTCGCGTTTTTTGGTCTGTACGTCCATGTTATTCCTCTATTTTAGCACGTGACAAAAACAATCGGAAGAAAAATGTCCGGAACCTCGTTTTTTGAGCGCGTGAAAATGCCGGTGAAACCAGTTTTGGGCCAAAAAGTGGGTTTTTTCCCATTTTCGGGGGTCGAAAAAACCCATTTCCGGAAATGAAATTTCGGGTTTTTTGGTCCTTACGTCCATTTTGTACCTCTATTTTAGCACATGACAAAAAAAATCGGAAGAAAAATGTCAGGAACCTCGTTTTTTGAGCGCGTGAAAATGCCAGTGAAACCAGTTTTGGGCCAAAAAGTGGGTTTTTTCCCATTTTCGGGGGTCGAAAAAACCCATTTCCGGAAATGAAATTTCGCGTTTTTTGGTCCGTACGTCCATTTTGTACCTCTATTTTAGCACGTGACAAAAAAAATCGGAAGAAAAATGTCCGGAACCTCGTTTATTGAGCGCGTGAAAATGCCAGTGAAACCAGTTTTGGGCCAAAAAGTGGGTTTTTTCCCATTTTCGGGGGTCGAAAAAACCCATTTCCGGAAATGAAATTTCACGTTTTTTGGTCCGTACGTCCATTTTGTACCTCTATTTTAGCACGTGACAAAAAAAATTGGAAGAAAAATGTCCGGAACCTCATTTTTTGAGCGCGTGATAATGCCAGTGAAACCAGTTTTGGGCCAAAAGTGGGTTTTTTCCCATTTTCGGGGATCGAAAAAACCCATTTCCGGAAATGAAATTTCGCGTTTTTTGGTCCGTACGTCCATGTTATTCCTCTATTTTAGCATGTGACAAAAACAATCGGAAGAAAAATGTCCGGAACCTCGTTTTTTGAGCGCGTGAAAATGCCGGTGAAACCAGTTTTGGGCCAAAAAGTGGGTTTTTTCCCATTTTCGGGGGTCGAAAAAACCCATTTCCGGAAATGAAATTTCGAGTTTTTTGGTCCTTACGTCCATTTTGTACCTCTATTTTAGCACGTGACAAAAAAAATCGGAAGAAAAATGTCCGGAACCTCGTTTATTGAGCGCGTGAAAATGCCAGTGAAACCAGTTTTGGGCCAAAATTGGGTTTTTTTTCCATTTTCGGGGGTCGAAAAAACCCATTTCCGGAAATGAAATTTCGCGTTTTTTGGTCCGTACGTCCATGTTATTCCTCTATTTTAGCACGTGACAAAAACAATCGGAAGAAAAATGTCCGGAACCTCGTTTTTTGAGCGCGTGAAAATGCCGGTGAAACCAGTTTTGGGCCAAAAAGTGGGTTTTTTCCCATTTTCGGGGGTCGAAAAAACCCATTTCCGGAAATGAAATTTCGGGTTTTTTGGTCCTTACGTCCATTTTGTACCTCTATTTTAGCACATGACAAAAAAAATCGGAAGAAAAATGTCAGGAACCTCGTTTTTTGAGCGCGTGAAAATGCCAGTGAAACCAGTTTTGGGCCAAAAAGTGGGTTTTTTCCCATTTTCGGGGGTCGAAAAAACCCATTTCCGGAAATGAAATTTCGCGTTTTTTGGTCCGTACGTCCATTTTGTACCTCTATTTTAGCACGTGACAAAAAAAATCGGAAGAAAAATGTCCGGAACCTCGTTTATTGAGCGCGTGAAAATGCCAGTGAAACCAGTTTTGGGCCAAAAAGTAGGGTTTTTCCCATTTTCGGGGGTCGAAAAAACCCATTTCCGGAAATGAAATTTCCACGTTTTTTGGTCCGTACGTCCATTTTGTACCTCTATTTTAGCACGTGACAAAAAAAATTGGAAGAAAAATGTCCGGAACCTCATTTTTTGAGCGCGTGATAATGCCAGTGAAACAAGTTTTGGGCCAAAAGTGGGTTTTTTCCCATTTTCGGGGATCGAAAAAACCCATTTCCGGAAATGAAATTTCGCGTTTTTTGGTCCGTACGTCCATGTTATTCCTCTATTTTAGCATGTGACAAAAACAATCGGAAGAAAAATGTCCGGAACCTCGTTTTTTGAGCGCGTGAAAATGTCGGTGAAACCAGTTTTGGGCCAAAAAGTGGGTTTTTTTCCCATTTTCGGGGGTCGAAAAAACCCATTTCCGGAAATGAAATTTCGAGTTTTTTGGTCCTTACGTCCATTTTGTACCTCTATTTTAGCACGTGACAAAAAAAATCGGAAGAAAAATGTCCGGAACCTCGTTTATTGAGCGCGTGAAAATGCCAGTGAAACCAGTTTTGGGCCAAAAAGTGGGTTTTTTCCCATTTTCGGGGGTCGAAAAAACCCATTTCCGGAAATGAAATTTCGCGTTTTTTGGTCCGTACGTCCATTTTGTACCTCTATTTTACCACGTGACAAAAAAAATCGGAAGAAAAATGTCCGGAACCTCATTTTTTGAGCGCGTGATAATGCCAGTGAAACCAGTTTTGGGCCAAAATTGGGTTTTTTTTCCATTTTCGGGGGTCAAAAAAACCCATTTCCGGAAATGAAATTTCGCGTTTTTTGGTCCGTACGTCCATTTTGTACCTCTATTTTAGCACGTGACAAAAAAAATCGGAAGAAAAATGTCCGGAACCTCGTTTTTTGAGCGCGTGAAAATGCCAGTGAAACCAGTTTTGGGCCAAAAAGTGGGTTTTTTCCCATTTTCGGGGGTCGAAAAAACCCATTTCCGAAAATGAAATTTCGCGTTTTTTGGTCCGTACGTCCATTTTGTACCTCTATTTTAGCACGTGACAAAAAAAATCGGAAGAAAAATGTCAGGAACCTCGTTTTTTGAGCGCGTGAAAATGCCAGTGAAACCAGTTTTGGGCCAAAAAGTGGGTTTTTTTCCCATTTTCGGGGGTCGAAAAAACCCATTTCCGGAAATGAAATTTCGCGTTTTTTGGTCCGTACGTCCATTTTGTACCTCTATTTTAGCACGTGACAAAAAAAATCGGAAGAAAAATGTCCGGAACCTCGTTTATTGAGCGCGTGAAAATGCCAGTGAAACCAGTTTTGGGCCAAAAAGTGGGTTTTTTTCCCATTTTCGGGGGTCGAAAAAACCCATTTCCGGAAATGAAATTTCGCGTTTTTTGGTCCGTACATCCATTTTGTACCTCTATTTTAGCACGTGACAAAAAAAATTGGAAAGAAAAATGTCCGGAACCTCATTTTTTGAGCGCGTGATAATGCCAGTGAAACCAGTTTTGGGCCAAAAGTGGGTTTTTTCCCATTTTCGGGGGTCGAAAAAACCCATTTCCGGAAATGAAATTTCGCGTTTTTTGGTCCGTACGTCCATGTTATTCCTCTATTTTAGCATGTGACAAAAACAATCGGAAGAAAAATGTCCGGAACCTCGTTTTTTGAGCGCGTGAAAATGCCGGTGAAACCAGTTTTGGGCCAAAAAGTGGGTTTTTTCCCATTTTCGGGGGTCGAAAAAACCCATTTCCGGAAATGAAATTTCGAGTTTTTTGGTCCTTACGTCCATTTTGTACCTCTATTTTAGCACATGACAAAAAAAAATCGGAAGAAAAATGTCCGGAACCTCGTTTATTGAGCGCGTGAAAATGCCAGTGAAACCAGTTTTGGGCCAAAAAGTGGGTTTTTTCCCATTTTCGGGGGTCGAAAAAACCCATTTCCGGAAATGAAATTTCGAGTTTTTTGGTCCGTACGTCCATTTTGTACCTCTATTTTAGCATGTGACAAAAACAATCGGAAGAAAAATGTCCGGAACCTCGTTTATTGAGCGCGTGAAAATGCCAGGTGAAACCAGTTTTGGGCCAAAAAGTGGGTTTTTTCCCATTTTCGGGGGTCGAAAAAACCCATTTCCGGAAATGAAATTTCGCGTTTTTTGGTTCGTACGTCCATTTTGTACCTCTATTTTAGCACGTGACAAAAAAAATCGGAAGAAAAAATGTCCGGAACCTCATTTTTTGAGCGCGTGATAATGCCAGTGAAACCAGTTTTGGGCCAAAATTGGGTTTTTTTTTCCATTTTCGGGGGTCGAAAAAACCCATTTCCGGAAATGAAATTTCGCGTTTTTTGGTCCGTACGTCCATTTTGTACCTCTATTTTAGCACGTGACAAAAAAAATCGGAAGAAAAATGTCCGGAACCTCGTTTTTTGAGCGCGTGAAAATGCCAGTGAAACCAGTTTTGGGCCAAAAAGTGGGTTTTTTCCCATTTTCGGGGGTCGAAAAAACCCATTTCCGGAAATGAAATTTCGCGTTTTTTGGTCCGTACGTCCATTTTGTACCTCTATTTTAGCACGTGACAAAAAAAAATCGGAAGAAAAATGTCAGGAACCTCGTTTTTTGAGCGCGTGAAAATGCCAGTGAAATCAGTTTTGGGCCAAAAAGTGGGTTTTTTCCCATTTTCGGGGGTCGAAAAAACCCATTTCCGGAAATGAAATTTCGCGTTTTTTGGTCCGTACGTCCATTTTGTACCTCTATTTTAGCACGTGACAAAAAAAATCGGAAGAAAAATGTCCGGAACCTCGTTTATTGAGCGCGTGAAAATGCCAGTGAAACCAGTTTTGGGCCAAAAATTGGGTTTTTTTCCCATTTTCGGGGGTCGAAAAAACCCATTTCCGAAATGAAATTTCGCGTTTTTTGGTCCGTACGTCCATTTTGTACCTCTATTTTAGCACGTGACAAAAAAAAATTGGAAGAAAAATGTCCGGAACCTCATTTTTTGAGCGCGTGATAATGCCAGTGAAACCAGTTTTGGGCCAAAAGTGGGTTTTTTCCCATTTTCGGGGGTCGAAAAAACCCATTTCCGGAAATGAAATTTCGCGTTTTTTGGTCCGTACGTCCATGTTATTCCTCTATTTTAGCACGTGACAAAAAAAATCGGAAGAAAAATGTCCGGAACTTCGTTTTTTGAGCGCGTGAAAATGCCGGTGAAACCAGTTTTGGGCCAAAAAGTGGGTTTTTTCCCATTTTCGGGGGTCGAAAAAACCCATTTCCGGAAATGAAATTTCGAGTTTTTTGGTCCTTACGTCCATTTTGTACCTCTATTTTAGCACGTGACAAAAAAAATCGGAAGAAAAATGTCCGGAACCTCGTTTTTTGAGCGCGTGAAAATGCCAGTGAAACCAGTTTTGGGCCAAAAAGTGGGTTTTTTCCCATTTTCGGGGGTCGAAAAAACCCATTTCCGGAAATGAAATTTCGCGTTTTTTGGTCCGTACGTCCATTTTGTACCTCTATTTTAGCACGTGACAAAAAAAATCGGAAGAAAAATGTCAGGAACCTCGTTTTTTGAGCGCGTGAAAATGCCAGTGAAATCAGTTTTGGGCCAAAAAGTGGGTTTTTTCCCATTTTCGGGGGTCGAAAAAACCCATTTCCGGAAATGAAATTTCGCGTTTTTTGGTCCGTACGTCCATTTTGTACCTCTATTTTAGCACGTGACAAAAAAAATCGGAAGAAAAATGTCCGGAACCTCGTTTATTGAGCGCGTGAAAATGCCAGTGAAACCAGTTTTGGGCCAAAAATTGGGTTTTTTCCCATTTTCGGGGGTCGAAAAAACCCATTTCCGGAAATGAAATTTCGCGTTTTTTGGTCCGTACGTCCATTTTGTACCTCTATTTTAGCACGTGACAAAAAAAATTGGAAGAAAAATGTCCGGAACCTCATTTTTTGAGCGCGTGATAATGCCAGTGAAACCAGTTTTGGGCCAAAAGTGGGTTTTTTCCCATTTTCGGGGGTCGAAAAAACCCATTTCCGGAAATGAAATTTCGCGTTTTTTGGTCCGTACGTCCATGTTATTCCTCTATTTTAGCACGTGACAAAAAAAATCGGAAGAAAAATGTCCGGAACTTCGTTTTTTGAGCGCGTGAAAATGCCGGTGAAACCAGTTTTGGGCCAAAAAGTGGGTTTTTTCCCATTTTCGGGGGTCGAAAAAACCCATTTCCGGAAATGAAATTTCGAGTTTTTTGGTCCTTACGTCCATTTTGTACCTCTATTTTAGCACGTGACAAAAAAAAATCGGAAGAAAAATGTCCGGAACCTCGTTTATTGAGCGCGTGAAAATGCCAGTGAAACCAGTTTTGGGCCAAAAAGTGGGTTTTTTCCCATTTTCGGGGGTCGAAAAAACCCATTTCCGGAAATGAAATTTCGCGTTTTTTGGTCCGTACGTCCATTTTGTACCTCTATTTTAGCATGTGACAAAAAAAATCGGAAGAAAAATGTCCGGAACCTCATTTTTTGAGCGCGTGATAATGCCAGTGAAACCAGTTTTGGGCCAAAATTGGGTTTTTTTTCCATTTTCGGGGGTCGAAAAAACCCATTTCCGGAAATGAAATTTCGCGTTTTTTGGTCCGTACCTCCATTTTGTACCTCTATTTTAGCACGTGACAAAAAAATCGGAAGAAAAATGTCCGGAACCTCGTTTTTTGAGCGCGTGAAAATGCCAGTGAAACCAGTTTTGGGCCAAAAAGTGGGTTTTTTCCCATTTTCGGGGGTCAAAAAAACCCATTTCCGAAAATGAAATTTCACGTTTTTTGGTCCGTACGTCCATTTTGTACCTCTATTTTAGCACGTGACAAAAAAAATCGGAAGAAAAATGTCAGGAACCTCGTTTTTTGAGCGCGTGAAAATGCCAGTGAAACCAGTTTTGGGCCAAAAAGTGGGTTTTTTTCCCATTTTCGGGGGTCGAAAAAACCCATTTCCGGAAATGAAATTTCGCGTTTTTTGGTCCGTACGTCCATTTTGTACCTCTATTTTAGCACGTGACAAAAAAAATCGGAAGAAAAATGTCCGGAACCTCGTTTATTGAGCGCGTGAAAATGCCAGTGAAACCAGTTTTGGGCCAAAAAGTGGGTTTTTTCCCATTTTTGGGGGTCGAAAAAACCCATTTCCGGAAATGAAATTTCGCGTTTTTTGGTCCGTACGTCCATTTTGTACCTCTATTTTAGCACGTGACAAAAAAAATTGGAAGAAAAATGTCCGGAACCTCATTTTTTGAGCGCGTGATAATGCCAGTGAAACCAGTTTTGGGCCAAAAGTGGGTTTTTTCCCATTTTCGGGGGTCGAAAAAACCCATTTCCGGAAATGAAATTTCGCGTTTTTTGGTCCGTACGTCCATGTTATTCCTCTATTTTAGCATGTGACAAAAACAATCGGAAGAAAAATGTCCGGAACTTCATTTTTTGAGCGCGTGAAAATGCCGGTGAAACCAGTTTTGGGCCAAAAAGTGGGTTTTTTCCCATTTTCGGGGGTCGAAAAAACCCATTTTCCGGAAATGAAATTTCGAGTTTTTTGGTCCTTACGTCCATTTTGTACCTCTATTTTAGCACGTGACAAACAAAAAATCGGAAGAAAAATGTCCGGAACCTCGTTTATTGAGCGCGTGAAAATGCCAGTGAAACCAGTTTTGGGCCAAAAAGTGGGTTTTTTCCCATTTTCGGGGGTCGAAAAAACCCATTTCCGGAAATGAAATTTCGCGTTTTTTGGTCCCGTACGTCCATTTTGTACCTCTATTTTAGCATGTGACAAAAAAAATCGGAAGAAAAATGTCCGGAACCTCATTTTTTGAGCGCGTGATAATGCCAGTGAAACCAGTTTTGGGCCAAAATTGGGTTTTTTTTCCATTTTCGGGGGTCGAAAAAACCCATTTCCGGAAATGAAATTTCGCGTTTTTTGGTCGTACGTCCATTTTGTACCTCTATTTTAGCACGTGACAAAAAAAATTGGAAGAAAAATGTCCGGAACCTCGTTTTTTGAGCGCGTGAAAATGGCAGTGAAACCAGTTTTGGGCCAAAAAAGTGGGTTTTTTCCCATTTTCGGGGGTCGAAAAAACCCATTTCCGAAAATGAAATTTCGCGTTTTTTGGTCCGTACGTCCATTTTGTACCTCTATTTTAGCACGTGAAAAAAAAAATCGGAAGAAAAATGTCAGGAACCTCGTTTTTTGAGCGCGTGAAAATGCCAGTGAAACCAGTTTTGGGCCAAAAGTGGGTTTTTTCCCCATTTTCGGGGGTCGAAAAAACCCATTTCCGGAAATGAAATTTCGCGTTTTTGGTCCGTACGTCCATTTTGTACCTCTATTTTAGCACGTGACAAAAAAAAATCGGAAGAAAAATGTCCGGAACCTCGTTTTTTGAGCGCGTGAAAATGCCAGTGAAACCAGTTTTGGGCCAAAAAGTGGGTTTTTTCCCATTTTCGGGGGTCGAAAAAACCCATTTCCGAAAATGAAATTTCGCGTTTTTTGGTCCGTACGTCCATTTTGTACCTCTATTTTAGCACTTGACAAAAAAAATCGAAAGAAAAATGTCAGGAACCTCGTTTTTTGAGCGCGTGAAAATGCCAGTGAAACCAGTTTTGGGCCAAAAAGTGGGTTTTTTCCCATTTTCGGGGGTCGAAAAAACCCATTTCCGGAAATGAAATTTCGCGTTTTTTGGTCCGTACGTCCATTTTGTACCTCTATTTTAGCACGTGACAAAAAAAATCGGAAGAAAAATGTCCGGAACCTCGTTTATTGAGCGCGTGAAAATGCCAGTGAAACCAGTTTTGGGCTAAAAAGTGGGTTTTTTCCCATTTTCGGGGGTCGAAAAAACCCATTTCCGGAAATGAAATTTCGTGTTTTTTGGTCCGTACGTCCATTTTGTACCTCTATTTTAGCACGTGACAAAAAAAATTGGAAGAAAAATGTCCGGAACCTCATTTTTTGAGCGCGTGATAATGCTAGTGAAACCAGTTTTGGGCCAAAAATGGGTTTTTTCCCATTTTCGGGGGTCGAAAAAACCCATTTCCGGAAATGAAATTTCGCGTTTTTTTGGTCCGTACGTCCATGTTATTCCTCTATTTTAGCACGTGACAAAAAAAATCGGAAGAAAAATGTCCGGAACCTCGTTTTTTGAGCGCGTGAAAATGCCAGTGAATCCAGTTTTGGGCCAAAAAGTGGGTTTTTTCCCATTTTCGGGGGTCGAAAAAACCCATTTCCGGAAATGAAATTTCGAGTTTTTTGGTCCGTACGTCCATTTTGTACCTCTATTTTAGCACGTGACAAAAAAAATCGGAAGAAAAATGTCCGGAACCTCGTTTATTGAGCGCGTGAAAATGCCAGTGAAACTAGTTTTGGGCCAAAAAGTGGATTTTTTCCCATTTTCGGGGGTCGAAAAAAACCCATTTCCGGAAATGAAATTTCGCGTTTTTTGGTCCGTACGTCCATTTTGTACCTCTATTTTAGCACGTGACAAAAAAAATCGGAAGAAAAATGTCTGGAACCTCATTTTTTGAGCGCGTGATAATGCTAGTGAAACCAGTTTTGGGCCAAAAGTGGGTTTTTTCCCATTTTCGGGGGTCGAAAAAACCCATTTCCGGAAATGAAATTTCGCGTTTTTTGGTCCGTACGTCCATTTTGTACCTCTATTTTAGCACGTGACAAAAAATATCGGAAGAAAAGTATCCGGAACCTCATTTTTTGAGCGCGTGAAACCAGTTTTGGGCCAAAAAGTGGGTTTTTTCCCATTTTCGGGGGTCGAAAAACCCCATTTCCGGAAATGAAATTTCGCGTTTTTTGGTCCGTACATCCATTTTTTACCTCTATTTTAGCACGTGACAAAAAAAATCGGAAGAAAAGTGTCCGGAACCTCATTTTTTGAGCGCGTGAAAATGCCAGTGAAACCAGTTTTGGGCCAAAAAGTGGGTTTTTTCCCATTTTCGGGGGTCGAAAAAACCCATTTCCGGAAATGAAATTTCGCGTTTTTTGGTCCGTACGTCCATGTTATTCCTCTATTTTAGCACGTGACAAAAAAAAATCGGAAGAAAAATGTCCGGAACCTCGTTTTTTGAGCGCGTGAAAATGCCAGTGAAACCAGTTTTGGGCCAAAAAGTGGGTTTTTTCCCATTTTCGGGGGTCGAAAAAACCCATTTCCGGAAATAAAATTTCGAGTTTTTTGGTCCGTACGTCCATTTTGTACCTCTATTTTAGCACGTGACAAAAAAAATCGGAAGAAAAATGTCTGGAACCTCGTTTATTGAGCGCGTGAAAATGCCAGTGAAACCAGTTTTGGGCCAAAAAGTGGGTTTTTTCCCATTTTCGGGGGTCGAAAAAACCCATTTCCGGAAATGAAATTTCGCGTTTTTTGGTCCGTACGTCCATTTTGTACCTCTATTTTAGCACGTGACAAAAAAATCGGAAGAAAAATGTCCGGAACCTCATTTTTTGAGCGCGTGATAATGCCAGTGAAACCAGTTTTGGGCCAAAAGTGGGTTTTTTCCCATTTTCGGGAGTCGAAAAAACCCATTTCTGGAAATGAAATTTCGCGTTTTTTGGTCCGTACGTCCATTTTGTACCTCTATTTTAGCACGTGACAAAAAAATCGGAAGAAAAATGTCCGGAACCTCATTTTTTAAGCGCGTGATAATGCTAGTGAAACCAGTTTTGGGCCAAAAGTGGGTTTTTTCCCATTTTCGGGGGTCGAAAAAACCCATTTCCGGAAATGAAATTTCGCGTTTTTTGGTCCGTACGTCCATTTTGTACCTCTATTTTAGCACGTGACAAAAAAAATCAGAAGAAAAATGTCCGGAACCTCGTTTTTTGAGCGCGTGAAAATGCCAGGGAAACCAGTTTTTGGCCAAAAAGTGGGTTTTTTCCCATTTTCGGGGGTCGAAAAAACCCATTTCCGGAAATGAAATTTCGCGTTTTTTGGTCCCTACGTCCATTTTGTACCTCTATTTTAGCACATGACAAAAAATATCGGAAGAAAAGTGTCCGGAACCTCATTTTTTGAGCGCGTGAAAATGCCAGTGAAACCAGTTTTGGGCCAAAAAGTGGGTTTTTTCCCATTTTCGGGGTCGAAAAACCCCATTTTCGGAAATGAAATTTCGCGTTTTTTGGTCCGTACATCCATTTTGTACCTCTATTTTAGCACGTGACAAAAAAATCGGAAGAAAAATGTTCGGAACCTCGTTTATTGAGCGCGTGAAAATGCCAGTGAAACCAGTTTTGGGCCAAAAAGTGGGTTTTTTCCCATTTTCGGGGGTCGAAAAAACCCATTTCCGGAAATGAAATTTCGCGTTTTTTGGTCCGTACGTCCATTTTGTACCTCTATGTTAGCACGTGACAAAAAAAATCGGAAGAAAAATGTCCGGAACCTCATTTTTTGAGCGCGTGAAAATGCTAGTGAAACCAGTTTTGGGCCAAAAAGGGGTTTTTTCCCATTTTCGGGGGTCGAAAAAACCCATTTCCGGAAATGAAATTTCGCATTTTTTGGTCCGTACGTCCATTTTGTACCTCTATTTTAGCACGTGACAAAAAAAATCGGAAGAAAAATGTCCGGAACCTCGTTTATTGAGCGCGTGAAAATGCCAGTGAAACCAGTTTTGGGCCAAAAAGTGGGTTTTTTCCCATTTTCGGGGATCGAAAAAACCCATTTCCGGAAATGAAATTTCGCGTTTTTTGGTCCGTACGTCCATTTTGTACCTCTATTTTAGCACGTGACAAAAAAAATCGGAAGAAAAATGTCCGGAACCTCATTTTTTGAGCGCGTGATAATGCCAGTGAAACCAGTTTTGGGCCAAAAGTGGGTTTTTTCCCCATTTTCGGGGGTCGAAAAAACCCATTTCCGGAAATGAAATTTCGCGTTTTTTGGTCCGTACGTCCATTTTGTACCTCTATTTTAGCACGTGACAAAAAAAATCGGAAGAAAAATGTCCGGAACCTCGTTTTTTGAGCGCGTGAAAATGCCAGTGAAACCAGTTTTGGGCCAAAAAGTGGGTTTTTTCCCATTTTCGGGGGTCGAAAAAACTCATTTCCGAAAATGAAATTTCGCGTTTTTTGGTCCGTACGTCCATTTTGTACCTCTATTTTAGCACGTGACAAAAAAAAATCGGAAGAAAAATGTCAGGAACCTCGTTTTTTGAGCGCGTGAAAATGCCAGTGAAACCAGTTTTGGGCCAAAAAGTGGGTTTTTTCCCATTTTCGGGGGGTCGAAAAAACCCATTTCCGGAAATGAAATTTCGTGTTTTTTGGTCCGTACGTCCATTTTGTACCTCTATTTTAGCACGTGACAAAAAAAATCGGAAGAAAAATGTCCAGAACCTCGTTTATTGAGCGCGTGAAAATGCCAGTGAAACCAGTTTTGGGCCAAAAAGTGGGTTTTTTCCCATTTTCGGGGGTCGAAAAAACCCATTTCCGGAAATGAAATTTCGCGTTTTTTGGTCCGTACGTCCATTTTGTACCTCTATTTTAGCACGTGACAAAAAAAATCGGAAGAAAAATGTCCGGAACCTCGTTTTTTGAGCGCGTGAAAATGCCAGTGAAACCAGTTTTGGGCCAAAAAATGGGTTTTTTTCCCATTTTCGGGGGTCGAAAAAACCCATTTCCGAAAATGAAATTTCGCGTTTTTTGGTCCGTACGTCCATTTTGTACCTCTATTTTAGCACGTGACAAAAAAAATCGGAAGAAAAATGTCAGGAACCTCGTTTTTTGAGCGCGTGAAAATGCCAGGGAAACCAGTTTTGGGCCAAAAAGTGGGTTTTTTCCCATTTTCGGGGGGTCGAAAAAACCCATTTCCGGAAATGAAATTTCGTGTTTTTTGGTCCGTACGTCCATTTTGTACCTCTATTTTAGCACGTGACAAAAAAAATCGGAAGAAAAATGTCCAGAACCTCGTTTATTGAGCGCGTGAAAATGCCAGTGAAACCAGTTTTGGGCCAAAAAGTGGGTTTTTTCCCATTTTCGGGGGTCGAAAAAACCCATTTCCGGAAATGAAATTTCGCGTTTTTTGGTCCGTACGTCCATTTTGTACCTCTATTTTAGCACGTGACAAAAAAAATTGGAAGAAAAATGTCCGGAACCTCATTTTTTGAGCGCGTGATAATGCCAGTGAAACCAGTTTTGGGCCAAAAGTGGGTTTTTTCCCATTTTCGGGGGTCGAAAAAACCCATTTCCGGAAATGAAATTTCGCGTTTTTTGGTCCGTACGTCCATGTTATTCCTCTATTTTAGCACGTGACAAAAAAAATCGGAAGAAAAATGTCCGGAACCTCATTTTTTGAGCGCGTGAAAATGCCAGTGAAACCAGTTTTGGGCCAAAAAGTGGGGTTTTTTCCCATTTTCGGGAGTCCAAAAAACCCATTTCCGGAAATGAAATTTCGAGTTTTTTGGTCCGTACGTCCATTTTGTACCTCTATTTTAGCACGTGACAAAAAAAATCGGAAGAAAAATGTCCGGAACCTCGTTTATTGAGCGCGTGAAAATGCCAGTGAAACCAGTTTTGGGCCAAAAAGTGGGTTTTTTCCCATTTTCGGGGGTCGAAAAAACCCATTTTCGGAAATGAAATTTCGCGTTTTTTGGTCCGTACGTCCATTTTGTACCTCTATTTTAGCACGTGACAAAAAAATCGGAAGAAAAATGTCCGGAACCTCATTTTTTGAGCGCGTGATAATGCCAGTGAAACCAGTTTTGGGCCAAAATTGGGTTTTTTTCCATTTTCGGGGGTCGAAAAAAACCCATTTCCGGAAATGAAATTTCGCGTTTTTTGGTCCGTACGTCCATTTTGTACCTCTATTTTAGCACGTGACAAAAAAAAATCGGAAGAAAAATGTCCGGAACCTCATTTTTTGAGCGCGTGAAAATGCCAGTGAAACCAGTTTTGGGCCAAAAAGTGGGTTTTTTCCCATTTTCGGGGGTCGAAAAAACCCATTTCCGGAAATGAAATTTCGCGTTTTTTGGTCCGTACGTCCATTTTGTACCTCTATTTTAGCACGTGACAAAAAAAATCGGAAGAAAAATGTCCGGAACCTCGTTTATTGAGCGCGTGAAAATGCCAGTGAAACCAGTTTTGGGCCAAAAAGTGGGTTTTTTCCCATTTTCGGGGGTCGAAAAAACCCATTTCCGGAAATGAAATTTCGGGTTTTTTGGTCCGTACGTCCATTTTGTACCTCTATTTTAGCACGTGACAAAAAAAATTGGAAGAAAAATGTCCGGAACCTCATTTTTTGAGCGCGTGATAATGCCAGTGAAACCAGTTTTGGGCCAAAAGTGGGTTTTTTCCCAGTTTTGGGGGTCGAAAAAACCCATTTCCGGAAATGAAATTTCGCGTTTTTTGGTCCGTACGTCCATGTTATTCCTCTATTTTAGCACGTGACAAAAAAAATCGGAAGAAAAATGTACGGAACCTCGTTTTTTGAGCGCGTGAAAATGCCAGTGAAACCAGTTTTGGGCCAAAAAGTGGGTTTTTTCCCATTTTCGGGGGTCGAAAAAACCCATTTCCGGAAATGAAATTTCGAGTTTTTTGGTCCGTACGTCCATTTTGTACCTCTATTTTAGCACGTGACAAAAAATATCGGAAGAAAAATGTCCGGAACCTCGTTTATTGAGCGCGTGAAAATGCCAGTGAAACTAGTTTTGGGCCAAAAAGTGGGTTTTTTCCCATTTTCGGGGGTCGAAAAAACCCATTTCCGGAAATGAAATTTCGCGTTTTTGGGTCCGTACGTCCATTTTCTACCTCTATTTTAGCACGTGACAAAAAAAATCAGAAGAAAAATGTCCGGAACCTCGTTTTTTGAGCGCGTGAAAATGCCAGTGAAACCAGTTTTGGGCCAAAAAGTGGGTTTTTTCCCATTTTTGGGGGTCGAAAAAACCCATTTCCGGAAATGAAATTTCGCGTTTTTTGGTCCGTACGTCCATTTTGTACCTCTATTTTAGCACGTGACAAAAAATATCGGAAGAAAAGTGTCCGGAACCTCATTTTTTGAGCGCGTGAAACCAGTTTTGGGCCAAAAAGTGGGTTTTTTCCCATTTTCGGGGGTCGAAAAACCCCATTTCCGGAAATTAAATTTCGCGTTTTTTGGTCCGTACATCCATTTTTTACCTCTATTTTAGCACGTGACAAAAAAAATCGGAAGAAAAGTGTCCGGAACCTCATTTTTTGAGCGCGTGAAAATGCCAGTGAAACCAGTTTTGGGCCAAAAAGTGGGTTTTTTTCCCATTTTCGGGGGTCGAAAAAACCCATTTCCGGAAATGAAATTTCGCGTTTTTTGGTCCGTACGTCCATGTTATTCCTCTATTTTAGCACGTGACAAAAAAAATCGGAAGAAAAATGTCCGGAACCTCGTTTTTTGAGCGCGTGAAAATGCCAGTGAAACCAGTTTTGGGCCAAAAAGTGGGTTTTTTCCCATTTTTGGGGGTCGAAAAAACCCATTTCCGGAAATGAAATTTCGCGTTTTTTGGTCCGTACGTCCATTTTGTACCTCTATGTTAGCACGTGACAAAAAAAAATCGGAAGAAAAATGTCCGGAACCTCATTTTTTGAGCGCGTGAAAATGCTAGTGAAACCAGTTTTGGGCCAAAAAGGGGTTTTTTCCCATTTTCGGGGGTCGAAAAAACCCATTTCCGGAAATGAAATTTCGCGTTTTTTGGTCCGTACGTCCATTTTGTACCTCTATTTTAGCACGTGACAAAAAAAATCGGAAGAAAAATGTCCGGAACCTCGTTTATTGAGCGCGTGAAAATGCCAGTGAAACCAGTTTTGGGCCAAAAAGTGGGTTTTTTCCCATTTTCGGGGATCGAAAAAACCCATTTCCGGAAATGAAATTTCGCGTTTTTTGGTCCGTACGTCCATTTTGTACCTCTATTTTAGCACGTGACAAAAAAAATCGGAAGAAAAATGTCCGGAACCTCATTTTTTGAGCGCGTGATAATGCCAGTGAAACCAGTTTTGGGCCAAAAGTGGGTTTTTTCCCATTTTCGGGGGTCGAAAAAACCCATTTCCGGAAATGAAATTTCGCGTTTTTTGGTCCGTACGTCCATTTTGTACCTCTATTTTAGCACGTGACAAAAAAAATCGGAAGAAAAATGTCCGGAACCTCGTTTTTTGAGCGCGTGAAAATGCCAGTGAAACCAGTTTTGGGCCAAAAAGTGGGTTTTTTTCCCATTTTCGGGGGTCGAAAAAACCCATTTCCGAAAATGAAATTTCACGTTTTTTGGTCCGTACGTCCATTTTGTACCTCTATTTTAGCACGTGACAAAAAAAATTGGAAGAAAAATGTCCGGAACCTCATTTTTTGAGCGCGTGATAATGCCAGTGAAACCAGTTTTGGGCCAAAAGTGGGTTTTTTTCCCATTTTCGGGGGTCGAAAAAACCCATTTCCGGAAATGAAATTTCGCGTTTTTTGGTCCGTACGTCCATGTTATTCCTCTATTTTAGCACGTGACAAAAAAAATCGGAAGAAAAATGTCCGGAACCTCATTTTTTGAGCGCGTGAAAATGCCAGTGAAACCAGTTTTGGGCCAAAAAGTCGGTTTTTTCCCATTTTCGGGAGTCCAAAAAACCCATTTCCGGAAATGAAATTTCGAGTTTTTTGGTCCGTACGTCCATTTTGTACCTCTATTTTAGCACGTGACAAAAAAAATCGGAAGAAAAATGTCCGGAACCTCGTTTATTGAGCGCGTGAAAATGCCAGTGAAACCAGTTTTGGGCCAAAAAGTGGGTTTTTTCCCATTTTCGGGGGTCGAAAAAACCCATTTTCGGAAATGAAATTTCGCGTTTTTTGGTCAGTACGTCCATTTTGTACCTCTATTTTAGCACGTGACAAAAAAAATCGGAAGAAAAATGTCCGGAACCTCATTTTTTGAGCGCGTGATAATGCCAGTGAAACCAGTTTTGGGCCAAAATTGGGTTTTTTTTCCATTTTCGGGGGTCGAAAAAACCCATTTCCGGAAATGAAATTTCGCGTTTTTTGGTCCGTACGTCCATTTTGTACCTCTATTTTAGCACGTGACAAAAAAAATCGGAAGAAAAATGTCCGGAACCTCATTTTTTGAGCGCGTGAAAATGCCAGTGAAACCAGTTTTGGGCCAAAAAGTGGGTTTTTTCCCATTTTCGGGGGTCGAAAAAACCAATTTCCGGAAATGAAATTTCGCGTTTTTTGGTCCGTACGTCCATTTTGTACCTCTATTTTAGCACGTGACAAAAAAAATCGGAAGAAAAATGTCCGGAACCTCGTTTATTGAGCGCGTGAAAATGCCAGTGAAACCAGTTTTGGGCCAAAAAGTGGGTTTTTTCCCATTTTCGGGGGTCGAAAAAACCCATTTCCGGAAATGAAATTTCGGGTTTTTTGGTCCGTACGTCCATTTTGTACCTCTATTTTAGCACGTGACAAAAAAAATTGGAAGAAAAATGTCCCGGAACCTCATTTTTTTGAGCGCGTGATAATGCCAGTGAAACCAGTTTTGGGCCCAAAAGTGGGTTTTTTTCCCATTTTGGGGGTCGAAAAAACCCATTTCCGGAAATGAAATTTCGCGTTTTTTGGTCCGTACGTCCATGTTATTCCTCTATTTTAGCACGTGACAAAAAAAATCGGAAGAAAAATGTCCGGAACCTCGTTTTTTGAGCGCGTGAAAATGCTAGTGAAACCAGTTTTGGGCCAAAAAGTGGGTTTTTTCCCATTTTCGGGGGTCGAAAAAACCCATTTCCGAAATGAAATTTCGAGTTTTTTGGTCCGTACGTCCATTTTGTACCTCTATTTTAGCACGTGACAAAAAATATCGGAAGAAAAATGTCCGGAACCTCGTTTATTGAGCGCGTGAAAATGCCAGTGAAACTAGTTTTGGGCCAAAAAGTGGGTTTTTTCCCATTTTCGGGGGTCGAAAAAACCCATTTCCGGAAATGAAATTTCGCGTTTTTGGGTCCGTACGTCCATTTTCTACCTCTATTTTAGCACGTGACAAAAAAAAATCAGAAGAAAAATGTCCGGAACCTCGTTTTTTGAGCGCGTGAAAATGCCAGTGAAACCAGTTTTGGGCCAAAAAGTGGGTTTTTCCCATTTTTGGGGGTCGAAAAAAACCCATTTCCGGAAATGAAATTTCGCGTTTTTTGGTCCGTACGTCCATTTTGTACCTCTATTTTAGCACGTGACAAAAAAATATCGGAAGAAAAGTGTCCGGAACCTCATTTTTTGAGCGCGTGAAACCAGTTTTGGGCCAAAAAGTGGGTTTTTTTCCCATTTTCGGGGGTCGAAAAACCCCATTTCCGGAAATTAAATTTCGCATTTTTTGGTCCGTACATCCATTTTTTACCTCTATTTTAGCACGTGACAAAAAAAATCGGAAGAAAAGTGTCCGGAACCTCATTTTTTGAGCGCGTGAAAATGCCAGTGAAACCAGTTTTGGGCCAAAAAGTGGGTTTTTTCCCATTTTCGGGGGTCGAAAAAACCCCATTTCCGGAAATGAAATTTCGCGTTTTTTGGTCCGTACGTCCATGTTATTCCTCTATTTTAGCACGTGACAAAAAAAATCGGAAGAAAAATGTCCGGAACCTCGTTTTTTGAGCGCGTGAAAATGCCAGTGAAACCAGTTTTGGGGCCAAAAAGTGGGTTTTTTCCCATTTTTGGGGGTCGAAAAAACCCATTTCCCGGAAATGAAATTTCGCGTTTTTTGGTCCGTACGTCCATTTTGTACCTCTATTTTAGCACGTGACAAAAAATATCGGAAGAAAAGTGTCCGGAACCTCATTTTTTGAGCGCGTGAAACCAGTTTTGGGCCAAAAAGTGGGTTTTTTTCCCATTTTTGGGGGGTCGAAAAAACCCATTTCCGGAAATGAAATTTCGAGTTTTTTGGTCCGTCCGTCCATTTTGTACCTCTATTTTAGCACGTGACAAAAAAAATCGGAAGAAAAATGTCCGGAACCTCGTTTATTGAGCGCGTGAAAAATGCCAGTGAAACCAGTTTTGGGGCCAAAAAGTGGGTTTTTTCCCATTTTCGGGGGTCAAAAAAACCCATTTCCGGAAATGAAATTTCGCGTTTTTTGGTCCGTACGTCCATTTTGTACCTCTATTTTACCACGTGACAAAAAAATCGGAAGAAAAATGTCCGGAACCTCATTTTTTGAGCGCGTGATAATGCCAGTGAAACCAGTTTTGGGCCAAAAGTGGGTTTTTTCCCATTTTCGGGGGTCGAAAAAACCCATTTCTGGAAATGAAATTTCGCGTTTTTTGGTCCGTACGTCCATTTTGTACCTCTATTTTAGCACGTGATAAAAAAAATCAGAAGAAAAATGTCCGGAACCTCGTTTTTTGAGCGCGTGAAAATGCCAGTGAAACCAGTTTTGGGCCAAAAATGTGGGTTTTTTCCCATTTTCGGGGGTCGAAAAAACCAATTTCCGGAAATGAAATTTCGCGTTTTTTGGTCCGTACGTCCATTTTGTACCTCTATTTTAGCACATGACAAAAAATATCGGAAGAAAAGTGTCCGGAACCTCATTTTTTGAGCGCGTGATAATGCTAGTGAAACCAGTTTTGGGCCAAAAGTGGGTTTTTTCCCCATTTTCGGGGGTCGAAAAAAACCCATTTCCGGAAATGATATTTCGCGTTTTTTGGTCCGTACGTCCATTTTGTATCTCTATTTTAGCACGTGACAAAAAAAATCGGAAGAAAAATGTCCGGAACCTCGTTTTTTGAGCGCGTGAAAATGCCAGTGAAACCAGCTTTGGGCCAAAAAGTGGGTTTTTTCCCATTTTCGGGGGGTCGAAAAAACCCATTTCCGGAAATGAAATTTCGCGTTTTTTGGTCCGTACGTCCATTTTGTACCTCTATTTTAGCACGTGACAAAAAAAAATCGGAAGAAAAATGTCCGGAACCTCGTTTATTGATCGCGTGAAAATGCCAGTGAAACCAGTTTTGGGCCAAAAAGTGGGTTTTTTCCCATTTTCGGGGGTCGAAAAAACCCATTTCCGGAAATGAAATTTCGCGTTTTTTGGTCCGTACGTCCATTTTGTACCTCTATTTTAGCACGTGACAAAAAAAATCGGAAGAAAAATGTCCGGAATCTCATTTTTTGAGCGCGTGAAAATGCCAGTGAAACCAGTTTTGGGCCAAAAAGTGGGTTTTTTCCCATTTTCGGGGGTCGAAAAAACCCATTTCCGAAAATGAAATTTCGCGTTTTTTGGTCCGTACGTCCATTTTGTACCTCTATTTTAGCACGTGACAAAAAAAATCGGAAGAAAAATGTCAGGAACCTCATTTTTTGAGCGCGTGAAAATGCCAGTGAAACCAGTTTTGGGCCAAAAGTGGGTTTTTTCCCATTTTCGGGGGTCGAAAAAACCCATTTCCGGAAATGAAATTTCGCGTTTTTTGGTCCGTACGTCCATTTTGTACCTCTATTTTAGCACGTGACAAAAAAATCGGAAGAAAAATGTCCGGAACCTCGTTTATTGAGCGCGTGAAAATGCCAGTGAAACCAGTTTTGGGCCAAAAAGTGGGTTTTTTCCCATTTTCGGGGGTCGAAAAAACCCATTTCCGGAAATGAAATTTCGCGTTTTTTGGTCCGTACATCCATTTTGTACCTCTATTTTAGCACGTGACAAAAAAAATTGGAATAAAAATGTCCGGAACCTCATTTTTTTAGCGCGTGATAATGCCAGTGAAACCAGTTTTGGGCCAAAAGTGGGTTTTTTCCCATTTTCGGGGGTCGAAAAAACCCATTTCCGGAAATGAAATTTCGCGTTTTTTGGTCCGTACGTCCATGTTATTCCTCTATTTTAGCACGTGACAAAAAAAATTGGAAGAAAAATGTCCGGAACCTCGTTTTTTGAGCGCATGAAAATGCCAGTGAAACCAGTTTTGGGCCAAAAAGTGGGTTTTTTCCCATTTTCGGGGGTCGAAAAAACCCATTTCCGGAAATGAAATTTCGAGTTTTTTGGTCCGTACGTCCATTTTGTACCTCTATTTTAGCACGTGACAAAAAAAATCGGAAGAAAAATGTCCGGAACCTCGTTTATTGAGCGCGTGAAAATGCCAGTGAAACCAGTTTTGGGCCAAAAAGTGGGTTTTTTCCCATTTTCGGGGGTCGAAAAAACCCATTTCCGGAAATGAAATTTCGCGTTTTTTGGTCCGTACGTCCATTTTGTACCTCTATTTTAGCACGTGACAAAAAAAATCGGAAGAAAAATGTCCGGAACCTCATTTTTTGAGCGCGTGATAATGCCAGTGAAACCAGTTTTGGGCCAAAATTGGGTTTTTTCCCATTTTCGGGGGTCGAAAAAACCCATTTCCGGAAATGAAATTTCGCGTTTTTTGGTCCGTACGTCCATTTTGTACCTCTATTTTAGCACGTGACAAAAAAAATCGGAAGAAAAATGTCCGGAATCTCGTTTATTGAGCGCGTGAAACCAGTTTTGGGCCAAAAAGTGGGTTTTTTCCCATTTTCGGGGGTCGAAAAAACCCATTTCCGGAAATGAAATTTCACGTTTTTTGGTCCGTACGTCCATTTTGTACCTCTATTTTAGCACGTGACAAAAAAAAATCGGAAGGAAAATGTCCGGAACCTCATTTTTTGAGCGCGTGATAATGGCAGTGAAACCAATTTTGGGCCAAAAGTGGGTTTTTTCCCATTTTCGGGGGTCGAAAAAACCCATTTCCGGAAATGAAATTTCGCGTTTTTTGGTCCGTACGTCCATTTTGTACCTCTATTTTAGCACGTGACAAAAAAAATCAGAAGAAAAATGTCCGGAACCTCGTTTTTTGAGCGCGTGAAAATGCCAGTGAAACCAGTTTTGGGCCAAAAAGTGGGTTTTTTCCCATTTTCGGGGGTCGAATAAACCCATTTCCGGAAATGAAATTTCGCGTTTTTTAGTCCGTACGTCCATTTTGTACCTCTATTTTAGCACGTGACAAAAAATATCAGAAGAAAAGTGTCCGGAACCTCATTTTTTGAGCGCGTGAAACAAGTTTTGGGCCAAAAAGTGGGTTTTTTCCCATTTTCGGGGGTCGAAAAACCCCATTTACGGAATTGAAATTTCGCGTTTTTTGGTCCGTACATCCATTTTTTACCTCTATTTTAGCACGTGACAAAAAAAATCGAAAGAAAAGTGTCCGGAACCTCATTTTTTGAGCGCGTGAAAATGCCAGTGAAACCAGTTTTGGGCCAAAAAATGGGTTTTTTCCCATTTTCGGGGGTCGAAAAAACCCATTTCCGGAAATGAAATTTCGCGTTTTTTGGTCCGTACGTCCATTTTGTACCTCTATTTTAGCACGTGACAAAAAAAATCGGAAGAAAAATGTCCGGAACCTCATTTTTTGAGCGCGTGATAATGCCAGTGAAACCAGTTTTGGGCCAAAATTGGGTTTTTTCCCATTTTCGGGGGTCGAAAAAACCCATTTCCGGAAATGAAATTTCGCGTTTTTTGGTCCGTACGTCCATTTTGTACCTCTATTTTAGCACGTGACAAAAAAAATCAGAAGAAAAATGTCCGGAATCTCGTTTATTGAGCGCGTGAAACCAGTTTTGGGCCAAAAAGTGGGTTTTTTCCCATTTTCGGGGGTCGAAAAAACCCATTTCCGGAAATGAAATTTCACGTATTTTGGTCCGTACGTCCATTTTGTACCTCTATTTTAGCACGTGACAAAAAAAATCGGAAGGAAAATGTCCGGAACCTCATTTTTTGAGCGCGTGAAAATGCCAGTGAAACCAGTTTTGGGCCAAAAAGTGGGTTTTTTCCCATTTTCGGGGGTCGAAAAAAACCCATTTCCGAAAATGAAATTTCGCGTTTTTTGGTCCGTACGTCCATTTTGTACCTCTATTTTAGCACGTGACAAAAAAAATCGGAAGAAAAATGTCCGGAATCTCATTTTTTGAGCGCGTGAAAATGCCAGTGAAACCAGTTTTGGGCCAAAAAGTGGGTTTTTTCCCATTTTCGGGGGTCGAAAAAACCCATTTCCGAAAATGAAATTTCGCGTTTTTTTGGTCCGTACGTCCATTTTGTACCTCTATTTTAGCACGTGACAAAAAAAATCGGAAGAAAAATGTCAGGAACCTCGTTTTTTGAGCGCGTGAAAATGCCAGTGAAACCAGTTTTGGGCCAAAAGTGGGTTTTTTCCCATTTTCGGGGGTCGAAAAAACCCATTTCCGGAAATGAAATTTCGCGTTTTTTGGTCCGTACGTCCATTTTGTACCTCTATTTTAGCACGTGACAAAAAAATCGGAAGAAAAATGTCCGGAACCTCGTTTATTGAGCGCGTGAAAATGCCAGTGAAACCAGTTTTGGGCCAAAAAGTGGGTTTTTTCCCATTTTCGGGGGTCGAAAAAACCCATTTCCGGAAATGAAATTTCGCGTTTTTTGGTCCGTACATCCATTTTGTACCTCTATTTTAGCACGTGACAAAAAAAATTGGAATAAAAATGTCCGGAACCTCATTTTTTTAGCGCGTGATAATGCCAGTGAAACCAGTTTTGGGCCAAAAGTGGGTTTTTTCCCATTTTCGGGGGTCGAAAAAACCCATTTCCGGAAATGAAATTTCGCGTTTTTTGGTCCGTACGTCCATGTTATTCCTCTATTTTAGCACGTGACAAAAAAAATTGGAAGAAAAATGTCCGGAACCTCGTTTTTTGAGCGCATGAAAATGCCAGTGAAACCAGTTTTGGGCCAAAAAGTGGGTTTTTTCCCATTTTCGGGGGTCGAAAAAACCCATTTCCGGAAATGAAATTTCGAGTTTTTTGGTCCGTACGTCCATTTTGTACCTCTATTTTAGCACGTGACAAAAAAAATCGGAAGAAAAATGTCCGGAACCTCGTTTATTGAGCGCGTGAAAATGCCAGTGAAACCAGTTTTGGGCCAAAAAGTGGGTTTTTTCCCATTTTCGGGGGTCGAAAAAACCCATTTCCGGAAATGAAATTTCGCGTTTTTTGGTCCGTACGTCCATTTTGTACCTCTATTTTAGCACGTGACAAAAAAAATCGGAAGAAAAATGTCCGGAACCTCATTTTTTGAGCGCGTGATAATGCCAGTGAAACCAGTTTTGGGCCAAAATTGGGTTTTTTCCCATTTTCGGGGGTCGAAAAAACCCATTTCCGGAAATGAAATTTCGCGTTTTTTGGTCCGTACGTCCATTTTGTACCTCTATTTTAGCACGTGACAAAAAAAATCGGAAGAAAAATGTCCGGAATCTCGTTTATTGAGCGCGTGAAACCAGTTTTGGGCCAAAAAGTGGGTTTTTTCCCATTTTCGGGGGTCGAAAAAACCCATTTCCGGAAATGAAATTTCACGTTTTTTGGTCCGTACGTCCATTTTGTACCTCTATTTTAGCACGTGACAAAAAAAATCGGAAGGAAAATGTCCGGAACCTCATTTTTTGAGCGCGTGATAATGGCAGTGAAACCAATTTTGGGCCAAAAGTGGGTTTTTTCCCATTTTCGGGGGTCGAAAAAACCCATTTCCGGAAATGAAATTTCGCGTTTTTTGGTCCGTACGTCCATTTTGTACCTCTATTTTAGCACGTGACAAAAAAAATCAGAAGAAAAATGTCCGGAACCTCGTTTTTTGAGCGCGTGAAAATGCCAGTGAAACCAGTTTTGGGCCAAAAAGTGGGTTTTTTCCCATTTTCGGGGGTCGAATAAACCCATTTCCGGAAATGAAATTTCGCGTTTTTTAGTCCGTACGTCCATTTTGTACCTCTATTTTAGCACGTGACAAAAAATATCAGAAGAAAAGTGTCCGGAACCTCATTTTTTGAGCGCGTGAAACAAGTTTTGGGCCAAAAAGTGGGTTTTTTCCCATTTTCGGGGGTCGAAAAACCCCATTTACGGAATTGAAATTTCGCGTTTTTTGGTCCGTACATCCATTTTTTACCTCTATTTTAGCACGTGACAAAAAAAATCGAAAGAAAAGTGTCCGGAACCTCATTTTTTGAGCGCGTGAAAATGCCAGTGAAACCAGTTTTGGGCCAAAAAATGGGTTTTTTCCCATTTTCGGGGGTCGAAAAAACCCATTTCCGGAAATGAAATTTCGCGTTTTTTGGTCCGTACGTCCATTTTGTACCTCTATTTTAGCACGTGACAAAAAAAATCGGAAGAAAAATGTCCGGAACCTCATTTTTTGAGCGCGTGATAATGCCAGTGAAACCAGTTTTGGGCCAAAATTGGGTTTTTTCCCATTTTCGGGGGTCGAAAAAACCCATTTCCGGAAATGAAATTTCGCGTTTTTTGGTCCGTACGTCCATTTTGTACCTCTATTTTAGCACGTGACAAAAAAAATCAGAAGAAAAATGTCCGGAATCTCGTTTATTGAGCGCGTGAAACCAGTTTTGGGCCAAAAAGTGGGTTTTTTCCCATTTTCGGGGGTCGAAAAAACCCATTTCCGGAAATGAAATTTCACGTATTTTGGTCCGTACGTCCATTTTGTACCTCTATTTTAGCACGTGACAAAAAAAATCGGAAGGAAAATGTCCGGAACCTCATTTTTTGAGCGCGTGATAATGGCAGTGAAACCAGTTTTGGGCCAAAAGTGGGTTTTTTCCCATTTTCGGGGGTCGAAAAAACCCATTTGCGGAAATGAAATTTCGCGTTTTTTGGTCCGTACGTCCATTTTGTACCTCTATTTTAGCACGTGACAAAAAAAATCAGAAGAAAAATGTCCGGAACCTCGTTTTTTGAGCGCGTGAAAATGCCAGTGAAACCAGTTTTGGGCCAAAAAGTGGGTTTTTTCCCATTTTCGGGGGTCGAAAAAACCCATTTCCGGAAATGAAATTTCGCGTTTTTTGGTCCGTACGTCCATTTTGTACCTCTATTTTAGCACGTGACAAAAAATATCAGAAGAAAAGTGTCCGGAACCTCATTTTTTGAGCGCGTGAAACAAGTTTTGGGCCAAAAAGTGGGTTTTTTCCCATTTTCGGGGGTTGAAAAACCCCATTTACGGAAATGAAATTTCGCGTTTTTTGGTCCGTACATCCATTTTTTACCTCTATTTTAGCACGTGACAAAAAAAATCGAAAGAAAAGTGTCCGGAACCTCATTTTTTGAGCGCGTGAAAATGCCAGTGAAACCAGTTTTGGGCCAAAAAGTGGGTTTTTTCCCATTTTCGGGGGTCGAAAAAACCCATTTCCGGAAATGAAATTTCGCGTTTTTTGGTCCGTACGTCCATTTTGTACCTCTATTTTAGCACGTGACAAAAAAAATCGGAAGAAAAATGTCCGGAACCTCGTTTATTGAGCGCGTGAAAATGCCAGTGAAACCAGTTTTGGGCCAAAAAGTGGGTTTTTTCCCATTTTCGGGGGTCGAAAAAACCCATTTCCGGAAATGAAATTTCACGTTTTTTGGTCCGTACGTCCATTTTGTACCTCTATTTTAGCACGTGACAAAAAAAATCGGAAGGAAAATGTCCGGAACCCCATTTTTTGAGCGCGTGGTAATGCCAGTGAAACCAGTTTTGGGCCAAAAAGTGGGTTTTTTCCCATTTTCGGGGGTCGAAAAAACCCATTTCCGGAAATGAAATTTCACGTATTTTGGTCCGTACGTCCATTTTGTACCTCTATTTTAGCACGTGACAAAAAAAATCGGAAGGAAAATGTCCGGAACCTCATTTTTTGAGCGCGTGATAATGGCAGTGAAACCAGTTTTGGGCCAAAAGTGGGTTTTTTCCCATTTTCGGGGGTCGAAAAAACCCATTTGCGGAAATGAAATTTCGCGTTTTTTGGTCCGTACGTCCATTTTGTACCTCTATTTTAGCACGTGACAAAAAAAATCAGAAGAAAAATGTCCGGAACCTCGTTTTTTGAGCGCGTGAAAATGCCAGTGAAACCAGTTTTGGGCCAAAAAGTGGGTTTTTTCCCATTTTCGGGGGTCGAAAAAACCCATTTCCGGAAATGAAATTTCGCGTTTTTTGGTCCGTACGTCCATTTTGTACCTCTATTTTAGCACGTGACAAAAAATATCAGAAGAAAAGTGTCCGGAACCTCATTTTTTGAGCGCGTGAAACAAGTTTTGGGCCAAAAAGTGGGTTTTTTCCCATTTTCGGGGGTTGAAAAACCCCATTTACGGAAATGAAATTTCGCGTTTTTTGGTCCGTACATCCATTTTTTACCTCTATTTTAGCACGTGACAAAAAAAATCGAAAGAAAAGTGTCCGGAACCTCATTTTTTGAGCGCGTGAAAATGCCAGTGAAACCAGTTTTGGGCCAAAAAGTGGGTTTTTTCCCATTTTCGGGGGTCGAAAAAACCCATTTCCGGAAATGAAATTTCGCGTTTTTTGGTCCGTACGTCCATTTTGTACCTCTATTTTAGCACGTGACAAAAAAAATCGGAAGAAAAATGTCCGGAACCTCGTTTATTGAGCGCGTGAAAATGCCAGTGAAACCAGTTTTGGGCCAAAAAGTGGGTTTTTTCCCATTTTCGGGGGTCGAAAAAACCCATTTCCGGAAATGAAATTTCACGTTTTTTGGTCCGTACGTCCATTTTGTACCTCTATTTTAGCACGTGACAAAAAAAATCGGAAGGAAAATGTCCGGAACCCCATTTTTTGAGCGCGTGGTAATGCCAGTGAAACCAGTTTTGGGCCAAAAATGGGTTTTTTCCCATTTTCGGGGGTCGAAAAAACCCATTTCCGGAAATGAAATTTCGCGTTTTTTGGTCCGTACGTCCATTTTGTACCTCTATTTTAGCACGTGACAAAAAAAATCTGAAGAAAAGTGTCCGGAACCTCATTTTTTGAGCGCGTGAAACAAGTTTTGGGCCAAAAAGTGGGTTTTTTCCCATTTTCGGGGGTCGAAAAACCCCATTTACGGAAATGAAATTTCACGTTTTTTGGTCCGTACATCCATTTTTTACCTCTATTTTAGCACGTGACAAAAAAAATCGAAAGAAAAGTGTCCGGAACCTCATTTTTTGAGCGCGTGAAAATGCCAGTGAAACCAGTTTTGGGCCAAAAAGTGGGTTTTTTCCCATTTTCGGGGGGTCGAAAAAACCCATTTCCGGAAATGAAATTTCGCGTTTTTTTGGTCCGTACGTCCATTTTGTACCTCTATTTTAGCACGTGACAAAAAAAATCGGAAGAAAAATGTCCGGAACCTCGTTTATTGAGCGCGTGAAAATGCCAGTGAAACCAGTTTTGGGCCAAAAAGTGGGTTTTTTCCCATTTTCGGGGGTCGAAAAAACCCATTTCCGGAAATGAAATTTCACGTTTTTTGGTCCGTACGTCCATTTTGTACCTCTATTTTAGCACGTGACAAAAAAAATCGGAAGGAAAATGTCCGGAACCCCATTTTTTGAGCGCGTGGTAATGCCAGTGAAACCAGTTTTGGGCCAAAAGTGGGTTTTTTCCCATTTTCGGGGGTCGAAAAAACCCATTTCCGGAAATGAAATTTCGCGTTTTTTGGTCCGTACGTCCATTTTGTACCTCTATTTTAGCACGTGACAAAAAAAATCAGAAGAAAAGTGTCCGGAACCTCATTTTTTGAGCGCGTGAAACAAGTTTTGGGCCAAAAAGTGGGTTTTTTCCCATTTTCGGGGGTCGAAAAACCCCATTTACGGAAATGAAATTTCGCGTTTTTTGGTCCGTACATCCATTTTTTACCTCTATTTTAGCACGTGACAAAAAAAATCGAAAGAAAAGTGTCCGGAACCTCATTTTTTGAGCGCGTGAAAATGCCAGTGAAACCAGTTTTGGGCCAAAAACTGGGTTTTTTCCCATTTTCGGGGATCGAAAAAACCCATTTCCGGAAATGAAATTTCGCGTTTTTTGGTCCGTACGTCCATTTTGTACCTCTATTTTAGCACGTGACAAAAAAAATCGGAAGAAAAATGTCCGGAACCTCGTTTATTGAGCGCGTGAAAATGCCAGTGAAACCAGTTTTGGGCCAAAAAGTGGGTTTTTTCCCATTTTCGGGGGTCGAAAAAACCCATTTCCGGAAATGAAATTTCACGTTTTTTGGTCCGTACGTCCATTTTGTACCTCTATTTTAGCACGTGACAAAAAAAATCGGAAGGAAAATGTCCGGAACCCCATTTTTTGAGCGCGTGGTAATGCCAGTGAAACCAGTTTTGGGCCAAAAATGGGTTTTTTCCCATTTTCGGGGGTCGAAAAAACCCATTTCCGGAAATGAAATTTCGCGTTTTTTGGTCCGTACGTCCATTTTGTACCTCTATTTTAGCACGTGACAAAAAAAATCTGAAGAAAAGTGTCCGGAACCTCATTTTTTGAGCGCGTGAAACAAGTTTTGGGCCAAAAAGTGGGTTTTTTCCCATTTTCGGGGGTCGAAAAACCCCATTTACGGAAATGAAATTTCACGTTTTTTGGTCCGTACATCCATTTTTTACCTCTATTTTAGCACGTGACAAAAAAAATCGAAAGAAAAGTGTCCGGAACCTCATTTTTTGAGCGCGTGAAAATGCCAGTGAAACCAGTTTTGGGCCAAAAAGTGGGTTTTTTCCCATTTTCGGGGGTCGAAAAAACCCATTTCCGGAAATGAAATTTCGCGTTTTTTGGTCCGTACGTCCATTTTGTACCTCTATTTTAGCACGTGACAAAAAAAATCGGAAGAAAAATGTCCGGAACCTCGTTTATTGAGCGCGTGAAAATGCCAGTGAAACCAGTTTTGGGCCAAAAAGTGGGTTTTTTCCCATTTTCGGGGGTCGAAAAAACCCATTTCCGGAAATGAAATTTCACGTTTTTTGGTCCGTACGTCCATTTTGTACCTCTATTTTAGCACGTGACAAAAAAAATCGGAAGGAAAATGTCCGGAACCCCATTTTTTGAGCGCGTGGTAATGCCAGTGAAACCAGTTTTGGGCCAAAAGTGGGTTTTTTCCCATTTTCGGGGGTCGAAAAAACCCATTTCCGGAAATGAAATTTCGCGTTTTTTGGTCCGTACGTCCATTTTGTACCTCTATTTTAGCACGTGACAAAAAAAATCAGAAGAAAAGTGTCCGGAACCTCATTTTTTGAGCGCGTGAAACAAGTTTTGGGCCAAAAAGTGGGTTTTTTCCCATTTTCGGGGGTCGAAAAACCCCATTTACGGAAATGAAATTTCGCGTTTTTTGGTCCGTACATCCATTTTTTACCTCTATTTTAGCACGTGACAAAAAAAATCGAAAGAAAAGTGTCCGGAACCTCATTTTTTGAGCGCGTGAAAATGCCAGTGAAACCAGTTTTGGGCCAAAAACTGGGTTTTTTCCCATTTTCGGGGATCGAAAAAACCCATTTCCGGAAATGAAATTTCGCGTTTTTTGGTCCGTACGTCCATTTTGTACCTCTATTTTAGCACGTGACAAAAAAAATCGGAAGAAAAATGTCCGGAACCTCGTTTATTGAGCGCGTGAAAATGCCAGTGAAACCAGTTTTGGGCCAAAAAGTGGGTTTTTTCCCATTTTCGGGGGTCGAAAAAACCCATTTCCGGAAATGAAATTTCACGTTTTTTGGTCCGTACGTCCATTTTGTACCTCTATTTTAGCACGTGACAAAAAAAATCGGAAGGAAAATGTCCGGAACCCCATTTTTTGAGCGCGTGATAATGGCAGTGAAACCAGTTTTGGGCCAAAAGTGGGTTTTTTCCCATTTTCGGGGGTCGAAAAAACCCATTTCCGGAAATGAAATTTCGCGTTTTTTGGTCCGTACGTCCATTTTGTACCTCTATTTTAGCACGTGACAAAAAAAATCAGAAGAAAAATGTCCGGAACCTCGTTTTTTGAGCGCGTGAAAATGCCAGTGAAACCAGTTTTGGGCCAAAAAGTGGGTTTTTTCCCATTTTCGGGGGTCTAAAAAACCCATTTCCGGAAATGAAATTTCGCGTTTTTTGGTCCGTACGTCCATTTTGTACCTCTATTTTAGCACGTGACAAAAAATATCAGAAGAAAAGTGTCCGGAACCTCATTTTTTGAGCGCGTGAAACAAGTTTTGGGCCAAAAAGTGGGTTTTTTCCCATTTTCGGGGGTCGAAAAACCCCATTTACGGAAATGAAATTTCGCGTTTTTTGGTCCGTACATCCATTTTTTACCTCTATTTTAGCACGTGACAAAAAAAATCGAAAGAAAAGTGTCCGGAACCTCATTTTTTGAGCGCGTGAAAATGCCAGTGAAACCAGTTTTGGGCCAAAAAGTGGGTTTTTTCCCATTTTCGGGGGTCGAAAAAACCCATTTCCGGAAATGAAATTTCGCGTTTTTTGGTCCGTACGTCCATTTTGTACCTCTATTTTAGCACGTGACAAAAAAAATCGGAAGAAAAATGTCCGGAACCTCGTTTATTGAGCGCGTGAAAATGCCAGTGAAACTAGTTTTGGGCCAAAAAGTGGGTTTTTTCCCATTTTCGGGGGTCGAAAAAACCCATTTCCGGAAATGAAATTTCACGTTTTTTGGTCCGTACGTCCATTTTGTACCTCTATTTTAGCACGTGACAAAAAAAATCGGAAGGAAAATGTCCGGAACCCCATTTTTTGAGCGCGTGGTAATGCTAGTGAAACCAGTTTTGGGCCAAAAATGGGTTTTTTCCCATTTTCGGGGGTCGAAAAAACCCATTTCCGGAAATGAAATTTCGCGTTTTTTGGTCCGTACGTCCATTTTGTACCTCTATTTTAGCACGTGACAAAAAAAATCTGAAGAAAAGTGTCCGGAACCTCATTTTTTGAGCGCGTGAAACAAGTTTTGGGCCAAAAAGTGGGTTTTTTCCCATTTTCGGGGGTCGAAAAACCCCATTTACGGAAATGAAATTTCACGTTTTTTGGTCCGTACATCCATTTTTTACCTCTATTTTAGCACGTGACAAAAAAAATCGAAAGAAAAGTGTCCGGAACCTCATTTTTTGAGCGCGTGAAAATGCCAGTGAAACCAGTTTTGGGCCAAAAAGTGGGTTTTTTCCCATTTTCGGGGGTCGAAAAAACCCATTTTCGGAAATGAAATTTCGCGTTTTTTGGTCCGTACGTCCATTTTGTACCTCTATTTTAGCACGTGACAAAAAAAATCGGAAGAAAAATGTCCGGAACCTCGTTTATTGAGCGCGTGAAAATGCCAGTGAAACCAGTTTTGGGCCAAAAAGTGGGTTTTTTCCCATTTTCGGGGGTCGAAAAAACCCATTTCCGGAAATGAAATTTCACGTTTTTTGGTCCGTACGTCCATTTTGTACCTCTATTTTAGCACGTGACAAAAAAAATCGGAAGGAAAATGTCCGGAACCCCATTTTTTGAGCGCGTGGTAATGCCAGTGAAACCAGTTTTGGGCCAAAAGTGGGTTTTTTCCCATTTTCGGGGGTCGAAAAAACCCATTTCCGGAAATGAAATTTCGCGTTTTTTGGTCCGTACGTCCATTTTGTACCTCTATTTTAGCACGTGACAAAAAAAATCAGAAGAAAAGTGTCCGGAACCTCATTTTTTGAGCGCGTGAAACAAGTTTTGGGCCAAAAAGTGGGTTTTTTCCCATTTTCGGGGGTCGAAAAACCCCATTTACGGAAATGAAATTTCGCGTTTTTTGGTCCGTACATCCATTTTTTACCTCTATTTTAGCACGTGACAAAAAAAATCGAAAGAAAAGTGTCCGGAACCTCATTTTTTGAGCGCGTGAAAATGCCAGTGAAACCAGTTTTGGGCCAAAAACTGGGTTTTTTCCCATTTTCGGGGGTCGAAAAAACCCATTTCCGGAAATGAAATTTCGCGTTTTTTGGTCCGTACGTCCATTTTGTACCTCTATTTTAGCACGTGACAAAAAAAATCGGAAGAAAAATGTCCGGAACCTCGTTTATTGAGCGCGTGAAAATGCCAGTGAAACCAGTTTTGGGCCAAAAAGTGGGTTTTTTCCCATTTTCGGGGGTCGAAAAAACCCATTTCCGGAAATGAAATTTCACGTTTTTTGGTCCGTACGTCCATTTTGTACCTCTATTTTAGCACGTGACAAAAAAAATCGGAAGGAAAATGTCCGGAACCCCATTTTTTGAGCGCGTGATAATGCCAGTGAAACCAGTTTTGGGCCAAAAGTGGGTTTTTTCCCATTTTCGGGGGTCGAAAAAACCCATTTCCGGAAATGAAATTTCGCGTTTTTTGGTCCGTACGTCCATTTTGTACCTCTATTTTAGCACGTGACAAAAAAAATCAGAAGAAAAATGTCCGGAACCTCGTTTTTTGAGCGCGTGAAAATGCCAGTGAAACCAGTTTTGGGCCAAAAAGTGGGTTTTTTCCCATTTTCGGGGGTCGAAAAAACCCATTTCCGGAAATGAAATTTCACGTTTTTTGGTCCGTACGTCCATTTTGTACCTCTATTTTAGCACGTGACAAAAAAAATCGGAAGGAAAATGTCCGGAACCCCATTTTTTGAGCGCGTGATAATGCCAGTGAAACCAGTTTTGGGCCAAAAGTGGGTTTTTTCCCATTTTCGGGGGTCGAAAAAACCCATTTCCGGAAATGAAATTTCGCGTTTTTTGGTCCGTACGTCCATTTTGTACCTCTATTTTAGCACGTGACAAAAAAAATCAGAAGAAAAATGTCCGGAACCTCGTTTTTTGAGCGCGTGAAAATGCCAGTGAAACCAGTTTTGGGCCAAAAAGTGGGTTTTTTCCCATTTTCGGGGGTCGAAAAAACCCATTTCCGGAAATGAAATTTCGCGTTTTTTGGTCCGTACGTCCATTTTGTACCTATATTTTAGCACGTGACAAAAAATATCGGAAGAAAAGTGTCCGGAACCTCATTTTTTGAGCGCGTGAAACAAGTTTTGGGCCAAAAAGTGGGTTTTTTCCCATTTTCGGGGGTCGAAAAACCCCATTTACGGAAATGAAATTTCGCGTTTTTTGGTCCGTACATCCATTTTTTACCTCTATTTTAGCACGTGACAAAAAAAATCGGAAGAAAAGTGTCCGGAACCTCATTTTTTGAGCGCGTGAAAATGCCAGTGAAACCAGTTTTGGGCCAAAAAGTGGGTTTTTTCCCATTTTCGGGGGTCGAAAAAACCCATTTCCGGAAATGAAATTTCGCGTTTTTTGGTCCGTACGTCCATGTTATTCCTCTATTTTAGCACGTGATAAAAAAAATCGGAAGAAAAATGTCCGGAACCTCGTTTTTTGAGCGCGTGAAAATGCCAGTGAAACCAGTTTTGGGCCAAAAAGTGGGTTTTTTCCCATTTTCGGGGGTCGAAAAAACCCATTTCCGGAAATGAAATTTCGAGTTTTTTGGTCCGTACGTCCATTTTGTACCTCTATTTTAGCACGTGACAAAAAAAATCGGAATAAAAATGTCCGGAACCTCGTTTATTGAGCGCGTGAAAATGCCAGTGAAACCAGTTTTGGGCCAAAAAGTGGGTTTTTTCCCATTTTCGGGGGTCGAAAAAACCCATTTACGGAAATGAAATTTCACGTTTTTTGGTCCGTACGTCCATTTTGTACCTCTATTTTAGCACGTGACAAAAAAAATCGGAAGAAAAATGTTCGGAACCTCATTTTTTGAGCGCGTGATAATGCCAGTGAAACCAGTTTTGGGCCAAAAGTGGGTTTTTTCCCATTTTTGGGGGTCGAAAAAACCCATTTCCGGAAATGAAATTTCGCGTTTTTTGGTCCGTACGTCCATTTTGTACCTCTATTTTAGCACGTGACAAAAAAAATCAGAAGAAAAATGTCCGGAACCTCGTTTTTTGAGCGCGTGAAAATGCCAGTGAAACCAGTTTTGGGCCAAAAAGTGGGGTTTTTCCCATTTTCGGGGGTCGAAAAACCCCATTTCCGGAAATGAAATTTCGCGTTTTTTGGTCCGTACATCCATTTTGTACCTCTATTTTAGCACGTGACAAAAAAAATCGGAAGAAAAATGTCCGGAACCTCGTTTATTGAGCGCGTGAAAATGCCAGTGAAACCAGTTTTGGGCCAAAAAGTGGGTTTTTTCCCATTTTCGGGGGTCGAAAAAACCCATTTCCGGAAATGAAATTTCGCGTTTTATGGTCCGTACGTCCATTTTGTACCTCTATGTTAGCACGTGACAAAAAAAATCGGAAGAAAAATGTCCGGAACCTCGTTTTTTGAGCGCGTGAAAATGCCAGTGAAACCAGTTTTGGGCCAAAAAGTGGGTTTTTCCCATTTTCGGGGGTCGAAAAAACCCATTTCCGGAAATGAAATTTCGCGTTTTTTGGTCCGTACGTCCATTTTGTACCTCTATTTTAGCACGTGACAAAAAAAATCGGAAGAAAAATGTCCGGAACCTCATTTTTTCAGCGCGTGATAATGCCAGTGAAACCAGTTTTGGGCCAAAAGTGGGTTTTTTCCCATTTTCGGGGGTCGAAAAAACCCATTTCCGGAAATGAAATTTCGCGTTTTTTAGTCCGTACGTCCATTTTGTACCTCTATTTTAGCACGTGACAAAAAAAATCGGAAGAAAAATGTCCGGAACCTCGTTTTTTGAGCGCGTGAAAATGCCAGTGAAACCAGTTTTGGGCCAAAAAGTGGGTTTTTTCCCATTTTCGGGGGTCGAAAAAACCCATTTCCGAAAATGAAATTTCGCGTTTTTTGGTCGGTACGTCCATTTTGTACCTCTATTTTAGCACGTGACAAAAAAAATCGGAAGAAAAATGTCCGGAACCTCGTTTTTTGAGGGCGTGAAAATGCCAGTGAAACCAGTTTTGGGCCAAAAAGTGGGTTTTTTCCCATTTTCGGGGGTCGAAAAAACCCATTTCCGGAAATGAAATTTCGCGTTTTTTGGTCCGTACGTCCATTTTGTACCTCTATTTTAGCACGTGACAAAAAAAATCAGAAGAAAAATGTCCGGAACCTCGTTTTTTGAGCGCGTGAAAATGCCAGTGAAACCAGTTTTGGGCCAAAAAGTGGGTTTTTTCCCATTTTCGGGGGTCGAAAAACCCCATTTACGGAAATGAAATTTTGCGTTTTTTGGTCCGTACATCCATTTTTTACCTCTATTTTAGCACGTGACAAAAAAAATCGAAAGAAAAGTGTCCGGAACCTCATTTTTTGAGCGCGTGAAAATGCCAGTGAAACCAGTTTTGGGCCAAAAACTGGGTTTTTTCCCATTTTCGGGGGTCGAAAAAACCCATTTCCGGAAATGAAATTTCGCGTTTTTTGGTCCGTACGTCCATTTTGTACCTCTATTTTAGCACGTGACAAAAAAAATCGGAAGAAAAATGTCCGGAACCTCGTTTTTTGAGCGCGTGAAAATGCCAGTGAAACCAGTTTTGGGCCAAAAAGTGGGTTTTTTCCCATTTTCGGGGGTCGAAAAAACCCATTTCCGGAAATGAAATTTCACGTTTTTTGGTCCGTACGTCCATTTTGTACCTCTATTTTAGCACGTGACAAAAAAAATCGGAAGAAAAATGTCCGGAACCTCGTTTATTGAGCGCGTGAAAATGCCAGTGAAACCAGTTTTGGGCCAAAAAGTGGGTTTTTTCCCATTTTCGGGGGTCGAAAAAACCCATTTCCGGAAATGAAATTTCGCGTTTTATGGTCCGTACGTCCATTTTGTACCTCTATGTTAGCACGTGACAAAAAAAATCGGAAGAAAAATGTCCGGAACCTCGTTTTTTGAGCGCGTGAAAATGCCAGTGAAACCAGTTTTGGGCCAAAAAGTGGGTTTTTCCCATTTTCGGGGGTCGAAAAAACCCATTTCCGGAAATGAAATTTCGCGTTTTTTGGTCCGTACGTCCATTTTGTACCTCTATTTTAGCACGTGACAAAAAAAATCGGAAGAAAAATGTCCGGAACCTCATTTTTTCAGCGCGTGATAATGCCAGTGAAACCAGTTTTGGGCCAAAAGTGGGTTTTTTCCCATTTTCGGGGGTCGAAAAAACCCATTTCCGGAAATGAAATTTCGCGTTTTTTAGTCCGTACGTCCATTTTGTACCTCTATTTTAGCACGTGACAAAAAAAATCGGAAGAAAAATGTCCGGAACCTCGTTTTTTGAGCGCGTGAAAATGCCAGTGAAACCAGTTTTGGGCCAAAAAGTGGGTTTTTTCCCATTTTCGGGGGTCGAAAAAACCCATTTCCGAAAATGAAATTTCGCGTTTTTTGGTCGGTACGTCCATTTTGTACCTCTATTTTAGCACGTGACAAAAAAAATCGGAAGAAAAATGTCCGGAACCTCGTTTTTTGAGGGCGTGAAAATGCCAGTGAAACCAGTTTTGGGCCAAAAAGTGGGTTTTTTCCCATTTTCGGGGGTCGAAAAAACCCATTTCCGGAAATGAAATTTCGCGTTTTTTGGTCCGTACGTCCATTTTGTACCTCTATTTTAGCACGTGACAAAAAAAATCAGAAGAAAAATGTCCGGAACCTCGTTTTTTGAGCGCGTGAAAATGCCAGTGAAACCAGTTTTGGGCCAAAAAGTGGGTTTTTTCCCATTTTCGGGGGTCGAAAAACCCCATTTACGGAAATGAAATTTTGCGTTTTTTGGTCCGTACATCCATTTTTTACCTCTATTTTAGCACGTGACAAAAAAAATCGAAAGAAAAGTGTCCGGAACCTCATTTTTTGAGCGCGTGAAAATGCCAGTGAAACCAGTTTTGGGCCAAAAACTGGGTTTTTTCCCATTTTCGGGGGTCGAAAAAACCCATTTCCGGAAATGAAATTTCGCGTTTTTTGGTCCGTACGTCCATTTTGTACCTCTATTTTAGCACGTGACAAAAAAAATCGGAAGAAAAATGTCCGGAACCTCGTTTTTTGAGCGCGTGAAAATGCCAGTGAAACCAGTTTTGGGCCAAAAAGTGGGTTTTTTCCCATTTTCGGGGGTCGAAAAAACCCATTTCCGGAAATGAAATTTCACGTTTTTTGGTCCGTACGTCCATTTTGTACCTCTATTTTAGCACGTGACAAAAAAAATCGGAAGGAAAATGTCCGGAACCCCATTTTTTGAGCGCGTGATAATGCCAGTGAAACCAGTTTTGGGCCAAAAAGTGGGTTTTTTCCCATTTTCGGGGGTCGAAAAAACCCATTTCCGGAAATGAAATTTCGCGTTTTTTGGTCCGTACGTCCATTTTGTACCTCTATTTTAGCACGTGACAAAAAAAATCAGAAGAAAAATGTCCGGAACCTCGTTTTTTGAGCGCGTGAAAATGCCAGTGAAACCAGTTTTGGGCCAAAAAGTGGGTTTTTTCCCATTTTCGGGGGTCGAAAAAACCCATTTCCGGAAATGAAATTTCGCGTTTTTTGGTCCGTACGTCCATTTTGTACCTATATTTTAGCACGTGACAAAAAATATCGGAAGAAAAGTGTCCGGAACCTCATTTTTTGAGCGCGTGAAACAAGTTTTGGGCCAAAAAGTGGGTTTTTTCCCATTTTCGGGGGTCGAAAAACCCCATTTACGGAAATGAAATTTCGCGTTTTTTGGTCCGTACATCCATTTTTTACCTCTATTTTAGCACGTGACAAAAAAAATCGGAAGAAAAGTGTCCGGAACCTCATTTTTTGAGCGCGTGAAAATGCCAGTGAAACCAGTTTTGGGCCAAAAAGTGGGTTTTTTCCCATTTTCGGGGGTCGAAAAAACCCATTTCCGGAAATGAAATTTCGCGTTTTTTGGTCCGTACGTCCATGTTATTCCTCTATTTTAGCACGTGATAAAAAAAATCGGAAGAAAAATGTCCGGAACCTCGTTTTTTGAGCGCGTGAAAATGCCAGTGAAACCAGTTTTGGGCCAAAAAGTGGGTTTTTTCCCATTTTCGGGGGTCGAAAAAACCCATTTCCGGAAATGAAATTTCGAGTTTTTTGGTCCGTACGTCCATTTTGTACCTCTATTTTAGCACGTGACAAAAAAAATCGGAATAAAAATGTCCGGAACCTCGTTTATTGAGCGCGTGAAAATGCCAGTGAAACCAGTTTTGGGCCAAAAAGTGGGTTTTTTCCCATTTTCGGGGGTCGAAAAAACCCATTTCCGGAAATGAAATTTCACGTTTTTTGGTCCGTACGTCCATTGTGTACCTCTATTTTAGCACGTGACAAAAAAAATCGGAAGAAAAATGTTCGGAACCTCATTTTTTGAGCGCGTGATAATGCCAGTGAAACCAGTTTTGGGCCAAAAGTGGGTTTTTTCCCATTTTTGGGGGTCGAAAAAACCCATTTCCGGAAATGAAATTTCGCGTTTTTTGGTCCGTACGTCCATTTTGTACCTCTATTTTAGCACGTGACAAAAAAAATCAGAAGAAAAATGTCCGGAACCTCGTTTTTTGAGCGCGTGAAAATGCCAGTGAAACCAGTTTTGGGCCAAAAAGTGGGGTTTTTCCCATTTTCGGGGGTCGAAAAACCCCATTTCCGGAAATGAAATTTCGCGTTTTTTGGTCCGTACATCCATTTTGTACCTCTATTTTAGCACGTGACAAAAAAAATCGGAAGAAAAATGTCCGGAACCTCGTTTATTGAGCGCGTGAAAATGCCAGTGAAACCAGTTTTGGGCCAAAAAGTGGGTTTTTTCCCATTTTCGGGGGTCGAAAAAACCCATTTCCGGAAATGAAATTTCGCGTTTTATGGTCCGTACGTCCATTTTGTACCTCTATGTTAGCACGTGACAAAAAAAATCGGAAGAAAAATGTCCGGAACCTCATTTTTTGAGCGCGTGAAAATGCCAGTGAAACTAGTTTTGGGCCAAAAAGTGGGTTTTTCCCATTTTCGGGGGTCGAAAAAACCCATTTCCGGAAATGAAATTTCGCGTTTTTTGGTCCGTACGTCCATTTTGTACCTCTATTTTAGCACGTGACAAAAAAAATCGGAAGAAAAATGTCCGGAACCTCATTTTTTCAGCGCGTGATAATGCCAGTGAAACCAGTTTTGGGCCAAAAGTGGGTTTTTTCCCATTTTCGGGGGTCGAAAAAACCCATTTCCGGAAATGAAATTTCGCGTTTTTTAGTCCGTACGTCCATTTTGTACCTCTATTTTAGCACGTGACAAAAAAAATCGGAAGAAAAATGTCCGGAACCTCGTTTTTTGAGCGCGTGAAAATGCCATTGAAACCAGTTTTGGGCCAAAAAGTGGGTTTTTTCCCATTTTCGGGGGTCGAAAAAACCCATTTCCGAAAATGAAATTTCGCGTTTTTTGGTCGGTACGTCCATTTTGTACCTCTATTTTAGCACGTGACAAAAAAAATCGGAAGAAAAATGTCCGGAACCTCGTTTTTTGAGGGCGTGAAAATGCCAGTGAAACCAGTTTTGGGCCAAAAAGTGGGTTTTTTCCCATTTTCGGGGGTCGAAAAAACCCATTTCCGGAAATGAAATTTCGCGTTTTTTGGTCCGTACGTCCATTTTGTACCTCTATTTTAGCACGTGACAAAAAAAATCGGAAGAAAAATGTCCGGAACCTCGTTTATTGAGCGCGTGAAAATGCCAGTGAAACCAGTTTTGGGCCAAAAAGTGGGTTTTTCCCATTTTCGGGGGTCGAAAAACCCCATTTCCGGAAATGAAATTTCGCGTTTTTTGGTCCGTACATCCATTTTGTACCTCTATTTTAGCACGTGACAAAAAAAATCGGAAGAAAAATGTCCGGAACCTCGTTTATTGAGCGCGTGAAAATGCCAGTGAAACCAGTTTTGGGCCAAAAAGTGGGTTTTTTCCCATTTTCGGGGGTCGAAAAAACCCATTTCCGGAAATGAAATTTCGCGTTTTATGGTCCGTACGTCCATTTTGTACCTCTATGTTAGCACGTGACAAAAAAAATCGGAAGAAAAATGTCCGGAACCTCATTTTTTGAGCGCGTGAAAATGCCAGTGAAACTAGTTTTGGGCCAAAAAGTGGGTTTTTCCCATTTTCGGGGGTCGAAAAAACCCATTTCCGGAAATGAAATTTCGCGTTTTTTGGTCCGTACGTCCATTTTGTACCTCTATTTTAGCACGTGACAAAAAAAATCGGAAGAAAAATGTCCGGAACCTCATTTTTTCAGCGCGTGATAATGCCAGTGAAACCAGTTTTGGGCCAAAAGTGGGTTTTTTCCCATTTTCGGGGGTCGAAAAAACCCATTTCCGGAAATGAAATTTCGCGTTTTTTAGTCCGTACGTCCATTTTGTACCTCTATTTTAGCACGTGACAAAAAAAATCGGAAGAAAAATGTCCGGAACCTCGTTTTTTGAGCGCGTGAAAATGCCATTGAAACCAGTTTTGGGCCAAAAAGTGGGTTTTTTCCCATTTTCGGGGGTCGAAAAAACCCATTTCCGAAAATGAAATTTCGCGTTTTTTGGTCGGTACGTCCATTTTGTACCTCTATTTTAGCACGTGACAAAAAAAATCGGAAGAAAAATGTCCGGAACCTCGTTTTTTGAGGGCGTGAAAATGCCAGTGAAACCAGTTTTGGGCCAAAAAGTGGGTTTTTTCCCATTTTCGGGGGTCGAAAAAACCCATTTCCGGAAATGAAATTTCGCGTTTTTTGGTCCGTACGTCCATTTTGTACCTCTATTTTAGCACGTGACAAAAAAAATCGGAAGAAAAATGTCCGGAACCTCGTTTATTGAGCGCGTGAAAATGCCAGTGAAACCAGTTTTGGGCCAAAAAGTGGGTTTTTTCCCATTTTCGGGGGTCGAAAAACCCCATTTACGGAAATGAAATTTCGCGTTTTTTGGTCCGTACATCCATTTTTTACCTCTATTTTAGCACGTGACAAAAAAAATCGAAAGAAAAGTGTCCGGAACCTCATTTTTTGAGCGCGTGAAAATGCCAGTGAAACCAGTTTTGGGCCAAAAACTGGGTTTTTTCCCATTTTCGGGGGTCGAAAAAACCCATTTCCGGAAATGAAATTTCGCGTTTTTTGGTCCGTACGTCCATTTTGTACCTCTATTTTAGCACGTGACAAAAAAAATCGGAAGAAAAATGTCCGGAACCTCGTTTTTTGAGCGCGTGAAAATGCCAGTGAAACCAGTTTTGGGCCAAAAAGTGGGTTTTTTCCCATTTTCGGGGGTCGAAAAAACCCATTTCCGGAATTGAAATTTCACGTTTTTTGGTCCGTACGTCCATTTTGTACCTCTATTTTAGCACGTGACAAAAAAAATCGGAAGGAAAATGTCCGGAACCCCATTTTTTGAGCGCGTGATAATGCCAGTGAAACCAGTTTTGGGCCAAAAGTGGGTTTTTTCCCATTTTTGGGGGTCGAAAAAACCCATTTCCGGAAATGAAATTTCGCGTTTTTTGGTCCGTACGTCCATTTTGTACCTCTATTTTAGCACGTGACAAAAAAAATCGGAAGAAAAATGTCCGGAACCTCGTTTTTTGAGGGCGTGAAAATGCCAGTGAAACCAGTTTTGGGCCAAAAAGTGGGTTTTTTCCCATTTTCGGGGGTCGAAAAAACCCATTTCCGGAAATGAAATTTCGCGTTTTTTGGTCCGTACGTCCATTTTGTACCTCTATTTTAGCACGTGACAAAAAAAATCGGAAGAAAAATGTCCGGAACCTCGTTTATGGAGCGCGTGAAAATGCCAGTGAAACCAGTTTTGGGCCAAAAAGTGGGTTTTTTCCCATTTTCGGGGGTCGAAAAACCCCATTTACGGAAATGAAATTTCGCGTTTTTTGGTCCGTACATCCATTTTTTACCTCTATTTTAGCACGTGACAAAAAAAATCGAAAGAAAAGTGTCCGGAACCTCATTTTTTGAGCGCGTGAAAATGCCAGTGAAACCAGTTTTGGGCCAAAAACTGGGTTTTTTCCCATTTTCGGGGGTCAAAAAAACCCATTTCCGGAAATGAAATTTCGCGTTTTTTGGTCCGTACGTCCATTTTGTACCTCTATTTTAGCACGTGACAAAAAAAATCGGAAGAAAAATGTCCGGAACCTCGTTTTTTGAGCGCGTGAAAATGCCAGTGAAACCAGTTTTGGGCCAAAAAGTGGGTTTTTTCCCATTTTCGGGGGTCGAAAAAACCCATTTCCGGAAATGAAATTTCACGTTTTTTGGTCCGTACGTCCATTTTGTACCTCTATTTTAGCACGTGACAAAAAAAATCGGAAGGAAAATGTCCGGAACCCCATTTTTTGAGCGCGTGATAATGCCAGTGAAACCAGTTTTGGGCCAAAAAGTGGGTTTTTTCCCATTTTCGGGGGTCGAAAAAACCCATTTCCGGAAATGAAATTTCGCGTTTTTTGGTCCGTACGTCCATTTTGTACCTCTATTTTAGCACGTGACAAAAAAAATCAGAAGAAAAATGTCCGGAACCTCGTTTTTTGAGCGCGTGAAAATGCCAGTGAAACCAGTTTTGGGCCAAAAAGTGGGTTTTTTCCCATTTTCGGGGGTCGAAAAAACCCATTTCCGGAAATGAAATTTCGCGTTTTTTGGTCCGTACGTCCATTTTGTACCTATATTTTAGCACGTGACAAAAAATATCGGAAGAAAAGTGTCCGGAACCTCATTTTTTGAGCGCGTGAAACAAGTTTTGGGCCAAAAAGTGGGTTTTTTCCCATTTTCGGGGGTCGAAAAACCCCATTTACGGAAATGAAATTTCGCATTTTTTGGTCCGTACATCCATTTTTTACCTCTATTTTAGCACGTGACAAAAAAAATCGGAAGAAAAGTGTCCGGAACCTCATTTTTTGAGCGCGTGAAAATGCCAGTGAAACCAGTTTTGGGCCAAAAAGTGGGTTTTTTCCCATTTTCGGGGGTCGAAAAAACCCATTTCCGGAAATGAAATTTCGCGTTTTTTGGTCCGTACGTCCATGTTATTCCTCTATTTTAGCACGTGATAAAAAAAATCGGAAGAAAAATGTCCGGAACCTCGTTTTTTGAGCGCGTGAAAATGCCAGTGAAACCAGTTTTGGGCCAAAAAGTGGGTTTTTTCCCATTTTCGGGGGTCGAAAAAACCCATTTCCGGAAATGAAATTTCGAGTTTTTTGGTCCGTACGTCCATTTTGTACCTCTATTTTAGCACGTGACAAAAAAAATCGGAATAAAAATGTCCGGAACCTCGTTTATTGAGCGCGTGAAAATGCCAGTGAAACCAGTTTTGGGCCAAAAAGTGGGTTTTTTCCCATTTTCGGGGGTCGAAAAAACCCATTTCCGGAAATGAAATTTCACGTTTTTTGGTCCGTACGTCCATTTTGTACCTCTATTTTAGCACGTGACAAAAAAAATCGGAAGAAAAATGTTCGGAACCTCATTTTTTGAGCGCGTGATAATGCCAGTGAAACCAGTTTTGGGCCAAAAGTGGGTTTTTTCCCATTTTTGGGGGTCGAAAAAACCCATTTCCGGAAATGAAATTTCGCGTTTTTTGGTCCGTACGTCCATTTTGTACCTCTATTTTAGCACGTGACAAAAAAAATCAGACGAAAAATGTCCGGAACCTCGTTTTTTGAGCGCGTGAAAATGCCAGTGAAACCAGTTTTGGGCCAAAAAGTGGGGTTTTTCCCATTTTCGGGGGTCGAAAAACCCCATTTCCGGAAATGAAATTTCGCGTTTTTTGGTCCGTACATCCATTTTGTACCTCTATTTTAGCACGTGACAAAAAAAATCGGAAGAAAAATGTCCGGAACCTCGTTTATTGAGCGCGTGAAAATGCCAGTGAAACCAGTTTTGGGCCAAAAAGTGGGTTTTTTCCCATTTTCGGGGGTCGAAAAAACCCATTTCCGGAAATGAAATTTCGCGTTTTATGGTCCGTACGTCCATTTTGTACCTCTATGTTAGCACGTGACAAAAAAAATCGGAAGAAAAATGTTCGGAACCTCGTTTTTTGAGCGCGTGAAAATGCCAGTGAAACCAGTTTTGGGCCAAAAAGTGGGTTTTTTCCCATTTTCGGGGGTCGAAAAAACCCATTTCCGGAAATGAAATTTCAAGTTTTTTGGTCCGTACGTCCATTTTGTACCTCTATTTTAGCACGTGACAAAAAAAATCGGAATAAAAATGTCCGGAACCTCGTTTATTGAGCGCGTGAAAATGCCAGTGAAACCAGTTTTGGGCCAAAAAGTGGGTTTTTTCCCATTTTCGGGGGTCGAAAAAACCCATTTCCGGAAATGAAATTTCACGTTTTTTGGTCCGTACGTCCATTTTGTACCTCTATTTTAGCACGTGACAAAAAAAATCGGAAGAAAAATGTTCGGAACCTCATTTTTTGAGCGCGTGATAATGCCAGTGAAACCAGTTTTGGGCCAAAAGTGGGTTTTTTCCCATTTTTGGGGGTCGAAAAAACCCATTTCCGGAAATGAAATTTCGCGTTTTTTGGTCCGTACGTCCATTTTGTACCTCTATTTTAGCACGTGACAAAAAAAATCAGACGAAAAATGTCCGGAACCTCGTTTTTTGAGCGCGTGAAAATGCCAGTGAAACCAGTTTTGGGCCAAAAAGTGGGGTTTTTCCCATTTTCGGGGGTCGAAAAACCCCATTTCCGGAAATGAAATTTCGCGTTTTTTGGTCCGTACATCCATTTTGTACCTCTATTTTAGCACGTGACAAAAAAAATCGGAAGAAAAATGTCCGGAACCTCGTTTATTGAGCGCGTGAAAATGCCAGTGAAACCAGTTTTGGGCCAAAAAGTGGGTTTTTTCCCATTTTCGGGGGTCGAAAAAACCCATTTCCGGAAATGAAATTTCGCGTTTTATGGTCCGTACGTCCATTTTGTACCTCTATGTTAGCACGTGACAAAAAAAATCGGAAGAAAAATGTTCGGAACCTCGTTTTTTGAGCGCGTGAAAATGCCAGTGAAACCAGTTTTGGGCCAAAAAGTGGGTTTTTCCCATTTTCGGGGGTCGAAAAAACCCATTTCCGGAAATGAAATTTCGCGTTTTTTGGTCCGTACGTCCATTTTGTACCTCTATTTTAGCACGTGACAAAAAAAATCGGAAGAAAAATGTCCGGAACCTCATTTTTTCAGCGCGTGATAATGCCAGTGAAACCAGTTTTGGGCCAAAAGTGGGTTTTTTCCCATTTTCGGGGGTCGAAAAAACCCATTTCCGGAAATGAAATTTCGCGTTTTTTAGTCCGTACGTCCATTTTGTACCTCTATTTTAGCACGTGACAAAAAAAATCGGAAGAAAAATGTCCGGAACCTCGTTTTTTGAGCGCGTGAAAATGCCAGTGAAACCAGTTTTGGGCCAAAAAGTGGGTTTTTTCCCATTTTCGGGGGTCGAAAAAACCCATTTCCGAAAATGAAATTTCGCGTTTTTTGGTCGGTACGTCCATTTTGTACCTCTATTTTAGCACGTGACAAAAAAAATCGGAAGAAAAATGTCCGGAACCTCGTTTTTTGAGGGCGTGAAAATGCCAGTGAAACCAGTTTTGGGCCAAAAAGTGGGTTTTTTCCCATTTTCGGGAATCGAAAAAACCCATTTCCGGAAATGAAATTTCGCGTTTTTTGGTCCGTACGTCCATTTTGTACCTCTATTTTAGCACGTGACAAAAAAAATCGGAAGAAAAATGTCCGGAACCTCGTTTATTGAGCGCGTGAAAATGCCAGTGAAACCAGTTTTGGGCCAAAAAGTGGGTTTTTTCCCATTTTCGGGGGTCGAAAAAACCCATTTCCGGAAATGAGATTTCGCGTTTTTTGGTCCGTACGTCCATTTTGTACCTCTATTTTAGCACGTGACAAAAAAAATCAGAAGAAAAATGTCCGGAACCTCGTTTTTTGAGCGCGTGAAAATGCCAGTGAAACCAGTTTTGGGCCAAAAAGTGGGGTTTTTCCCATTTTCGGGGGTCGAAAAACCCCATTTCCGGAAATGAAATTTCGCGTTTTTTGGTCCGTACATCCATTTTGTACCTCTATTTTAGCACGTGACAAAAAAAATCGGAAGAAAAATGTCCGGAACCTCGTTTTTTGAGCGCGTGAAAATGCCAGTGAAACCAGTTTTGGGCCAAAAAGTGGGTTTTTTCCCATTTTCGGGGGTCGAAAAAACCCATTTCCGAAAATGAAATTTCGCGTTTTTTGGTCGGTACGTCCATTTTGTACCTCTATTTTAGCACGTGACAAAAAAAATCGGAAGAAAAATGTCCGGAACCTCGTTTTTTGAGGGCGTGAAAATGCCAGTGAAACCAGTTTTGGGCCAAAAAGTGGGTTTTTTCCCATTTTCGGGGGTCGAAAAAACCCATTTCCGGAAATGAAATTTCGCGTTTTTTGGTCCGTACGTCCATTTTGTACCTCTATTTTAGCACGTGACAAAAAAAATCGGAAGAAAAATGTCCGGAACCTCGTTTATTGAGCGCGTGAAAATGCCAGTGAAACCAGTTTTGGGCCAAAAAGTGGGTTTTTTCCCATTTTTGGGGGTCGAAAAAACCCATTTCCGGAAATGAAATTTCGTGTTTTTTGGTCCGTACGTCCATTTTGTACCTCTATTTTAGCACGTGACAAAAAAAATCGGAAGAAAAATGTCCGGAACCTCGTTTTTTGAGCGCGTGAAAATGCCAGTGAAACCAGTTTTGGGCCAAAAAGTGGGTTTTTTTCCCATTTTCGGGGGTCGAAAAAACCCATTTCCGAAAATGAAATTTCGCGTTTTTTGGTCCGTACGTCCATTTTGTACCTCTATTTTAGCACGTGACAAAAAAAATCGGAAGAAAAATGTCCGGAACCTCGTTTTTTGAGCGCGTGAAAATGCCAGTGAAACCAGTTTTGGGCCAAAAAGTGGGGTTTTTCCCATTTTCGGGGGTCGAAAAAACCCATTTCCGGAAATGAAATTTCGCGTTTTTTGGTCCGTACGTCCATTTTGTACCTCTATTTTAGCACGTGACAAAAAAAATCGGAAGAAAAATGTCCGGAACCTCGTTTATTGAGCGCGTGAAAATGCCAGTGAAACCAGTTTTGGGCCAAAAATTGGGTTTTTTCCAATTTTCGGGGGTCGAAAAAACCCATTTCCGGAAATGAAATTTCGCGTTTTTTGGTCGGTACGTCCATTTTGTACCTCTATTTTAGCACGTGACAAAAAAAATCGGAAGAAAAATGTCCGGAACCTCATTTTTTGAGCGCGTGATAATGCCAGTGAAACCAGTTTTGGGCCAAAAGTGGGTTTTTTCCCATTTTCGGGGGTCGAAAAAACCCATTTCCGGAAATGAAATTTCGCGTTTTTTGGTCCGTACGTCCATTTTGTACCTCTATTTTAGCACGTGACAAAAAAAATCAGAAGAAAAATGTCCGGAACCTCGTTTTTTGAGCGCGTGAAAATGCCAGTGAAACCAGTTTTGGGCCAAAAAGTGGGTTTTTTCCCATTTTCGGGGGTCGAAAAAACCCATTTCCGGAAATGAAATTTCGCGTTTTTTGGTTCGTACGTGCATTTTGTACCTCTATTTTAGCACGTGACAAAAAATATCGGAAGAAAAGTGTCCGGACCCTCATTTTTTGAGCGCGTGAAAATGCCAGTGAAACCAGTTTTGGGCCAAAAAGTGGGTTTTTCCCATTTTCGGGGGTCGAAAAACCCCATTTCCGGAAATGAAATTTCGCGTTTTTTGGTCCGTACATCCATTTTTTACCTCTATTTTAGCACGTGACAAAAAAAATCGGAAGAAAAGTGTCCGGAACCTCATTTTTGAGCGCGTGAAAATGCCAGTGAAACCAGTTTTGGGCCAAAAAGTGGGTTTTTTCCCATTTTCGGGGGTCGAAAAACCCATTTCCGGAAATGAAATTTCGCGTTTTTTGGTCCGTACGTCCATGTTATTCCTCTATTTTAGCACGTGACAAAAACAATCGGAAGAAAAATGTCCGGAACCTCGTTTTTTGAGCGCGTAAAAATGCCAGTGAAACCAGTTTTGGGCCAAAAAGTGGGTTTTTTCCCATTTTCGGGGGTCGAAAAAACCCATTTTCGGAAATGAAATATCGAGTTTTTTGGTCCGTACGTCCATTTTGTACCTCTATTTTAGCACGTGACAAAAAAAATCGGAAGAAAAATGTCCGGAACCTCGTTTATTGAGCGCGTGAAAATGCCAGTGAAACAAGTTTTGGGCCAAAAAGTGGGTTTTTTCCCATTTTCGGGGGTCGAAAAAACCCATTTCCGGAAATGAAATTTCGCGTTTGTTGGTCCGTACGTCCATTTTGTACCTCTATTTTAGCACGTGACAAAAAAAAATCGGAAGAAAAATGTCCGGAACCTCGTTTTTTGAGAGCGTGAAAATGCCAGTGAAACCAGTTTTGGGCCAAAAAGTGGGTTTTTTCCCATTTTTGGGGGTCGAAAAAACCCATTTCCGGAAATGAAATTTCGCGTTTTTTGGTCCGTACGTCCATTTTGTACCTCTATTTTAGCACGTGACAAAAAAAATCGGAAGAAAAAAGTCCGGAACCTCGTTTATTGAGCGCGTGAAAATGCCAGTGAAACCAGTTTTGGGCCAAAAAATGGGTTTTTTCCCATTTTCGGGGGTCGAAAAAACCCATTTCCGGAAATGAAATTTCGCGTTTTTTGGTCCGTACGTCCATTTTGTACCTCTATTTTAGCACGTGACAAAAAAAATCGGAAGAAAAATGTCCGGAACCTCGTTTATTGAGCGCGTGAAAATGCCAGTGAAACCAGTTTTGGGCCAAAAAGTGGGTTTTTTCCCATTTTCGGGGGTCGAAAAAACACATTTCCGGAAATGAAATTTCGCGTTTTTTGGTCCGTACGTCCATTTTGTACCTCTATTTTAGCACGTGACAAAAAAAATCGGAAGAAAAATGTCCGGAACCTCATTTTTTGAGCGCGTGATAATGCCAGTGAAACCAGTTTTGGGCCAAAAGTGGGTTTTTTCCCATTTTCGGGGGTCGAAAAAACCCATTTCTGGAAATGAAATTTCGCGTTTTTTGGTCCGTACGTCCATTTTGTACCTCTATTTTAGCACGTGACAAAAAATATCGGAAGAAAAGTGTCCGGAACCTCATTTTTTGAGCGCGTGAAAATGCCAGTGAAACCAGTTTTGGGCTAAAAAGTGGGTTTTTTCCCATTTTCGGGGGTCGAAAAACCACATTTCCGGAAATGAAATTTCGCGTTTTTTGGTCCGTACATCCATTTTTTACCTCTATTTTAGCACGTGACAAAAAAAATCGGAAGAAAAGTGTCCGGAACATCATTTTTTGAGCGCGTGAAAATGCCAGTGAAACTAGTTTTGGGCCAAAAAGTGGGTTTTTTCCCATTTTCGGGGGTCGAAAAAACCCATTTCCGGAAATGAAATTTCGCGTTTTTTGGTCCGTACGTCCATGTTATTCCTCTATTTTAGCACGTGACAAAAAAAATCGGAAGAAAAATGTCCGGAACCTCATTTTTTGAGCGTGTGAAAATGCCAGTGAAACCAGTTTTGGGCCAAAAAGTGGGTTTTTTCCCATTTTCGGGGGTCGAAATAACCCATTTCCGGAAATGAAATTTCACGTTTTTTGGTCCGTACGTCCATGTTATTCCTCTATTTTAGCACGTGACAAAAAAAATCGGAAGAAAAGTGTCCGGAACATCATTTTTTGAGCGCTTGGAAATGCCAGTGAAACCAGTTTTGGGCCAAAAAGTGGGTTTTTTCCCATTTTCGGGGGTTTAAAAAACCCATTTCCGGAAATGAAATTTCCCGTTTTTTGGTCCGTACGTCCATTTTGTACATCTATTTTAGCACGTGACAAAAAAAATCGGAAGAAAAGTGTCCGGAACATCATTTTTTGAGCGCTTGGAAATGCTAGTGAAACCAGTTTTGGGCCAAAAACTGGGTTTTTTCCCATTTTCGGGGGTCTAAAAAACCCATTTCCGGAAATGAAATTTCGCGTTTTTTGGTCTGTACGTCCATTTTGTACCTCTATTTTAGCACGTGACAAAAAAAATCGGAAGAAAAGTGTCCGGAACCTCGTTTTTTGAGCGCGTGAAAATGCTAGTGAAACCAGTTTTGGGCCAAAAAGTGGGTTTTTTCCCATTTTCGGGGGTCTAATAAACCCATTTCCGAAAATGAAATTTCGCGTTTTTTGGTCCGTACGTCCATTTTGTACCTCTATTTTAGCACGTGACAAAAAAAATCGGAAAAAAAAGTGTCCGGAACCTCGTTTTTTGAGCGCGTGAAAATGCCAGTGAAACCAGTTTTGGGCCAAAAAGTGGGTTTTTTCCCATTTTCGGGGGTCGAAAAAACCCATTTCCGAAAATGAAATTTCGCGTTTTTTAGTCTGTACGTCCATTTTTTACCCCTATTTTAGCACGTGACAAAAAAAATCGGAAGAAAAAGTGTCCGGAACCGCGTTTTTTGAGCGCGTGAAAATGCTAGTGAAACCAGTTTTGGGCCAAAAGGTGGGTTTTTTCCCATTTTCGGGGGTCGAAAAAACCCATTTCTGGAAATGAAATTTCGCGTTTTTTGGTCCGTACGTCCATTTTGTACCTCTATTTTAGCACGTGACAAAAAAAATCGGAAGAAAAGTGTCCGGAACCTCATTTTTTGAGCGCGTGAAAATGCCAGTGAAACCTGTTTTGGGCCAAAAAGTGGGTTTTTTCCCATTTTCGTGGTTTGAAAAAACCCATTTCCCGAAATGAAATTTCGCGTTTTTTGGTCCGAACGTCAATTTTGTACCTCTATTTTAGCACGTGACAAAAAAATCGGAAGAAAAATCTCCGGAACCTCGTTTTTTGAGCGCGTGAAAATGCCAGTGAAACCAGTTTTGGGCCAAAAAGTGGGTTTTTTCCCGTTTCCGGGGGTCGAAAAAACCCATTTCCGGAAATGAAATTTCACGTTTTTTGGTCCGTACGTCCATTTTTTACCTCTATTTTAGCACGTGACAAAAAAAATCGGAAGAAAAGTGTCCGGAACCTCATTTTTTGAGCGCGTGAAAATGCCAGTGAAACCAGTTTTGGGCCAAAAAGTGGGTTTTTTCCCATTTTCGGGGGTCGAAAAAACCCATTTCCGGAAATGAAATTTCGCGTTTTTTGGTCCGTACGTCCATTTTGTACCTCTATTTTAGCACGTGACAAAAAAAATCGGAAGAAAAGTGTGCGGAACATCATTTTTTGAGCGCTTGGAAATGCCAGTGAAACCAGTTTTGGGCCAAAAAGTGGGTTTTTTCCCATTTTCGGGGGTCGAAAAAACCCATTACCGGAAATGAAATTTCGCGTTTTTTGGTCCGTACGTCAATTTTGTACCTCTATTTTAGCACGTGACAAAAAAATCGGAAGAAAAATCTCCGGAACCTCGTTTTTTGAGCGCGTGAAAATGCCAGTGAAACCAGTTTTGGGCCAAAAAGTGGGTTTTTTCCCATTTCCGGGGGTCGAAAAAACCCATTTCCGGAAATGAAATTTCGCGTTTTTTGTCCGTACGTCCATTTTTTACGTCTATTTTAGCACGTGACAAAAAAAATCGGAAGAAAAGTGTCCGGAACCTCGTTTTTTGAGCGCGTGAAAATGCCAGTGAAACTAGTTTTGGGCCAAAAAGTGGGTTTTTTCCCATTTTCGGGGGTCGAAAAAACCCATTTCCGGAAATGAAATTTCGCGTTTTTTGGTCCGTACGTCCATTTTGTACCTCTATTTTAGCACGTGACAAAAAAAATCGGAAGAAAAGTGTCCGGAATATCATTTTTTGAGCGCTTGGAAATGCCAGTGAAACCAGTTTTGGGCCAAAAAGTGGGTTTTTTCCCATTTTCGGGGGTCGAAAAAACCAATTTCCGGAAATGAAATGTCGCGTTTTTTTGGTCCGTAGGTCCATTTTGTACCTCTATTTTAGCACGTGACAAAACAAATCGGAAGAAAAGTGTCCGGAACCTTATTTTTTGAGCGCGTGAAAATGCTAGTGAAACCAGTTTTGGGCCAAAAAGTGGGCTTTTTCCCATTTTCGGGGGTCGAAAAAACCTATTTTCGGAAATGAAATTTCGCGTTTATGGTCCGTACGTCCATTTTGTACCTCTATTTTAGCACGTGACAAAAAAATCGGAGGAAAAGTGTCTGGAACCTCATTTTTTGAGCGCGTGAAAATGCCAGTGAAACCAGTTTTGGGCCAAAAAGTGGGTTTTTTCCCATTTTCGGGGGTCGAAAAAACCCATTTCCGGAAATGAAATTTCGCGTTTTTTGGTCTGTACGTCCATTTTGTACCTCTATTTTAGCACGTGACAAAAAAAATCGGAAAAAAAAGTGTCCGGAACCTCGTTTTTTGAGCGCGTGAAAAGGCCAGTGAAACCAGTTTTGGGCCAAAAAGTGGGTTTTTTCCCATTTTCGGGGGTCGAAAAAACCCATTTCCGAAAATGAAATTTCGCGTTTTTTGGTCCGTACGTCCATTTTTACCTCTATTTTAGCACGTGACAAAAAAAATCGGAAGCAAAAGTGTCCGGAACCTCGTTTTTTGAGCGCGTGAAAATGCTAGTGAAACCAGTTTTGGGCCAAAAAGTGGGTTTTTTCCCATTTTCGGGGGTCGAAAAAACCCATTTCCGGAAATGAAATTTCGCGTTTTTTGGTCCGTACGACCATTTTGTACCTCTATTTTAGCACGTGACAAAAAAATCGGAGGAAAAGTGTCCGGAACCTCATTTTTTGAGCGCGTGAAAATGCCAGTGAAACCAGTTTTGGGCCAAAAAGTGGGTTTTTTCCCATTTTCGGGGTTCGAAAAAACCCTTTTCCGGAAATGAAATTTCGCGTTTTTTGGTCCGTACGTCCATTTTGTACCTCTATTTTAGCATGTGACAAAAAAAATCGGAAGAAAAGTCTCCGGAACCTCGTTTTTTGAGCGCGTGAAAATGCCAGTGAAACCGGTTTTGGGCCAAAAAGTGGGTTTTTTCCCATTTTCGGGGGTCGAAAAAACCCATTTCCGGAAATGAAATTTCGCATTTTTTGGTCCGTACGTCCATTTTTTACCTCTATTTTAGCACGTGACAAAAAAAATCGGAAGAAAAGTGTCCGGAACCTCGTTTTTTGAGCGCGTGAAAATGCCAGTGAAACCAGTTTTGGGCCAAAAAGTGGGTTTTTTCTCATTTTCGGGGGTCGAAAAAACCAATTTCCGGAAATGAAATGTCGCGTTTTTTTGGTCAGTAGGTCCATTTTGTACCTCTATTTTAGCACGTGACAAAACAAATCGGAAGAAAAGTGTCCGGAACCTCATTTTTTGAGCGCGTGAAAATGCTAGTGAAACCAGTTTTGGGCCAAAAAGTGGGATTTTTCCCATTTTCGGGGGTCGAAAAAACCTATTTTCGAAAATGAAATTTCGCGTTTATGGTCCGTACGACCATTTTGTACCTCTATTTTAGCATGTGACAAAAAAATCGGAAGAAAAGTGTCCGGAACCTCAGTTTTTGAGCGCGTGAAAATGCCAGTGAAACCAGTTTTGGGCCAAAAAGTGGGTTTTTTCCCATTTTCGGGGGTCGAAAAAACCCATTTCCGGAAATGAAATTTCGCGTTTTTTGGTCCGTACGTCCTTTTTGTACCTCTATTTTAGCACGTGACAAAAAAAAACGGAAGAAAAATGTCCGGAACCTCGTTTTTTGAGCGCGTGAAAATGCCAGTGAAACCAGTTTTGGGCCAAAAAGTGGGTTTTTTCCCATTTTCGGGGGTCGAAAAAACCCATTTCCGGAAATGAAATTTCGCGTTTTTTGGTTCGTACGTCCATTTTTTACCTCTATTTTAGCACGTGACAAAAAAAATCGGAAGAAAAGTGTCCGGAACCTCGTTTTTTGAGCGCATGAAAATGCCAGTGAAACCATTTTTGGGCCAAAAAGTGGGTTTTTTCCCATTTTCGGGGGTCGAAAAAACCCATTTCCGGAAATGAAATTTCACGTTTTTTGGTCCGTACGTCCATTTTGTACCTCTATTTTAGCACGTGACAAAAAAAATCGGAAGAAAAGTGTCCGGAACATCATTTTTTGAGCGCTTGGAAATGCCAGTGAAACCAGTTTTGGGCCAAAAAGTGGGTTTTTTCCCATTTTCGGGGGTCGAAAAAACCCATTTCCGGAAATGAAATTTCGCGTTTTTTGGTCTGTACGTCCATTTTGTACCTCTATTTTAGCACGTGACAAAAAAAATCGGGAAAAACAGTGTCCGGAACCTCGTTTTTTGAGCGCGTGAAAATGCCAGTGAAACCAGTTTTGGGCCAAAAAGTAGGTTTTTTCCCATTTTCGGGGGTCGAAAAAACCCATTTCCGAAAATGAAATTTCGCGTTTTTTGGTCCGTACGTCCATTTTTTACCTCTATTTTAGCACGTGACAAAAAAATCGGAAGCAAAAGTGTCCGGAACCTCGTTTTTTGAGCGCGTGAAAATGCTAGTGAAACCGGTTTTGGGCCAAAAAGTGGGTTTTTTCCCATTTTCGGGGGTCGAAAAAACCCATTTCCGGAAATGAAATTTCGCGTTTTTTGGTCCGTACGTCCATTTTTTACCTCTATTTTAGCACGTGACAAAAAAAACGGAAGAAAAGTGTCCGGAACCTCGTTTTTTGAGCGCGTGAAAATGCCAGTGAAACCAGTTTTGCGCCAAAAAGTGGGTTTTTTCCCATTTTCGGGGGTCGAAAAAAACCCATTTCCGGAAATGAAATTTCGCGTTTTTTGGTCCGTACGTCCATTTTGTACCTCTATTTTAGCATGTGACAAAAAAAATCGGAAGAAAAGTGTCTGGAACCTCGTTTTTTGAGCGCGTGAAAATGCCAGTGAAACTAGTTTTGGGCCAAAAAGTGGGTTTTTTCCCATTTTCGGGGGTCGAAAAAACCCATTTCCGGAAATGAAATTTCGCGTTTTTTGGTCCGTACGTCCATTTTTTATTCTGTTTTAGCACGTGACAAAAAAAATCGGAAGAAAAGTGTCCGGAACCTCGTTTTTTGAGCGCGTGAAAATGCCAGTGAAACCAGTTTTGGGCCAAAAAGTGGGTTTTTTCCCATTTCCGGGGGTCGAAAAAACCCATTTCCGGAAATGAAATTTCACGTTTTTTGGTCCGTACGTCCATTTTTTACCTCTATTTTAGCACGTGACAAAAAAAATTGGAAGAAAAGTGTCCGGAACCTCGTTTTTTGAGCGCGTGAAAATGCCAGTGAAACCAGTTTTGGGCCAAAAAGTGGGTTTTTTCCCATTTTCGGGGGTCGAAAAAACCCATTTCCGGAAATGAAATTTCGCGTTTTTTGGTCCGTACGTCCATTTTGTACCTCTATTTTAGAACGTGACAAAAAAAATCGGAAGAAAAGTGTCCGGAACCTCATTTTTTGAGCGCGTGAAAATGCCAGTGAAACCAGTTTTGGGCCAAAAAGTGGGTTTTTTCCCATTTTCGGGGTTCGAAAAAACCCATTTCCGGAAATGCAATTTCGCGTTTTTTGGTCCGTACGTCAATTTTGTACCTCTATTTTAGCACGTGACAAAAAAATCGGAAGAAAAATCTCCGGAACCTCGTTTTTTGAGCGCGTGAAAATGCCAGTGAAACCAGTTTTGGGCCAAAAAGTGGGTTTTTTCCCATTTTCGGGGGTCGAAAAAACCAATTTCCGGAAATGAAATGTCGCGTTTTTTTGGTCCGTAGGTCCATTTTGTACCTCTATTTTAGCACGTGACAAAACAAATCGGAAGAAAAGTGTCCGGAACCTCATTTTTTGAGCGCGTGAAAATGCTAGTGAAACCAGTTTTGGGCCAAAAAGTGGGCTTTTTCCCATTTTCGGGGGTCGAAAAAACCTATTTTCGGAAATGAAATTTCGCGTTTATGGTCCGTACGACCATTTTGTACCTCTATTTTAGCATGTGACAAAAAAAATCGGAAGAAAAGTGTCCGGAACCTCAGTTTTTGAGCGCGTGAAAATGCCAGTGAAACCAGTTTTGGGCCAAAAAGTGGGATTTTTCCCATTTTCGGGGGTCGAAAAAACCCATTTCCGGAAATGAAATTTCACGTTTTTTGGTCCGTACGTCCATTTTGTACCTCTATTTTAGCATGTGACAAAAAAAATCGGAAGAAAAGTGTCTGGAACCTCGTTTTTTGAGCGCGTGAAAATGCCAGTGAAACCGGTTTTGGGCCAAAAAGTGGGTTTTTTCCCATTTTCGGGGTTCGAAAAAACCCTTTTCCGGAAATGAAATTTCGCGTTTTTTGGTCCGTACGTCCATTTTGTACCTCTATTTTAGCATGTGACAAAAAAAATCGGAAGAAAAGTCTCCGGAACCTCGTTTTTTGAGCGCGTGAAAATGCCAGTGAAACCAGTTTTGGGCCAAAAAGTGGGTTTTTTCCCATTTTCGGGGGTCGAAAAAACCCATTTCCGGAAATGAAATTTCACGTTTTTTGGTCCGTACGTCCATTTTGTACCTCTATTTTAGCACGTGACAAAAAAAAATCGGAAGAAAAATGTCCGGAACCTCGTTTTTTGAGCGCGTGAAAATGCCAGTGAAACCAGTTTTGGGCCAAAAAGTGGGTTTTTTCCCATTTTTGGGGGTCGAAAAAACCCATTTCCGGAAATGAAATTTCGCGTTTTTTTGGTTCGTACGTCCATTTTTTACCTCTATTTTAGCACGTGACAAAAAAAATCGGAAGAAAAGTGTCCGGAACCTCGTTTTTTGAGCGCGTGAAAATGCCAGTGAAACCATTTTTGGGCCAAAAAGTGGGTTTTTTCCCATTTTCGGGGGTCGAAAAAACCCATTTCCGGAAATGAAATTTCACGTTTTTTGGTCCGTACGTCCATTTTGTACCTCTATTTTAGCACGTGACAAAAAAAATCGGAAGAAAAGTGTCCGGAACATCATTTTTTGAGCGCTTGGAAATGCCAGTGAAACCAGTTTTGGGCCAAAAAGTGGGTTTTTTCCCATTTTCGGGGGTCGAAAAAACCCATTTCCGGAAATGAAATTTCGCGTTTTTTGGTCTGTACGTCCATTTTGTACCTCTATTTTAGCACGTGACAAAAAAAATCGGAAAAAAAAGTGTCCGGAACCTCGTTTTTTGAGCGCGTGAAAATGCCAGTGAAACCAGTTTTGGGCCAAAAAGTGGGTTTTTTCCCATTTTCGGGGGTCGAAAAAACCCATTTCCGAAAATGAAATTTCGCGTTTTTTGGTCCGTACGTCCATTTTTTACCTCTATTTTAGCACGTGACAAAAAAAATCGGAAGCAAAAGTGTCCGGAACCTCGTTTTTTGAGCGCGTGAAAATGCTAGTGAAACCAGTTTTGGGCCAAAAAGTGGGTTTTTTCCCATTTTCGGGGGTCGAAAAAACCCATTTCCGGAAATGAAATTTTGCGTTTTTTGGTCCGTACGTCCATTTTGTACCTCTATTTTAGCACGTGACAAAAAAATCGGAGGAAAAGTGTCTGGAACCTCATTTTTTGAGCGCGTGAAAATGCCAGTGAAACCAGTTTTGGGCCAAAAAGTGGGTTTTTTCCCATTTTCGGGGTTCGAAAAAACCCTTTTCCGGAAATGAAATTTCGCGTTTTTTGATCCGTACGTCCATTTTGTACCTCTATTTTAGCATGTGACAAAAAAAATCGGAAGAAAAGTCTCCGGAACCTCGTTTTTTGAGCGCGTGAAAATGCCAGTGAAACCAGTTTTGGGCCAAAAAGTGGGTTTTTTCCCATTTTCGGGGGTCGAAAAAACCCATTTCCGGAAATGAAATTTCGCGTTTTTTGGTCCGTACGTCCATTTTTTACCTCTATTTTAGCACGTGACAAAAAAAATCGGAAGAAAAGTGTCCGGAACCTCGTTTTTTGAGCGCGTGAAAATGCCAGTGAAACCAGTTTTGGGCCAAAAAGTGGGTTTTTTCCCATTTTCGGGGGTCGAAAAAACCCATTTCCGGAAATGAAATTTCGCGTTTTTTGGTCCGTACGTCCATTTTGTACCTCTATTTTAGCACTTGACAAAAAAACGGAAGAAAAGTGTCCGGAACCTCGTTTTTTGAGCGCGTGAAAATGCCAGTGAAACCAGTTTTGGGCCAAAAAGTGGGTTTTTTCCCATTTTCGGGGGTCGAAAAAAACCCATTTCCGAAAATGAAATTTCGCGTTTTTTGGTCCGTACGTCCATTTTTTACCCCTATTTTAGCACGTGACAAAAAAAATCGGAAGAAAAGTGTCCGGAACCTCGTTTTTTGAGCGCGTGAAAATGCCAGTGAAACCAGTTTTGGGCCAAAAAGTGGGTTTTTTCCCATTTCCGGGGGTCGAAAAAACCCATTTCCGGAAATGAAATTTCACGTTTTTTGGTCCGTACGTCCATTTTTTACCTCTATTTTAGCACGTGACAAAAAAAATCGGAAGAAAAGTGTCCGGAACCTCGTTTTTTGAGCGCGTGAAAATGCCAGTGAAACCAGTTTTGGGCCAAAAAGTGGGTTTTTTCCCATTTTCGGGGGTCGAAAAAACCCATTTCCGGAAATGAAATTTCGCGTTTTTTGGTCCGTACGTCCATTTTGTACCTCTATTTTAGCACGTGACAAAAAAAATCGGAAGAAAAGTGTCCGGAACCTCATTTTTTGAGCGCGTGAAAATGCCAGTGAAACCAGTTTTGGGCCAAAAAGTGGGTTTTTTCCCATTTTCGGGGTTCGAAAAAACCCATTTCCGGAAATGCAATTTCGCGTTTTTTGGTCCGTACGTCAATTTTGTACCTCTATTTTAGCACGTGACAAAAAAATCGGAAGAAAAATCTCCGGAACCTCGTTTTTTGAGCGCGTGAAAATGCCAGTGAAACCAGTTTTGGGCCAAAAAGTGGGTTTTTTCCCATTTTCGGGGGTCGAAAAAACCAATTTCCGGAAATGAAATGTCGCGTTTTTTTGGTCCGTAGGTCCATTTTGTACCTCTATTTTAGCACGTGACAAAACAAATCGGAAGAAAAGTGTCCGGAACCTCATTTTTTGAGCGCGTGAAAATGCTAGTGAAACCAGTTTTGGGCCAAAAAGTGGGCTTTTTCCCATTTTCGGGGGTCGAAAAAACCTATTTTCGGAAATGAAATTTCGCGTTTATGGTCCGTACGACCATTTTGTACCTCTATTTTAGCATGTGACAAAAAAAATCGGAAGAAAAGTGTCCGGAACCTCAGTTTTTGAGCGCGTGAAAATGCCAGTGAAACCAGTTTTGGGCCAAAAAGTGGGATTTTTCCCATTTTCGGGGGTCGAAAAAACCCATTTCCGGAAATGAAATTTCACGTTTTTTGGTCCGTACGTCCATTTTGTACCTCTATTTTAGCATGTGACAAAAAAAATCGGAAGAAAAGTGTCTGGAACCTCGTTTTTTGAGCGCGTGAAAATGCCAGTGAAACCGGTTTTGGGCCAAAAAGTGGGTTTTTTCCCATTTTCGGGGTTCGAAAAAACCCTTTTCCGGAAATGAAATTTCGCGTTTTTTGGTCCGTACGTCCATTTTGTACCTCTAGTTTAGCATGTGACAAAAAAAATCGGAAGAAAAGTCTCCGGAACCTCGTTTTTTGAGCGCGTGAAAATGCCAGTGAAACCAGTTTTGGGCCAAAAAGTGGGTTTTTTCCCATTTTCGGGGGTCGAAAAAACCCATTTCCGGAAATGAAATTTCGCGTTTTTTGGTCCGTACATCCATTTTGTACCTCTATTTTAGCACGTGACAAAAAAAAAATCGGAAGAAAAATGTCCGGAACCTCGTTTTTTGAGTGCGTGAAAATGCCAGTGAAACCAGTTTTGGGCCAAAAAGTGGGTTTTTTCCCATTTTTGGGGGTCGAAAAAACCCATTTCCGGAAATGAAATTTCGCATTTTTTTGGTTCGTACGTCCATTTTTTACCTCTATTTTAGCACGTGACAAAAAAAATCGGAAGAAAAGTGTCCGGAACCTCGTTTTTTGAGCGCGTGAAAATGCCAGTGAAACCATTTTTGGGCCAAAAAGTGGGTTTTTTCCCATTTTCGGGGGTCGAAAAAACCCATTTCCGGAAATGAAATTTCACATTTTTTGGTCCGTACGTCCATTTTGTACCTCTATTTTAGCACGTGACAAAAAAAATCGGAAGAAAAGTGTCCGGAACATCATTTTTTGAGCGCTTGGAAATGCCAGTGAAACCAGTTTTGGGCCAAAAAGTGGGTTTTTTCCCATTTTCGGGGGTCGAAAAAACCCATTTCCGGAAATGAAATTTCGCGTTTTTTGGTCTGTACGTCCATTTTGTACCTCTATTTTAGCACGTGACAAAAAAAATCGGAACAAAAAGTGTCCGGAACCTCGTTTTTTGAGCGCGTGAAAATGCCAGTGAAACCAGTTTTGGGCCAAAAAGTGGGTTTTTTCCCATTTTCGGGGGTCGAAAAAACCCATTTCCGGAAATGAAATTTCGCGTTTTTTGGTCCGTACGTCCATTTTGTACCTCTATTTTAGCACTTGACAAAAAAAACGGAAGAAAAGTGTCCGGAACCTCGTTTTTTGAGCGCGTGAAAATGCCAGTGAAACCAGTTTTGCGCCAAAAAGTGGGTTTTTTCCCATTTTCGGGGGTCGAAAAAAACCCATTTCCGAAAATGAAATTTCGCGTTTTTTGGTCCGTACGTCCATTTTGTACCTCTATTTTAGCACGTGACAAAAAAATCGGAGGAAAAGTGTCCGGAACCTCATTTTTTGAGCGCGTGAAAATGCCAGTGAAACCAGTTTTGGGCCAAAAAGTGGGTTTTTTCCCATTTTCGGGGTTCGAAAAAACCCTTTTCCGGAAATGAAATTTCGCGTTTTTTGGTCCGTACGTCCATTTTGTACCTCTATTTTAGCATGTGACAAAAAAAATCGGAAGAAAAGTCTCCGGAACCTCGTTTTTTGAGCGCGTGAAAATGCCAGTGAAACCAGTTTTGGGCCAAAAAGTGGGTTTTTTCCCATTTTCGGGGGTCGAAAAAACCCATTTCCGGAAATGAAATTTCGCGTTTTTTGGTCCGTACGTCCATTTTTTACCTCTATTTTAGCACGTGACAAAAAAAATCGGAAGAAAAGTGTCCGGAACCTCGTTTTTTGAGCGCGTGAAAATGCCAGTGAAACCAGTTTTGGGCCAAAAAGTGGGTTTTTTCCCATTTTCGGGGGTCGAAAAAACCCATTTCCGGAAATGAAATTTCGCGTTTTTTGGTCCGTACGTCCATTTTGTACCTCTATTTTAGCACTTGACAAAAAAAACGGAAGAAAAGTGTCCGGAACCTCGTTTTTTGAGCGCGTGAAAATGCCAGTGAAACCAGTTTTGCGCCAAAAAGTGGGTTTTTTCCCATTTTCGGGGGTCGAAAAAAACCCATTTCCGAAAATGAAATTTCGCGTTTTTTGGTCCGTACGTCCATTTTTTACCCCTATTTTAGCACGTGACAAAAAAAATCGGAAGAAAAGTGTCCGGAACCTCGTTTTTTGAGCGCGTGAAAATGCCAGTGAAACCAGTTTTGGGCCAAAAAGTGGGTTTTTTCCCATTTTCGGGGGTCGAAAAAACCCATTTCCGGAAATGAAATTTCGCGTTTTTTGGTCCGTACGTCCATTTTGTACCTCTATTTTAGCACGTGAAAAAAAAACGGAAGAAAAGTGTCCGGAACCTCGTTTTTTGAGCGCGTGAAAATGCCAGTGAAACCAGTTTTGCGCCAAAAAGTGGGTTTTTTCCCATTATTCGTTTATGCTTTTTATGCCCGATGTGATTACATAGATCAATTATGTGATTGTAGTTCATATATCGCTGTGATTTTGTATCTATCGGTTCGTTTATTTAGTGTGTGATTTTTCTCATTTGTTCGTATTTTGATCAATTCTCCTTGTTAGTGCCATTGATTCTTGCTCAGACATCTTCGTTGAGATTTTGTTGATTTTCTTTGGAGTTTTCCACTTCTAATTTTTTATAACTTTTAGTTTTCAGTTTTGCTCCATTATTCTTGTTATTATGACATTGTAAGTGAAATAACGGCCTAGTAAAATTGGGAGGTGTTGAGAGTTGTCAAGGTGAGGGAGTGTTTGTTGCGTTAGTTAAGTCTTTTTTTGAGATTTTGGGGGAACTGAATAAGCAGGTATAGTCTGGTTCCGCGTTGTGTTTGGCTCGAATTATTGACAGTACTTTTTATCCTCCTATTACTATTTTGCATCGGATGTTGATTAGGGTTGTTAAGTTTCTTATAAGAATCCACATTTCTTGGCTAAACCTGCTGTCATTGAGTTGAATAGAAGTATTATTCAGGTTAGTTTTTTTCGAATACACGCTAGTAGTACTCTTATGAATATTTTTAGGATTTTGAGATTCTATATCAATTTATACTAAATTCTTTCTCGGAAGTTAAAGTGGATTCTAAAACAGATTCTTTAAATTTTGATTCTAAAGCAGAGGTTAAACGTGATATTAAAATAGATTCTAAAGCAAATGGTAAAATAAGCAGGTGTAGTCTGGTTCCGCGTTGTGTTTGGCTCGGGTTATTGATAGTACTGCTTATCCTCCTGTTACTATTTTGCATCGAATGTTGATTAAGACTATTAAGTTTCTTATAAGAATCCGCATTTCTTGGCTAAACCTGCTGTCATTGAGTTGAATAGAAGTATTATTCAGGTTAGTTTTTTTCGAATACGCGCTAGCAGTACTCTTATGAATATTTTTAGGATTTTGAGATTCTAAGTCAATTTATACTAAATTCTTTCTCGGAAGTTAAAGTGGATTCTAAAACAGATTCTTTAAATTTTGATTCTAAAGCAGAGGTTAAACGTGATTTTAAAATAGATTCTAAAGCAGATGGTAAAATAAGCAGGTGTAGTCTGGTTCCGCGTTGTGTTTGGCTCGGGTTATTGATAGTACTGCTTATCCTCCTGTTACTATTTTGCATCGGATGTTGATCAGGACTGTTGAGTTTCTTATAAGAATCCGCATTTCTTGGCTAAACCCGATGTCATTGAGTTGAATAGAAGTATTATCCATGTTAGTTTTTTCCGAATATGTGCTAGCAGTACTCTTGATTTGCACTTTTGAGTTTTATCTGCATTTTGTTATTATTTTATTTTATGTGCTCCATTATTCTTGTTATTATGACATTTTAAGTTTTTATTTTGATATGTTGGCTTATATATTTTGCAGTTAATGGCAGTCTTGCTTCTAATAATGTTGACGACGATGCTTCTTGTGAGTTAAGAGTATGTAACGAATAAGTTGTTTAAAGTATGTAAGTTATTATCTTCTTTAATTGTTGCTTGTTGATTTACTTTGAAGAAATACATTATGTTTATTATTTTTAATAGATACCATTACACTCTTTATAATTGATAAATTCATCATTGAGTACATAATTAGAGAGTGTTTGAAAGAAACTAAGTAATTGCTACGATACTTCTGCTTCTCCTTATGTTGCTAACATAACACTGGATAGTTCTTAGAATTAAAATTTTACATTGAATTTTGTGTTAGACGTCAGTAAATAATGATTTAGTTTTGAATGATTGCATAGTAAAATTCATTTTCATCTCATTTTTGGTTTCTTTAAATAATGATTTAGTTTCTACCTTGGTCTTCTTGCTATATTTTGTTCACTTCAAACAAGAATCTACGTTCTGCAAACCAAAGTTGAAATGTAGTTCTGATATAATTTTGTGCTGATTTATTCTAAAAGTTATTTATCTCTAGTTGTTGCAATGTGTTTATTGAGTGAAGTAATTGTTGTTCGATAATGTGCTTGCCTAAATTTTAGCTCTTTTACTGTTTAAGTTCAGCTATGGGAATCCGAACCATTATGATGTCGACATAATTATTGTTTAATCATCCAGATCATCTAGATAGCCTATTTCTATAAAGGATGCGAACAAAACTCATGCTAGCACATCTTTGTGCTTGAAGATTTTAAAATTATAATGGAGCATATCTTGGAATGGAACCAGATATAATGAAAATGAAATGATGTAAGAAAACAAGAAGAATCTCCTAGGAATCGAAAAGGAAAGTTTGATATTAAGAAAGTAGCATAAGCCCTCTTCATTGTTTTGCACTTGTTCTCTGGTCCAGTTATTTTTGATAACTCTGTTCTTGTTGGTTAGTACAGGTAAAACTCCGATAAATGAATTATTTGTATCCAGTTTATTCATTATCGAAATTGAAATTACATTATCACGTAAAAATTGGAAACAATTTATTCTTAAAAGACATGTTTGCCTTTTTGCATTTCAGCAGTCCATTTCTGACCACTGCTTTTTCATGCCAGTGATGAGATTTCTAAAGAAACCTGGGAAATAAACAATGGTGGTACGGAGCAACTAGATGAGCCAGGGAATGATTAGGCTTGCATGTTCAATTATCTTAAACAAAGAGGTACAAGGCAATATCAAATATTATGAGGTTAGCAAGTAGCAGCAGCGCAATTTTGATGGTTAGTCTATATCAATCTCGTAGTTCAGTAGTTCAAACAAAATAGTTTTGACAAAAATCTGCAACAGAATATGTACATCAGTGGTTTTGTAATTCATCTTATCATGTACTTTGATTACAACATTCAGGCTCATATTTATTGTTCTATGCAGTCTTCCCAGTACATCAAATTTGTTGCAGAAGGTTTAATTCTGTCTAGTTTGATACAACATTCCAGATCATATCTGTTGTTCTTGTTCTTTTGGTAGCTTTCCATTTACACACAAATCAAATGTAGATCAAGATATTGTTTCAGTCAGAAGAGCTCCTTGTATTCCAAAAGTGGAGCTTGATGTCTTCAAGATTTCTTGTTTCGGATATGTCATGAATATGCTTTTCGCAACTCCAGTAACCTGGACCACCTCTTATCTATTGAAGCAAAATTTTGCTTGTTAATATCTGCAAATGTATGGGACAAGTCTGTTAGCTGAATAAGGTAGTTTATTGTTTATTTGAATATGAGTACAATATCCTTACGGATTAATTTTGGTTCAGCTTTCTTGCACAACTCTGAACATGTTTCCTGCAGATGCATTGTAAGTCAGTTAGATACGCTCAACATGCAGAAACCTAGAACCAATTCTGGAGTTGAATGTTTTTAGAATTTAAAAGCCTTCTTATACTTCTACTGAGGTTGTCAGCCTGATCGTGTCTTGCACTAACGAATCGAGGTCAGCTTCACATCCAGGGTTGACGTAAATCACCCGTGGAATACAAAATGTTAGTTCTTTTTGTATTTTGGATGTCTCATCTGTAAAGAAGAAGTGAGTGTCATGCATGTGTGTGTGTAAATTTAGAGCTCGGAGACTTAATGATGGATCACCTCCGCCAATTTCAGGAAGAGTTGAGCTGTTGTCTCTGCTTGATGGTAAAACCCACACACTGAAGTTTGTGTCAATCTGAAAGAGCATAAAAAGACATGAAGCTATGAAAAGGGTTGAATAACATGCACCTCCATACAAAGAAATTCCAAAGAATCATATATAACATCTAAAAAAACAGAAACAAACTCAGCATACTGGATAATTTGATCAACAAGATGGAATTTAATTTGATCAACAAGATGCATAATTTAATTTAGAGCCCTGTCTAGCTAAAGGGTCAAAGTTCAATCGACAATTCCCTGATTTTCTTAACTCAGTAGTCCTAAGTAAGATTATTCAGAGACAACAAGATGATTTGTAAGTTATCGGTTGTCATTGTTAATTTCGAACTCATTTGTAGGCTACGGGCAGAATCTACAATGATTTGTAGCAAGTAATGACCTATATACATATAGTACAAGAATTTTAACGATTTGTGAATCTGGTTTTGAATCTAATTTAGATTCCAGTTTAAACGAGGAAGAATCTATTTTACCATCTGATTTAGAATCACGTTTGCCCAGTAACAACAAAGAATCTATTTTAAGATCTAATTTAGAATCTCAAAGAAACTATATTACACAGAAAGTATGCTAATAGTATTGTATCCTTTGATTATAATTTTGCTTTCACAGACATGTATGGAAATGAATAAAGTATGTTTACCTTTTGTAAAATTGTAGGCCTTTTCGTCACTTTGTGCAACTGGCTGACATCAGGCACTAGGTTGAATTTTAATTAATAAAAGTCTATAATTTAGAAACGGTGAAGAAAAGAAATTTAGACCAATTAGAATTCTCAACTCACACCCGAGTAGGACGTACCAGATATTTTTGGTTTGGTTTGAAATACATTGGTTCATTACATCGTAAAGCTGATCGCCTAATCTTATACTTTCAAGTATCTATGGATAATTATACGATATTTTCATTTTTTGTGTATGCTGGTCTCTTAAATCTACACAAATCTTTCATTTTGGTTATATACCTTGTGATCATAGCACCAATCAAACAAAACATCAATCACATCAATCCTAAACTATTCAAGTAAAAAACCTTTGTTAACAAGAATTTTCAGGTGCTGTTTAATGTGCTTAAGAAAAATCCTAACAAATATATTCTAGGTGGCAGTTCCCATGACAGAGCCTTTTTAGGGGCCTGGAAACTATTACCACCTCATCAGATCATACCATTTTGAACATTATGCGTTATATGCTAGTTTGAGTAAGCACTATCGAATTGCATTCTTTGTGTCGCATACTCGGTATCAGTGCGAAAAATAATTGAAGATGATAAAAGAAGTGTATTTATATTATGTTTAGATGTCTCAGACACATATCAAAGAGTCACATATTATCCACAATGGCTGTCGATTTTGACAGGCACCACCTAAAACATATCTTGCTGAATATCTTGATTTTCAATAATGAACTAATCCCATAACAAAGACTGAGACTTGACACAAGTAATATGGTGGCCAAAGTTTGTCTAAATCTCGGATAGGCTATATATTCCGACTTATATCCAGTGTAAAGAAAAGCATTAGGAGCAACTAGCAGTTTAGAGACCTAATAAAGGTAAGTTCTTGGGTAAGATTTTGGTTATCGGTTTGTTTGTAAAAAGTCAGGAAAGTGAAAACACGGATTTAACTCAAGTGGGCAAAGGATCAAGTTATCTGGATAGCATTCATCATATCCTAAAATCATGAACTTAAAAGAAATACAGAATGATTCACAGATATGGAGATGAAGAAGCTTAGAACATTATATGCTATGAAGAAGCTTAAAAGATGCTCTTCTAGATCCCAAGAAATTATTCGCGACTATTTTAAGATCTAATTTAAGATCAAAGAATCTATTTTAAGATCTAATTTTATACCATCTTGTGATAATTGAACAAATGAAGCACATTATTTACTAACAACAGAGAACTATGAAAACTAAAAACTAGACACAAGTTTAGAATGCTTCAAAGACATCACTCTAATGTATGTAAACATAGATATATTATAGATAGCCGTACTGCGAACAAACTTAGAGACTAAACATAAAATCTCATATGCATTAAAAGAACTAATATGTGACTTGTAAGAGTCATGAAGTGCCGGAGCAGTGGCAAAAGTGCTATTAGTGTTACAAGATGTCTAGTGATCGATTCTCATAATTTCAAGTGAAAATTAAACTGAAATATCAGGGTTCATTAGTGCATTAGGCCTAATGGTGTGTAAAATGTATGGTATAAAAGTCTTAAAAATAAAAGTTACAGCTCTATCATAAACCTATGCAGTCAAACTGCCCAAGCTTGACACCTAGCCATTGAATTGCCTAACAATCCAGTGATAAATCCAGATAGCTTCTTTTACAGTGACATATAGATGGCTTGACACCTGGCTTACACTTTCTAGAAAGAAGGGAACTAGAAACAAAACAAACCAAGAGACAACCAGCCGATTCCACATTCACAGAATTACAATCTCCAACACAATAAAAGTGAAAACAATTCCTAATAAGGTAGTAGCTCCAATATTTAATATGCAAATAGTTTGGCTCTTTTTAAATAACAAATAAACTAAATTTGCTTTGACTAAATTGGTCTATAGGTTCAACATATACATTGCAGATTTCATTTATTTTACAAGATTTTACAAATAATGTCACACAAAACCTTATGTAGAATCCAATATAGCATCTAAATTTTTCGATCTTCTAGAGAACCTTTGTGAATCACTAAAATATAAACAAATGCATAAACACATAAACACAAACACACACACACACACACACATATACACATAGATTCAAGCATAAACATAGATACATAGAGATTCATGCACAAGAAAGAGAGATTCATATACAAATCTCGTATAAAATCTTATCTAGAATCTTATATAAATTTTTCGATCTTATATGAAACCTTTAGAGAATCACTAAAATATGAACATAGATATTTACAAAAATCCAAGCACATAGACACAAAAACACGAACACACACACAAAGATATATACACAGATTCAAGCATAAACATAGATATATAGTACAAAAAACAACGATTCATGTATAAACAGAGATATAGACACAGAAATCCAGATGTATGCACAAATATTACATATATTTCATTGTTACCTAATCGAAGAAACATATTGAAGCTTCAAATCACGAATGTAACTTCAATTCAAGCTCGATTAGACCTGATATTACATATATTTCATCAAGTTAAACAAAAATACTACATAAATCATAAACAAAAAACTCGAAACCCTAATTTCACCAATTTTGAACATTCCTTACCATTTTGAATGATTCTTCAACAAATACACACGATTCTTCAACAAATTCAAACGATTCTTCAGCAAATTCAAACGATTCTTCAATAATTTCGTACGATTCTTTCACCGAATTGAAAAACCTAGCTTCACTTTGCTCAGATAAATGATATATTTTATATATTGTGTTTTCTGTTTAAGGCTGTATGTATTGTGGTTCGTGTATAGCTATTCTATTTTCAGTTGTTTATTAAGTTTGCTACCTAGGCTTCAATTTCAATCAAATTACGAGTGTGCCACTCGATTAAATCAGAATCGTAGCCTTTAGATGTGTTTATAATGGACGGCTATGATTATGTTCTCTTGTTCTTCTTTTAAGAGTGTTCTCCCTAGAGCCCAACTATATATATATATATATATATATATATATATATATATATATATATATATATACAATTATAATTCAATTTGTGACAATAGCTAAATCATCCTCCGACTTCATCAATAAAGGGTCATTAACATAAGCAAATACAATCATTATCGAAATAATAATACATAAATTAAGCATACTTTATATAATTACTATGCATTACGAAAATGATACAACACCTAGCAAATTAACGTACATGGCAAAATATAGGATGAAGACATGAACTGTCTCGTTAAAAACAAAAGCTTTGTATGTATTCTTATTTAAAAATCTATGACAAAATCGAAGGGCAGGAGTACACATACTAGATTAGGCCAGAGGACCACACGAGTCTAATTTAATATTTCAAATAAAAACAGGAACCAAACATACAAACCTTTATCGTACATGTATACATGTATACATAAATAGTTTAAATAACACACAGGTAGGCACAACACAGTAATCAATACACAGTAAAATATGATTCTAAATTGACATTAAACATATACTGAGAGCACATAAAATCATTACTTGCTCACACTCGGTAAAAGGACGGATAGACGAAAGTAAGAGAGCTGTACGAGTATTTTGTTTGTCTTAAGGGTTAATTATATAGCCACATAAAACCCTAAAATCAATTAAGTAAGGCTAGAATCTTTTTCTAAAAATTGTATAATCTCTTTAACTAATATCTAAATTAAAAATATTCTAATTTACACAATATCTCAATTTAACAGATATTGATTTTCTAAAATATTCTAACAATCTCATCCTTAATAAAGAATCTTATCTTTTATTCAAAATAATTAGTGCAACAAATTTCTAAATTTTCTAACTAAAATAATTAATAAAATCACGGATTTTACATTGTAGGTGAATTTGTTTTGATATGCTGCCTATATAAAGGCTTACTGATGTAATGTATTTTATGGAATCAAGATAAATAAACACTTGTTTTATGTTCACTTTTTGATTATTTTTTGTTTACTTTTACTTTATTTTTATCTATTATCACCTATTTTATTAAACTTTAACAATAGCTGGCTTAGGTGTAGTTCAATTTCTTTATATCTTGTACTCTGTAAATACTTTTATCGCAATGAGACTCGGTCTGTTTTTATGCATCCTCAGCTCCAGAGAAGTCACACACAGTTTACATTTATATCTGTCTTCTTTGTTCATACTCATATTTTAACTTCGATCCGTGGTAATTCCATCTAATTAACTTTGATTACGCATGTCTTTACGTTACTATCGTCCATGAAGTACATAAAGAACTCCTGCAAATTCAGAGTATCTTGCAAAATGTAGTACCTGTTCTCGAGAATAGATTATTATAATCACAATCAATAAGTACCAAAAGAAAGGAAATTTATGAAATTAAATTGACTAAACATAATTTATGGTTTTACTTGCTCAACCCTATCAAGTCAAACCAAACAAAAGAAACTGAAGTCACAATTTCCTGACATCTAGTGTAATGCATTTCTAGTACACACAGTGTTGGTACGTATACTGTCAGTCTATCACAAATTAAAAATATGCATGTCTAACAGATAATTTAAAACCCTCCTAATTATCGTGTGTCAAATCTGTGCAATTCAAATTCTTTTGTTACCTTTTTTCCAAGAAAAAACGCCTCCGACCAATGGTATCAATGGCTTCTTTTTCTTCTTCTTGAGTGAAGGGTGTCTCACCAGCACAAGGTCTCCCTGGGGTTCAATGAATTTTGTTACAGATGGTTCATGTGCAAAATTAACATAGTTTTTCTGAAACTCGAGCTCTTTCTCATAATTTATGATTTCTAGTTTCTTTAACTTTTATTTCATCCTGATCAACATGCTTGACATCTTCTTTAATCTGATCATCTTTTTTTGGTACATTGATTGATTGATCGCTAGAGTACAGACCTTTTTGCTTGAGCTGCTGGAGCTCGCACTTGGTCTGTTGGAGCTCTTTTTGTAAAGTGAAGAGACAAGCTGCCATTAGCACACCTTCATCAGTAGTTTTTTTTTGAAGATTTTGAAGATTTTGTTTAGTCTCTTCTAACTCTACTGTCATTATTTTAAGCTTTGAAGTTACATGGTCAACCTCCTCGCTTGATTTATTTAGCTGCAAAAAATTAAAAAACAAAAAAAAAATTAATAAACCATTAAATCGTTAGGGTCCGCATCTATTTAAGGACTACGTACATTACATCTCGGACCATGGTTTGATTTGTTAGAATAAAGCATCTATTTAGTCAATCACTGTTATACGCGGGTAACTGTTGGATAAATTATACTCCCTCTGTCTAGTGATTTATATACATCGGGGTTGGGCACGGAGACCAAGAAAAGATATAAAAAATGAGTAAAATTAGATGAAAAGTGGATAAAGTGGTGGGATCTATCAATATTTAATAATAGATTTGAGATGGTGGAGAAATATAGTGGGTGTAATAGTGTTTTATATTATTATAGAATAGAGATGGTGGAGAAAGTAATGGGTGTAATAGTGTTTTAAATTATTAAAAGTTACTATTTTTGGAATGTATATAAATGAGAGGGACATCCAAAATGGAAAGTGTATAGAAATGAATGGACAAAGGGAGTATATCACTATATCCTATATATAAATAGCCTAAGGGGGTTATTGTGGTTTAGTTGTTAGGGATAAAGAAGTCATTTTAAAAGTAGTATTATTAAGAAAATGGATCAAGGTTCGATTCATGATGACTACAAACTTTAACTTGATATAACTATTAAAGAAATTAATATGATCCGATTATCAAAAATCCGAAATATCCTAAAATTTAAAATTTGTAAGCAATTTTTATGTACTTTAATTATTATTATAATTTATAAAATTAATATTTTAAGAAACAATCAAAAGTTTTTAAAAGTAAATAAGGGTAAAATTAAAATATTTATATAAATAATTTTTAAAGCATCTCTGATACAAATAAGTTAATATATAGATTTTACACACACAAATAAAATAACCGCTAATTAGTGAATAAATATATGTCTTAGAATTTACTCTACAACTACTACTCTCTCCGTTTCATATGAAAAAGAATTTTATAAAATTTTAAAGTTAAACCAATTTGACTTTGATCAATGATTAATAAATATTATTAGATAAAAAAGAAAAAAATTTATAAAAATAATATTAGAAAGCATATTTTATTTACCATCTGATTTAATTTTTAAATTTGTAACATTATTAATTAGTAATAAACAATTTATGGTCAAACTTGAAGGTTTGACTTTCAAAATTTTTAAATGAGAAACAGAGAGGGTATTTTTTCTAATAATTAATTTATCACTAAACATCTAATAATTAAATATAACTAAATAATTAATATTTAAAGTATAATATCAAACAGTAACTCTATATATCCTAGATCATTAATCTGATTGCTCTTTTATTTATGTTGCTCAGCATGTGAAAACCTGTGAAACGGCACTGACCAGATGCAAAAAATATATTCTTATATGTTTAAGCAATCAATCAACATTCCATGATTGTTTGTAGCATTGAGAAAAATTGTTTTCCTCCCTACTCTGAAATTAACGGAAAAAACAATTAGTTGTTACATGTCATATCTAGTATTTTACAGTAATTTAAACCTCTTTTCGTAATCTTAGAATCTTAGAATTAATCAGATGATATTATTAACTTATCTAAGTTAGAATTTTGGTGAGATTTTAAATATAGTACTGTACTAGTATCATAGGAACACGAAAAGATACTATGTAATTAAGTTACAGAGCCTGGTCAAGGCCTTTATTATAATGAATGTGAAAAAATTAAGTTTTTTTAGAGGCACGTTTATTTTCAATTAGGAAGCAAAAAAATATATAAAATATATAGAGTCACCATCAAACTATAATCACTAGGACCACAATTTTTCCGAAAACAAACACAAAAAACAAGTACCATGCAATAAATATTCAGAAATTTATTATATGAAATTGATTTTATTTTAATTTCCAGCATAATAGTTTGACTCGTTTGGGACTACCAGAGCCCGACTAGCTAAGTCATCAAGGACATCTATTTACTTTCTGAGATTTGTACCAGTAGATGGATTCAGCTGAGAGTAGTATATTTAGTCATGGAAACGGATGGGCATAAATTGGGCCAGAAGTTTACGCACACATGTATCCTAATTAAAAATAAACGCCATCAACTTTTTTGTAATCAAAATAACAGGGCTACAGCACACAAGAGCAATACCTCCAACAACATTTCCCAGAAGAGTATCCAATTCCATGTGACATGACACTTTTGAGTGTTTTTCTATTGAAATTGTAAGGGTGTCTAAGGAGTGTCAAAAGAAGTTGTTAAATTTTGGTACTCTCTTGACAGCCCCTCTCTAAATGTAAAATCTCAAATACTAGTACTGAAGGTACCTATGATCCATTTCTATTATATTGTATCTAATTTTAATATTATTTATTTAGGCACCACATTAACACCTTACATGAGTACTCTTGAAGGTGCTAGATTTGATATAAATAAATGAAAAAATAAAAAATTATTATTTATAATGAGTTGATGATGATCATTATTTACGTACATGTTGAAGTCTCCTGGCAGGACATACGTCCCTGGCAACAACTCTCTCCCCGAACAATGCTACAGCCTCCTTCACGGATCCGAATGGAACACATGTGTCGATTTCTGCATTTTTCTCCATGTTATTTGCTCTTCCTGCATCTTCTCCCTCCATATGTGTATAAATTGTTTGTCTTATGTATGTGCAAATAGGGGTTTTGGGATGATAGTTCTTTATGATTGTGTTGAAGTATGAACGAAAATAAATAGGTAGGGATGTGTAATAATAGACTAATAGTAGGAATCATATTGGTAAATTCGTTTCTTGGCGTTTACTTCACTAGAATTAATTAACATTTTAACCCCCTTTTTAAGCTACTTCTCCGAAGCCCAATTTTATCCATTTTTCATAAAAACCTAAAATTTCATTAAACATGTATCTTTATATTATATTTGTTTATTATATATAATTTATTATATATCCTATATGTTAGAAATGAATACTACTAGAAACTAGACAGAGAGGGGTGAATGGATAGTTTGATATATTTTTCGATTCTTGAAAACTAAGTAACAGACTGTATATGATTATGATATGTAATATGCAGAAAGTAAATAACACACACAATCACTTTAATCTACTTTGTATAAGCAAATTAAATACTACAGCTTTCCAAGAAATTCACAATAGAATTTCTGGCTTCTAAACAAGAACAGTTTAAACTTGCTTGCTTACAGAGAAAAGAGCTTAGCAAATAACTATGTGTATCTCTCTTGCAGCTAACAATCGGATGTGCATGATATATATAAGCCCTATACAAACTAGTGCACACACCTATTTTTACACAGTTACCCCTTGCTGAAAGTCCAACTTGTCCTGCCATAAGACGTTAACTGTGTCAGGAAGGACCACCTGCTTTTCGGAGTCTTTCCCGTTTCTGTAGCTGCTTGTCTCTTATCTTTCTCTCCAAGTTTAGCTGTAGATTTGCCATCTGTTCTTTGGACCACCTTGCCAGAACAAATGCTTCAGTATTTGTCTCTTTTGATTCTTGATTCTGTACCTTGATTTGTCTTGTTGTAAACGGCTAAGTGTTGATATCGTGAACTCCACTTCATTCCTGACTTCGCGATCTCACTTGTGAGGACTTCGCGATATAGCCTTTGAAGACTTTGCGACATAGGTCATTTGAAGACTATGCGACATAGGTCATTTGAAGACTATGCGACATAGGTCATTTGAAGACTATGCGACATAGGTCATTTGAAGACTATGCGACATAGGTCATTTGAAGACTATGCGACATAGGGCTTCTGAGGACTTCACGATCTAGGCTTCTTTGACTTTGCTGACTTCAACACTTCACGACATGTGTCTTGAGGACTTCTCGACATAGTACAAAATGGACTATGCGATATAGTACTTCACGACATGGATATTGGTGACTTCACGACATAGCTTTCTTCTGACTTTGCTATATAATGCCTTAGACAAATTTCTGCAACTTATTTCTTCATAGCCTTATTTATCTCTATCCTGCTGCATGAACACTTCTGAACTTCTACCAGGACAATTATTCAATGGCCTATATACAATCTAGATGCAAGAAACTTTACTAAGCTCATTATAACTTTGAGCATACATGATCAAGCTAATGTTCATGAGAACAAGACAAGTACATTTAGAGACCTATACTATATCCCAGTGATAGAACTCACTAGGTCATGTAATGTGACATAGTCACATAGTGTAGGCTTGTTAATAGTGGTATTCAGACATGTCTTGAGCCTAACAATCTCCCCCAAATTGTGAGTAAGATCCTTAGGCACAATTTCATGTCTGATAACAAGCCTAACTTACATAAAAGGAAATTTAGTAACAGAGAGAACAATTCATGAACATTGAGATCAGAAATTTGATTACATAGAAAAATTGAAAGCTTACAGATTACTTTTGTTGCTCAGCAGCTTCAGCTTCCAATTGCTTCTCTAGCAAATCATCATATATCTTCTTTTTCCTTATCTCTTCTTTTCTCTTCATGTCTATGATGGCTTCTTGAAGTTCTTCTCTTGCAATCAGTTCTTCAATGAGAGGTGAGCCTTTCAAGTCATCAATTGCAGCCTTGAGTGCACTCTCTACATAGGAATCAAGAAACTCCATCCTTATTTTGCTTTGACCTCCATGTGAGTTTTTGTACTCCACAATGTAAGGATTTTGCTTGACCCTGCACATCCCTTTCTGCCTTAGCTCCTTAGCCCTCTTCTCCATCTCAGCCATTTCTTTCTCTCTCTGTATGTTTTTCTCTTCATTCTCTTTCCTCATGTTTTCTTCATAATCAGCATGCATCTTTAAGTACCTGGCAATATCTATCTTCCATGTTCTTTCTTCTTTTTCTTCAAAATTCAGTAAGGCATTTATCCTTTCAAGCTCATACTTATAGAAATATTGCCAGCTTCCTTGCTTCATTATCCTTTCTCTTCCATCAGTGTACTTGATCTCTAGATGATCCAACTTCACTTTGACTTCAAAGATCCTTTGAGCCCTCAAAAATGCTAGGGCATCTTCATCATAGTCCTCATCTAGTGGAAGCACATTGATTCCAATAACATTTGTGAGTTTTCCAGTCTTCTTTGTTATCCTTATCCTTTTGGGTACACTCTTGATCTTCAAATGCTTCACAAGAGATACCTTTCTGGAACAAGGAGAATTAGTCTTCAGTGCCACATCACTTGGAAGTAGCTTCATTCCTTTCCCCTTCATCCACTGTAACACTCCACTAGCTGTAACTTTGTGGAAGTGTTTTCTTGAAATTACTTTAGTGGCTTCATCTTTCTTCTGTGGCAATTCAGGTTCAGAAGTCATGGATAATGATTTTGGAGGATCATTGCTAACAGTACCCACCCTAGACTTAGAGTCTTGTGTTGTGGTTAAAGTACTGCTGGCATTGTCCTTGACTTGCTGAATTCCACTTCTTGTTTTCCTGGTTGTTTCCTTTGTCCCTTTTGAGTCCCTCTTGTCATCACCAGCATCTTTTGATTTCTTTTGATATTTGCTCCTGCTGCTCTCACTAGATCCATCCTTATTTCTCCTTGTCTGAGATCTCCTTTCATAGGTTTTCTCCTCATCATCATCCTCCCCATCCTTCTTTTTGCTCTTTTCTTTGACAGATTCAGGAATGACTCCATGAATCAGAAAAGATTGTAGAGTTCGAATCATCTCTAGTTCCTCAGCAGTCCTAGCTCCTCTCTTAGCTCTCAGCATTTGCAGCACCTGGTTGATCTTTGCATTGTTCTTCATTAAAAGGTCTGAGGGAATTACTAGTTGGTCAATACTACTGTCTTGAGATAGGCTTTGGTAAATTATTGTCCTTGGCTTGGATATAACCTCAGGCAATCTTTTATTCTGGTCCATCTTCAAGTCATTATAAAGACTTTCATTGTTCATCCCATGCTTTTCAATCAACTCCAGAATGATTGACAGCTCAATAAATCTCAGTTTCTCTAGAGTTTGAAAAGCTAGGTGCCACAAGCAGTTGTCCTTGCACACCATGATTATCTCTCTTAGATGGACATCCTTGATTTTCCTTACTGCCACTGTGAAATACTTGATGCTTTCCTTGATCTTCTGTCTGTACATCCTTGCATCTCCTTGAGCACTGCTGTAGATGGCTTTCAGAAACTCCAGAAAGGCCTCATTATGATAGATGTTTGAGTTGGCAACTTCCTGTAGCTTGGCCTCTGTGATTATATCAGCTTTGACAGGTTTAGCATTGGAAGTAGGTTGAGTAGGTTGATGATTTGAGATATCTTTAGGCATTGTTGATGGATAGTAGGTGGTTGAGATTGTGCTCTTCTGACCTTCTGCACTTATGACCTCTACAGGGGGAAGAATGATTGGCTTTATGGTTTCTTCAATGAGTATGCCCTTGCCCTTATGCTTTGACTGCTTGGCAGGTACTCCCCCTCTTTGTTTCAGAATGACCTCCTTTTGTTTCTCCCCCTTAGGCTTGGGATCAGACAAGATGACTTGAGCTTCCCCAGGGATAGGCAGGTTCATTTGTTTCATCATTGAAGTCAGCATCTGTTGTTGCACCAGCAGGATATTGGAGGTGTTGTTGCCTTGGTCATCCAGTTTGTCATTGAGCTGTTTTAGAGAGTTGGCAAGCTCCTTGTTTTCATCTTTCAGAGAGGCCACTTCTCTTTCAAGACCATCCACCTTTGAGAATAGCTGTTGAGACTTGAAAGAATTGAGAGATTGCTCCTTGAGCTTGGCAAAGTCAAATTTTGAGATGTTTGACAGAGGGACCTCATCCACCAATTTGTCACCATACTGATTCTTCCAAATTACATTCAGCATTGCATTTGAGTTGATATTGGCCTTGACTTGATTTTCCAGGGTTGTAGCCAGCTTCCTGATGTTGTCTGTGACCATGGCCAGAGAGAGGTCCATCATGCTTACAGTAGAGTTTGTCTTCTGGATTTCTTTAAGGATGCCTTCCACCTTGGGAAAATCAGAGAGATATGAATTTCTGAGCTGAGTGAGGGATCTGTCTGTCGCCTCCTGGATAGAAGAAATCTCTGATTGAAGCCCTTTCCCAAGATAGTGCAGAGCCTTTAATTGATTCCTGTAGACATCATTAACAGCATCATAGATGGCAGCAGGAGAGAGATCCTTTGCATTGGAGCCCAGAGAAGTTAGGTATTCTTCTCTTAGAAAAGCTAGGGCATCCTTGAGCTTGAGAGTCCTCTTAGCATCCAACCAGGCATCCACATTTCCCTCTGGTTCAGCTGCATCCACTATCTTCTCCTGCTGAGCTTCAACATCCTCCTTGTGGCAGAGTAAAATGGCTTCATAATCAGCATTTGGGAGATTTGAGGTGAGGAGATGTTGAGCTATCTTTGAGAACTCATCAATCTGTGCCACATGGAGATCTTGTATGGCTTCTTCTGTCATTTTGGAAGGCACAGATGATGATCCTGAAGGCATGTCATGGTGCACAGGCTTCAGCCATTCTGACATAGTGGCCTGAGCCAAGTGAGAGCTAGTGCTAGGCACTTCATGAGATGTAGGATTTTGAGTCTCCTCCAGCCTTGGAATGGCTGTAGGGTCTGATGTTGTCTCCATTGAAATGGGATGTGTTACAACATCAGCCCTATTTGTCTGTGAAGACAGTTCCACATCCCTAAGGATGGGAGAATTTGGCATAGAGTCTCCAGTGAAAACTGGTGAATCCTCCATGTTTTTGTTGGTGTCATTAGGATATGCCCCAGCATGCATTCCCTGACCAACTAGATGTGGGTCCTGGGTGGTGAGCATAGTGTCATGCACCATGTCACTTGAAATTGGCTCAATCACAGGAGAGAATTGTGATTGATCAAAGGCAAGATTGTCATTGGAATGACTCTCTTGTTCAGAAGAAATTTTTATGGAAGAATCTGAGAGAGAAGTGGGGTTTAGATTAGATTGTGGCAACTCCCCCTGAGAAATAGGAGGAGTTTCAACAGTGATGTGCTCTCCACTCTGTGTATGATCAGCCTTATCACTCTTAGGGTCAAGAGTGAGTTCTTGACCCTGTGCAGACTCTGTACAGGGTGCAGTGGGGAGACTGCTCTTTTCAATGCCAATGACCTGTTGAGAGGCCATGGACAGTAACAGGTGTACCCCTTTTTCCACATCTGAATCCTGTTGGGAGGATCCAGTGGTAGGTTTGGATTTGGATTTCTTACATTTTCTGGTGAGAGGTGACTCAGGATTCTCACTAGCTATCTCTACAGATTCATTTATCACTGCTAGGGCTCTCTTCTTTGACTTCTTTTTAGTAACACCAATCTTTTGAGAGATTGATGCACTTGGCTGCCTAACTTCTATGGTACTGTTTACAGTGGGGTTGCTGGATGGGATGGGAAGGCTGGGGTTAGACTGTGTAGCTCCTTCAGTCTCAGCCTCCCCTGTCCAGGAAAGTGCATGGTATATTGGCTTATCAAGTGGATAAGACTCAAATGTGTCCTGCATATGCTTAGTCACACTTAGAATCACATCCACTTGATTCCTTGTGTCCAATGAGCCAAATAGAACTTTGGACATGGACTTGGAATAAGCCATTTTAGTTTTATCTATACCCTCTAATTCATGGACATTTGCATCAAGAAAATTTAAAATTACTTGAAGGAAACGAGGGTAAAATATGTCATTACCTCTACCACGAACAGTCCTGCCTAGCCTCTGAGCCAATTCTTTGAGAATTATGGCTCCCACATTGATCTCCTGGTTGTTGGCCAAGGAGTAGGCTAGCTTCACAGCAATGTGACTGATATGGTCCCATCCTGTCTTCCTGCAGAGAAACACCTTCTGGAGTGCGTCAAACAGAAATGACCACTCCCTTCTCACAAACTTCTTATTTAGCTTTCCAGTATCTATCTCTTCAGCATACCGAATGAAGGTCATGAAATCTACGATTTGAGCATCTGTAGCTTCTTGGTCATGACCCTCAACCTTGAACCCCAAAGCTTCATTGATTTCCCTTTCACCAAACTGAAAGTGTTTGCCTCCAATTGAACAACTAACCTCCTGGAATGAGGTTCCATCTTCCCTAGCCATTGTTGATACCAACGCCGTTCTCCAGAATCCTTCCAACACATCGACATACAAGGTAGGGTTCAGGGTTAGGGCTTGGCGCAGGTAGGAAGTGTTCAAGAACCGTACAAAACACTTGTACCTTGGGTTAGCCTCAGCCTCAGAGGGAATGGTGAGAAGATTGGTTTCTTTGGGAATGGTTAAAGGAATAGAGGATGATACTGTTTGAGATTTGGGTGCCATTGCGAGAGAGAGAGAGAGTGAAAAAGAGAGTAGAGAATTTGTGCTTAGGTTGGAGAGTTTGAGAGCAATAGACAAGATGAAAAGTTGTGAACGGTTAGAAAAGGGTATTTATATGATAGAGACACTGCGATATGGAGTTATGAATTTGTACAGTCTATTTGTATGTCGCGAAGTCAAAAATGGCCTGTACCGCAAAGTCTTGCACAGTATATCGCATAGTCTCAGAAATGAACTATGTCGCAAAGTCCTCAAGATGAAAGGATCGGGGAGACTTTGCGATATAGTAGAAATACCTTGTCTAAAGCTCTCTATTAAGAATTTTAAGCAAATTGTCAGACTTTTATCAAATTTTGAAATAAAATTAATTTAAATCAAAATTCTGTCAAATGTGGAGACTTGTCGATATAGTTATTCTAAGTCGCGAAGTCATAAAATGAACTATGTCGCAAACTCATGAAATGAACTATGTCGCGAAGTCTCACAATCTCAACAGTTTGCGATATAAGTCTGTTTGATTTGAACTGTGTCGTGAACTCTGAAAATCATCTATATCGAGATGTCTCAAAAACTCACAACTTTACCAACAAATGTGATTGTGAAAAATATGCAGTAAAATACTGAAATATTTATAAATCATATCTCAGCTAATTTTCACTCCAAACAAATAGAGCATTTAAATACAGTGAAAATTTACTGCTGCAACAATTTACTGGCATACTTACTTAGAGCAACTAAATGAAGGATTGAGAATTCCAATTTCACTCACAAGTCTGTTGAAGACTGCTTCATTCAGAGGTTTAGTAAATATGTCAGCTAATTGTTTCTCAGTGGGAACATAAGAGACTTCTATGGTACCATTTGCAGCATGTTCCCTAATGAAATGGTACCTGATCTCAATGTGCTTTGTAGTAGAGTGATTAACCGGATTGGCAACTATGGATATTGCACTAGTATTATCACACATTAGTGGAATGTGTTCTAACACTAGCCCATAATCCATGAGTTGATTTCTAATCCAAAGCAATTGAGCACAGCAACTTCCAGCAGCAATGTATTCAGCCTCAGCTGTGGATGTTGTTGTGGACTGTTGTTTCTTACTAAACCAGGACACTAACCTTTGACCTAGGAATTGACAGCTTCCAGAGGTGCTCTTCCTGTCAATTCTGCATCCAGCATAATCAGAATCTGTGTAACCAACCAGGTTGAACCCAGTGCCCTTTGGATACCATAGCCCAAGATTAGGAGTCCCCTTCAGATACTTGATGATTCTTTTGATAGCCATCATGTGAGATTCCTTGACATACTTAGATTGGTTTATAAAGATGCCATCCTCCCTTTGATGTACTTGCAGGCCTAGAAAGTAGGTTAACTCTCCCATCATACTCATCTCATATTTGCTTTGCATCAACTTAGAGAATCTTTCACAGAGTTTTTCATTTGAAGAGCCAAAGATGATATCATCCACATAGATTTGAACAAGAATGATATCATTTCCATGCTTCTTGAAGAATAGGGTTTTGTCAATTGTACCCCTGGTAAATTGATGCTCAAGAAGGAATTGAGATAGAGTTTCATACCAGGCTCTTGGTGCCTGTTTGAGTCCATAGAGTGCCTTGAGCAGTCTATACACAAAGTTTGGGAAGTCTTCACTTTCAAAGCCAGGTGGTTGAGACACATAAACTTCTTCAGCAAGATCACCATTGAGAAATGCACTTTTCACATCCATTTGATACACCTTAAAATCTGAGTGAGCTGCAAAAGCCAGGAAGATTCTGATGGCTTCCAGTATAGCTACAGGTGCAAATGTCTCATCATAGTCAATGCCTTCCTGCTGACAGTATCCTTTGGCAACCAGTCTTGCTTTGTTTCTTATTACCACTCCTTCTTCATCCATTTTGTTTCTAAACACCCATTTGGTGTCAATAACATTCATTCCTTTTGGAGGAGGTACTAGTTCCCATACTTTGTTTTTCTCAAATTGATTCAACTCTTCTTGCATGGCAACAATCCAATCAGAATTCTTCAAAGCTTCTTCAATTAATTTAGGTTCCTCTTGTGACAGAAAGCAGCTATACAGACATGTCTTTAATGTTGCCCTTCTTGTTCTAACTCCCTCACTAGGATCTCCAATGATTTGATCCCTAGTGTGGGCTCTGTCCCATTTCCTTGTGTGCCCCTGTTCATTTCCTTGATCTGTTCCAAGCTCATTTTGGTTGATAGGTGCATTCTCTTCTTCTCCCCCTGTGTTTGTGAACCCTTGCACAGGTGTTTGAAGAAGATTGTCAACTTCAAGGATTTCATTCTCTAGAACAGTTTGAACAGGGGGTTCATCTTCACTTTCAGAATCCTCAAGATAACCTTGATTCTCAAATCTCAATGGCACACTGTCTTGATCACTTGTTTTCAGTCCAGGAGTTTTCTTGTCATCAAAGGTAACATCCATGCTTTCCATGACTTTGTGTTGCTCAGGTACAAATACTCTGTATGCTGTCCTTTCCAGAGAGTATCCAATGAAGATACCTTCAAATGCTTTTGCATCAAATTTTCCAACATGCTCAGAGGTATCTTTCATCACAAAGCACTTGCTTCCAAACACATGCAGGTGCTTGAAGGATGCTCTTTTTCCAGTCATTAATGAGTAAGGAGTTTTGCCAGACTTCTTATTGATTAATGTTCTATTTTGCACATAGCATGCTGTGTTAACAGCATCAGCCCAAAAGCTAGTGGGTAGCTTTGCATCCAGCAGCATTGTCCTTGCAGCTTCAATGAGAGTTCTATTCTTTCTCTCAACTACTCCATTTTGTTGAGGTGTTCTAGGAGCTGAGAATTGTTGAGAAATTCCTTTATCTTTGCAAAACTCATACAATGTTGAATTTCTGAACTCAGTCCCATTATCACTTCTCAAAGCAACTACAGAGGAACCAGTGCTTTGTGCTTCTTTGTCAACTCTCTTGATATGCTCTATTATGACTTGGGGTGCTTCATCCTTGGAGAATAGGAATTCCACCCAAGTATATCTTGAATAGTCATCTACCATCACTAGAGCATATTTCTTTTTGGAGAGGGACATTACATTTACAGGGCCAAATAAGTCCATGTGAATTAGCTGCAGAGGTTTTGAGTTTGTATTGAGCAACTTGTTCTTGTGACTGGATCTTTTAATTTTTCCTTTCTGACAAGCTTCACATGCTCCATCTTGCACAAACTCCAAGGCAGGCAAATCCCTGATAAGTTCTCTCTTGGTTAGAGAGTTCATTGCCTGAACATTCAAGTGAGACAGCTTCTTGTGCCATAGCCAGAATTCCTCATTTGTGGCTTTAGTGTAGAAACAGCAGATTTCTCCCTTATCTGCAGCCTTGAGATTAGCTACAAACAAGCTTCCTTTCTTCACACCAGTTAGAACAACTTCACCACTTTCCCTTTTTGAGATTGAACAAAGGTCTTCATCAAATTCCACTTTGAAACCTCTGTTGGTGAATTGTCCAATACTCAAGAGATTATGCTTCAGTCCTTCAACAAATGTTACATCTTCAATAATGACATTTCCAGATTTAACACTGCCATATCCCATTGTATAACCAATGTTGTCATTTCCAAAGGTTACTGATGGGCCAGCCTTTTCCTCAAAATGTGATAGCAGGGCTATATCACCAGTCATGTGACTTGAGCATCCACTGTCCAAGATCCATATGACTCTTTTATTCCTGTTGCCCTGCATTCACAAAATGACTAAGTTGTTTTTGGTACCAACACTTGGTAGGGTCCAGTTGATTTAGAAACATTTTGATTAATAATTCTTCTGTCATAAATTGCATTTCTCATAGTAGGAGACTTCACTTTTTCTGTGGCTTTGGAGTTTACACTCTTAGGCTCACATGAAGTTTTCACCCTCTCAACCCTGATTGGGGACCATGTCCTATGAGAATGCATATGTGTGTGTGATTCACCAGATTGTGCAGAGTCAAGTTTATGTTTAAGAGATAAACAGTTAGCAATCACAGTCACATAGCATGTCATGCAGTTTGGCTTACCACAGAAAGAATCATGACTAGAATTTATGCTAGCAGAATGGTTACTCAGGTTGTCAACTTCAACAATATCAGGCTTACTACACTTATGAGTCAAATGATTAACAGATAGGCATTTTTGACATTGTTTCCTGGGAGCATTTGGCACATAAGCATAGTTGTTTCCCTTGTTAACACCCACTTTACCATTTCTGTTTTGTTTCCTTTTCTTAACAACTTCTTTCTTTGCTTTAGGACTCTTGACAAGATTGTCTTTGGTCTCTTTCTGATTGACAAGTTCAGGAAAGGAAGAAGTGTTCTTAGCAGCCTTATCTTCTTCAAGTAGTTGTTGCTTGATGATCAGTAGTTCCTCATCAAACTCAACAGCACTCTTTCTGAAGATGGGTTGTTCAACACTTGACAGTATGGTTGGGGCATTTTTGTTTGTAAAAGTTTCCTTTCATTTGCCCTTGACCTTCTTCCTTCCCTTGTCATTATCATAGTCAAAACCAACTCCAACCTTGCAGTCTTCAGTGTGTTCCTTGTGATAGGTTTGAATAAGTTCAGAGGAGTTTTTGAAGCTTCTTAGTTTCAGTTCAGTTTCAGCAATTTGTTCCCTAAGGGCTTTCTCTATCTGCTCAGCACAAATCACTTTGTTTTTAAGATACTCAACCTCCTTTTTCAAACCATCCAGGTTCACAGCCATTAACTCAAGTTTCTCATTCTTTTCTGTAAGCTCAACATTCTTAGCAGTTAGTCTATCAATTTCTTCATTAGCTACTAACATGCTAGTATGAATATTAAACATCTCAGTGCTCATATCTTCAACAGTTTGCTTATATTGAAGGGGAGTCATATCAAGAGAAGTAAGAATGGGTACCTGACTTGAATCACCATCATCAGAAAATGCCATCAAGGCATAGTTTGAGTACTCTTGTTCTTCTTCTTCATCAGAGTCATCCCAGCATTTTCCCTCAGCAATAAAAGCTTTGCCCTGTTGTTTCTTGAGTAGAGCCTCATACTTAGCTTCAAGCTCTAAGTATGCTTTGTCCTTCTTGACTTGTTTAGGCTTTTTGCACTCAGTGGCAAAATGCCCAAGTTCATTGCAGTTATAGCATCTTATTTTGGTCCTATCCACACTTCCTGTCTTGTATCCACCCTTAGCAGCACCAGCAATCCCTTTTCCTTTATTGAAGGTGTTTGAGCCACTAGATCCACCAGTGTTTCCAGTATTGAACTTGGACCTGAATGGCTGCTTTCTTTTAAACCTTATGTTAGGATACCTCCTAGCCATATAAGCAAAAGATTTGTTTTCCATTTTGTCCAGTTCCTCCATGCTGTAAAACTCATCTTCCTCAGGCAAATCATAGACGACCTGGACCTCATCACCAGTGTCTTCAACTTCCAGTTCCTCAATCTTGACCTGACTGATTTTAAGAGAGTCCATTCTTTGACTTAGGTTGTCAGCAATAAGTGCACAGGAGGTATTAGCCACTAATCCTTGCTTTGCTTGAATAGATCTCTTTTGAAACAGCTCCAACTCATATGTCTTTAAAACACCATATAACACATCAAAACCAATCTTTGTTAGATCTCTTTCTTTTAGGGAAGAGATTCTTGGTTCCAAGTGATCTGGAAGAGTTAGTAGAAACTTCATATTGAGCTCTTCTGTTTCATAGTGTTTGTCATAGAGTTTGAGCTCGTTTATCAGCTTGTTGAATCTCTCAAACACTTCTGTGATTCCCTCTTTTGGCTGAGCCATGAAGGCTTCATATTGTGAAACAAGAATCTGCTTCTTGTTCTTTCTTACTTCAGTAGTTCCTTCACAGAGCACTTCTATAAGATCCCACATCTTCTTGGCACTAGTACAATGAGCAACAGTGCCATACATGTTGAAGTCCATAGATTCACAAATGATAAGTTGAAGATGTCCATCCAGTGCTACTTTTTCTTTTTCAGGATCAGTGTATTTTGAGGGATCTTTGGGCACATGTTTAGCTGGTATAATCTCAGTGCCATTGGTTGTTTCACCAATCTCGATCATTGGAATGAAGGGACCATGCTTTAGAATATCTAAATACATGGGGTTAGAAGCTTTGATGAAAAGCAACATCTTCTTTTTCCATAAACTGTAGTGCTCCTTGTTAAAGGGGGGAATCTTGATACTGCTTAGTTTCTGTGAACTCATTCTTGATCTTTTCCTGTTTGTACGTTAACAGCCTACGCTCTGATACCACTTGTTAGAAATGAATACTACTAGAAACTAGACAGAGGGGGGGGTGAATGGATAGTTTGATATATTTTTCGATTCTTGAAAACTAAGTAACAGACTGTATATGATTATGATATGTAATATGCAGAAAGTAAATAACACACACAATCACTTTAATCTACTTTGTATAAGCAAATTAAATACTACAGCTTTCCAAGAAATTCACAATAGAATTTCTGGCTTCTAAACAAGAACAGTTTGAACTTGCTTGCTTACAGAGAAAAGAGCTTAGCAAATAACTATGTGTATCTCTCTTGCAGCTAACAATAGGATGTGCATGATATATATAAGCCCTATACAAACTAGTGCACACACCTATTTTTACACAGTTACCCCTTGCTGAAAGTCCAACTTGTCCTGCCATAAGACGTTAATTGTGTCAGGAAGGACCACCTGCTTTTCGGAGTCTTTCCCGTTTCTGTAGCTGCTTGTCTCTTATCTTTCTCTCCAAGTTTAGCTGTAGATTTGCCATCTGTTCTTTGGACCACCTTGCCAGAACAAATGCTTCAGTATTTGTCTCTTTTGATTCTTGATTCTGTACCTTGATTTGTCTTGTTGTAAACGGCTAAGTGTTGATATCGTGAACTCCACTTCATTCCTGACTTCGCGATCTCACTTGTGAGGACTTCGCGATATAGCCTTTGAAGACTTTGCGACATAGGTCATTTGAAGACTATGCGACATAGGTCATTTGAAGACTATGCGACATAGGTCATTTGAAGACTATGCGACATAGGTCATTTGAAGACTATGCGACATAGGTCATTTGAAGACTATGCGACATAGGTCATTTGAAGACTATGCGACATAGGTCATTTGAAGACTATGCGACATAGGTCATTTGAAGACTATGCGACATAGGGCTTCTGAGGACTTCACGATCTAGGCTTCTTTGACTTTGCTGACTTCAACACTTCACGACATGTGTCTTGAGGACTTCTCGACATAGTACAAAATGGACTATGCGATATAGTACTTCACGACATGGATATTGGTGACTTCACGACATAGCTTTCTTCTGACTTTGCTATATAATGCCTTAGACAAATTTCTGCAACTTATTTCTTCATAGCCTTATTTATCTCTATCCTGCTGCATGAACACTTCTGAACTTCTACCAGGACAATTATTCAATGGCCTATATACAATCTAGATGCAAGAAACTTTACTAAGCTCATTATAACTTTGAGCATACATGATCAAGCTAATGTTCATGAGAACAAGACAAGTACATTTAGAGACCTATACTATATCCCAGTGATAGAACTCACTAGGTCATGTAATGTGACATAGTCACATAGTGTAGGCTTGTTAATAGTGGTATTCAGACATGTCTTGAGCCTAACACTATATATAATCAACAAAACTAAAATTATATTCTTTAATGCATAATTTAAGATTTACAAATCATAAAAGATGACGTTGTATTATAAAATCTAAATTATTTACACATATCACTTACATTAATTATTTTTTAGATAAATTTTGTAATGTTAATAGATTTATTAGATATTCATTAAAAAAATTCACTTTTAGAAATTTTGGATATTTATCAAACATACCACTTTTTCAAAGTTTTTTTGTAATTTTACCATCTTCTCAAAATATTTGCAAAAATACCTTTTTTTGAAAAATATTTTGCGAAAATACCATCTTTTAGAAAATATTTGCAAAAATACGTTCTGCAACAGTTGCATATGTGGTTGCAAACTGAAAATTTTAAAATTAAATTTGCAAGTGTGGTTGCGCAGCACGTTGCATGCAGTTGCAAACAGGTTGAATTTGGTTGATTTGGTTGCAGAAGGTATTTTTGTAAATAAGATGGTATTTTCGCAAAATATTTTTTTTTGAAAAGATATTTTTGCAAAAATATTTCTCGAAGAGGGTATTTGTGAAAAAAGCCCTAGAATTTTTATACATATAATTTAATCATATAATATTTATAAAACTCTTAATTTGGATAATTAATTTTAGATCTTACACGTAGAAACAATATACATATTATACATATCATTTTCTTCAATTTTTTAAGCCGGTCTTCATCTTTTTTGGTGAACTGGCAGAAAATAAATTTAACAAGAATAGACAACGTCAGCAACCATGATTTAAAATTGAAGAACAAACTTGCTGCATATAAAGATGAGGAGTTGATTTGATAAATTAAAAATTAATGATGTAGGATTTGAATTAGGAATCCTAGTATAAGGCCTCATTTGTTAAATCTGAATGCAAATTTTGAATTGTTGAAAGTTTTGAACTAGTAGTAAATCTGAATGGTAATGAATAAGATTGTTTGATAAAAACAATCCAAATTTTCTAAATGATTATATTAAATTATTTTCCATTAAATGATTGGTATTGTTTAATAATTTTTTAATGTATATAAGTTTTCTAAATGATATTAAATAAATTATATCTTTTATATTTTAAACACGTTAAAGAAAAGTTTTATATTTTGATATTTTTCTTCAATTATTTAATTATTATTTGACAAACTAAGATATAATTTAAATGAATAAAATTTTGTCATGCTATATTCTATAAATAAGAGCGGTTCAAAAATAATCATCAATATATATAAAGGAGGATATGCGGGAGGTTAGGTGATGCCTCTAAGATTGTCTCAATTTATTTTTCTAATTTTCTAGAATTTTTAATTTTTAAATACTAATAAATTAAAAAAATAACTTTTAACCTATTAGAAGTAGAATAGGTGTTCGAATTTATTGAGGAGAATAGTTTGAATTTATAGGTAAGACATAGAATTAAAAGTTCTATTTAAAGTACAATAGTTGTTTGAATTTATAGAGAAGAAGTTCGAATATATAAGAAATATTTACAATTAAAAGTTCTATTGGAAGTAGAATAGGCGTTTGTAAGATATAATTAAAAGTTTTATTGGAAGTAGAATATGTTTTCGAATTTATAGAGGAGAGTAGTTTGAATTTATAAGAACTTTATAGGTTAGACAAATAATTAAAAGTTCTATGAGAAGTAGAATAAGTTTTCGAATTTATAGAGTAAAAGAGTTTGAATTTATAAGAAATAAATATTAAAAAAAAGTTTTATTGGCATATATAATTAAAAGTTCTATTAAAAATAAAAAAAGAGTGTGAATTAGAAGTAGAATATGTGTTCGAATTTATTGAGGAGAAGAATCCGAATTTATAGGTAAGACATAGAATTAAAAGTTTTATTTAAAGTAAAATAGTTGTTCGAATTTATAGAGAAGAAGTTCGAATATATAAGAAATATTTGCAATTAAAAGTTCTATTGGAAGTACAATAGTCGCTTGTAAGACATAATTAAAAGTTCTATTGGAAGTAGAATAGGTTTTCGAATTTAGAGAGTACAAAAGTTCGAATTTATAAGAAATAAATATTTAAAAAAAATTCTATTGGAAGTGGAATAGGTGTTTGTAAGCCATATATAATTAAAAGTTCTATTGAAAATAAAAAAGGAGTGCGAATTTATATATGTATTTTTTCAACGAGAGAGCGACTTACTGTATTAGAAAGGAGTATGTTAACAAAAAAAATTAATAGTATATAAGACAAGTATTCAATGTGTAAAATTTGAAATTTCGATCTTAACAAAGAAAACGTGTTTAGCGGGAGGACGACTTATTATGAAGAAATGAGTGATCGTTGTAATTTTATAGATAGAGTTTTTTTAAAAGAATTATAATGCCGCTGCGAAGCACGACTTTGTCAATTTGTAGGTTAGACATATAATTAAAAGTATTATTGGTAGAATAAGTTTTCGAATTTATAGAGTAGAAGAGTTCAAATTAATAAGAAATGCTTATAAAAAAAGTTTTATCAAAAGTAGAATAGGTGTTTGTAAGACATATATAATTAAAAGTTCTATTGGTGGAAGTAAAATAGGAGTGTAAATTTATATATAATTAAAAGTTATATTACAAGTAAAATATGAGTGTGAATTTATATATGTGTTTTTTCAACGAGATGGTGACACATTATAAAGAATTATGTTAACATAAAAATTAGTAGGTAAGCGAGGTATTCAATATATAAAGTTTGGGATTTCGATCTTAACAAGAAAATATGTTTTACGGGAGGACAGCTTATTAGGGAGAAATGAGTAATTTATTGTAATTTTAATAAAAAAAAATTAAAAAAATTATAACGCCGCCGCGAAGTGCGACTTTATGAACTAGTTATTTATAAAAAGTAAATTGCTACAGGATAAACTAGAAGAAAGTTTTTTGCTTTTTAGAAAATAAATGCAAGTATTAAATGGCAAAGTATAAAATTTCTATAGGAACCGTACAAGATTGAAATAAAGAAAGCCCATGAAAGAAATCCTACACTCGTTCAGAAGAAATCTAGTCGTCCAGATAATCAAAGTATATACCAAACAATCTGAACAGAAGGGAAAAGAATGACTCAGTTCATAATAACTCGTTCACCCGTTAACAAATGGCCTTTGTAAAGTTTACAAAGCACTTGACTAATCAGTGTGCATTTGTCGATATATAAAACCCAAGCTCTACATGTGGAATGTTAGGTTAAATCTCAAAGTGCTCACTGAAGTGGAGGAATGGTATCAAATTACTCAGCACAACTACAACTTTTCAGAACTCAATAAGTTACCCTGATTTTTCAAGCAAAGTCCCTGCAGAAATTGTCATTTGTTTCATAAGACCTCTTCATAATGAATTCTTGAGCTAAATCATTTGAGGAGATTTTATGTGCAGTGGCTGAAAGAGTTTATCAAACGTATGATCTGTCCCGTTCTTGATAGAGGTCTTTTCTTGCTTCCCTTAATGCATGCATCCTTAATCCCATCCTTGGCAAAACTTGGGGTTCCTCTTATCAAAATTCTTCCTTTAGACAGCTTCTAATGCACTCGGCGTCTCATGTGTACCAGTCTAGTAACTAGTAATGAAATCGACGTTAATTTTTTGTGTATCCACGTTGATTGATTGACTTGGACAACGTGAAATGTAAAATTACTTTATATTTGTAACTTTACTTTATATTTGACGTGTACAAATATCAACAGCTATATCTAAATGTGTATAGATATAAGTTAGGGTTCTTAGTTACAAATCAATAGAACTCTAAAATTACTAAATAATAACCAAATTCCTTTTACATATTTCATGTTCATATTACGACATATCAAAGCCCCAGTGATAAAATTGGAAGCTTAGCATCTCTCATGTCAGTGAGAAATGAAGAGCAAAAGAATTGCTTTTGTGGGAGAATTGCTCGAGTTTATACTTCATGGACTTTGAAAAATCCAGGAAGATGATTATACACTTGTGCCACTCCAAAGATAGTAGTATAAATTAGACATAAATTTTAAATATAAGCTTGATGTTATTTAAATTTTTTGAATATATGTGAAATTGTAGGAAAACAATGGATGCCATTTTTTTCAGTGGTTTGAAGGAGATTTCTGCCCGAGATCATTGGATGTAATATAACTCACTTAAATCATAAGAGAATTTATCTAGAAGAAAAGTTGAAACTTGTCGAAGAGAATCTTGCAGAAAATGTTCAAAAGAAGAAGGTTTTGAAGGCTGAGGGGAAGGTGTTGATTGAAGGAAGAATGGTGTTGGAAACTGAGAGAAAAAGTATGAAGCATTTGAGGTTGTGTGTGTTTGTTGTTGTGTTATTGATTGCAGTGATGGATGGTTGGTTGTAGGGAACTAAACGTAGTTGCAAAATGGTTGTTAGATGGAGTGAATGTGCAGTGGTTGATGCAATGAATGGTATTGCCTAATATATGTATGTATTTGATTTCATTAGTTGTGCCTTAAATGAAATGAATCCACAATTTCGAATTATAAAAAACAAACAGAAAAGAGTACTTAATAATAGTACATAAGACATATAGGCTAACAAAAGATGTCATTGAATAAACCAAATTACCAAAAGATGGTAGTACATAAACAAAAGCATAATCCATAATTACCAAGTCTTAAACAAAAGCATAATCCATTATCCATATTTTAAACAAAAGCAGTATTGAATTAAGCAAGGTCAATGGGATCATCCTCAGTATTTTTGAACTTGTTCAACTTGTTCCTTTGAGCACTCAATCTTGTTGTCCTCCTTGTAACTCAAGAACTGGTGCTCTATTGAGGCATATCAGATGGGGTAGAAACTGGTGTGGTTGAAGCTGGTGGTGTCCACCTCGACGGTGCAAAGGATAGAAGCCCAGGGGTAGGCATAAAAATTGCCTTGTATCCAACAGGACCCCTTAGTTTGTCACTAAATTGAACATATTGAACATAGTCTTTTCCATTTTTCTCCCACTCGTCTGCTTCTTCACTTCTAACCAAAGGCATCTTTTTTCTAGGCACCATCTTCAGAAAAGACATGGGGTCTTCATCCTTTTGTACATTTTTCTCCTTCTCATCATCATTAAATACCTCATTTTCTTGCTCTCTTCCTTCACTTTCATCATCAGCAAATACATTTTCAGCATCTTCTTGAGTATTCATCTCACCTCCTTGGTAAATTTCTTCATCATTTTCTTCAACAGTGGCTTTGTCCACTATTAAAATCTTACCCTTACCTTTGTCTGTTGAAGAACCAGTTTGTGATGCTTGAGTAACTACCTTTGGCTCATTGATAATAACACATTTTTAAGATCTTCTAACACTGAGTTTTTACCTTTTCAGCTCTCTTAAAGGTGTCTTTTCGTTAACATCAAGTTTCTTCTTAGCAGGTTCATTGTTCATCTTCTTTGGTACTCTTTCCTGACTTGTAGTTTCTTCACCTCCTTTTGCATTTGCTTGAGCAGTTGTTTGCTGACCTCTTTGTGCTTTCTCACCTTGTGCATTTCCCGTGCCCCTAGTTGGGCATTATGAAACTCTATAACCTGATTGCCTGCAATTACTGCAGTGCATCACTATTTTGTTGTTAAATCTTTGCAGTATTACCTATGTAGATGGTTAGGCTTGACTCTTTGTACCCCCTTCCCACTCTTCCCTCCTCCTCATTTTCTTTTGTCTCCCCCTTAGTTTTTTAGGAATTGGTGGTGGTAGTAACACCTCTCCAGAATGGAAATCCCAAAAATCCTCACCCTTCATGGCTTCTATACAAAAACTATAACTTGCCAAGTACTTGTCTCTCTTGAAGTAGTCAGAGACGTAGTCTATTGGATTCTAACCCCTTAGTGTATGGTAGCAATGGCATGTTATCATGGAATGCTTGTCAAGTCAAACACCCTGCAATCACAGCTCCTTGATGTGTTATTTTATATTACCGCAAGTGCATGATATCTGATGTTAGCAGAAACTAGCAAGTACGGGTCGTATCCACAAGGAGACAAGTTTCAAGATATTTAATCTAATTATTGCAAATTTTTTCTAGAGATAAAAGATATTTGGGAATTTTATCTAACTAAATGTTGTTTAAAATCAATTAACTAAAGCCTAGGGCAATGTAGGTTCACCATTCTTACACCAAAATTAAACACTGAACTATAACAATTTAATGGGTTGAGCAATTAAAGCAATGTTAATCTCTCTCAAGAATTAACACTTTCAGAAATCCAATGATGCTCTCGCACTCACCTTCAATTCTGCTAATCGTATGTGTGTCTCTAATGAGTAAAATCTCTCGATCTATTACTCATATTTGCATACAGTTAATCCATGATATTTACCAATTACACAAATTAAGTATTAAAACATATCGACTAGAATTACTCTCCACCCATTAAACTACTAACAAATTAGAACATAATCATGGTGCAAAAATGGCTTCCCTTTAGCCCTAGAATGAAACTACTCACTCATTCTAAGATTAAAAGCAACAAGAACAATCAAGAAAGCCATGTAAAACATATACTAATTAAACAAGAGAATAAGGAATACCTCAAAATCTATATTAATGAAGAACAACGAATCCAAACTCAATCAAGTGCTTACAAGGAAGAAGATGAAGAAGAAGAACCCTAGCTATAAAAAAACTTACGTATGTATCTTCCTCCCTAAAAATAATACTAAAATCTCCTAATAATATCTGATCCTCCTTTAATAATAATAAAAGTCTTCTAATATTTTAATCAATATACAAATAGATATCCATAATCGAGTAGGACTCTCCAAATAAAATTCTGCGCTGACTGTTGTCTCCAGTTTCTAGGCTGTTCCAGTCGGGATCTACTTATTTGACCATCTTATAATTAAAGAAAATTTCATAAGCTTCGCATGTACCGTAAGATCATCAAAATCTAACTTCTAGAACTCAAGATATGGCCCAAATAGTGTAGTCAACCCACCTAGTCCATTAAATCCGAATTTCCATCTAATTAAGCTCCAAAATCAGCTATTTTCCTTTAAATCCTTCCAAGTTTAGAACTTCCTTGTATCCTACGATAAAACAATAAAATCTATCAAATAAATATCCAAGTTCTCATCCTTGTTAACAGCTTCACATGAATCTCTTGGAGCATTATAAGAATTGGCATGAACCTGAAAGCACATCAAAGTCATTGACATTAGTATTTTGTTAAAGTGATAATGTAATATTTGTTAATGGCATATGAAAGCATATATCTTTCATTGACGATCCCGTTGTTGAAACTTTCAAACATGTTGTTATCAGTGTTCTCAACCATAAAGTGTGTGCAAAAGAATGTCTTACACCATGTTTTGGGGTTTAACTTGCTTAACTAATCATGAGCAGCCTTAGAGTGCCTTAACATTTCCTTCATAGCTCTGATGTGTGCCATTTTATATATTGCAGTAGCAATGTTCCAAAAGCATTTTGTTAACAGTTTGCTTGAGAACTTGTAATGCATCACCATAAAACCATAAGTAAACAACAAAGTACATGAAGAAATAATTGTATAAATTAAATTTTTACCTTTTTTGAAATTTGAACATAGATGTCTATTGCAGAACCTATGCTCCACACCAGGTATCAAATCCTTAATAGCCCTCTCTAGCCCTTTCTGTTGATCACTTATAATAGTGAATCCAATGCCATCTTTTAAGTCTAGGTCATCAATCAATAAAGTAATAAACCAAACTATCTGTGTTTTCAGATTCCACTACAGCATAAAAAATTGGGAACATTTGGTTGTTCCCATCCCTCCCAACTGATGATAACAACTGTCCTCTAGTAATTGTTTTAAGAAAACACCCATCTAACCCGATGAAAGGTCTGCAACCTGCTTTCCAACCAGCCTTTAATGCATGATAACAAATGTAAAACCTCTTAAATTTTGGGAGATCATCTTCATTCAATCTGGTATTACTGATCTTCACAGTATTCTGAGGGTTACTCAAAAGCAATTCTTGTCCAAAATCTCTTACTGTGGAATAGTGTTGTTTAAGTGACTCGGCAACACCATCTAATGCAGCTTTCCTTAGTCTCAGTATTTTTATCCTTGGAACCACAACCTCAAGTTTATTCTTTATTGTTTCAGCCATTTCCTTCACCTTTCACTGAGGATTTTTTCTAATTCTTTCACGAAACACTTCACAGAGATACTTGACAGATACCATTTTGTTTAAAACTGGATTAGTGCACAAATGTTGATCTACCAATGTTTTGATAGTGCAGATGTCACTATCTTTATCCTTACTACACCAAATATAAAGTGGACACTCTCCATCACATGAAACTTGACATCTTTTACCTTATTTGTTACAAATTGTACTGATTCCTTAAATTCAGCCATGTTCACAAACTTTTGACCTACCTCCCACTTCACAACACCAGAAGTACTACCATTTTTCTTATGAAGTTTTCTTTTAATTAGATTAGGTGGACCAATATAACCAATTTTGGAATTTTCATCTTCACTAGATGATGAGAGTGACCTAAGTGTTTTAGACTCAAAATCTGACTCTTCAATTCCAAACATGTTAGGAACATATTCATAGCTTTGTACAATTCCCCTTTAATTGTTTTAGCATTCTACCTTATACTTTCGAATTCCTCATCGGGGTTGTCAAGACTTAAGCTAACTATTTTTTAATCCTCAATTTATGTATCATTTAAGTTCTCAAGATCATCATGGTCATCTGTGTCATTGATTTTTTTGTTTAGGTGTGTGTGGCACATCAACAAGTTCATCTAGATCAAAGTGGTCGACATACAACTCAATCTTACTATATGGCTTACACAAGTCAACCAACTCCCTTATTAAAACATCATCATATACCAACCTAGTGCCCTTACTAAAAAAATGCCCATCACATTTGAAATACACTAGGGAGTTAGCATCATAATAGTACTTTTTAGAAAAATCTTTTAAATCACGAAAGTTAAATGTGTCACAATCAAAATCAGGAATTACGTCAACTTTACCACCAATATAATTAACATTAGGAGGAGATGTAAAATCACTATAGTAGTGAAGGTACACAGAAGTAGTAGACATACTGTCAATTCAAAACACAAACAATAAAAAAATATTACCACACACAGACAAGCAACACATTATACATTATCTACAATTCATATATAGTGAGGGGTATACATACCTCGGTGTATTGCAAATCGAACACCTCCTAATGATGTCTGAAGATATTTGAACATTTATTACCCAGTGTATGCTCAAACTTCAAGTCGCTTGAAAGGTTTTGCTCCAATTTCACCAATTTGTACTCTAATCACTTTTTAGGGTCCCCCCACCACCCCACCCCACCCCGCCCCGCCCCGCCCCGCCCCAATTTGTAGCAGTTTCAATTGAAAGATAATAAGTCAAAATGTATTATATTCTTTATTATATTTAAAACGCGCTTAGTTTTTTACCATATCATCTACCATGGTTGTCCACGTGTGTACATGTATCATTCACGTTAGAGTCAAGACGGCTCTGTTAGGTCAAATACAGAAAGTTAACATTGCTGTCATTACTGGCTACTAGACTGGTACACATGAGACGCCGATAACTAGAGTAAGTAATTTGATATTAGCGCTCCACTTCAGTGAGCACTTTGAGATTTAACCCGTAAAATATCATATACCCTAATCAGTTATTTACATTAAAATTCAACAACCCTTATTTCTTAACTCAAACTAGCAATTAAGTTTAATCATGACTAACAATCTTAATTCAAAATTATATCTTAGTTTTGATACATTTTGATTTACAGGATGATATATTCAATATCACAAACCAAGGAGAAGCAAAATAGAAGATCAATCAGAACTTATACATATATATTATCGTGTTGGATCAGCCCACGAAGGATGTGGAGGATAAAGAGAAAATTCATATGCTTTTTTGGCTGGAAAATGTGGATTATATACCTAATCGAGTCTGGGTCCAAATCTTGGATACGAGGTGATACAGGACCTTGTTGATATTTGTTATCAGGGCATTATTCTGACTCGTAGCACTGAGGTAGTCTTTAAAAATTACGACAATTCGATCTTTGATCATAACCTCTTCCTCGGATGTCAAGTTTCCTCTGATAGTTTGTTAACTTTAATAATAAGAAGCTTGGACTTTGTGCTCTTGTTAGGAGTCTTGTTTGCGCGTCCAGTTTTTCCTTTTTGTGCATGTTCCCCATAGACTGAATGAATATTACAACATGTTGAAAGCTGCACTGGAGGACCTTTTGGAACCTGGTGGTGGTGGTGGAACAAGGGATGAGATAGCTAACGTTGATAATAAAGAGGTAGATGATGCAACAGATGAGCCAAAGGCGGGCTCAATTTGATCAGTTCTGTTTGAGTTATTTGTCTTTGTGAACTTTAAACTTGTAGCTTATGATCCGAATGATTTGTACTAACGAACTTACTCATTTAAGGAATTTTTGATTCCCTCCATTATATTCTATAAAATTTTCTTAACTATCATAAAACAAACTATAAAATTTTCTTAACTATCATAAAAAAAAAATTACGTGAGTGTTTGTCAACAAAAAAAGCTAGGCGATTTGGGCTTAAAGGCCCTCTTCTACTTATAGACACTGTTTGGATAAATAATTAAACGGACTTAACGGTACTTTTCACTCAAATGTTATCCAAGACTAACATTTTTGTGCAAAAGTCTAACTTATTGCTTGTCTTCTTTAACTTGGGTACTTGAATTTTTTAAAATTTGTACTTTTAAATTTTGTCTTTCTAGTTATTTAAAATTCATGTATTGAATAAAAGTATTTTTTCAATAAAAAGTTTTTCAACTTATAAGTTATAATTACACTTCGGTAACTTATAAATAAATTTACTAAAACACCAAAATAACTTAAAAACAATAATTTATTTATTACTTATAATCTTATTCAATTTAAGACAAAAATTACTTATTTTAAGATAATTCAAACGGGTCATACATAAATTACATCGTAATCGAAAGGAAAAACAAACAAACAATCCCTAATTAAAAAAGTTAAAGAGATAAGTTATGCAACAGAATATCCCCAACATAAACCTGCAGACCGTTGAGTACGCATTTTTTAGTACTGTATATAAAAATTGCAAAGCTTCCCACCAAGACAGATGTTGTACATTAGAACTTACAGATTTGATTGCACGTATTGTGCTATGGGCATACTTCTGATATGCTGATCTCAATCTTCCATTTAGAGGTGTTGCATAATTTAATCACTAGCTGGTTAAAGAAAATGTCACTGCTATTTAAGCAAAGATTACTTGAACCAAAAGAAAGAAATAGCCATGGACATATCAAAGAGAGTGTCAATAATATACAAGTAAGATTACTCGAACCAAAAGAAATAGACGTGGACATATCACCGCTATAAAAGGTGATAGCAGGGGGCTCATAAATCACCTGAAACCACAGACCATTGAAGAGCTGCTGAGACTATTCTGACTATATAATTATCCAATCACTCCGATATCCGAGCTTCTCATCACCATCAAATTATCATTTACTTGCATGTACAAGTAGATCATGTCAAAGTCAAACAGTTCTTTGTCCACTAAAGTGTTGTCAGATCTAGGTAAAAAACTCAAACTCTAATACATGGCCATACAGCTTCAACTGGTTTTCTAATTCATCTAGCAAAGAATAAATTTGGCTAGCAGATGGGTGAAATTTATCAGATGCTGCAAACTGATGAATATTGCTTTTCAGTTCAATCCAACTAGAGCCCGGGCAACTCTTTTCAATTCCAAGTTCCTTCATAGCTGACCTTGCTTTAGCAACTTCACTCCATCGATTTGCATCAGCATGCATGCTGACCAAAAGACTATAATATCCACTATTATTTGGCTCCAAAACCATTAGCTTATTCACCGCAACTTGAGCAATATCTAAGTTTTTGTAAAGCTTTGACCCACCTAGTACTGCACCCCAGATTATAGCATTTGGTTCCATCCTCATGCTTTGTATTAGTTCTAATGCATCTTCAAGAAGACCAGCCTTGCACAACAGATCAACCATACATCCGTAGTGCTCAACTTGAGGAGTAATCGACAAATCACGAGTCATCTTTTTAAACCATCTACGACCCTCTTCAACTAGTCCAGCATGAGTGCAAGCACTCAGAACACTAATAAATGTAATGCCATTAGGTACTATATTCTCCTTCTCCATCCTTCCAAACATTGAGAGTGCTTCTTCGGCATTCCCATGTACCGCCAGTCCTTCAATAACTGAATTCCAACAAAATAAATTCTTCTCCCGCAATTTGAAAAACACCACGAGAGCTCTTTCCAAGCTCCCACACTTTGCGTACATATCAATTAGCGCAGAACCAATAAAAACATCAAGTTCAAACCCGTGTTGCATAACATAAAGATGAATATCCTTTCCGAGATCAAGCGCCCCAAGATGTGCACAACTAGAAATCACAGTTGTCATCGTAACCTCGTCAGGTCTTACCCTATTCATCCTCATTTCATTAAACACAGTCAATGCTTCCCTATACAACTTATTCTGAGAATAACAGCTAATCATCGTCGTCCACGAGATCAAATCTTTTTCCAGCATCTCTCTAAACAACATCTCACAATTCCCCACATCCCCCACTCTCGCATATCCATTAATCAAAGAATTCCACGTAGCCACATTCCTCTCAGGCATCTCATCAAACAATAGCCTCGCAGAACCCATATCACCACCACGCGAATAACCCGAAAGCATAGTAGTCCACACAAAAGCATCTCTCACATGCATTTTATCAAACACTTTTCTTGCACCAAAAAGTCTACCAAACCTAGAGTAAAAATCAATCAAAGCAGTTTGAACAAACACATTTAATCCAAACCCAGTTCTCAAAATTTGCCCATGAACAGATTCTCCAAACCTTAAAGAAGAAACTAAAACACAACCCTTAATTACTGAAGGAAATGTATAACTACTTGGACTAACTCCAGCTCTTAACATACTTAGATAAAACTGTAGAGCTTGAACGGGGTTTAAACAATGAACAAAACCTTTAATTATAGCATTATATACAAAAGCATTGGGAGATTCCATCTGGGCAAATGCTCGAACTGCGTAATCTGTTCGACGAAATGTCGAACAGGCTGTTATAAATTGATTCATATAGAAGCAATCTTGGATAGCATTGTTCTTGATCATCAAGGCGTATAAGCACTCCAGTTCTTTTAAGTTTGAGCATCTTTTTAAACAGTTCATAATAAAATTTGGAAATGTTATTTCACAAATACGTTACTCCTCTATCCCACCAATTAAGTAAAGTAAGTAAAATGGTAGAATAAGAATTGAAAGACATTCAAAAAGAAAAGTGTAAAAAAATGAGAAGGACCGATATTTTTAAATATTATTATTTCACTATTTATATTAGAGTTCATTATATAATGTGCACTTATTGTTTACCACTTTTGCGAAGGCTATACATACTATTCCAAATATTAATTTTGTGTATTTAAATTTTGGTGCAAAATGTATAATTTCGTTAAAATCAACATGATGTACTATTCCAAATATTAATTTTGTGTATTTACATTTTGGTGCAAAATGTATAATTTCGTTAAAATCAACATGATGTTGTGAAGGTAGTTCATAAATAAAATTAAATTTCGGACGCTTTAACTATTGAAGTAGTGGAAGATATCTATATAATTTATGAAACTAAACAGGAGTGCAAAATTTCATTAATTGTTTAACGTTGAAGACAAATGAAGAAATATGACCGTAAATTTCAAGTTATAAAGGCACAAACTTGTGAATTATACATATGATTTTCATCTTAATCGAAAGTATGAACAACACTAAAACAGATAGGGCACTCCTCAAAACCATCAACAATGACAACAAACTAGAACAAAGAATACGTACATAATAACCATCAAATAGTTCAAAGAACACGTACACAATAGCCATCAAACATTTCACAACACGTATACAATAATCATCAAATTTTAACATTCATTCGGAAGTATGTTAGATGATCTGTAAAATATTTAAACAACCACGACATGGTTTGTAATGGATGAAAGCACAAGAAGATTCCCCGGTTACAGACTTCTCTTTAAGCTCAAAGAAGAGCGAAGAATAAGAAGAATGAAAATGTAAAATGAAGGCGGGGAATGTTAAAGGTGAAGGACATGTACACAGTAACCATCAAAATTTCTTAAATAAATGTATTAATCCTTGTGTGTAATAAGCCACTTACGACCATAATCTGGGCACTCTTTTGGGAAGTATATTATATGATCAGTAAAATCTCTCAACAACCTCGTCATGGTTTGTTATGGAAGGATGCTCAAGAAGAAAAACATCAAGTTCAACCCCCCTTCTACAATTGTTTATTACTGGGCAACAATTGGTATCAGAGCAAACTAATTTAAATTTGAATCAGATACGATCTAAGATGTCGACAACCAAGTATGAAAGCATGAAAATTCCCATCCTGAAGAAATCAGAATATCCGACATGGAAGGTAAAGATGCTAATGTACCTGGAGGCTATGGATCCTGATTACTTGGACAGGATTCGTGATGGACCATATATACCTACAAGGATCGTAGAACGGACAGAAACGGTACCTGAACATTATGTGGTCAAGGCCAAGAGTGAATGGACTCCAGAAGAAAAAGCTCATGTACTCAGAGAACCAAAGATAAAGAATATTCTGCACAATAGTCTTGATGTTGTCATGTCCAATAGAGTGATTGCATGCAAGTCTGCAAAAGAAATCTGGGATACTTTGGAAACTCAGTGCCAGGGATCTGCATCTGTCAAGAAAAACAGAAGGGCTCTTTTGATTCAAGAATATGAACAATTCGATGCTAGACCTGATGAGAGTCTGACTGATTTATATGATAGATTTCTAACACTGTTGAACAGTTTATCTTTAGTTGACAAGGAATATGAAAATGAAGATTCTAATACCAAGTTTCTAAGAGCTTTACCTGAAGAATGGGATACTCAGACCTCGATCATTAGACATCGGTATGATCTAAACACTGTGTCTCTTGATGAAGTCTATGGAATGCTAAGAACTCATGATCTTGAGGTTCAACAGAGAAAGAATAAGAAGAGCAGCAAGGCAAAGACCATTGCCTTGAATGTAGAGGCTAAATCAAAAGGAAAAGCTATGGAGGTCTCTAGAAGGAAATCAAGAATAATTGAGTCAGATCCTGAAGACTCTTCATCAGATACTGATGGCAATCCTAATGCCAATACTGATGATGACTCTTCTGACTCAGACATGGAAGAGATGGTTGCTATGATTTTCAGAGGCTTCAAAAAGATGAAGTTCAAGAAGGCTAGAAGACAAGGCAACTTCCAGAAAAGAACCTTCAATGCAGACAAAGACAAGTATATCAAAAAGGACAACAAGGGTAGCAAATTTGACAAGTCAAAGGTTAGATGCTACAAGTGTAATGGTATGGGTCACTTTGCTTCTGAGTGCAAGAAGACAAAGGCACTCATAACATCAAACAAGGATTGGATGGACTCCTCCTCAGAATCTGAAACTGAGGTGGTCAACTATGCTCTAATGGTCAATACTGATGATACTGCTATTCCTGAGGATAAGGTATTAAATACTGTCTTTGATTTTGATACTGATAATGCTTCTGAGTTAAGACGTTTTCTAAGGTCATTGCATATTAGCTTTAGAAGTCAAACTGCTGAGAATACTAGAATCTTATCTGAGATGTCTGAACTTAGGAAAAGGAATGAGTATTTAGAAGCTAAATTTTCTCATATGCAAAAAGTACAGATAGAATGTGATAATGCTAATCACATGTACTTAGAGATGAAATTTAAATGTACTGCTCTTGAAAAGGAACTTGAACATGCTAATGAGAAAATCAGAACCTGGACAGACTCTGGTAGAAAATTTCATGAGATTAATACCTCTAAAAATTGGAAAGAGTGTCTAGGGTATAAGTCAGATGAAGATAAGAAATTGAAAGAGAAAATTGTTATTGATGAGACAGTTAGTCCAAAAACCTATAGACATGTTATAGACAAAACCAAATCTAAGATTACTCTTGTTAATTTTGTTTTTGGTAAGGATTCCAATTCAACTTTTGAAAAGGGATCTACTTCTGTTCAAAGTGTTAAAATTATTAAGTCTAAATCTGTCTTGAGTAAAGTTACTAAGAATGTAGGTTTATTGTCTCATAAACAACTCAAGGATAAAATCTGTGAAGTTACAGATAAGAAGAAGGAACCTAGTGTCAAAAGAAACAGGAATGGTAAAATTGGGATTAATAAAGAAAATGGTTATAAATATGTCCCAAATGCACCTAGAAAGTGTTCTTTTAACTGTGGTAACTCTAATCATCTTGCTATTGATTGCAAAAAGAGTAAAATGAAGATTACTGAAATTCCTAGGTCTGATGTTAAGAATAGATCAGTATTTTATAAACCACAGAATTCATGTTTTCATTGTGGAAGTAAATGGCATTCTATTTATACATGTGCAGAATACCATGATTTGTACTATAACTTTTATGATCCATTGCCTAAGTTTGATAAAAATAGTGCAAATTATGGTAGCCTTAAGAATGTCAGGTTGAAGCATGCTTTTGTTAATACTGATACTGAAAAAGCAAATCCTGATGGAGTAAATCAGGTCAGGACTGCTAAAGTCAAAAAGTCTTCTGCTGCTAAAATTAATAAACTGCATGGAAAAGGAACCCAACAAGTGTGAGTTCCTAAACATTCTAACTAGTGTTTTAACATTCTGATTGCAGGGTAAAAAGAAAAATGTGTTAGTCATAGATAGTGGATGTTCTGTGCACATGACTGGAAACAAAACCCTGTTATCAGATTATGAGGAAAAAGTTGGCCCAACTGTGTCTTATGGAGATGGAAACATTGGACAAACTTTGGGATATGGCAATATAATCATTGGAAATGTCATCATTGAAAAAGTAGCTCTAGTGAAGGGACTAAAACACAACCTGTTGAGTATTAGTCAAATCACTGACAGAGGTTATCATGTCAACTTCTATTCCACACATTGTGAAGTAATCAGTGATAGAGTATATATTTATATATATTTTATAGGATTTTATTCTCATATTTATAGTGTTTTATTAATAATTGATTATTATTAATTAGAGTTTAATGTTTTATGACAGGAGATAAAGAATTCCTAAACTTGGAAGGAATTAGAGTTATTTGGACATAAAATACAAGGAAATTCGGATTTATTGGTCTACACGTGCATACATCACTGTTTGGGCCATAACTGAAGTTCTAGACATCAGAATTGGACGATCTTACAGTCCACGCGAAGATAACAGAATTATCTACAACCCAAAGTTGGTCCAGAATCAAGATTATAACTGGAACAGACCCGAAACAGGCCTGAAAGACAGAATACGAATTTCACTTACATAATCCAATTTATTTTGGGAAATTACTTATATTTTCCTAGAGAGCATTAAAAACTCTTTTATATTAGGTTTATATACAGCTTGTAAACAGAAGACCAGAACATAATATAGAATAGAATTAGATATAGCCGTATTCTTGAGAGAGAAGGGAGAGAAACAACTTGAGAGGGAGATTGGGAGAAGGAGTGAAGGGATTCATCCGGATTTCGAAGGAACCTGTAAAGTTGTATTCTTTGTGCTTAAACTCTTATGCTCATGTTTGTGGTATTAATTTATATATGTTTTATTCAATCATGAGTAGCTAATCCCTATCCAAGGGTTGGGTAGTATTCGTTGGTTTATTATGCTTGTTTGATAATATTGTGATTTTCTTGTGATTGCTAATTTGTCATTGAGGGCTTAACACAATTAGAGGAGTCACGAACCTTTGATTGTATCTATAGGCATTATAACGAATCGGGAGATGAGTTATTATTCTAGTACATGACATGATAGACACAATTTAAGTATTAGATCGGGAGATTGATATGCGAATTGTGAAACTGATAATCCTTGGTTTTTAATAGTCTATAGGTGTGCTTTGTATGACCATGGGAGTGGCGTTCAAAGAATAATTGTAGGCACTATAATCTACCTTGGGAGAGGATTTTATAAATATAAGAAGGATTGTTTTTAGCAAAGAAGAGACACAAATTAGACATTCATGATAGCCAATTGAAGAACCCTGATTCTTGGATTGTTTTCTCTCATATATATTATATAGGTTTTAATTGTATACTAGTTAATTAGTAGATAATCACACACCACCAAATTATTCTCCACACTTCTGAATTGTAAGAGGAAAAAGACTTGGAATTGGTATTGATATCAGTCCTTCCCTGTGAACGAAACTCTATAAAATTACTATCAACAAATTGGCGTCGCTGCTGGGGAAGGCAACAATATTGATTTTGAGTTAATTGTTTCTTGTAGTTTGGATTTTATCTTTGTACATAGTTTTTTTTCCTCCTTTTGTTCTTTTTGGCGTGTCTACAGGTTTCTTTGAGGTAGACACCATAAAAATTTTGAGTTGAAGAGACATGGATAACAATTTTGGTTGGAATAACGCTCAAGAAATCTTTTGCAGTCAAGAACGATATCGAGATTTTGATCCTTATCAACAATTCTGCGCGTATGAGGATTTTAATGGGTATCAGGTGAACTCGTTCGATTGCTATGACTCATATTATGCCCCATGTCCTAGCAGTGATTTTGCATATTCTTTTGAAAATCAATACCATGATTCTTACGTATGCAATGGTGTTGATAAGAGTTTAAATCATTCTAATCCTTCTTTACTTTCTTTGGGACTTTTTAAACACTTTGATGACCCATCTTTTGAGATTGCTAATAAGAGTGATATGTCATGTGAAGTAGAATCAATAGGTTGGTATGAGGAGAATGCTAAAAGAAATAATTTTATTATGGAAGTTCAACTTGTGATGCATAACGGTTGTCTTCAAGTTCCTCCTTGTGTCAATTTTCCAACGATACATGACTCTTATTTAGCAGTTGATGAAAATTTTGTGTTTTATGCGCCTGTTTGTTTAGTTGACGATTGTCTCATGCGTGAGAATGATAATTTGGATGCAATTGAAATTCTACCAAATTTAGAAAATATTTGTGAGCTTAATGAATTGGTAGACGAGATAAAAATTGATGAGTGTCCAATTATAAATGAGGAGGAGTTTCAGATTGATGAAATTGAAAATCTTGCTTTGAGATATAAGGATCCAATTTGGGAGGAGTTTATGAGTCGTGCTTTTGATGATTATTCTGACGACTTTTCTAACTACTTTGATTTTTCCGAGTCTCTTGAACAAGTGAAGATCATAAAAAGTTTCCTATATTTTTATGGATCTATGGTATATATGCACATCATAATTTTAATACTTATTCGTAGGTATGTGCATTTATTTGCCTTTTCACCTCATTGATAACGCTACTTGTATGTATAAGTCGAGCTAACGACGTTAAAGAAGCGCTTCTTGGTAGGCAACCCAAGGCTATCATATTAGGTTTTGGTAGATTTTTTTTTTTTAACTCCCACAAGTTGCCTTGAAGTGTTTGTCTGCAGTGATTCAGGTGTTGACAGTGGTTTTTTCTAAGCAGTGGGCATGGTTATGCAGCTTTTGGACTTGCCCATACACTACAAACATGATCTTTTGAATGATTTTCAGCTATTGGCATAGTCATGCAGTCGAGATAGCATGCTCACGTAGGGACCGTGCCATGATTTTATGCTCACGGCTAAAATTGAGAGATTTGGCATGATCACGCAACATTCTGACATGATCATGCGGCACAAACCTACACCCTCGGCTAATTTTTGAGAATTTGGAATGATCAAACGAACTTCAAGCATGGTCATGCAATAAAAGGAAATCAAGTGTCTATTTTCATGGATTCTGCATGCTCATGCAGCGAGTTGACATGCTCACACAGTAAAAAAAAAAACTCACGGTGATTTTTTGGACATATGGCATGCTCACGCAGGTGGTTGGCATGATCATGCACTGGATTGGCATGCTCATGCAGCTAATTAGCATGCTCATGCAATACACAATGATTTCATATGCATGTTTCAAGCATTCATGGATCGCGGCACTTCATGCGTATGCATAGGGGAGTACTTCTTTCATTCTTTTATATTGTAGGATTATTTGTTTAGTGTGTCAATGAGGATATTGACCCATTTAAGTGTGGGGATGTGTTTTCAATAGTTGTATATAGGGTCATAAAATAAAAAAGTAAAAAAAAAGTAAAAAATTAAAAAACCAAAAAGAATTCTAGCCTTGTGAAGATTGTTTGTTGTAAGTTGGCTTGATGCACCCTTACATGCTGTAGTAATCTTGTGTTTTGGATGCTTTTGATTGAGAAGTGATATGTTATGTTCTTGTGCACACATATACACCAGCAAGTTGAAGCTAGTAGACTTATTGAATGTGATAAGTAGTTAAAAGGACATGAATATGTGCAAGATGATTTGGTTTGCATGCTTTGAGTACAAGTTGGTGCATTAGAGAGACATGTTACTTGGGATTGATTGTGTTTTTCCACCGAGTGAGAATTTGAGCTTATATGCATATCTTTTGCATTCTACATTCGTTTGTTTGAGTGTCCACATGTTGTTTGCATTGCTAGCACTTGTTTGAGACCTTTCTTAAGATACATGACATTATTTGGTGATAAAATGATAAAGACATTTAGGGATAACCTCATATTTCCTATATTACCACACCATTTATACATGATCAATTAGTTACCCCGTTGAGCTTAATCTTATTTTCTCGGTGACACACCACATTACTTGCCTAGACCTTTTTCTTGTATTAGCCTTATGTTCGCACAAAATCACGCAAGCGTACGCGGTCACAAGTAATACAGGATTAAGTAGAGTTCGTTCCCACAGAGACTGCTTTGGTTATAATAGTTTAGCACTTATGCAACAATGTATGGTTATTATTCAATGCTATGACAATTATCAAGATTGTGTTTTAATTAACTAATGAGTTTGTAATTAACTAAAGAAAAGATTTCTGTAAATTTACTTATAAGAATAAACATGGGATCCTAACTTCATTAAGTACTTCATCTATAGTCTTTTGTCTTTAATCAATGTATGTGACAGTTATGACAACTAATCGGATAACACGAAATAAGTATACGCTACCTTTCAGTATACATATACCAAACTACTCAAACATCCACAAAATAGATAGAAGTTGGGTAGACACCAATTATGCTTAGACCCTATATGTCTATAAGATTTGAAAACATAACGGTTTAACGAGCAAGTTATCCATTCAGATTACATAGGGTAGGTAAGATGGTTAAAATTACCTACGAATCATGCATGACAAACATACATAAACCTATGCTAGCATGGCAAGTTCTAAATCTCTATATCCACTTTCGCATTCAATAGAGTTTAACAAATAATCTTAGATGTTAGCTACTCATCCAAGAAGAATAATCACAACCAAACTAGGTTATCAAGAATACATCACACACAAATCTTTAAAACAATTAACTATTAAAATCCATAAATAAATCCATTAGAATCCCACGACGACGATTAGTTCATTATCGAACCGTTCATCATCGTGGGTTCTGATGAAAACATGATAGTAATAAGTTTAGAATACTGAATAAAAGTGCTAGAGTTTAGAAAGAACAAACGAGAATCCAAAGTATCGCCTAATTTAGAAGAATACAAAGATTAGATGAAAACTAGGTCTTCGTAAATCAGCCGTCTTCTTGTTCTCTAGCCGGTGGATGGATATGAATGTAGGTATTTGATTGTATATGTATATATATCTCAGAAAACGTCCACCAAATTCTTATAAAGGCTTAAGGCTGAAAATCTATGGCAAGTTTCCTTTTCTGACCACACACTTGCAGTTTTCAGCATTCTTCTGGCGTGGGCGCGCGGGAGGTGGCGCGGGCGCGCGGTGACTTCTGTCAGTTGTGGCGCGGGCGCGCGGGAGGTGGCGCGGGCGCGCGGTGATTTCTGTCAGAAAATTCTAAAAACGCTTCTTTTGCCATTTCTTTGCCCATTCATCATTCACAGTTGCTTGATCTTCATACACATGCTTAAACACCACCTAACGAACATAGAATCACCACATCTCTGCTGATAAAGCAACTCTATAGATACTAAACACAAAACACATCAAAAACAACACGTACTTGAGAACAGAACGATCAGATTAAGCCAATTTAGGACGATCCAAGTAGATATGAAATCCACTTATCACCTTACTTTAACTTGAACCCAAATTGTCAAAGGCTAGTAGAGTACTTGAGGGAGTAATAAGGGTGGGGGTTTATTGATGATCATTACTTCAGGAAAATATTGGGTTTGGTTGTTTACTTTTTAGTCGAGTTTCGTAAGAATTTTGGGGGATCATTGTACTTGTTATCTTAGCTCTCGAAAAAAAAAATTAAAAAAAGAAAAGAAAAGAAATTACAAAAAAAAAGATTTAAAAGACAAAAATAAAATAAAAGAGAGCATAAATATGTTTTGTGACCCTTGGTTGTTCGACTAATCAAGTTAGTTGATGAGAGAAAATAAAAAAAAATTCAAATGTGGGGATATTCGAAAGGGAGTTGAGTGAATTATTATGGAGCTTACTAGTTTTTGACACTTCACCGTATTTGGCTTTACTTGACATACCTTGTCCCTAGCCCCATTACAACCCGAATTAAGACCTTTTGATTATCATCATTGATGTATGTTGTGTTAAAGTTAGATTGATACCGAGTGTGAATGCATGCTTATGACTTTGTTGGAATTGAGTGATGCACTTACCCTTGTTCTTGAGTGAATATTCTTTTGTGAGTGAAATGTGAGTTATTACTTGTTTTTGCATATGAGATCCCAAGTTTTGACTCAAAGGTGTACTCTTGTGGGCTTAGCATAATTACTAACTTATTCTTGCATTTGACATGGACTTTTGAGGACTTATACATATTCCTTTGAGTAGACTATGTGAATACTTGCACTTTCGACACCAAGATATTGCATATTCACTTTGATTCTTGAGTTGATGGAACATGAGAGGACTTGTATGTGTGGCTTTGCATTGTCATGCAATCTTTAACATGAGCTAGATGGATTTTGTGGGTTATCTTCTATAAACCCTCACGAGACCTCACTCGTCCACTAGGGCTACCTAGGGGTTTAAAGGGCTTGTTGCATATGCCAAATGCAACCGTGATCACCTACGGAAGTGGTACTACTTATTAGTTAGTAGTTAATAGTTGTATTATATTAGTTTGCACGAGGATGTGCAAAGTACTAAGTGTGGGGATATTTGATAGAGTATATATTTATATATTTTTTATAGGATTTTATTCTCATATTTATAGTGTTTTATTAATAATTGATTATTATTAATTAGAATTTAATGTTTTATGACAGGAAATAAAGAATTCCTAAACTTGGAAGGAATTAGAGTTATTTGGACATAAAATACAAGGAAATTCGGATTTATTGGTCTACACGTGCATACATCACTGTTTGGGCCATAACTGAAGTTCTAGACATCAGAATTGGACGATCTTACAGTCCACGCGAAGATAACAGAATTATCTACAACCCAAAGTTGGTCCAGAATCAAGATTACAACTGGAACAGACCCGAAACAGGCCTGAAAGACAGAATACGAATTTCACTTACATAATCCAATTTATTTTGGGAAATTACTTATATTTTCCTAGAGAGCATTAAAAACTCTTTTATATTAGGTTTATATACAGCTTGTAAACAGAAGACCAGAACATAATATAGAATAGAATTAGATATAGCCGTATTCTTGAGAGAGAAGGGAGAGAAACAACTTGAGAGGGAGATTGGGAGAAGGAGTGAAGGGATTCATCCGGATTTCGAAGGAACCTGTAAAGTTGTATTCTTTGTGCTTAAACTCTTATGCTCATGTTTGTGGTATTAATTTATATATGTTTTATTCAATCATGAGTAGCTAATCCCTATCCAAGGGTTGGGTAGTATTCGTTGGTTTATTATGCTTGTTTGATAATATTGTGATTTTCTTGTGATTGCTAATTTGTCATTGAGTGCTTAACACAATTAGAGGAGTCGCGAACCTTTGATTGTATCTATAGGCATTATAACGAATCGGGAGATGAGTTATTATTCTAGTACATGGCATGATAGACACAATTTAAGTATTAGATCGGGAGATTGATATGCGAATTGTGAAACTGATAATCCTTGGTTTTTAATAGTCTATAGTTGTGCTTTGTATGACCATTGGAGTGGCGTTCAAAGAATAATTGTAGGCACTATAATCTACCTTGGGAGAGGATTTTATAAATATAAGAAGGATTGTTTTTAGCAAAGAAGAGACACAAATTAGACATTCATGATAGCCAATTGAAGAACCCTGATTCTTGGATTGTTTTCTCTCACATATATTATATAGGTTTTAATTGTATACTAGTTAATTAGTAGATAATCACACACCACCAAATTATTCTCCACACTTCTGAATTGTAAGAGGCAAAATACTTGGAATTGGTATTGATATCAGTCCTTCCCTGTGAACGAAACTCTACAAAATTACTATCAACAATCAGCAAAGAAACAGTAAAAATTGCATTGACTGGCTACAGGCATGGTAACATTTATGAAGCCAACATTCTCTCCAAAACTGATGGCTCTCCTACTTGTCTAATCAGTAAAGCATCATTAGATGAAAGTTGGAATTGGCACAAGAAGCTTTCTCATCTCAACTTCACCAATATCAATGAGTTGGTTAAGAAAGATTTAGTGAGAGGATTACCTAAAGTTTTGCATACTCCTGATGGACTCTGTGATGCATGTCAGAAAGCAAAACAGAGAAGAACATCATTTAAGAGTAAATCTGAATCCTCAATTGAAGAACCATATCACATGCTACATCTTGATCTCTTTGGTCCAGTCAACATTATGTCCATCAGTAAGAAAAGGTACACTCTTGTAATTGTTGATGAATATTCTAGATTCACCTGGGTGTATTTTCTGCACAGAAAAGATGAAACTCCAGAAATACTGTTGGATCATGTGAGAATGATTGAGACAACCTCAAAGTATAAAGTCAAGATACTGAGGAGTGATAATGGTACTGAATTCAAGAATTCAAATATGGAAGAGTTCTACAAATACAAAGGAATCATTCAGCAATTCTCTGCTCCTGGCACACCTCAGCAAAATGGAGTAGTTGAAAGGAAAAATAGAACTCTTATTGAAGCTGGTAGAACTATGTTGGAAGAAGAAAATTTACCTACATATTTCTGGGCAGAAGCAGTCAATACAGCATGCTATACTCAAAATCTCACATTGATAAACAGACAAGGTGTTACTCCTTATCAATCACTCAAGGAAAAGAAACCTAGTTTGAAGCATCTGCATGTGTTTGGCTTTAAATGTTTTGTTCTCAGAACTCACCCTGAACAGCTAGGGAAATTTGAAACAAAGGCTGATGAGGGAATTTTCATTGGATATCCTGCATCAAGAGCCTTCAGAGTTTTTAACTTGAGAACTAGAACTGTCATGGAGTCAATACATGTATCTTTTGATGATAAGAAAATAATTGGCTTAAATGAAGACTCATATGGTAGATTGGTTTTTGAAAATGAAGCTACCAAGGATCCTGAAGAAAAAGAATCAGATACTGATGGGTCACCAAATCCTGCTGATCCATCAAATCCTGATGACTCACCAAATACTGATGGTGCTGCTGATGATACTAATGACAGTTCATATATTGAGGGGGAGCAACAGCAAACTGCTACTGAAACTACTCAATCATCAGAAAAATATTCTTCAGATACTGATTCAAGTGACAATCCTGATAACACATCAGGAGGTGACAACAACAATTCAGGGGGAGCTTCTAATGAAACAAATTCTTCTAATCAAAATAACACCAATCCAGGGGGAGCATCTACATCAAGGAATGACTTACCTTCAGCAAGAAAATGGATTGAAAGTCATACCCCTGATTTGATAATTGGAGATCCTGATGCAGGTGTTCAGACAAGAAGTGCAACTCAAAATGAATGTCTATACAATAACTTTCTGTCCAAGGAGGAACCAAAGAAATTAGAGGATGCACTTAAAGATGTTGATTGGGTTACTGCAATGCAAGAAGAATTAAATGAATTTGAAAGGAATGAAGTCTGGAAACTGGTACCAAGACCAAAGAATAAGTCCATTGTTGGTACAAAGTGGATTTTCAAAAATAAGACTGATTCAGATGGTGTAATAATCAGAAACAAATCTAGGCTTGTTGCAAAGGGGTATTCTCAACAAGAAGGAATTGACTATGATGAAACTTTTGCTCCTGTTGCAAGACTAGAAGCCATCAGGATCTTTCTGGCTTATGCAGCTCATAAGAAATTCAAGGTTTTCCAGATGGATGTAAAAAGTGCTTTCTTAAATGGTGAACTGGAGGAAGAAGCATATGTTGAACAACCTCCTGGTTTCATTGATCCAAAATATCCAAATCATGTCTACAGATTGGATAAGGCACTTTATGGACTAAAGCAAGCTCCAAGAGCATGGTATGAAACCTTAGCTCAATTCTTACTGGAAAGTGGATTCAAAAGAGGTACTATTGATAAAACTCTATTCTATTTGAATCATGGTAAGGATTTGCTTTTAGTTCAGATTTATGTTGATGATATCATTTTTGGGTCAACAAACAATAAGCTTTGTGAAAAGTTTTCTAAGCTTATGCAGTCAAGATATCAAATGAGCATGATGGGAGAAATGAGTTACTTTCTTGGTCTTCAAGTTAAACAGACTGAAGATGGTATTTTTATTAATCAGTCAAAATATACAAGGAATTTATTGAAAAGGTTTAACATGCAAGATTGTGCTATTGCAAGTACTCCCATAGCTACAGCTACCAAACTTGATCCTGATCAAGGTGCTGAGGTAGATGTAACTCACTACAGAGGAATGATTGGCTCTTTATTGTATCTCACTGCAAGTAGACCAGATATCATGTTTACAACCTGTCTGTGTGCAAGATTTCAAGCAAAACCTAGGGAACCTCATCTGATTGCAGTTAAAAGAATTTTCAGATATCTCAAAGGCACTCCTTCTCTTGGTCTTTGGTATGCAAGGGAATCAGATTTTGGTTTGTATGGTTATTCATATGTTGATTTTGCAGGATGCAAAATAGACAGGAAAAGTACTTCAGGAAGTTGTCAGTTTTTGGGTGGTAGACTAGTTTCATGGTTTAGTAAAAAGCAAAAGTCTATCTCTACTTCAACTGCAGAAGCTGAGTACATTGCTGCAGGAAGTTGTTGTGCTCAGATAATGTGGATGAGAAATCAGTTGTTAGATTATGGCCTGTCATACTCAAAAATCCCTATTTATTGTGATAACCAAAGTGCTATTGCAATGACAGGAAATCCAGTTCGACACTCTCTTACTAAACACATCAGTATTAGATATCATTTTATAAGAGAACAAGTTCTGGAAGGAACAATTGAACTTCACTTTGTTCCTACTGATCAACAACTAGCTGATATATTCACCAAGCCACTACCTGAAGCTACTTTCAATAAGTTGGTGAATGAACTTGGAATGATGAACTTTGAGAATTTCTGAGGAAAGCTATAGAGAGGAAATCCTGATGACTATCATATTCTGATGGTCATTCAGAAAGGTATGTAATTTTGATCAAATCCTGATAGGTCTCAATCCTGACAGGAAGTCAACTGGTCAATCCTGATGAACATATACTGAAGCTGGTATGAAAACTAGAGGTTCTAAGACAATTTGACATCAACAATATTGCTGGTATTCTCTGGAAAATGAAAGTTATAATTAGTCTTTGATTAAGTATTAAGTTTTAATTTTTAAATCTCAATTCAAAATTTTCTCAGGGATTACTATTTATCATTTTAAATGTCAATTGCAATGTTACTAACAAGTTGTACATGAAAACAAAGAAGATGCATAATAGAGAAATAAGATCATTTTCATTGATACTTGAAGTTGTGGTACCTTCATCAAAGCCACAGAAGAAAAGGAAATTATCAAAAAGCAGGTATCATATTCCTTTGAAAGTGCAAATGAAGGATACTGATATTCAGACATCAAATCCTGATGAGTCATCTACTCCTGATGCTCTAGCAAATCCTGATGTTGGTATTCCTGATGCACAAACGAAAATTGTCTCTATATCAGACTCTCCAGCCTCTCCATCTAAGAAGATTCTAGACATTTCATGGGAGAAGGTTTCTAAGACTGCTTCCTTGGTTGGTCTTACACCTCCGTTGCAGAAAAAGAGGAAAGCAGAGGAGTTAGTTTATCAGAGACAAAAGAAGCTGAAAGGATCAAGCCCACAAGAACCTGAATCTCAAAGTGATTCAGCAGCTACTGAAGATCCTACCACACAAGAACCACTCAATCAAATTTTGGGTGAAGGCTTAGATATTGGAATGGTCACACAAGAACCATTTTCTCAAAGGGAGAATGAAGACATCAACATTCCAGCCACACAAGAACCATCTTCTCAAAGTGAAGATGCAGGCAAAGCTACAGCTTCTGGTGAAATATTGGTCGAGTACACTGTCACTGAGGGAAGTACACAAGAACCTTTAACTCAAAGTGTTAAAGCAGCTTCAGAACCTCAGGCTCCACAAGAACCATTGGTAGCAAATACTGATGCAAGCTTATCAAATCCTGACAGTGTTACTCCTGATGATAGTGGTGCTCCTGATGCTGAGCCAATACTTATACAGCCACTAAGATCACGACCAATGAACCATCATATCACAGATTCACATGATAAACTGAAAGGTATTGCTATTCCTGATCCTGACGTTACTCATGATACTGATGATGATGATTCTGATGATAGTGATGATAATGATAATGAAGAGTAGGATCAGCTTGCTACAGCCATCAAAGATAGTCTTGGAACTAACTTTGGTTCATCAAGCACATTCATGGCTGGCAAGGCTACTACTGGAAAGGACTTCAGACAAGACTTTTTTTTCCTTCTGAGATTGATCCTGCTGAGCAGCTGAAAATGCAACAATGGGAAACTGAATGGTATAAGTCCCATGATTCTGTAAGCTATCCCTATGCATTGGATCATGCTTATAATGCTGCTAAGTTGATTCAGAATGAAGATTTGAAGAATCATTTGAAGGCTACTACTCTGTTATCCAAAGGCCTGAAACATGAAATCGATTCTGTCAAAGATTCTACTGACAAAGTGAGGACTGGTATTTCTCAGAGCTTTACAAAGGTTCCTACTGCTCTTCAACTCAGGGTAGTGGAATCCCAAGTTAAGTCAATCATTACTGAACAGTCTTCAATCAACAACATGATTGATTCTCTTGATACAAAGGTAACTGACATTCAAACCTCTCTTGCCTTAATTTTGAATATATTGTCAAATACTGATGTCAAAAAGGGGGAGAAGGTAAGTCAGACAAAATGTACACCTGATCTAGTATTGAGGAATAATGATGATGATACTGGAAATGATGGTGGTGACAAAATTCTACAAGGAGAAACCTCTGATGTTGCTGTTATGAAGACAATTCAATCTTCTCAAAGTCAAACAACGCAGTCTACTCATGTTTCTGATTCTGGAAAAAAGACAGTAAGGACACTGGTGCAATCTCAGATCCTGATGGAAGAACAAATCCTTACAGGTGATCAAATCCTGATGCCTGGTCATGAACAGACTCTTGCTACAATTCCTGAAGGTGATGAAGATGTGCTTATTGATAATCCTGAAGATGCATCAAATCTTTTCCAGAAGTTCACTACAAAAGATGGCAGAATTGTTACTCTATATCACACTGATAAAAGAGTTCAACAATTATTTGCAAGGAAATCACTCTTTAAAGCAAGTGAAGAATATCATGATCTCTCACATGAAGAATTATTAAGTAAACAGAGAGAAATGATGGAAAGCTTTAATAATCCTGCTCCTGCAAGAGGAAGAGGAGGCAGAGGTAGGAGAGGTACTAGAAGAGGTAGAAGAGGTTCTTCAACTCAAACAGTGCCTAGACAGACAAGGTCTAGAGGTTTATTAATTGAAGAAATTCCTGAAGCTTCACAAAATCTAATAGATCCTGTTATCAAGGATATCATTGAGAAGGAAGACAAGGAGTTTATTGAAGAAGAACCTGAATTGAGAAGAAGACCAAGACAATTAATTCTTTGCAATACAAATCAAATTGAAGATTCTAATCCTGACATTATTACTGACAATGTTCAAGATCCTGATGAATCTGAAATTCTGCAAGAGATTGATTTGTTAATCTTATCTACCGTGGTTGATTCTCACAACAAGGAAGTGGATGAAGAAGAAGAAGCCAGAAGAAGAGAAATCACAAGAAGAACAAATAGAGATTTCAAACTCTATGTACAAAGGCTTAAACTCTCAAACAAAAGATTGTGGAGAAATCCAAGCAGACAAGAATCTTTACTAGAAAGAAGCTATACTTTTGAAAAAGAGAAAGATAAGAAGTGGAAACACATAAGTACACTGAGGTGTAACACACCTATCAATTTTCAGAATGGAGGAATTATAACAAGTGCTTCAAGTGTTGTTAATTTATCTGATTTAACTCTGGCTACGAATGTTTTCAAATTTGAAGCAATTGTCAAGTAATTCAAGAGGAGGGATTGGACACAGGGATGCTGAATATCTGAATATGTCTTATGTTGATCCTTACTCCTTGACTGAAATTGGAGGTACTTTAACTTCTGAAAACCTAAACAATTTATTAGGTGTTGATATAGTTATAGATTGTCATGATGGTATTGAAAAGAAAGAAAAGCTTCTGTACTTCATGAAAGATGGTAGTGTGAAGATTCTATCCATTCAAGATCTGCTGATGAAAACTACACAGGAACTGAAATATGTTCATTATCTGTTAAGATGGAAGAATAAAGTGTGCAAAGTGTGGAGTGACATGATCTTGTCAACAATAAGAAGAAGACTGGATGGAAACAGTAATTTCAATGGTAATTATACTCCCATATACTTAAATCAAAGAGGACAGGATGTAGAAATGCAAAGGGGCACTACTGTTAAAGAAGTGACTTTTGGCATGACTCAACTTACTCTCAATCCTGATGGGAAGGAAATTGCTTATCTTTTGCTTGAAGAGCATAGTCTTCAGAGAAGCTCCATACAAAATCTCAGAGCAGCTATCTACCAGATTAATGAGGAAGATGAAGAACTCAGAAATATTAAGGAAAAACTGATTCAAATTCTTGAAGAAAAAGAAGAAAATTTGTTATCCAACTTCTTGAAGATGAATCTGTTTTATCAAAGAATTTAAACAGATAAGTTGCTGCTGTAAATATTTGTACATTTTGTATATATGTTTTTGACATCATTGAATCTTAGGAATCTATACTTTATTTCACAAAGTATGAGATTGGGGGAGATTGTTATATCAGGATTCAATGATCGTCAGGATCTAGACTCAACTGATCAGGATTGCTGACGTCATCAGTAATACATAGCTATTAGGATTGCATGATCGTCAGAATCAGGATGCATATCAGGACTGGGATCAGGATTGATCATCAGGACTGGAAGCTGATCAGGATTCCTACTTCGAGTTATATTTGGAGTCTAGTTAAATAAGGATATTTATCTTGTCGGTTCCTGGTCTGTAGGAATGCAGCTATCAATTTAGGATATGTTTCAATCTTTGTAATTGATTAGGACTTATCATGTAAATTGATAGAGAAGTTGTGTACTATATAAACACAGTTTTAGGTTTCGATTAACATCGATCACATACACGAGTATTTTTGTAACCTAGCAGCTCTCAAGAACATCAGAATTTCTTAAGAGAGTTTGTAACAGTTTTATACCAGATTTAATAAAGCTGTTATTATTCATATTTGTGTTTAAAGTCGAGAATCTTATACAATTGTATTCAACCCCCCTTCTACAATTGTTTATTACTGGGCAACAGGGGGGTTGGAAGAGAAGTGATCATCGAGTCACCACCATAAAACCCTTGTAATCTCAACCCCCAATTTCATCACAACCACCACACACCGGTGACCTTTCCGACGAAGAACCACCATCATAGATCTTGATTCCGACATATAAACTCAAATTTTGTTATCACAAATTCCTCCATTAACACCTCCCTACCACCAACGTTGATATCACTAACACAAAAACTCGAGCGAAACTCCGACCAAAAATTTAAAATACTCGAATGAATATGATAATATTGTCGTAATCAATCAATTTAAATATTATCCAAAACTTTTAAATATTTAAATATAAATATTAAAAATAAAATAATTGTAAATGTAATATTTAGTTTAAAATATAAATTTTAAATTATATAATTAAATCCTTATATATAACAAGCGTAAGAGAGATCTTATTCAAAACTTTGGTAATCGGTCCGTGTATGATCAAATTAAATATTATCCAAAACTTTTAAATATTTAAATATGAATATTAAATATAAAATAATTGTAAATGTAATATTTAGTTTAAAATATAAATTTTAAATTATATAATTAAATTCTTAAATATAACAAGCGTAAAAGAGATCTTATTCAAAACTTTGGTATGATCAAATTGTGTATATGGTCAAATTAATAAGAGCTGTTAGATCTTAAATAAATAGATTAGGATCGTTAGATCTAATATTAAAAATTTTATTTGATCAATAGTAGAATTATATTTAAATACCAAAATATGTATTTTGATAATTTAAACCAATTATAAATGGGTTTTCTATATTGAATATATATCTATATATAAAAATTCATAACTATCTTTTCTCTTCCGTTTATGGGTAGTTCCAGTTAGATAATAATTATCAAACCATCATTAAATTAAAAATAATTTTGTTAGCTTCGCGTGGGCTGTAAAATCGTCAAATTCCGATTTCTAAAACTCAAGATAAAGCCCAAATAGTAAAGTTAGTATTTAAATTTTAATAAATCTTTTATTATTTTTATTATTATTATTGTAACACCAATTTAAATTGTTTTCCCTAATTCTTTTAAAGTTAGAAATTCTATGTTTCTTTCAATTAAATATTAAAATTAATTTAAGAAAAAATTCAAATCGATTTGGTCCGTGTACGACCACTGTACGATCAAATTAATAAGGACCGTTAGATCTTAAATAGATAGATGAGAATTGTTAGATCTAATATTAAAAAGAGTATTTGATTAATAATAGAATTTTATTTAAATACTAAAAAGTGTATGTTGACAATGTAAACCAATATATTTTTGTTTTCTATATTAAATAGAATTTTCTATGTAAAAATTCTCAATTCTCCTTTCTCTTCAATTTAAGGGTAGTTCGAGTTACATAATAATTGTTAAACCAAAAATCGAGATAACGATTGATTTCAATTACAATATTAGAAATTCTTAATATAATGCTCCTATATAACATGCCTAACAATAACACACGTGGATTCTACATTATAAGAAACGTATATATAACATGCCTAACAATAAAACACGTGGATTCTACGTTATAAGAAATGTACGAGACATCATGTACGTGAATGAATTTATGTTGCAAATTTTAGTGTACAATTACAAGTAAAACGTTAATTAGTATTAAACATAAGCATACATATTTTTATAATATAAAAAAATATTTAAAAATTTCATAACTTTCTTTTCTATTTCAATTTTAGAATACTTTCAATAGTATAAGAATTGTCAAACAATCACCAAAAAAAATTAAAAAAATTGTGAGCTTCGCGTGAGGTGTGAGTTGTCAAAATCTAATTTTTAAAACTCATGATAGAGTCAAAATAGTAAAGTGACCGTCCAATCTAATAAATTATAATTTTTTATTACTAATAATAAATATATTCAATATTATATAATTAAAGTAAGAGGTTTAAGAAGAGAGTATCACCATAAGTTAAGTCCCTGACATACGTAAAGTTTTTATATATGAAGATTTAGATGACATATATAAAGTTTTTATATATGAAGATTTACAATTACACTGAGAAGTCTATATTTATTATATTTTGAAGATAACATTAAAACATATCAAAAAATCAATTTATATTAAACCCTTCGTATGTAACAATTAATTTAAAATTATAGTTAAGTAATACAATAACACACTTTATCGATTTATATTTTCTGAATATTATTTATTATTCCATTACTAAAAGGTAAAAAAATTACATAATCATGATTGTTATCATGTTTTCTACGGATGAGTTCAAGAGTCGATTATTTTGTATATGACACGTAATATGACACGAATATTTAATATTTGAGTTTGACTTTTTGGTACACGAAAGTACACGATAAATTTAGTATTGAATACGTATTTTCACTTTACGTACACAAAACGACACGAAAGTACACGAAAGTACACGAAATAAAAATATTTATTTAAAAATAATTATATTTTAATGTAAGTAGTATACATTTATACATATAAGTTATATATATTTACAATATTTTTGTAGAATTGTATGTATATAAACATATTAAATATAAATTTCATAAAAATTTACATAATAAAATTATTTTTATAATATTTAAACGTTAATTAAATTAAATTTATAATTTTATTAATGTACACGAATACGACACGAAATGTAAACAACACATTTCGAATCAAATATGTGTTTAAAATTTTGTACACGAATACAAAACGAATCGAGTAGGGATTCTATATTCAAGTACGCGAAAACACGAAAGTACACTACACACTACACTGTCAAATCTAATTAGGATGCGAATATATGATTTTTAGTAGTATCTTAGGATATGATATAATCACAACTCATGCATCGCATGTCATATTTGTATTATCTATGATATATTTATACTGATTATAATAATCGAAACTCAATATAAATTCTTGTTTGATTAATTATTACTTTTTAATTATTCCTTTCATTTACAACTATTAGTTTTTTCAACTCAAATTGATGATGATTGTTAAATACAATAATAAAAAGTTGTTCTTATGGAAGATTAATGCTTGATTTAATTTTCACCAATAACGTTAAAATTTAGATTTAATACTAAAAATATTTATATACAAAGGTAGTTTAGATTCCGCCAACAATAAAATAATTTAAATTTAATACTAAAAAATGTTATAAACAAAGTTTTAAGATTTAAATTCTTCCAACAACATATTAAAATTAATATTTATAATATTATATAACATTATAAATTAATTGAAGATAATTAAAATTAATCCGTGTTTTGCACGAGCTAGTATATAAGAATATAATAGTATAGATATAATACTATGCTTATAGATACCGTGGTTCACTATTTATTCGTAACATTTTACGTTTTTTTTAAATCATCGTACTTGCATATATTAATTTGCCTCCAAATCAAGAGTACAAGCAATAAAGTCAGGAGCAGTATAAAGCCACTCCTTAAGACCTGATGTAGAATCTGTGGCCCTTGCTAACAAGTGGGCTACAATATTCACAGACCTATTCACATAAACAACTAACACTTCATCAAAGTGTTTAAGGATTTCACTACAATCAGCAGCGATAGTATCAAAATAGGATATGCCTCTATTTCCATTGACAGCATCGACCAAAAGCTTTGCATCAGACTCAAAAACACACCTGGTACTCCTACAATCCTTAGTCCACGACAATGCTTCTTTTAAACTTAAAGCTTCAGCCTCCCTTGGCTGCACTCCACCCATTAGCACATTACTACGAGCTCTCAGAACGACCCTCATCATCCCGCACAACACACCCAACTCCTATGTAATCCATCCCTTGTTTACAAGCTGCATCAATGTTAATTTTTATCCACCCTACAGGAGGTTTGCACTACACTCGAGTTACCACTTGTGTTTGTGCACATCGTGCATTACTTGTATCCCTCGACTTCTTCCACTCTGATAGCATACTAAATGCCTTCGATTTTATGCCAAAAACTGATTGATTTGCTCTCAACCATACCCATTTATTACGGCGAGCCCATAAACACCAACAACACAAGCCCACCATTACACATTGATCAGCAGTACCTGTGTGAAAAATTTTCTTAAACAGGTTCATAACTGTGTCATTTTGCAGATCTGTGATCATTGTCTGAAGTCCCATCACTTTCCACACTTCCTGTGCAAAACTACACCTGAACAACACATACATTGCATCTTCTATACCCTGATGGCACCAAGGGCATGTTGATACTATATTCACTCGTTTCACTACCAAAGCTGCACCAGTAGGTAAAACATCCCGACATGTACGCCACAAAAAATTAATTACTTTACTTGGGAGGTTTAGTGACCACAACTTTTTCCAAAATCCCTTATCCAAGCAGTCATGTTCTCCATGCAGTTTTCTATAACAGCTTCTTACTATGAATTGACCTTTATCCTCTAGTAACCAAAACCACGAGTCCTCCATTTGCTGCAGTGATACAGGAATCTGCATTATCAACCTCCTATCTCTGTTATTACAAATATCTCGAAGTAACTCATCATCCCAATCTTGCTGACTTTCATTCAATAAACTATGCACTGTTGCATCCTTTAGTTCTTTTGGCATTTCAGTGGTAAGATAGCCATACTCCGGGCAAGGTAGCCATGGCACTTCTCATACTCTCGTACATTTCACATCTCCTATTCTTCGCCTACATCCCACTTTAAGCACCTCTTGCGCTTCAATAATACTCCTCCATATATAACTTGGGTTTGTTCCCAATTAAGCATTTAAAAAGTCAGTATTTGGGAAGTATCTTGCTCGCACTACTAGAAAAACTGCAATAGACATCGGCTAAAAACCGATGTCTTTTGAAAATAGAAGCGATGTCTTTGCATGTGTAGAGAAAGGTAGCGGTATTACACATCGGTTTTTAGCCGATGTCTATATTTATCTTTAACATCGGTTTTTTAGTAAGTAACTGATTTATTTTTTTCTTTTAAACATCATTGTTAATCAATGTGTTGATGTTACTTGTGATATTAAACATTGGTTTTATGCGAAAGTGATGTAAGTTTTGTCTCTTTGATATATGAATGACCTGTATATATAATGCCCAAAAACCAAGATAACTAAAAACCAAATGACCAAAATCAAAAAACCAAATATCAAAATCAAAATCAAAAAGTCTATTGTATACCAAAGCCAAACATAAAATTCAATAGGCCAACTACATTATGCAATTTATATCAAAACTAACTACATAATCCAAATCATCCAAATATCAAAACTACATTGATACAACGAAATTGAGAAGAGGGCTCTAGAGGCGGAAGCTGCTATGTGTATAACCATGGACAAATTGAACAAGCTCCAAGCTCCAAGCTCCAAGCTCCAAGCTATGCTTCAGATCTGTTAAACAAATAAAGTAATAATATTTTTATATGACATACACATCACAGTTATGAATTGATAAATTACAACATGTAATCTTAATTCTGTAAAACAATATACATATTGGCTGAGTGATGTTATGGATATGTAATGAAATATCAAATAGATGTAAACATTATTTTAATATTATAAATCACAAAACAAAAACATACAACAAAGCCTTATTTTAAATATTCACAAAGCAGTACGTTGACACCTCTAATTACTAGTATAAGATAGTGGCATAAAACTGATAGTACTTGAACCAACAGAATTGTTGAGCCGTTCCTGGTTCCGTTTTTCTCCCTCAACTATTATGTACATATGTGCAGCCTACTAAATCAACTATTGCTATTAGAATTCTGAAAACTAAAATTAAGTTATAAAAATAAAAACTAAATCTCAAATTACCTTGCCTAGTGTCCTGAGCTTTCTTGACAAGAGAGATGTTAACTGAAAATTCTACATGTTAGGAGATAAAACTAATTATACTAAAATATTAAAAGCCTCATCAACTCATCTCTATATAGACTTTTTTGATTTAAACTTGTTATACCAAGAAGTTCTGCACACACTAGGCCTGTCACGTAAAAGAAAATCTATAAGTCTACCTGGTTGCTTGAAAAAAAACATCTAATGCATTCAATAAAAGGTGATTACAACATAAAATGGAAAAGCACTAGCTTCTCAAGATGTGTGTAGTATACCTAAGTACAATGTATATTTTTTGAAATTTTAAGAGAACTGACCCGATAGATAGACTTGCTAGCATTATTTACACATTTACAAGAGTGGTGAAATGAACTTCCGACATAGTTTCACCTCTAAATTTATTACAACTATTAAAAGGATATTCTAGAACTTGGTTAAAAATTAGTAATGATACAGAACCTCCTTAGGCTTCAGAACAAGCTTGCAACTATTATAACGAATATTACAGATGAGCAGAGCACGTGTACGCCATTAAGAACCATAATGGATAAACTACTTACCCTTACTAAAAACTGTCAAAGAAACATGGCTTTGTAACAAGCACACAATTAAGATTAAGGAGCAGACATACTAGCTTTCTTTCATTAAAATATACATATATAGAGAGAGTCTGACTTTACAACATCAACGTCTATGAGACAGATTCATTTTCACAACTATAATTTCCAAAACTATATATACCGTTCAAATTCGTATATTTGGTTTGTCAACTCTATAGCGTGTTTGATATTAGAATTTTTCCTTTTCTCAAAATTAGTATACATTTTTCTTTTTAAGGATACTCACTCTCCCACTAAGCTACTGTGGGTGTGTGCGCGCGCGTATATGTGCAAATCGTGTATTATGTACTAATGTTATTGATTTCGAAAGAGCTCTCCCTCCCTCCATATAGCTGGTGCACTGAACTCGCTTCTCTGTCAAAATTGAGTGAGCACAAATAAACGCTGATAGGACCAAATGAAAAGAGTTAGAAATCTGAATTTAACAGTTATATTTTGTTTGAAGAGAGGACCAAATGCCTTGTTTTCGTTAATGAGTTGTTTGAAAATTTTGTCTGCTTTGTAAATGGCAGCAAGTCAGACTTCACTTCAATATCACAATTTCTAATTCTATAAAAACAACTATTGTACTTCATGCCTTTAAAATCCAAAACCTTTAAAATCCAAAACCCGTGTAAAAGTTTTTGTTTGCACAATTTTAAAATTTTAAAAGCTCAAATTTGAACACCCGTCAATTGTTATTCTCAAATAATAACAGTAGCGTACCCTAAACAGTTGAAAAACATATAATCATAGCATCATTAACTAAAAAAACAACATATGTCAATACCCAGCAAATCGAAAGTAACCCTTAAAATCACAGTAATTCATACAACATATTAATTCATACACCATATAAACACACACATACAACATATACACAGATTTATATACATTCTAAAATAAAGAATTACCACAGGAAGACCTTGCCCTGCTTAAGAAATGCTTTTTCATTCTACAAAAACAAAACACGAATAAAATCAAAAAAATTTATAAATATATCTATACACATACTATGTATAAACTTATAAACAAGTACTCCAAGAGGAACATACATGCAGTTGAACAAGTGAAGCAAATACAATCAAATAAGAAAGGAAAGGGTTCAAAAAAGAAAAAAAAAGGTTAAAAAAAGTACCAAATTGAGCTACATACGAACTGTTAAACAATTACGAACTCCAATCTCCAAGTTCCAGATCTGTTAAACAAATCGAACAGTTACTTTAGTTCAAATAAAAAAATGGAGATAATCGACAAATATTGAAAGGGGTAGAGAGAATCAAACTAATATTGAATAAATTGAAAGGGGTAGAAAGAATCAAACTAATATTGAATAAATTAAAAGAGGTAGAGAGAATCAAAAATTTTGAAAGGCTAATTGAAGCTTTTTGATGAAAGAGCGGGTTAGGGTTCTTGAGAAAAGAGGGATCGAGCCGCTGGGGGGGTTTGTGTGTGTTTGATTTTTATGTTTTTGATTGGGGGTGGGGGGTTTAGTATTTTTTATGTTTTTGATTATATATGTTTTTAGTATAGAGGAAAGAGGGATAGAGCGGGAGGTGAATTTTGATAAGGGGGAAAGAAAAAAGGGGAAGCGTGTGTTTATTTTTTAAAAAATGAGGTTCAAACATCGTTTATTCAAGTAAGCGATGTGTAGGTTATTATTAGACATCAGTTTTAGTTTTATCGATGTAAAAGATACTTTTAATATCAGTGGTTTTTCTACCCGATGTCTAAAGTGTGATGTCTAATCTAATTTTTCTAGTAGTGTCGCATTAGACTTGTTACTAGCGGATTAATATTATTAATAAGCCTCCACCCCTGCTTCGCCAGCATTGCAATATTAAAATCCTTTAGCTTTTTAAATTCCAACCCCCTCCTTATTTCACCTCACATAGCTTATCCCAACTCATCCATTTGATACCTCTATGCTCAGTGCCATTAGTCCACCAATAAGCATTCATTTTCTTCTCAATCCCCTCACATATCTCCAACGGAATTAACAGTAGGTTCATCCAAAAATTAGGAATTACCTGAGTCGTTGTTTTCAACAATGTTACTTTGCCCGCCTTAGAGATATTCTGATTCCTCCAATTTGTCAGGAACTAGTGAGTTCTTGACCTGTTTTACAACTATTTTTGGTATTTTCTGTTTAGGAATGACAATTAACAGTAAAAGATAGTAATTTAACAGAGAATGAGATGAGAATGAGATGAGAATCAGAAGAAATAGATGAGAAATCAGACTAGAAACAGAGTTTAGATGAGAGAGAGAAAGAAATCCCTAGAGAGAGAGAGAGGAATTCTGTTATAGAGAGAGAAAGAGGTTTGGAGGCAAACTGCCAATTCCATATATTCATTCATAATCAGAAATACAAGCATTCCCCTGGTATTTATAGCCCAGTTAAGAAATGACTTCAGTAAAGACTAAAGTACCCTTAATGACCTATAAAGTACTATCTGATACTACTTGGACTCTAATCCTAACACCTTACTATTAGTAAGTACTACTACTAGGACTGATTCCTAACATTACTCCCTCATTCAATTTACACCATGTCCTCATGGTGTGCAAAGACCCTCCTTGCCCTGGTCCAGATTATCTTCAAGTATCCTTAAAAAAAATGCCTCAGCCCCTGCACTTTCTTTTTATGTAATGAACAGGTCCTTTCCCTTGAGAAGATCATGTAAAAATTGCTGAAAATGTAAGATCCCAGTAATAACATCAAGTAGAACACCATGGAGACAACTTAACTTTCCTCCTGGATCAAATATGTATATTACTTCACATCTCCTCGAGGCCTTCAGGTCCTCCAATCCCATTACCACATCCATTTCATGAAAACCATATCTCATAACAAAGTACGTGGTTATCATCTTCATACCAGCCCTTATAGACTGAGCGTACTGTTGATTGATCTCACTAATGACTCTATCACTAATAACTCCATCAGTCTCATCACCAACAACTTGAATTCCAAATGAAGTCAGCATTTGAACCTTACACACTTCCTTCCTCAATTCAGAATGCTCCTTCGTAAGCTGCTCTATTGTCAAAAACTTCAACCAAATCATATCTTGCAATCCAAGTAGATCAGAAGTGGAGATTACTGATACCCCTTCATCCCGTTTCACATCCTGCTTAAACAATTCTTTGACAACTTTGAAGACACCTGCTGGCTCATCACCACCAGGATCAAAGATAATCATCACATTCTTCTTTCCAAAGTTGCTAAACTTCTTATCCAAGCCATTGTAGATGCCCTTTCCATTGAAGAATAAAGAGTGGCCATTCAACTCAAACTTCGCATCAGAGTTGTTGTTGCCAACAGAAGGCATATCTAAATCCTCAGTAGACCAGGTAAGTGAATTTCTGGGTGCCATCATGCAATTTGTAGTTGAACTTCCTATGGATTGAAAGATGTAGGGATCCACTACTGATATCTTCACATATTTTTCTTCCCTACTAGGTTGCACAACATTATATGGATCAGTGCTTATGTCACCAGGTGGCACATTCTTGTGTTGTAAGTCTTGTATATTTGAAAAATCTGCCCACTCTTCTGATCTTTCATTAGAATTACCTTCTTTAAGATTTTTCTTGGGCTCAAAGAAATCCTCCAGTCCCAAAGCTATACAGATGATTTCTTCAGAATGCCAATCCTTTTTGTTCTCCCCAGGTACTTCATCGTACCTCGGATGCTCTTGAAAATCTTCTAGCTCCTCTGATCTTGAAGTTTCTGCTCAACACGCTCTAGCAGGAAATTAAACACTGCAGTTTTATTTCGACCTATAGACATAGGCATACCCAAGTATTTTCCAGGAACTTGGGCTTCAGTTACCTCCAGCTACATACACACTGTCCTTCTATTATATTCAGTCGTGTTGGGAGAAAAGGTAACAATGGATTTATTAAAGTTCATTGTCTGTCCAGAAATTGTTTCATACCTATTCAATATACGCTTCATCACTCTTTTTTCCGACTCCACAGCCTTAAGGAAAAAATAATAATCGTCTGCAAATAATAGATGTGTTATGGTCGGAGCACCCCTAGCAACAATACACCCATGTAGAAGCCCTGCTTGTTCATTACGTCGTATAATAGCACTCAACCCTTCTGCATACATTATATAAATGTAAGGCGATATTGGATCACCTTGTTGAACCCCCCTTTGAGGCTTAATCAACCCAAATTCACTTCCATTATTTAAGAAGCTATACGACATCGAAAAAATAAACCCCATTACTCTATCAATCCATCCTTCATTGAATCCAAATCTCTTCATCATATCATATTATGGATAAATCCCCACTCCAATCGATCATACGCCTTAAAGATGTCAATCTTCACTCCCGCTAATCCATTTTTTCCTTGCGTTTTTCTTTTCATATAATGATTTATCTCAAAAGCAATAAGTGCATTATCCGTCAACAATCTCCTTTCAATGAACGCACTGTGCTTATCAGATATTATTGTTCTCAGGCACGGCTTCAACCAATTTGACAACACTTTTGACAGAATTCGAATTAGAACATTACACAGTGATATGGGGCGTAAGTCTGTCATCTTTGCAGGTGATTTTACTTTGGGTATCAAACATACCAGTGTTCGATTGACTTCACTTGGGAGTTGACCTGTATGCATATAGTGTTGACAGAACTCAGTCACATCACGTCCCACCACACTCCAATAAACCTGGTAAAACGGAGGATTAAGGCCATCGGGGCCAGGTGACTTATCTGGGTGCATGACATCTACAGCTGCTTTAACTTCTTCGGGACTTATTTCTGCGATTAGAGCTTCATTATCTGCATCACTCACCTTCTCTCTCTGTGATAATTCTCCATTCAAAGATGAGACAGTGAACAACTTTGTGAAGTAACCAGTATTTCCTCCGTTGTCTCTTTCCACTCACCTTGGTCATCTTGAATTCATTGAATACAATTTTGTTTCTTTCGAGTGGATGCATACTAATGAAAAAATCGAGTATTTTGATCACCTTCTTGTAACCAGAATTGTTTGGCCTGTTGTTTCCAATAAATTTCCTGCTTTTCCAAGAGATTTAAAAATTCCCATCTTATTGCATTATAAGTCTGAATTCCCCATCTCTCCTGGATCTGAATTTACACGAAGCTTAACCCTACACTCCGCAATCTTACGCTTAAATTCCTTACTTTCCCCTCCTCCCCCTTCTTCCAATTTAAGGCATCAAAAATTGATTTTATCTATTAACTCTTTCCCTTTTGTACATCATCGAAGGTGTTGCAGGATGATCAAAGCAAGAAAAGGTACTTAACTACTTACATGGGCTTAATTAAAAACGAAAACAGAACAAAAGTTGATAGGCCATTAAAACTTTCCTCCTGTTTTTTTTTCCTTCATACTCTCTATTTACAATTTTAGATGACAAGATTGTTTACCATATGTCTACTGATGATGTAGTTGCGCAAGTCTAAACCGGAGCTGAGACGAAGGGGATTTGACGGCGACGCCGTGCCAGCAGATGCCACCTCGACATACATGATGATCATGCTCCTTATCTTCGTCATTTGGTACCAAAACACACGTGGCTTTCTTAGAAACATCCCACGTCAGCGTTACAACCAATATGCCTCCTACCACCAACGTTGATATCACTAGCACAAAAACTCCAGCGAAATTCCGACCAGTTGATAAACCATAGATTTTAACCACCACTATCACCGCCAAGTATAACGTTGTCAAGTTGCGCGCCACCATGTCAGAAATTGCCATCTCGCTATATCAATTTTTAAACCACTGATATATTGCCGATATCCTGATTCCGATTTTTACAACACTGATTAATATATACAAACAAATATATTTATTTTGCTGCTTGCAAAATTTGCTAGGTAGAGGAGGGTTTTATAATTGGTTTGGGCTCTGGATTTGGCTTGCAGTAGTGCTTATATATCTTGTTATATACTACTATATTTTTAATTACGTTGGGTGCTCCTTTACCGGAAAGCAAAATCAAGGTTGTGACAGGTGGTGAGCTTAAGTGTACTTGCTTGTTGTCAATGTCCAACTGTATGTCTACACGTAGCTGACATTGCATACGTGTCTTGATAAAGGCGGGGTTATATTTCCTCAGGGTGCTATCTTTGTTGAATTTAAACTTTTCTTGGAAGCAAGGTATATCAATTATCAAATGATTATTATTTGTGCCCAACCCTGTAGTATGATATATTATTAAATTTGGTTAATATTTTTAATTTTTATGCCACTCATCACTTGGTAAGTTAAAGTAATATGCAGAACCAAATATAGCACGCCTGGTTTTTGTTTTTTCGAATTGATAATTATACTTTTGGATGAAAGTTAAAATAATATAAAATCTAGGAAGCATGGATATTCAGATAGGCTGCTGTATCTCCGTGTAAAATTCTTGGACACGCGTGTCCCTGGACACATGAATTTTTTCACAAGCATACTTTCAATTTTTATTTTTAATAATTGTAGTCAAAATTTATTTTAACTAACTATTTTCACAAATTCAAGTATCAATTTCTATAAACAAATACAAAAGTATTGATGATCATTTTCATTTTTGCATAAATAAAAAGATTAAACTTATACTTTTGTATTTTGAATGAACAAATTATGCATTTCATTCAGTCTGCATACGTATTTTTTTGGTTCTGCCAATTAGTTTTAGTATGCGTAACATGAAATATATGTAAAAATTTATATTTTAAATATATTTTAAAATTACCAAATTTGTGTGTTCAAGTACTACACACCGGCACCAGGGTCCTTGCTTCTTAGTATAAAATTGATAAACATCTCTAATTAGACGCTTGTAGTTGTACATCTACACTTGATATGTGAATGTTTAAAAGAAAAAAATGAAAACTTTGCTTGATGAGCCCAGGCACTAGGTACAGGCCACCAGTTTGGGCAGCAAGAAATAGACTAGTCTCTGTTTTAGAGTGGGACAGGGCTCCTTCACTTTAATGAAAGGTGAGATTAAAGATTTTTGGTATTAAGTCTATTTTAAGTTAAAGTTTAATTTCTGTTGAGATATTTATCCATGTATGTCGTCGACATGATGTCTAAAGTATAACCGCTTCTTAAAGAGAGAGTAATATATTCGATATTGTTGAGCATATCTGCCCTATTTATCAAATTATTTTAAAAAGGTAAAGAAGAGAAACATAAATTTCGAAGCAAAATAATTTCTAGACATTATAAGAGATGAAGTTTTTTTTTTTTTTTTTTATATAAGTCGCGGTTTAAGTTGTCATCACTCATCATCATGTTTCTGCACTCTGCAGCCTGCACAACTTGAAATGCGAAATTAATTTAAGTTGAGGTGGACCTAGGATAAAATTTAGGGTTTTTTCATAAATATCAACTCAAAAATATCAAAATATTTGCAAAAATATCAAAATATTTGTGAAAATATCAAGATATTTGCAAAAATATCAATTTTTTGAAAATATTTGCAAAAATACGGTCTGCAACTACTTTCAACCATATCTGCAACTGCAACCAAAATCAACCTCATATGCACTTTTTAATCAAAAATAGTTTTTTTCCGGCGTTCCTGATTTTAGTAAACCCTAAGTCTGTATACGAATTAGTCCTCATTCTTAATATTTCTAAAACTCAACATTAAACCCCAAAGGTTAACTACTGAACAACAGGGGAACGACTTAATCAAGACCACAAACTTACCAAACATCTTACTAACAATTTTTTTGAATTCTCAGCTGTTTTTCAATCATTTTTTAAAAGTTGATTCTGGTTGCATCCGGTTGCATCTGATTGCGTTGGTTGCAGACCGTATTTTTGGTTACATCTATTGTTGATTTTGGTTGCAGTTGCAGATGGTTGAAAGTAGTTGCAGACCGTATTTTTGCAAAAAAAATTAAAAAGTTAGTATTTTTGTAAATATTTTCAGAAGATGGTAAAATTGCAAAAAACTTAGAAAAGCAGTATTTTTGATAATTTCTCTAAAATTTATTATTAAGGTTCTTAAAATAGAACACTAGATTAGAATATGTTACTGAGAGTGATTTAGTAAACTTGTAAGTAGTTGATTCAGAAAGTTCCGAGATGCGAGGTGAATACAAAAGTGATTTAGTGAACTTGTAAGTAGTTGATTCAGAAAGTTCCGAGATGCGAGGTGAATACAAAAGGTGATTCGGAAGAGTTGGTGGATCCAGTGACGGGAGATAGTCGGGGAAACTAAATCAATGTCAAGAGGAAATCTCCGCATAGATGTTGGTCGGGAGGTTCAAGTTTCAAGCGGAGGTTTCGCGGCTAATAGACTTTATTATCGGAGGCCGTTGATCTCCAATGTCTCTGCTGCAAGTACGGGTGTACACAGGTCGGTAAAACTAACCAATTCAATTCAAATCAACCTTATTTCGTTCGATTTAAACTGATTTTTTTTAAATTCATACATATTTGGATTGAAAAAATATAAATTCGATTTAAATGGGTTGGATATAGGTTTCGATTTTTTTAAACCGAACCAACCCAACCAGATTAAAAATAATAAATTTAATTAAAATATATATAATAATAATATATTAATACTTAATACGATTGTTAATGGGTTGAATATTGTTTACATTATTTAAAATATATATTTCTTCCCAAAACAATGATTATATATTTGTTATTGATATGGACAGAAAAGTAATTATAGAAATATAATTGCTAATTCAATTAAAGGGCCGGTATTTAAGGACCGACACCCTAATTATTCATTAATTTCGTAATTAATGAGTAGGGAAAATATACAGCTCATGAAAAGAGCTTTGATTATGGAAAATTAGTCAAAGAAGGATCTGGAATCCCAATTAAAGGCAATCAATGAGTCATAACCTTTATCAACAAGGAAATGAATTCTTCAGCAATAAATACAATACTTATCCAATATCAAAAAGAAGACTTATCCTTTAAGTCTCCCAAACATACCATAAATACTAGGCTCCAAACGCCTATATAAGGTCCCTGATCCTACAATCAGAACTACGTTTTTGGCTTGATTCTCAATAACAATTTGAGATACGTAGGCATCTTGTGAGGACCAATTTAGTCCGGATACACGAGTGCAGCCATTAAAGCTCGAAAGCTCATTAATCCTAGCAATTAATATACAAGTACGTTTTTTAATCCATAACATTTGGCACCGTCTGTGGGAAGACAACATCAACCATGGCAAACACACGAAGAACAGCTCGGGATACTCAAACTCCCGATGAACGCCCTATCACCTCTGAGGCTGATCAGCCACCACCAACTACCGGCACACAAGGGGCGAATATCCCCACCAGTACTCAAGGACCGGAAATCCCAATTTCGGTTGAAGGGACGAATCCCCTGCAGATGGTCATTCATGGATCTAATCCACAAGAGACCGTTCACCAGCAACCAATCACGACCTCCCCGCTGCTCATGAGTGCACCAAGGAGCCTTCAACTCCATACTACTGATCTCCCTCAATACGCGAATCAGACTTTGGGGATGCCAAGCTATGGCATGCCCCCTCGACCCATGGCGGGCGGTAGTGGAACTAATCCAATCTACCATGAGGCATATGTGCCTCCTTATATTCAAGGTCTGGGACCCCAAAATCAACAAACTCGTCAGACCCCTCTCATTCAAGATTACTCTGGCCCATACACTGAGGATGAGGGTTATACAACTGGGGAGGATGTCGCCCCAAGGAGGAGACGTTTTTCACAGACAAATCGGGAGCCACCCCAAACTACTAGGGAGAAGCTTGCAGCCCATGAGGCAGAGACTGCAAGGCTCAAAAAACTCCTTGCTGAAGAAGAGGCCACTCAAACTCGGGGCCGAACGACTGAAGGAATCCCGATAATCAACTTGGATCCACCAAGAAGGACCAAGAGGGCTGAAGCCCCAAGGGGTGATCCTAGTAATCTGTTGCCCCTAGGAGATCCTGATGATCCTACACCACCGTTTACTCAAGACATCATGAAAACGGCTATATCTAGAAAGTTTAAGATGCCTTCGATCAAAGCCTATGATGGAACGGGAGATCCCGCAAATCATGTAAGGACATTCTCCAATGCACTGTTGTTGCAGCCAGCCAATGATGCGGTCAAGTGTAGGGCGTTTCCCCAAACTCTTGCGGGTATGGCTCAACGTTGGTACAGCCGTCTACCTCCCAACTCTATTGGGTCCTTTAAGGAGCTAAGCAAAGCTTTCATCAACCAGTTCATTAGTGGAAGGGTGCATGAGAAAAGTTCTGCATCACTCATGGCAATACGTCAAGGAAAGAATGAAGCCCTAAGGGACTACATTAATCGATTCACACGAGAGGCTTTGAAAGTCCCGGATTTAGACGACAAAGTGGCTATGATAGCCCTGCAACAAGGAACCACTGATGACCACTTCAGGAGGTCGTTGGCTAAACATCCACCAGAGAGCATGTTGAAGCTCCAAGATAGAGCCGGAAAGTACATCAAGGCTGAGGAAAGCATGAGAAAGTATGAACCCACCGCTGGCGACGGTGGAAACTCAAAGAAAAGAAAAGAAACTCAGGAGTACGACGTCAAGGAAAAGTTTCCCCGAACATCAAAGAATTCTGACTCTCCACCCAAGAGAAATAACTTTGGGCCAAAGTTCACGGAGTATGCAAGATTGAATACTCCCAGGAGTCAAATTCTGATGGAGATAGCCAAGGAAGAAGATATCAAATGGCCAAAGCCAATGAGGGCTGATTTGTCCAAACAGAACCAAAATCAGTTTTGTCGGTTCCACAAAGAAGTTGGTCATGACACCGACGATTGTAGGCAACTGAAAGATGAGATCGAGTTTCTAATACGAAGAGGAAAACTCAGCAAGTTCACTAAGGATGGAAGCCAAGGGAGCCAAAGGGGGAACTATGAAAGAAAGGATTATGATAGAAGGGACAACGATCAAGATCGAAATCCCAAGCCCCGAGGGCCCGTGATCAACATGATATTCGGAGGGCCAACTGCTGCTGGGTCCTCCCGAAACTCAAGAAAAGCTTATGCCCGAGAGGTACTGACCGTCGTTGGAGAAGCACCGAAGCGTGCACGAACAGAAGTGTCAATAGGTTTTGATGATTCGGACTTGGAAGGGGTGAAGTTCCCCCACGATGATCCTCTTGTCATAGTACCTGTGATAGGCAACTCCGAAACAAAGAGAGTCCTAGTCGACAATGGAGCCTCAGTAGATATCTTGTTCCACGATGCCTTTATCAAGATGGGTTACACTGATTCTCAGTTGACACCCTCTAATATGCCCATATATGGGTTCAATGGAGTGGAATCAAAGGTGGAAGGCACTATCCTACTCCCAATGACCATGGGGCAAGGAACGAATACATCCACTCAGATGCTGAACTTCATAGTTATAAAGGCAACCTCAACCTACAATGCGATCCTTGGGAGGACGGGTCTTCATGCGTTTAAGGCTGTTGCCTCATCTTACCACCTGAAACTCAAATTCCCCACTCGGAATGGGATTGGTGAAGAACGGGGAGACCAAAAGATGGCTAGAAGCTGTTATGTAGCCGCGTTGAGGCCTGATGGAGTTGGGGGGCAGGTTCTCCCCATTGAAGATATGGACACTAGTGACAATGAGGACCGAAGAGGGAAACCAGCTGAGGATTTAATCCCAATTCCCTTAGTCCCGGATGAACCAGAGAAGGTGACTTATGTTGGGGCACTACTGCCCGAACCATTGAAAGGCAAACTCGTATCTTTTCTTCAAGAAAACAATGACGTTTTTGCTTGGACAGCGGCTGACATGCCAGGGATTGATCCCCAACTAATATCTCACAAATTGAATGTGGATCCAGAAAGGAAGGCAGTGAAACAAAAGAAAAGAAGTTTTGCTCCAGAGAGGCTTGAAGCCATTAAGCAAGAAGTAAATAAGCTTTTAGAAGCTGGGTTTATTGAAGAAATCCAATTCCCAGAATGGTTAGCTAACCCTGTGATGGTCAAAAAAGCTAACGGGAAGTGGAGAATGTGCGTCGACTTCACCGACTTGAATGATGCATGTCCTAAGGATTGTTTCCCCTTACCTAGGATTGATGCCTTGATAGATGCCACTGCTGGGCATGAGATGCTAAGTTTCATGGATGGCTTCAGCGGATATAATCAAATCAAGATGCACAAAGATGACATCGCCAAAGTGTCGTTCATCACTGACTTTGGTGTCTTCTGTTTCTTAGTCATGGCTTTTGGGCTTAAGAATGCTGGAGCAACCTATCAAAGGTTGGTGAACAAAATCTTTGAGCACCTGATTGGAAAAACCATGGAGGTCTACGTAGATGACATGTTAGTCAAGAGCCTTGATAAGGCCAATCACATTGAGCACCTCCGAGAGGCTTTTGAAGTGCTAAGACACCACAAGATGATGTTGAATCCAGCTAAGTGTGCCTTTGGTGTAGGCTCGGGAAAGTTTTTAGGCCTGATGGTTTCTAAGAGAGGAATCGAGGCTAATCCCGACAAAATCAAAGCGATTCTAGACATGGAACCACCAAAGACTGTTAAGGATGTCCAGAAACTGACGGGAAGAGTGGCTGCTTTGGGAAGATTCATCTCCAAGTCTGGAGAGAAGTGTTTACCCTTCTTCAAAGCACTCAAAAAAGTGAAGAATTTTGAATGGACAACTGAAAGTCAAGAGGCCTTTGAGGCCCTGAAGAAATATATGGCTGAAGCACCACTGTTGGCAAAACCCAAGCCAGGAGAAATTCTCTATTTATACTTGGCGGTTTCTAACACAGCCCTTGGAGCTGTTTTGGTAAAGGAAGAAATGAAGGTTCAGAAACCCATCTACTATGTGAGCAAGATTCTACATGGGGCAGAAATAAACTACTCAATGGTTGAGAAGTTTGCCTTAGCCTTGATAATGGCCTCAAGAAAGCTACGCCCCTACTTCCAGGCTCACAAGATAGAGGTCTTGACTGATCAACCTCTAAGAAACATCTTGCATAGCCCTCAAGTTAGTGGAAGATTGATCAAATGGGCCATTGAATTGGGAGAATTTGATATCAAGTATAAGCCTCGGACGACCATAAAAGCTCAAGCACTTGCTGACTTCATGGTTGAATGCACCATTGACAACCAAGAAGTCGGGGGGCAGGAAGTAACTATGGAAGATAAGAAAGATGAGGAAATGACCTTCAAAGAATGTTGGGTGCTCTATTTTGATGGAGCATCAAAAACAAAATCAAGTGGAGCTGGTTTAGTGCTACAGAGTCCTGATGGATTCCTAATAGAGTATGCACTAAAACTTGACTTCCCGACGACAAACAATGAGGCTGAATATGAAGCTCTGATAGCTGGCTTAGGGCTGGCTGGAGCCTTGAGAGTCAAAACTCTGAAGGTATGTGGAGACTCGAGGCTAGCGGTTTCCCAAGTAAATGGGGAGTTTGAGGCCAGAGATGAAGTCATGGCCAAGTACTTAAAACTTGTCAAGGCCATTATGACTCAGTTCGATGAATGCTATGTGGAGCACATTCCAAGGGAGGAAAATACGAAGGCTGATGCCTTGTCTAAGTTTGCCTCTTCTGAAATTGAAAACTATGCCGGGAGTGTGTACTTCCAAGTCTTGAAGACCCCAAGCATCAATGGAAAGTTGGTAGCCCCCATTGGTATCACCAGTTGTTGGATTGATCCCATCAAAGCTCATCTGGAATCTGGGTGGCTGCCCAACGACACTTCAGAAGCACGAAAGCTATACGTCAGAGCACTAAGGTATGCCCTAATTGAGGGAATCCTATACAAGAAATCTTTTGTGATTCCGTACTTAAAGTGCTTGAGACCTCAAGAGGCAGAATTGGCCCTAAAGGAAGTGCATGAAGGGATTTGTGGGCAACACTTGGGGGGCAGAGCCCTGGCTCATAAAGTCACTCGTCTAGGTTTCTATTGGCCAAGCATACTTGCTGATGCTAAAAGCTACGTCAAGAAATGTGAACGGTGCCAGAAACATGCACCAGTGGTTAGGCAACCACCAGAGATGATGACATCCATTAACTCACCTATCCCCTTTGCTATGTGGGGAATGGATATACTCGGGCCATTTCCTATGGCAAGTGCTCAAAGAAAGTTCTTGATAGTAGCAATTGATTATTTCACCAAGTGGATTGAGGCTAAGCCATTAGCCAAGATAACCACCAAGCAAGTGATGCAATTCTTCTGGGAAAATGTGATATGCAGATATGGAATTCCACGAGTCCTGGTCACGGACTAAAGAAAAGAGTTGAACGCTCCAGAAACACTTGGGTAGACGAATTACTCCCTATACTTTGGGCATATCGTACTACTTGCAAAGTCACCACCGGGGCAACTCCATTCGTATTGGCTTATGGAGCAGAGGCAGTGGTCCCAGTGGAAATTACTCACACCTCCCCAAGAGTTGAGGCTTATGAACCAGAAGAGAATGAAGAAGGCTTGAGGCTAGCTTTGGATCTAATTGATGAAGTTAGAGATGAAGCAAACGCCAAGATAGTTGAACATCAAAAGAAAGCCTCTTTCTACTACAACCTAAGGGTTAAAGAAAGGTTCTTTCGTCAAGGAGACTTGGTTCTCAGAAAGATTGAAGCATCCAGAGTTGGACAAAAAGGGAAGTTGGCCCCAAATTGGGAAGGACCATATCGCGTCAAAAACGTATTTGGTCGAGGCTCATACAAGCTAGAAACCCTTGAAGGGCATGAGGTGCCAAGAACTTGGCATGCCTCCAACTTGAAATTTTATTATGTTTAAGGTGTTTCCTAAGTGGATTCACTACTAGAAATAAGGTTTGATAAAACCAAACCAAGTTTTTAAAACTTGAGTATTATGTAAGGGTTGAGCCCATTTCTTCAAAGTTATGAATTATATACTCCTATTCATCATGTTTTGAATGCATTACATACTGATAGATATGTACAAAATGCTAACTAAACGTGCAAAAGGCAAGAAAACAACACAAGCCATGAATGGCCACAAAATATAAATAAAACTAAACTTACAAAAGTTTAAGTTAAGCTCAAAGGCTGGAAATACATAGAAAGAAAATACAAAGCCATGAATGGCCATAAAGAAACTACAAACTACGGCTGCGCGTCACCATCCTTGACTCCCGCATCTGTCTCCTCCCCTGAGCTAGAGCCAGAAGAATGCTCATCAGTATCATGGTCATCAGCAGAAGTGTCACCGAGGGGTGATGAATGTCCTGGGTCTAAAATCCTGGCATCATCCTCCTCCATGTCATCTACTCCAACCAAGATACGCTTCAAGGGAGTAGGAGGGTGAGGAGCAGGAAAGTCAGCAGCATCAAAGACTCCAGGATGCTTGGCCAAGATAGCCTGAACAGCATCCTCCCATCCTGAAGTATGCTGAACTGGGAAAAGGACCTCGTCATGCTTCTCGATCAAGTCCTTGTACTCCTGAGAGTCAAGGTACTCATCAATGCAATCATCATTGCCTTTCCTCAGCTCAACAATATCAGCTTGAGCGTCAGCAAGCTCCTTCTCCCTCCTGGCAAGAGTCTCCTTAAGAGACTTCACCTCCTCCTCGGACCTCTCCAGCTTGACTCTGTTGGCCTCAGAGGAGGTACGCCAAGCCTTATCTTGGAACAATACCCCCTGAAAGTTGGCATTGGTCTGCCAAAAGATAAAAGTTAGGAAAATATAAGCAGAAACTTCAAAGAAATAGCTAAGGTAAAGAAAATTACCGCAGCAATAGCTTGAGCCCCAAGATGCTCAGCACCCTCAAGGGTGGAATCTGCAACGAAATCCATGTAATCACAAGGGGTAAGAGAGTGGTACGACCAGTCCACAGCATGTTTGGACACCCCAGTAATGGTATCCTTCTTCCTGATACCCCAGTTGGGGCGCCACACTGAGGACTTGGCAGACACAGGAATGTCCACCTCATCCACAGAAGGGATCAAGAAGCTGGGAGCACTGGCTTTCCCCCTGGGATCATCCCCGATCCTAGCCCTTTTCATCCTGGATGTCTCTACATCCTTGGGCTCATTGGTCTTGTTGATAAAGGCCGCAGCTACAAGAAAAGCCAGAAAATGGTTAACAGAAAATCACAAAGAAAGAAAAATAGACATAATGAAAAGGGATAAGCAAAAATACCCTTATCATGAACAGTAGAGAGCCCAACGGACTTGAGGACAAACTCGTCCAGTAACTCCCAAGCCACGGTAGTCCCATTATCCTTAATGAGCTCTGAGTAGGCATGGAGTTCCTCCTCATTCAAGACAATGTTACCGGGACTACCATCAGAAACTCTCCCAAAAGATGTACGGAACAGGGTTCCCCAGTCCCCTCCTTCCCATACAAGATACATGAACTCATTTTTCCATTTGGGGTTATTATCTGGGATTGATTTGGGGTGAAAAATGAAAGGGAAGCCTACCCTATGGCTTATATACACCCAACCCAAGTTGTTGGCTGAGCTATTCTTAAACTGAAAGATCTTTCTAAACAAAGGTACAGAAAGAGGAAAGTTTTTACGAAGGCATAAAACCATGAAACAATTAATTATCCTCCAGGCATTTGGAGGTAATTGGCAAGGGTTGACTTGGACATCTGCCAAAAGTCTAGGAATAAACTCGTGAAAAGGGAACCTAAGGCCAGCAACTATGGCATCCCTATAAATACACAAAGCATTTGACCGCCAGTGACATGAACGGTCACCGGGGCCGGCAGGAACAAGCTTTAAGGGGGCCTTTACCCTATACATCTTATTATAATCTTTTATCATATCTACTTCATGGAATTTATTACTACAATCATTCGAATCTAAAGCAGACACTGACGGATATTCATCCCCGCGTTCATTAATCATATCATGCAAAGACATGTATTTTGAACGAATTGGAATGGGGGTACCTCTTTTTGAAGCGGAATTCATCTTTTGGAGGCGTTGGGAAGCTCGATCGGCCATTTCTAACCCAGAAAATCTTTAGATCTTCAAGAAAATTGCCCAGAAATCTTCAAAAGAGCCCAGATATCTTCAACAAAAACCCAGAATATTCAAAGAAATCTTCAAATCTTCAAGCAAAAACCCAGAAAAACGATGAGATTAACCGGAAAAGCTTGCCGGGAATCGCTTTGTGGTGGAACCCTAGCAGAGCAATTTGGAGAGAATTTAGCAGAGTAACTTTGAGAAAATAGAATGTGAAGAATGAATGGAAACAAATGAGAACTCACCCTTATATAAGGATGACAGCCGGTAAATGGGCCGGTTGAAGGAAGGGCAACCGGCATTAGCCGGTATGGCCCATAAAAGGCTAAAGGCCCAAATCACTGAGTTTGAACAGTGAAGAACCTTGGGCCCAACTAAGCCCATTACAAAAAACAAACCACATTTTCGAACAAAGTTCTGATCAAATAAGTTCGAATAAAGCCCAAAATGGCTCTTGTATTCGACCAAAAATCTCGTCGAAAGGCTAAAAGCCCAATTATTAAAAAAGGCTAAAGGCCCAATAAAAAGATGAAGGCCCAATTGCTAAAATAAAATCCTTGGGCCCAAATGAAGCCCAATATATGTGAGCCCTAAAAGTCTGTAACGAACCAAGTATTCGACCAGAATCCTAGTCGAATGGGTTCGAATAGGCACCAAAACTGAAGTCTCGTTCGACCATGTTCCTGGTCGAAATCATTCGACCAGGCACCAAAATTGAAGTCACGTTCGACCATGTTCCTGATCGAAATCATTCGACCAGGCACCAAAATGAAAGTCATGTTCGACCACAATCCTGGTCGAAGTTATTCGACTAGGGGGGGAAATGAGGCTCTACCTCGACTAGAAACCTGGTCGTAAGCATTCGACCAGGAGGCAAACTGACAGTAGTATTCGACCAGAAACCTGGTCGAAATCATTCGACCAGGATGCAAAATGGAAGCAAATTTCGGCCAGAATCCTGGTCGAAGGAGTTCGACCAGGAGCTAAAATCAAGGTCGAATTCGACCAGGATCCTGGTCGAAAATAAACTGAAAAATCAAAAATTGATTTATCTTCTATGGAATTGATGAAAAATCCTGATTCCTGTTTTCAAATTGATTTAGAACTATATGTTCGTCAAACCAGGTCACAATACGGAAGAAAATTTCGTGAATCCCGAATAAATTAACTTCTACGATAATCCGAGATTGATTTTCCTAGAAGTTGGGGGGCAAATGATATGGACAGAAAAGTAATTATAGAAATATAATTGCTAATTCAATTAAAGGGCCGGTATTTAAGGACCGACACCCTAATTATTCATTAATTTCGTAATTAATGAGTAGGGAAAATATACAGCTCATGAAAAGAGCTTTGATTATGGAAAATTAGTCAAAGAAGGATCTGGAATCCCAATTAAAGGCAATCAATGAGTCATAACCTTTATCAACAAGGAAATGAATTCTTCAGCAAGAAATACAATACTTATCCAATATCAAAAAGAAGACTTATCCTTTAAGTCTCCCAAACATACCATAAATACTAGGCTCCAAACGCCTATATAAGGTCCCTGATCCTACAATCAGAACTACGTTTTTGGCTTGATTCTCAATAACAATTTGAGATACGTAGGCATCTTGTGAGGACCAATTTAGTCCGGATACACGAGTGCAGCCATTAAAGCTCGAAAGCTCATTAATCCTAGCAATTAATATACAAGTACGTTTTTTAATCCATAACAGTTATCCTTCAACTTCTTTCCGAGCATTAAGACCTTACATCTCAAATAATTTTTAAGCTATCGTCCATCATCTTCTTATTGAGTGACTCATGAGGTGAATCTCCTGATTCTGAACTGTAGCCAATAATAGTCTATATTAGTGTGACTCTAGTTTTAGTTTACTGATTTAAGTTACAATACAGATATTTGCATAGTATCTTACATTTTATGTCTCTAACAGGTTGTTCTTTTTACTTGATAAATATATATTTCATATATTAAATAACCCGATCATTCCGACCTGAATCGATCCAAATTGAAGTACATTAAATGGATTGAATTACGAATTTAATTTTTATGGGTTGGGTTGAAAATTTACAAACTCGATTTAATTGAGTTGGGTTGTTAAAAATTTCCGAACCCACCCAACCCGAACCGTATACACTCATAGCTACAGGTGACTGATATGGTAAAAAAAATCAACTCTATTTTAACGAGTGAAAATTATTATATGAATTATCATGTGACCCGTACTAAAGAGCTATCATGCTAAGAGCATGTTAGGCCGAATACACAATATATAATCAAGTATACGTTTAATAATATCGCTTCAAAGAATATCGCTTCTAGAATCTTCATTGACTTCACCGACATCTAAGCAAACTCTGACCATCAGACTTTAACAAACTCTGACTGGTCCTCCAGCTAAACTCTGATAGTTTCCTGGTACTTTAAACACTGATAAACAAACATCAGCAATTATATCTAACAATCTCCCCCAACTTGTTCATACTAAAATGTACAAGTTAACAAATAATTGATGATGTCAAAACATATAACAAATGCAGTGTTTATAAAATCACAGAGTTTATATTTAACTTAGAACAGAAAACTTTAAAAACTTACAGACTCCATTTACTTAATTTCTTCAATATCAGGTACAGTCCTGATGTAGTCCATAAGCAGTCTTCTCTCAGCTCTCTCTAGCTCAGCTACCATCATCTTCTTTAGCTCTTTCAACTCTGGATCACTCTCCCCAGTTTGGTAAATAGCAGCCCTTAGAGCATAAATGTTGTTCTTCCTCATATCATTTCCTAGCTTTATTATGAAGGATTTATCTGATTCCAGATTAAATTCCAACACCTTTATACCAAGATCTGTTCTGAGTCTTGCACTGTTCCTTTGCATCTCAACAAGCTTTCCATTGTAATCTCTGTACTTCGGTATGTAAGAACCAGCAGACTTTAAGCCACAAAGAATTCTAGCTTTCACCATCCTGCTTCTTAACACCTCAGCTGCTTGATGAGTTCTTTGATTTTTGATCTTCAGTATATACAGTACATACTCCAGCTCTTCTTTCAGCTTTAATCCAATATCAGCTTCACCAACTCTATATAATCTGTCATCAGCCTTGAAGTATAACAGAAAATCCTTCTTTAATCCTCTATGGTGAATTAACTGAACTGACTCTAAAGCATCAAGATTTTCTTGAGTCACACCAACACCTGGTTCAGCTAATGAAGTTTGATCCACAGGACTATTATTCACTCTCTTTTCTCTATGAGATCCCAGTCCAGATTTATCTCTTGATTCCTTTCCCATGATAGTTCTGCTTTGGAGAATATTTACATTTGCTGGAATCAGAGAATGTTGAACAGTGATTGGTTTAGCAAAAGTCCTTTGGAGTTGTGAAGATAGCTGAGTCTGTACAACTTGAGTAGAATCAGAGGTTGTCACAGCTTTCAATGTTTGAACAACTTGAGCATTGTCAGAGGTTGTTTGAGCTTTCAATGTTTGAACAACTTGAGCATTGTCAGAGGTTGTTTGAGCTTTCTTCATTAACTGATGTTCTTCCACAAGCTTTCCTTTGCCTTTATCAAGCTTAGTTTCTACAGCCCTCTTTGCTTGTTGTAAACTCTGTTGAGAGTCTACATTTTCTTTAATAATAATTCCTTTTTCTTTAGGCCTTGAAACCTTCACATTTTTCTTCACCTTCCCAGTCTTTAGATTCTTTTCATGCTCTTCAGCTAGCATTAATTCTTCAGCTTGAATATCTTCTATTGTTGCATCAGCACCATGTTCTTCTAGAAACAGCTGAGCTGCAATCTCTTCATCAGTATTTGGTTGAGAAGTCAGCAATAAGCTTTTAGCCCTTGAAGAAGATTGAGCACCAGTGTTTATTCTTTCAGAGTTTGCCCTAGCAGAGTTTGACCTAAGTCTCCATTGCTCTTGAATTGATTTGGAGCCTAACTCTTTTCCTTTTGCACCACCATCAGTAGAATCATCCTGTCTACTCAGAGTTTGAGACTTTTTGCATTTGTCTTTAAGTACTCTCTCCCCCTTTTGACATCATCTGGTATTAACACTGAAGTGAGCAATTCAAGAGAAGTAGCAATAGAATCAAGTTTTTCAGACATAACAGTCTGATTTTCTTCTACTTTACTGAGTCTATTCTTGAGAACCTCTTTAACTTTAACCAAGGTAAGCAACATAGATTTATCTTGTTTCAAAGACATATCTCTAGCAACCACATCATTCCTCAACCCAGTAACAGACTTCTGAGTTTCATCAAAACGATTGTGAAGAGACTTGACTTGAACAATTGTTGCTTTGAGATGAGTAAGAAGCTCTGGATTTGTAATTGAATCAGCAGATTTTGTCACAAAATCAGCAGCCCTTTGATCAGTAAATATACAATCCTTGCTTGACCACTTGGAGAAGTACATATTCTGAAAGTGAAGTTCAGTGTTATGCTGAGTTTCCTTTGGATTTTGTTGAGCAGAAAGTCTTTGAGAAGATGAATCAGCTTGATCATCAGACTTTGCAGAAGACTCAGCACTTGGAGAATGTGGAATATTTTCAGCAAATTTTTCTTGAGCACCTTCATGTGCAAGATTCTCAGAGTTTATATTCTCTTGAACATTTTCTTCTTGTACAGCCTCAACAACAGGCTCTGCAGTAGCTTCAACAATATTTTCTGCAGTTTCTTCAAGAACAGTTTCTGCAGCTACAACCTTTGCTGTCTGATCAACCTCTTCACCTTTTTCAATTACCTGGTGAGTAACAGAGAGAACCTCTGTATGAGTAGCTAAAGACTCATCAATAATGAATGTTGGTTGATCAGCTGCCACATCCTCTGTGTCTCCAATACTGCCAAACTCTTCTAGAGTTGCAGAGGGATGTGCTTCAACTTCCTCTTCAATATCCATCTCCAATATAGGTTCAAGAAAATCATCAGTAAAAGCAGCATTATCATCAGTGTTTGCTCTGGCTTCTTTAGGCACAGTAGCATTTGCAGAATGATCTTCAATCACAACCTCAGGAGCTTCAGTAGTTATAGAATCAGGAACCAATCCACCAAAAAGATAAGCAGCAACCAACTTCCTTTTCTTGGTATGAACAGATTCAGTTTCATCAGAAACCCTATTCTCATCATTAGTAGGTCTGTTTACCCTTTTCTTCTTCCTTGAAGTACCAACTGAGTGTGGTAAATCATCAGCATTTGCAGGTTTTGCAGCCTTGACAACCTTAAAAGCTCTATGCTTAGTCCTACCCCCAGCCTTTGGTTTTTGAGATGTAGATGGAAGAGGTTCAGAGTTTGTTGGTTGTTCAGACTCTGGTTGAGGTTGTGGTTGAGGTTGTGAAAATTGTTGAACTAAGGCAGGAAGCAACAAGTCTCCAACATTCCCTTTCTTAATATCCTTGTTTGTTAAATCAGAGAATATTCTTTTATGCAATTTAAATGAGGGAATGACATCCTCCTCAGCAATCTCAACCCCATTAACACACATAGAAAAGATTAACTGACAGAAACGAGCAAAATAGACTACACTCCTATTCTCTGTCATCTTTTCTCCTAAGTTATTCAAAACAAGTCTAGCAAAATCAAAATTTTTGCCATAGATAAGAGAATACCCGATTTGCAGACTGTCAATTGGAATTGCATCCCAATTGGAACACTTTTTTCCGAACGCCCTTGTAATACAGTCGAAGAAGAAACTCCACTCCTTCCTCAAGAACGGTCGCTTCAAGTTACCTGTTCTTGCCAAAGACACAGAGTAACCAATCTCCCTCATCATACGCTGAAGCTCAGAGTCACCAACAGATATGGTGTAAGCATTAAAGTCTTCAAACCCAAGAGCATCTCTAACAGTGGTTGGAGTGACCACATACTCTTGTTCATCAAACTCAAAGATTATCGAAGGAGTTCCAGAGTCTCCACCATCATCATAAACGCCAGTTTCCCAGAAAGCTTTGATTTGAAGTCCAGAAAGATTTGCTGGCTCCACAAGAGCTTGCCCAATGTCTGATTGAGCGAGAAAATTCTGAAACAGATGAAACGCCTCTGGTGCGTTCTCAGTGGATAGGGGTGCTGCATAATTGTTAGGGACAAAGTCGAGACCAACAGATTGAAACATTGTAGTTGCCATTAGAAAGATTTGCAATAGTTCAAAGTTTATGCTTAGAGAAAGTGTTTGAGAAAGTGATGCAAAAAAGTGTTTGTGAATATGCTTATGTGACAATGTCCTGTGAATAGAGTAAGTCTGTAAAAATTTGAAACGTTGAGTGTATAATGATTAAATATGAATTAAAACTGAAGAGTTTTACTCATTAATACACACAGCATGCTTACTCGTGAAATGTGTGAGTGGGACAGTTGGCACACATGCATTAACTGACAGCAGTAAATCGTGGTAGTTTCCAACACGCATGCGCAGTAAAAGGCACTAATTACTGCTATTTTCTAGATACCTTTCTTTATTTTCAAAAACTTAACAAACTGTTATCAATCATACTCTCTATTTTCCAAAAATAATGTTCCTCAATAATTATGAAATGTCTGAAACACATTTATTTATTTTAATCATCAGAGATTAAAAATAAATTACCTCGGCGTAGAGTACACAGTTCATCAGTTTTTATCAATTCTCCACCATCATTAATAATCTCTTTTCTCAAAATGCACAGTTGTGATTATTTGTGTGTGAATAGCAGAGTTTACTGAATATAAATATTTAGAACATCTCAAAGTGCATAAAATCCACAAATTAAATCAGTAAAAACTGGTTGAACAAACTCTCATATGTTAAACATATTCTGATTTCATCTAAACTCTGTACCTATATATTTATTCATTTGTTTTCACCCCCTATCTAAAAATTTCTGTTTTTTTTTATTATTATATTTCTTTTCCAGTAATCAGTGGTTGGCACTAGTCACCAAAAATTTGAATAAGTTCATGGGTCTTCCTAGGCACAACATGATCTCAAAGGAATTTTTGCATGTTTTTGCATCTTTTGCTTGAGGGTGAATTAACAGCAACTAATTATCAGAGTTTAGACTTACATCATTTAATGTATATTATTTATGAGAGAAAGTGCAAACAGCTAATACAGACTCAGTGTATAGGATCAATAAACTAAGAGATGCTATGAATATAGAGACAGTATGTTAGGCCGAATACACAATATATAATCAATATATGTATGAGAATAACAATCAAGAACACTATTTATGAACAATAAACTGAATTATATTAAATAACTCTTCTCTCAGTGATGTAAAATATCACAGAGAGCTGCTAGGTTACAAGAATAATGTATTCAGTATTCGCATCCCTTTTAGGGTTAACCTATCTGTGTTTATATAGTACACAGCTACATAGAATCAATCTCTAATTGATATTCCTATAAATTAGCTATACAATTTATATCAATTTAGGATTGCTTCTGTCTTCTGTCCCGTTTCTTTAGCTATCTCAATATATCTTGCTTCTTTCCATCTTCAAGATATCTTGCTTCTAGAATCTTCAAGTATGCACCGACGGCTAAATAAACTCTCACCCCGTCAGACTTTAACAAACTCTGACTGGCTTCTAGTATAAACTCTGATAAGTACCTGTTGCTTAAACACTGATAAACAATCATCAGCAATTATATCTAACAATCTCCCCCAACTTGTGCATAACAAAAATGTACAAGTTAAAAGATAATTGATGATGTCAAAACATATAACAAATGCAGTGTTTATAACATAACAGAGTTTAACTTTTACTTAGAACAGAAAACTTTAAAAACTTACAGTCAGCCTTTACTTAATTTCTTCAATGTCAGGCACTGTCCTGAGATAATCTGTAAGCAGTCTTCTTTCAGCTCTTTCTAGCTCAGCAATCATAATCTCTTTCAGCTCCTTAAGTTCTGGATCTCTTTCACCAGTCTGATATATGGCAGCCCTCAGAGAATAAATGCTGTTTTTATGCATCTCATTTCCAAGTCTTATATAGAAAGACTTATCAGACTCTAGATTAAACTCTAAGACTCTTATTCCCAGTGCAGTTCTGAACATTGCACTATTCCTCTTCATTTCTACAAGCTTTCCTTGAGCATCTCTATATTTAGGAATATAAGCACTTGAAATTCTTGCTCCAAGCAAAACTTTAGACTTCATCATTCTCTCTCTCAAGACTCGAGCAGCATTATGAGTACTTTGATTTTTGACTTTCAGCAAATACAAAACATACTCCAGCTCTTCCCATAGCTTCAAATGAATGTCAGCTTCTCCAACTCTATAAACTCTTCCATCAGCCATAAAGTATAACAGAAACTCCTTTTTAATTCCTCTGTGATAGATCATCTGAACAGACTCTAGATTGTCAAGGCTTTCTTGAGTTACCCCAACACCAGGTTCTGCCAGTGATGTATGATCTAAAGGACTGTTATTTATTCTTTTCTCTCTATGTGATCCCAAACCAGATTTATCATAAGATTCCTTTCCTAACACTGATCTGGTTTGAAGAAGGTTCACATTTCCTGGCTTCAGAGTTTCAGATAATGAAGATCTTGAAAAAGTACCTTGAAGTTTTGGAGATATCAATTGAGTTTGTACAACTTGAGCAGTGTCAGAGGTTGTCACAACTTTAACAGAATTATCAACTTGAGCCTTGTCAGAGGTTGATTGATTTAGAACAGATTCAACTTGAGCAATGTCAGAGGTTGAATGGTATTTCTTGGTCACTGTATCTTCTATCATATTTCCTTTGCCCTTACCAGAAACAGTATCTGTTGGCCTCCTTGAGTATTGTATACTCTGTTGAGAATTTTCCTTGATAGAGATACCCAATTCTTTCTTCCTTGGAACTTTTACAGCTTTCTTCTTGTATTTACCAGAAGCAATTTTCTTTCTATGCTCTTCAGATAGCATATTCAATTCAACTTCCATATCCTCAACTGTAGCTTCACCACCATGCTCTTCTAAAAACAGCTGAGCTGCAATCTCTTCATCTGTAATTGGTTGAGAAGAAACCAATAGACTTTTAACTTTTGAAGTAGATTGAGCTTCAGTGTTTGCTCTTTCAGAGTTTGTCAGATTTCTAGCAGAGTTTGACATAAGTCTCCCTTGCTCTTGAATAATTTTTTACCTTCTCTCTGATTCCTTGCTTCCACCATCTGTTGCATCATCCCTCCGTCTCAGAGTATGAGCCCTTCATAGATGTTGTTTCGTCTGTGTCCAACTAGAACAACTTTCCCTGTAGATTTGCTGATAACCTCACAATATTCAGGTTGAAAATCTACATGATAACCTCTGTCACAGATTTGACTCACAGATAGCAAGTCATGCTTGAGTCCTGGGACAAGAGCTACATTTATGATGATGACACTTCCAAGATTGATATTGCCATATCCCATAGTATGTCCTATGTTGCCATCTCCATAGGAAACTTTTGGGCCAGCCTTCTCCTCATAGTCTGATAGCAGGGCTTTATTTCCAGTCATGTGTCCTGAACATCCACTGTCCAAGACTAGGGTACTTTCCCTTATGCCCTGCAATCACAAACAATTACAAAGAGTTAGATTTAAGGATCCAGACTTGCTTGGATCCTTTGGCTTTCTTAATATTGTTAGCTTTTGCAGCGGAATTACTATCAACAGAGTTTAAGCTAACTGTGTCAGATTTTACACTTGCAGAGTTTGTTCTAACCCATTTCAAGTTGGGTTTTAACTCATAATAATTGTGATAAATAGCATGATAACTCTTGCAAGTATAAATGGAATGCCAAGTGCTCCCACAGTGTGTGCATAAAGTCTGTGGTCTAACCCTAACATAATCATTCTTTACTCCAGACTTGGAGGGTAAAGAATTAATATCTTTGTTCTTCCTGCAAAAACTGGAAAGATGGTTAGTACTCCCACAACTATGACATGTCTTTCTAGGAGCATCAGAATTAGGCAGATAATCATTTCTTTTATTAATGCCTACTTTTACATTCCTGTTTTTCTTGGACACTTTTTGTTTGTTGACAGACTTTACCTCTTTGAGCTTATGGTTGAATTGTTTTTCTGTCATCAAACCAACATTAACCTGTTTATCACATATTTTTACTGGTTCTTTAACAGCTTCTGTTTTAATCTGATTTTCTGTTATTGAACCTGCATTAACCTGTTTTTCACAAGTTTTAACTGGCTCCATGACAACTTCTTTCTCAACTACAGATTTTAGCTTACTGGATTCAGGAACAAATTTCACAGGTTTAATATTTGATCTAACTTTAACTTTATCTGTAAACCTAAGTTCATCTTTCTCACAGTAACCTAATCCTACAGTATCTGTCTAAAACACTTGATGAGTGTCTTTCCTAGAGTTTGTCCAAGTTTTGATTACTTTCCTCTCTTTTTCCAACTCAGATTCTATTTGCCTATATCTTTTAAGCAATTCCTGTTCAACATAAACAGCATCATCTCTCTCCTTTTGAACTTGTTGCATGTTAACAAGTCTTTCTTCAAGAAATTTATTCCTCTCTTTAAGACCTAGATTCTCAGATTTGATTCTTTCATTCTCTAAAGTCTGATCCCTATAACTAACATGTATACTTTTTAGATAAACTCTCAATTCAGATATATTATCAGTATCATAAGCATAAGTTGTTAGGGGTACCTTGTTTTCAGATGATTCAGATTCATCTTTGACAGTTGCCATGAGAGCATAGTTTACATTCTCATCTGAATCTGAAGTGTCTGCCCAGTCTTTTCCTTTAGTGATGAGTGCTTTTTCTGATTTTCCTTTCTTGCACTCTGGAGCATAGTGACCCATCTCTTTACACTTGTAGCACTGAATCTCAGACTTATCTTTCTTTCCAGTTTTGGTATCCCTTCCTCCAGACTTTCTGAAACTCCTTCTTTCAGAGGTTGAATCTTTCCTTGAGAATCTCTTTCCTTTCTTGAAGTTCTTGAAACCCATCTTCTTGAAGGTCTTCACCATCAAAGCAACCATCTGCATCATTTGTTCTTCATCATCCTCAGATTCAGAAGAAGCATCAGTGTTTGAATCATCATCAGAGTTTGATGACTCAGTATCAGATTTTATGACCAAAGCCTTTCCCTTAGCTTTCTTCTTTGATGTTTCTTTCTTCATGAGTTTTTCTTCAACTTTGAGAGCAACAGATTTTGTCTTCTTTCCAGATCTTTTGTTTCTTTGTTCTATCTCAAGTTCATGAGTTTTAAGCAACCCATAGATTTCATCAAGATCTGTTTCTGCAAGATCATAATTGTCTCTTATTGTTGTCGCCTTTAAATCCCATATTTCAGGTAGGGATAGAAGAAACTTGAGATTTGACTCTTCAAGTTCATATTCTTTATCAACCAGAGACAAATCATTCAACAGTTTACAAAATATGTCATAAGTATCTGTCAAAGTTTCATCAGATCTAGAGTCAAAGTGTTCATACTCCTGTGTTAGAATAGTCTTCATGTTCTTCTGTATAGCACTAGTTCCTTGACACCTGACTTCTAAAGCATCCCAAATTTCTTTGGCAGTTTTGCAGCCAATAACTCTGTTAGACATGACATTATCTAAAGCACTATGGAGAAGATGTCTAACTTTTGTATCCTTTGCAATTGATGAGATATCTTCAGGAGTCAGATCTCTCTTCTCTTGTGGAACAGTCTTTTGTTCTTGACCAGTAATAACAGGAGACAGTTTTGTTGGCATATGAGGACCATCATTGATTCTATCAAGGTATTCTGGATCTGTGGCTTCCAGAAACATGGTCATCTTCACCTTCCATATTGGATATTCAACTGGTCTGAGAATTGGAACCCTTATAGTCTCATATCGACTCACAGAGGTAGGTTGAACCTTTTCAGGAGCTGCACCGGTTGGAATTTGTTCAGTCATGATTATACTTGTGTTTGAATCGTAAAACTGTATATATTAATCAGCCTTGGCTCTGATACCAATTGTTAGGCCGAATACACAATATATAATCAATATATGTATGAGAATAAAAATCAAGAACACTGTTTATGAACAATAAACTGAATTATATTAAATAACTCTTCTCTCAGTGATGTAAAATATCACAGAGAGCTGCTAGGTTACAAGAATAATGTATTCAGTATTCGCATCCCTTTTAGGGTTAACCTATCTGTGTTTATATAGTACACAGCTACATAGAATCAATCTCTAATTGATATTCCTATAAATTAGCTATACAATTTATATCAATTTAGGATTGCTTCTGTCTTCTGTACCGTTTCTTTAGCTATCTCAATATATCTTGCTTCTTTCCATCTTCAAGATATATTGCTTCTAGAATCTTCAAGTATGCACCGACAGCTAAATAAACTCTCACCCCGTCAGACTTTAACAAACTCTGACTGGCTTCTAGTATAAACTCTGATAAGTACCTGTTGCTTAAACACTGATAAACAATCATCAGCAATTATATCTAACACAGTATCATGCTGTGTAAAATTTCTGCACAACCTTGAGATCAGATCATATATAACTCAAAAGGATTCATGATTATTTACTGACAATCATGCTTCATACAATTTTCTTCATCGGTGTTTATGTTTCAGACAATACCACAATCAGAGTATAACATCAGAGTTTAACCGACAGAGTATGTTAATCAGAGTTTAACAACATGATTTGCATGACAGTTAACACAAGCATAAAAACATGAGCATCATATCACAGAAGAGTTAATTTTGAGTCTAACCAGTATCTCTAGTCGAAACCAGAGATCATTCCTAGTTCATTTACCAGTCTTGTAAATGTACCTTCACTCAAAGGCTTGGTGAAGATATCTGCAAGCTGTTGTTCTGTAGACACAAAATGAAGCTCAATATTTCCTTCCTCCACATGTTCCCTGATAAAGTGATACCTTATGCTGATGTGCTTGGTCATGGAGTGTTGTACTGGATTTCCTGTCATAGCAATAGCACTTTGATTATCACAGAAAATAGGTATTTTAGAGTACCTTAACCCATAATCCAGCAATTGATTCTTCATCCACAGAATCTGTGCACAACAGATACCAGCAACAATATACTCTGCTTTTGCTGTGGATGTGGAAATTGATTTCTGTTTCTTGCTGTACCAAGAAACTAATTTGTCACCTAGAAATTGACAGCTTCCACTTGTGCTTTTTCTGTCAATCTTACAACCTGCAAAGTCTGCATCAGAGTAACCAATTAACTTAAACTCTGATTCTCTAGGATACCACAAACCCAAGGTTATGGTTCCTTTGAGATATTTGAAAATCCTCTTCACAGCTGTTAGATGAGGCTCTTTGGGATCTGCCTGAAATCTTGCACAAAGACAAGTTGCATACATAATGTCTGGTCTACTTGCAGTCAGATAAAGAAGACACCCTATCATACCTATGTAGTTTGTCATATCTACTGAAGTTCCTGTGTCTTTGTCTAGTTTTGTTGCAGTTGCCATAGGAGTTGTTGCAGGTGAACTATCAAGCATACCAAATTTCTTGAGAAGATTTCTGGTATATTTTGCTTGATTGATAAAAATTCCATCATCTGTTTGCTTTACCTGCAAGCCTAGAAAATAACTAAGCTCTCCCATCATGCTCATTTGATACCTGGACTGCATAAGCTTGGCAAATTTCTTACAGAGTTTATCATTAGTAGACCCAAAAATTATGTCATCCACATAGATTTGAACTAAAATCAAATCATTACCAGAATTGAAATAGAACAAGGTTTTATCAATTGTACCTCTAGTGAACCCACTTTCTAAAAGAAATTGAGCCAGAGTTTCATACCATGCTCTAGGTGCCTACTTTAGTCCATAAAGTGCTTTGTCAAGCCTGTAGACATAATCTGGATGTTTGGGATCTACAAACCCTGGTGGTTGTTCAACAAAAAAACTTCTTCTTCAAGTTCCCCATTGAGAAAAGCACTCTTTACATCCATCTGAAAGACTTTAAACTTCTTGTGAGCAGCATATGCTAGAAAAATTCTTATGGCCTCCAACCTTGCAACTGGAGCAAAGGTTTCATCATAGTCAATTCCTTCATGTTGAGAATATCCTTTTGCCACAAGTCTAGCTTTGTTCCTTGTAATTACCCCCTCACTGTCAGTCTTGTTTCTGAAAACCCACTTTGTACCAATAACAGACCTGTTCTTTGGTCTTGGTACAAGTGTCCATACTTCATTTCTTTCAAACTCATTCAATTCCTCCTGTATAGCTGTTATCCAGTTAGCATCTTGAAGAGCTTCATCCACTTTCCTAGGCTCTGTTTGAGATATGAATGCATGAAACAAACATTCATTTGATGTAGCACTTCTTGTTTTCACACTTGCATCTGAATCTCCAATTATTAGATCAGGTGTATGAGCCCGAGTCCACTTTCTTGATGTAGGTAAGTGGCTTCTTTCATCATTATTAGATCCTCCCCCTTGATCCATGCTCTCCTGATTTTCTTCTTGACCATATGCATTCTCTGAGGCTCCCCCTGAATTGGACTGCTCAGAGTTTGAACTTTCAGAGTTTGACCCAGAGTGTATGTTAGATTCTTCAGCTGACTCATTTTCAGAATGTGAGTCATCATGTTGAGATGTTTCTGAAGTATCTCCATTCTCCCCCTCAACTGGTTTTGTCAGAGAGACTTCCTCAGTATTTACCAGTAGAGGTTCAGAGTATGCTTCGTCAGAGTTTGTTGGATTGGCTTCATCAGAGTTTACGTGATCAGAGTTTAGATCTTCATTTTCAAAGCGAAGTTGATCATGATATTCTTCATCTTCTATTCCATTTATTTTCTTGTCATCAAATGACACATGTATAGATTCCACGATCACTTTAGTTCTCAGATTGTAGACTCTGAATGCTTTAGTTGACAGTGGGTATCCAACAAAGATTCCTTCATCAGCTTTTAAGTCAAACTTGGTCAACTGTTCAGGATGAGTTTTCAACACAAAGCATTTGCACCCGAAAGTATGAAAATATTTCAGGTTTGGTTTCTTTTTATTCACAATCTCATATGGTGTTTTCCCATGCCTATTGATCAGTGTTGCATTTTGAGTAAAACAAACAGTTTGAACAGCTTCTGCCCAGAAATAAGTTGGCAATTTTGCTTCATCAAGCATTGTTCTGGCAGCTTCGATTAAAGTTCTGTTCTTTCTTTCAACTACACCATTCTGCTGTGGAGTCCCTGGTGCAGAAAATTCTTGTTTCACTCCTCTTTCCTTGCAAAATTCTTCCATTGTTGCATTTCTGAATTCAGTACCATTATCACTCCTGATAATTTTCACTTTATACTGTGATCCTTTGTCCAGTAGCTTTACATGATCCATCAGAGTTAAGGCAGTTTCATCTTTCTTTGCTAAGAAATACACCCAGGTATACCTAGTGTACTCATCAACAATGACTAGAGCATATTTCTTTCTGCCAAGAGACATTACATTCACTGGACCAAATAGATCAACATGTAGAAGATGATAAGGATCCACAACTGAAGATTCAGACTTACTCTTGAAAGATGACTTCCTTTGCTTGGCCTTTTGACAAGAATCACACAGACCATCTAAGCTGAGTATTGACTTTGGAAGCCCCCTTACAAGATCTTTTCGAATTAGCTCATTGATGTTGTTCAGATTTAGATGAAAGAGCTTTTTATGCCATTTCCAGCTCTCTTCATTTGACATTTTTGCAGACAGACACACAGCTTTTCCTTCAGAGTTTGTTACCAAACTTGCTTCATAAATATTATTCCATCTGTGTCCTACTAGAACAACTTTCCCTGTAGATTTGCTAACAAACTCACAGTATTCAGGTTGAAAATCTACATGATAACCTTTGTCACAGATTTGACTCACAGATAGCAGGTCATGCTTGAGTCCTGGAACATGAGCTACATTGGTGATGATGACACTTCCAAGATTGATATTGCCATATCCCATAGTACGTCCTATGTTGCCATCTCCATAGGAAACTTTTGGGTCAGCTTTCTCCTCATAGTCTGATAGCAGGGCTTTATTTCCAGTCATGTGTCCTGAACATCCACTGTCCAAGACTAGGGTGCTTTCCCTTATGCCCTGCAATCACAAACAATTAAAGAGAATTAGATTTAAGGATCCAGACTTGCTTGGATCCTTTGGCTTTCTTAATATAGTTAGCTTGTGCAGCGGAATTCTTATCAACAGAGTTTAAGCTAACTGTATCAGAGTTTACACTATCAGAGTTTACACTTGCAGAATCAACTTTAACCCATTTCAAATTGGGCTTCAACTCATAATAGTTGTGATAAATAGCATGATAATCCTTGCAAGTATAAATAGAATGCCAAGTACTCCCACAATGAGTGCATAAAGTCTGTGGTCTAACCCTAACATATTCATTCTTAACTCCAGACTTGGAGGGTAAAGAATTAATATCTTTGTTCTTCCTGCAGAAGCTCGCAAGATGGTTAGTACTACCACAATTATGACATGTTTTTCTTGGAGCATCAGTAATAAGAAAATGATTATTACTTCTATTAATGCCTACTTTTCCATTTCTGTTTTTCCTGGACACTTTCTGTTTTTCAACAGACTTTACCTCTTTGAGTTTATACTTGAATTGTTTCTCTGTCATTAAACCAGCATTCACCTGTTTAACACAAGTTTTTACTGGTTCTATCTTAACAGTTTCTTTTTCAAGTACAGAGTTTTGCTTACTGGATTCAGGAACAAATTTCATAGGTGTAAGATGTGTTCTAACTTTAACTTTATCTTTAAACCTAAGTTCATCTTCCTCGCAGTAACCTAACCCAACTGTATCTGTTTGAAAAACTTGATGTGTGTCTTTTCCAGAATTTGTCCAGGTTTTAATTACCTTCCTCTCTTTTTCCAAATCAGATTCTAGTTCCCTAAATTTCTTAAGCAACTCATGTTCAACATAAACAGCATCATCTCTTTCCTTTTGAACTTGTTGCAAGTTAACAAGTTCTTCTTCAAGAAATTTATTTCTCTCTCTAAGATTTAGATTCTCAGATTTTATTCTCTCATTCTCTAAAGTCTGATCTCTGTAACTAACATGTATGCTTTTAAGATAAATTCTCAATTCAGATATATTATCAGTATCATAAGCATAAGTTGTTAGGGGTACCTTATTTTCAGATGAATCAACTTCATCTTTGACAGTTGCCATAAGAGCATAGTTTACATCCTCATCTGAATCTGAAGTGTCTGCCCAGTCTCTTCCTTTAGTGATGAGTGCTTTTTCAGATTTTCCTTTCTTGCACTCTGGAGCATAGTGACCCATCTCTTTACACTTGTAGCACTGGATCTCAGACTTGTCTTTCTTCCCAGATTTGATATCCCTTCCTTCAGACTTTCTGAAACTCTTCCTTTCAGAGTTTGAATCTTTCCTAGAGAATCTTTTTCCTTTCTTGAAGTTCTTGAAACCCATTTTCTTGAAAGTCTTCACCATCAAAGCAGCCATTCTCATCATCTCTTCTTCATCATCCTCGGTTTCAGATGATTCAACAGTGTTTGAGTCATCATCAGAGTTTGATGACTCACTTTCAGAGTTTATGACCAAAGTCTTCCCCTTCGCTTTCTTCTTTGATGTCTCTTTCTTTATGAGTTTTTCTTCAACTTTGAGAGCAACAGATTTTGTCTTCTTTCCAGATCTTTTGTTTCTTTTTTCTATCTCAAGTTCATGAGTTTTAAGCAACCCATATATTTCATCAAGATCTGTTTCTGCAAGATCATAATTATCTCTTATTGTTGTTGCCTTTAAATCCCATCTTTCAGGTAGAGATAGTAGAAACTTGAGATTTGACTCTTCAAGATCATATTCTTTATCAACCAGAGACAAATCATTCAACAGTTTACAGAATCTGTCATATGTATCAGTCAAAGTTTCATCAGATCTTGAGTCAAAGTGTTCATACTCCTGTGTTAGAATAGTATTCCTGTTCTTCTTTATAGCACTTGTTCCTTGACACCTGACTTCTAAAGCATCCCAAATTTCTTTGGCAGTCTTGCAGCCAATTACTCTGTTAGACATGACATTATCTAAGGCACTATAGAGAAGATGCCTAACTTTTGCATCCTTTGCAATTGATGAGATGTCCTCATGAGTCAAATCTTTCTTTTCTTTTGGAACAGTCTTTTGTTCTTGACCAGCAACAACATGAGACAATTTAGTTGGCATGTGAGGACCATCATTGATTCTATCAAGATATTCTGGATCTGTGGCTTCTAGAAACATGGTCATCTTAACCTTCCATATTGGATATTCCACTGGTTTGAGAATTGGAACCCTGATTGTCTCATATCGACTAACAGAAGTTGGTTGAACCTTCTGAACATTAGTACCTGCCTGAGTATTTTCAGCCATGATTATACTTGTGTTTAGATCAAAAACTGTATATATTTAACAGCCTTGGCTTTGATACCAATTGTTAGGCCGAATACACAATATATAATCAAGTATACATTTAATAATAATAATAAGAATACTGTTTATGAACAATAAACTGTATGGAATTAATAACTCCTCTCTCAGTGATGTAAAATATCACAGAGAGCTGCTAGGTTACAAAGAATGATAATTCACGTATTCGCATCCCTTTTAGGGTTAACCTATCTGTGTTTATATAGTACACAGCTACATACAATTCTAATTGATATTCCTATAAATTAGCTATACAATTAATATCAATTAAGAATTACTTCCGTCTTCTATTCCGTTTCCTTAGCTATCTCGATATCTCTTTGCTTCTTTCCATCTTCAAAGAATATCGCTTCTAGAATCTTCATTGACTTCACCGACAGATAAGCAAACTCTGACCATCAGACTTTAACAAACTCTGACTGGTCCTCCAGCTAAACTTTGACTAGTCCTCCAGCTAAACTCTGATAGTTTCCTGGTACTTTAAACACTGATAAACAAACATCAGCAATTATATCTAACATAGCAACTCCAAGAGAATAACTAAATTGACTCATAAACTGAAATATAAAGAATTTGAAGCAAAAACTTGCTCCAACACTCTTCTTAGTCGTCTCTTAAAAATTTAAGAACTCCTCTTACTTCCTTATGTTTAAAGGATTGTTGAGTCACTTAGCAAAAAAAAAAAAAGATTGTTGAGTCATTCCTTATATCATTTTCTTAAATAAAATATTCACTTCTCTCCAAATTTATTCATCTTTTTCTCTTTACTACAATATAAAAAATGTAGGTGAAGTTTGAATTTAATAATATAATAATAATAAAAAGTTTATATAGGGAGTATTATTAGAATTGTCATTTCTTATAATATTCTAAATTATTAAGAGATTAATTTTTTATAATATTTATAAGAAATACATATTATTCATCGAGCACAACAATGCATCTGCGAGTATCAAAATCCTTCCAATTCAAAGCATCCTGCACTCTTTGCATACTCCCAAATGCAAAACTAAGTTGGTTTTACGGTAAATTGCTATTTTCTTAGAAATTAATCATCTTTTCCGACTCTTTCAAAAAAAACATCTTTTCTGATAATGAGTATGCTAAAGTGACAATCCTTAATAGATACAAACTCATTGCGACAGTTTCTTCTGGTATTAGCTGCACTAGCTTGTTTATGTTAAGAGATACCGTCCTCCAATCTAGTTAATTAATTTGTGCGTGTGGGTAATAGGGTGAAATGTAAATGGCACGTGACACCCACATGCCCAACTATCATTTATGTAGGCATGCCTTTTCCGTATTTGTCAATTCGTTTTATTAATTTTTTACAATTATAATAATATTATATAATTCTAAATATTATAATAAATATTTACAATTAAATGTTCTAAAATAGGACAAGATAAATATTTTCTATACATTTGTAATCAAATAAATATCAACATTTAAGGCCTAATTACTCATGAAATAGATTAAAAAAATTAATGTCTATTAGACAAGAAAAATTAATATTAAACAAACTGGCATGCTATTTATATAATGCATGCCCAAGACATATCAGTGTAAACTAGACCCGACAATTTTCGACACGACACGAAACGACACAAAAATTTAGTATTTGGGTTTGCATTTTTAGTACACGAAACGAAAGTACACGAACACGAAAGTACACGATCGAGATTTAGTGTCGAGTTTGTGTTTACCCTTCAAGTACACGACACGACACGAAGTAAATAAATAAATATTTATAAATTAATATTTATATTAGATATTTTTATATTTTTATTAGATACTTAACATTTATTTATGTGATTATACATGAATTTATAATATTATTTGTAAATATTATGTAAATATATATTTTTAATACATATTTGTAAAAATATTACCGAAAATTTTAATATTTTAATACATTTACTTATTTATTTTTATTTTTATTATTAATTAGAATTACACGAAAACACGACACGAAAAGTACACGAAACGAAAGTACACGAACACAAAATTACACGAACCCTAAATGGGTGGTTTTGGGTTTAGCATTTAGATACACGAAAAACGAAAATACACGACACGAACGAATTTCCGGGTCTAGTGTAAACGATATATTAATCTCACTTTTATGTTTTAACTTAAATGCTGCTAATTGGCAATATACTTTATATAGCTGTTTTATATATTTTTAACGACAGCCCGTCTAGCTCAGTTGGTAGAGCGCAAGGCTCTTAACCTTGTGGTCGTGGGTTCGAGCCCCACGGTGGGCGATCCGTTTTTTAAAATTTGATGAGAACTTCAGTCTATTTTCGCTGCATCAACAAATCGAAATGTTTGATACTTTATTTTCACTGCATCGCTCAATTGTTTTGTCAGTCCACCCCACATATGAAAATAATGTGTAAATTAAAAAATTAAATATCAAAAAGATCACTCAACTTGCAAGTTGGTCACAAAATTTGTTGTTAAAATTTTTATATTAAATAATGTATTTTTCACTTTATACCTAAAAAAATCATTGAATTTGTGTATATATCACATTTCTGTTAATAATTCCACTATCAGGGTAAATCATCGAATTATATTCATATTACAAACTATAAACTAACTTTTTTTTTAAATTAAAATAATCTAAGTGATGTATTGTTTTCTTATTATTTTTATACAAACTAAATGCATTTTAAATTTGGTTCAAAAATGCTCTTTAAATTAGTATAACTTTATAAATAAATAATTTTATCCCACAAGTAAACCATCATGTATTTTAATTAAAAAGATAAAATAAATATATAATTTAATGATTTGATTGCAAGTTTTTTTGAGTTGGATGACACAATTGCAAGTTAGGTATGAGTTAGAATAATATTAAGGAGCCACGTCAGCATGCGAAGTCACAATTCCGTTTGATTTTTATCGTTTTCTAACAGCGATGATCTTATTGAAAGTTTTAAACAATTTAGTGATTTGACTGCAAGTTTTTTGAGTTGGATGACCTACCTGCAATTTTAGCCCGAGTTGAGTGACTTTTTTGCCATTTAACCTAATCGGATATAGAGCATTTCCTAAAGATTTAAAATTTCTAAATAATTTTAAAAAATTTGAGATATTCAATCTCAACTTTTGATAATATTAAAAGTTACTAGCTTATAGCTCGTGCAATGTACGGATATTTTTTTAATATTGTTTATTATATTAATTCATAATTTTATTATTATTCATATTCTTTTTAATTTTTTAATTTTATTAATATTTATAATTCTAAAATATTATTGTCTTTTTGATATATTGTTTACGAATTTCGAATCTTGGACTTTTACAAAAGTAATTTATCTATCAACATATAAAATATTACTTGCCATTATATTAAACGGTTCTAATCTATTTATTTTAAGATCCAATGATACTTACTTTTTTGTAGTATTATCGTTTCTTAACGACCAAAACTCTACACTTTATTTTTTAATATATTTAGAGATAAAAATATTAATTTTTATATTTGATAAGTAATTGATGGAGTTCGAAAACCTCAAAATTATCACCTATTTATTTTAAAGTTGAACTATTCTTATTTTTTTATGTTATTGTACCGTGACGACCAAAATTATAGATAAAATATACTCGCTCTATCCCAACAGATTGTCAACACTTTTCTTTTTAAGATGTTTCATCCAAGTATTAACATTTCATAAAATAGTACATTTTTCTTCATTAATTTTAGCAAGTCCCACCAACTTCCCCATTTTTCTTCCCTTTTTCTTTATTTCTTAACTTTCGTGCCCCACCCAAATGTTAAAAATTGGGTAGGACGAAGGGAGTGTAATATTAATATGTTATTGAGTTGATTCGAAACTTAAATTACTGTTAGTATGTTATTAATATGAAAATTAAGATCCCGACTTCTGAGATAGTAACTAATCATTTGAGTGCATTATATCGACTATCTAATTACTCACTATTCTAATTTATAGATAAATCAAAATATATGTTAGGTAAATATTTAACAATAGATGATTAGATTTATTTGTTTTACATGTATTGTGATCTTAGGAAAAGTATGGTGAGATTAACCTCATGATCCTTTTTTAGTATAATTATTATATTTAAAATTATCGTTAATAAAATAAGAAACTCTCAATTTTTAATAATATTAATATTATCATTTTATATTTGTTATATGTAAAATAATATAATATAATTTGGATGAATCAAATTGTATGCCCCTTAAAAATTGTTATGTTAATATTAATTGTTTAGTTTTTACAGTAAAATTTGCAACATAAATTCATGTACATGATTTCTCTTACGTCTCTCTTTTAACATATGGTGCATAAGTATTATTGTTAGCCAAGGTATACATGGGCATTATATTGAAAATTTTTTAATAACGTAATTGATACAAATTTTTAGCTATAATATACATGAACATTATATTGAGAATTTTTTATAAATTCTTAGCTATGGTATACATGAACATTATTTTGAAAATCATCTAGAATTTCAGTACCTCTATCGTTGATAAAAATTTGTAAAATTCTTGAAAGTCATTAATCTAAAAAAAGTTATTAACAATACTGAAATAATACCACTCCCTTAGTTCATTTATTATTTAATATGAATCGATATATCAAACATTATTATTATATCACTTGAAAAAAAAATCATGAGTTTTTTAATAAGATTTGACATGACTTTAATCTATAGAAAATCATCTAGAATTTCAGTACCTCTATCGTTGCTAAAAATTTGTAAAATTGTTGAAAGTCATTAATCTAAAAAACGTTATTAACAATATTGACATAATACCACTCCCTTAGTTCATTTATTATTTAATATAAGTGTTCATCTCCAACAATACTCTTTATAAATTTAAGAGTCACTAAAAGATTTTTGATGCAATATTTTTGTTTTTTTCTCAACTTTTGAGATGCATATTATAAGTGTCACTTATAATAGGCATCTTCGTATATTTTTGTTTTTTTTCTCAACTTATAATAAAAAGCTTATGAGATGCTCTTACAATAGGTCATGTTTTTAAGATAGGCTCATTTTCTCATTATTATAAGTGTAAATGAATATATTTTGGTTTTTTCTTTTTAACGTTTGGAACGCATCAAGAAAGTGATATGATAAATTATTTATATCATTTATTATAGAGATACTGTTATGGATTAAAAAAAACGTGCTTGTAAATTAATTGCTGGAATTTAAGAGAGCTTCGAGTTTTAATGGTTGTTCTTGCGTTTCGAGACAAAATCGGTTCTCGCAAGATGCCTACGTATCTCAATCAGTGCTGAGAATCAAGCCAAAGACGTAGTTCTGATTGTAGGATCAGGTCCTTTATATAGGCGTCTGGAGCCTCGTATTTATAGTAGGTTTAGGAGTCTTAGCTAATAAGTCTCCTTTTTGATAATGGATAAACATCATATTTCTTGCTGAATAAGTCTTTTCCTTGTTGATAAAGGCTATGACTCATTAATTGGGATTCTGGATCCTTCTTTGATAAATTTACCATATTTTGGACTCTTTTCATGAGCTGTATATTTTCCCTATTTATTAATTAATAAATTAATAAATAATCAGGGTTTTGGGCCTTGAATATTGGGCATTTCCAATGAATCATCAATTATATTTCTATAATTACTTTTCTGTCCATATCAGATACATACAAAATTACATAATTTAAAGAAAAAATATTTTTTTTCGTCATTCAACTAGTTACCGTTTTAGAAACGTATAACTAAATTATGAATTGATTCTAAATTAAACATGAACTTAATTAATTATTTGTAAACAACTACTCCGTTAAAAATTATTAACAAACATTAAATTTTATGTCCACCTATTAAAAAAAGACCACGTGAATGGTGACATGGCTGATGAGTAATTAAAACAAAACAATAAAAGAAAATTACATATGATAACGAACAAATTTATCAATCAGTTGTGTTATCAAATTCATAAATTTCATTCACAATGACAAACTATTCAGATTGCTTCATTCTTGGATTGCAACATCAACTTTAAACAACTAAATTCAGTCTTCGAATACTTCAAAGGAGCCTCCAAAGCTTCAATTTTTCTCACCAAAACAACTTACACCATTCAAAGGAGAATGATCCATTGATGAACTCAACATGATGGAAGTCATTGATATGGAGATATTACATGAATCCTAAGTTATAAATATTTCTAATTGAGAAAGAGAAAGATATATAAACCAATAAATGAACCGTTACTTACACATAAACTGAACATGGGGTTAAAAAAAGAAACATGAAAATAATATAAATAAACTGTTACACATAAAGAGGATTCAAGTGAGAGAAATGAGCAAGTGGCGTCTAAATGAGTCCAATTCATTCTCCAGTTCATATGTCTAGTCAGCACAACATGTAATAGAATTAGTTAGATGATTAGATACAATTATGTGTGTGTAATGTTTACTAGTAGATGCAAGCTGTATATATACTCTCTAAGCTGTAATCTTACTGATTAAGTTTTCCAGATAATAAAATACACTTTAGTTTTCTTCTTCTCCAAGTTGTAAGTTTCATGTGTCCGCAACTTTAATTGCAGAACTTTATTGTTTATGATATGGTATCAGAGCTATGATCTCTGTATATCTTGTTCGTTATCGTCTTTGATGCGTTCATATGCTTTCGTAGTGATTTATGAAAATTCCTCACCTTCTCAAACTATATCAATGGCGAGTCAAGTGATTGATATCAATCATCCGTATTTTTTGAGTTCATCAAATTATCCAGGCCTTGCTCTTGTTACTGAGGTACTCACAGATCACAACTATCAACACTGGATCAGATCAATTATAATCGCTCTTTCTGCCAAGCTTAAACTCAGCTTCATTGATGGATCTCAACCTAAACCAGCGGTTAATTCACCTCAAATCTCTCTCTGGAAACGCAGTAATGATCTGGTAATATCCTGGCTTCTTAACTTTGTTTGTCCTGATATCAAGAAAAGTATCGTTTATTTCAGTACTACTAAGCTAATTTGGGATGATCTTGCTACGCGATATGCACAAAATAATGTTCCACATTTGTTTAATTTGCGTAAAGAACTAGTTTCTCTCACACAGGGCACTAAGAGTATAACAGCGTATTTTACACAATATCTTGGTTTAATTGATGAACTAGAGAGTTTAGCTCCAATTCCGAGATGTACTTGTGTTTCGAGCACTTGTTCTTGTTCAATTGCATTGAAATTAGATCAATATGAACGACAAATTCATCTTAGTCACTTTTTAATGGGATTGAATGACACGTTTACATCAACTCATGGTCACATCCTTCTTATGACACCTTTGCCTGATCTAAGTCAAGCTTATGTTATGCTTCTTCAAGAAGAAAATCAGAGAAATAATGTTCAGCATATGTCTATTGCTTCTGATCACATTGCTATGAATGTGAAGTTCTCTAATTCTTCTCTCGGTTCCAACAAAACTAAGTTCTCTTAGCAACGGGATGATAGAAAAGACAGTGATGTGAATGTTGTTTATGACTATTGTAAATTTACTGGGCATTCTAAGGACAATGTTTTTCTCTTCACGGTTATCCTAAGTGGCATAGGTTGTATGGTCAACCTAAGCCTAAAGTTCGTACTCCAACTGCTAAGAAGAACTCTACTCTTGTTATTACAAATGTTGTTAATACTACTTCCCTCTCTGATGCACCTCATACTACAGTTCAGCATGAGGTGTCTACTACCAGCTCATCCTCTATGATGAATCAATTGTCTGATTCTCAATGTTATCAACTCATTCACATGCTACAGGCTCAGCTAAAGCCTTTTACTGCTCCTTGGATTAATAATCCTGCTAGTAATGCTGCAGGTACTTCTACACATTTTTTCACCAATTCTGTTATATTTGCTTCACCTGTTACATTTAACAATTCTATTCATACCTAGATATTGGATTCTGGTGCTACGCACTATATCACTCCTTATTCGTAGTTAGTAAGCAATTCTCATGTTGTTAATTCTGAGCCACATCTGCCAAATAAGGACATTTGTCATGTAACATACATTGCAGAAGTTCATTTCTCTTCTAGTTTGATATTAACAGAAATGTTGGTAGTTCCCACTTTTCAATGTAACTTACTGTCTATTGCTCAATTGGATAATCACACCTCATGTTCTGTCACTTTCTCTGCAACTAAATATGTCTTACAGGACTCAGCTATGAAGAAGGGGAAAGAGATTGGTAACTTGTCTGAAGTCTTATACCAATTTAGTTCCTCTCTTGTTTGTACTACATCTGTTGTTCCTACTGTCATGAATTCCACATCAGTCAACACTCTAGCTTCTTCCTCCACCACTCAATGACACTGGAGATTGGGTCACCCCTCTTTAAATGTTCTCAGTCATATTTCAAGTATTTCTTTACCTGTTAAAACTTAAACCTGTAATGTCTGACTGTGACATATGTCATTTAGCCAAAAAACCAGACTTCATTTTCCTGTAAGAGAAAACAAAAGTACCGTTGTCTTTGATATCATCAACTGTGATATCTGGGGTCCTTACAGGACCACAACTCATGGTCATTGTAATCAGTTTTTGACTATAGTGGATGAATTTTCAAAATGCACTTGGTTATTTTTATGCTTGATGAGTAAAATTATAATATCACAAGTGCACGATGTCTGTTGTTAGCAGAAACTAGCAAGTACGGGATCGTATCCACAAGAAGACAAGTTTCAAGATATTTAATCTAATTATTGCAAATTGTTTCTAGAGAAGAACTATATTTGAGAAATTAATCTTAGTAATGCAAATAAATGTGGTTTATAATCAATTAACTAAAAGTCTAGGGCAATCGAGTTCACAATGTTTTCACCAAAATGGTTTTTAAGCTAAAGCAACTAAAGTGATCACCTAGCTAGATTATGTTAATCTCTCTCAAGTATTAACACTCTTGAAACATGATTACACAATAATAGATTTTAGTAATTTAACCGGTCAAATGATTAGAATATGTGTTTATCTCTCTCGAGTATCAACATTCTCAGAATTTCAATGATGCTCTCGCATTCACATTCATTCGGCTAATTATATGTATGCCTCTAATGAGTACATTATCTCTCGGTCTATTACCATTCAAACTACTGTGAAATCAATACATTATCATGGTATAAACATGGTTCTCCCTTGCGCCCTAGAATATGACTACTCACTCATAATAGGAATGAAAGCAAGGAAAAAAATTAAAAGAGCCATATAAAACATGTACGATTAAAGCAACAGAAGATGAAGAAATACCTCACACTTATATTAATGAAGAACAAAAGTATCCAAGCTAACACAAAGCATATGATGAAAAAGTTGAAGAACAAGAACCCTAGCTCCTCGAATGAAAAGTATGTATATCCCTGTCTAATCACCAAAACTAATAATATAAAATCCGATAATAAAAACCTGGTCCCTATCCTCTAATAATAAAAGTATTTTGATACTTTAATTAATTTACAAATGAATCTTCTAAACCGAATAGGATTCTCTAATAAAATTCGCAGCTGTCTGATCTCTCCAGTTTTTGGGCTTCTTCAGTTGAATTTTGCTAACTGGACCATCTCAGAATTAAAGAGAATTCCACAAGCTTCGCGTGGGCTGTAAGATCATCAAAATCGGCTTCTAGAACTCAAGATAGAGCCCAAAATAACTTTTTTTCTTCAAATCCTTCCAAGTTTAGAACTTCCTTATATCCTACAATAAAACATCAAAATCTATTAAATAAATATCCAAATTAATGCAAAACACATTAAATATGAGAATAGAATCATCTAAAAAATATATTCTATCAATGCTCTGCCAAATCTCAAGTGTCTAGCTTACTTAAAAATTTTATTGTCTTTGTATCCACACAATTTCATATTACTATTAAAACAATTCATTCAGATAATGGTACATAATTTATAAATCGAGATCTTCAAGATCATTTGTCAAAGTTAGGCATCTTGCACCTATTTACTTGTCCTCATTTTCCTCAGCAGAATGGTAATGCTGAAAGAAAGCATCAACATTTATTAAATGTTGCTAGATCATTGAGATTTCAATCCCTTCTTCCAATTTCTTTTTGGGGTTGGGGTTGGGGTTGGGGTTGGGTTGGGGTGGGGGTGTGGGTGGGGGGGGGATTGTGTTTTGACAGCTACACACTTAATCAATTTTTTGCTTACACATGTACTAAACTACAAATCTCCTTATGAAGCCTTATTTCATAAACCTCTAGACTATTCTTCTCTTAAAGTTTTTGGTTGTTTGTGTTATATCTCAAATTTATATGATAAACCTGATAAGTTTGCACCAAAATCTATTAAATGTGTTTTTCTGGGAGATCTATTTCACAAAAAGGGATACAGAGTCATGTGCTTACAAACTAAGAAATGTTATGTATCCAGAGATGTCAAGTTTGTTGAGGATATATTTCCTTTTCAATCAATATATAGTCCTATTGTTCCATTATCTAAAACTTCTCAATTTACGATTTTTCCTTTTCATGAATACATATCTTTTGATCATAATGAGTATAGTCTTATCACTGTACCTGAGTATAGTCATGTTCTTGATCATGTTACTCCCAGTCCTAGTCCAACTACTAGTTCTAGTCCACTTGGTAGTTCTAGTCCACCTATACTCTCTGATTCTAATCACAATGTTGTTATCCCTATCACACAACCTTCAGTCATTGCTTCTACTAGACCTGTTAGACATAAACAGGTTCCCACCAAGTACAAAGACTTCACAGGTTTACCATAGCTCAATCAAATTCCCTCTTCTTCTCTTGTTGTATGTCAGTCCTCAGGTATCTCTCTTTCTTGTTGCTACCCTCTTTCACACCATACCATATGAGTTATGAAAATTTCACTCCTTTATATCAGAAATTTATTTCTGCTACTGCTTCTCTTACCACTCCATATACTTACAAACAGGCAGCTACTAATGCAAACTGGTTACAAGCTATGAAACTAGAGCTTCATGATTTAGAAAGCAATAACACATGAGAGTTAGTTCAGAAACCTTCAAATCAGCTTATTGTTGATTGCAAGTGGTTATTTAAGGTGAAATACCTCCCCAATGGTACTGTTGACAGATTCAAAGCCAGACTAGTGGCTAAGGGGTTCACTCAAACCTATGGGTTGTATTATTTTGAGACATTTGCACATGTGGCCAAGATGACCACAGTGAGACTCTTGATTGCTTTGGCTTCTGCTCAGTATTGGTCCATATCTCAACTTGATGTTACCAATGCTTTTTTGCATGGTGACTTATATGAGGAGGTCTACATGAAGTTACCTCATGGCTATTTTGATTTGTCATCCAGTCCTCATCTAAATCAACTATCTGATTGCTCAAATCTTGTTTGCAAATTAAAAAAGTCAATCTATGGCTTGAAGCAAGCCCTTGGGTGTTGGTTCACCAAGTTTGCCACCACTCTCAAATCCTATAATTTTACTCAATGTCATGCTGATAATAGCCTCTTTACTTTACATACTTCTTCCAAATTTGTGGCAGTTCTAGCCTATATAGATGACATCTTAATCACTGGAACTGACAAACTTCTCATTCAACAAATTATTTCATACATGGGTACTGCTTTTAAGGTCAAGGATTTGGGTCCCTTGAAATATTTTTTAGGGCTTGAAGTGGCTAGATCTTCTTCTGGTATCTACTTGCATCAAAGCAAGTATACTTTAAATATATTGAAAGACTCTGGTCTTCTGGGTTCGAAGCCATCGAAGATCCCCATGGAACAAAATCATAATCTTCAATAGTATGAGAGTCCTTTTCTTTCAGCTTCTGCTATTGCTAGTTACAGGAGATTGGTGGGTAGGCTATTGTATTTGACAGTTACCAGACCTGATTTGGCATACTCACTTCAGGTTTTATCTTAATTCATTGCTCAGCCTTGCTCTGATAATCTTATTGTTGCTCAAAAACTGGTTTGATATCTAAAGAATTCTCCTAGTCAAGGTTTATTTTTTGCTGCTCAAACCTCATTCACTCTTACTGCTTATTGTGACTCTGATTAGGGAGGCTGCAAAACTTCCAGACAATCTCTCACAGGATATTGTATTATGTTTGGAAAATCTTTAATTTCTTGGAAGTGCAAGAAACAGCAGAATGTTTCTCGGTCCTCTATAGAGGCCGAATATCGGTGTATGGCTGATACATGTTGTGAAATTACTTGGTTGCTTCATCTTTTTCAGACTTTTGGACTATTTCATTTAACCCATGTCAAGCTCTTCTATGACATAAATATGCCTTGCATATTGCTTCTAATTCTGTATTTTATGAGAGAACCAAACATATCAAGTTGAATTGTCATCTAGTTCGTGAGAAACTGCAGTTTGGTGTTATTGTTACCGCTCATATTGGTTCACAAAATCAGCCTGCAGATATGCTCACCAAAGCTTTGCCTTCTTCCCCATTGTCATTTCTTATGTCCAAGTTATTTGCAATCTCTTCTCTTTCAATCCTCCAACTTGAGGGGGATGTTACACATAAAGATGATTCAAGTGAGAGAAAAGAGCAAGTGACGTCTAAATGAGTCCAATTCATTCTCCGGCTCAAATGTCTAGTCAGATACAAGCCTGTGTGTGTAATGTTTACTAGTAGATGCAAGCTATATATATACTCTCTAAGTTGTAATCTTATTTATTAAGTTTTTCGGATAATACAATACACTTTAGTTTTGTTCTTTTCCAAGTTGTAAGTTTCATGTGTCAGCAACTTTAATTGCAGAACTTTATTGTTGGTGATCAACTATGTCAATAATTTTTTTTCACATACTTAACACTAAAAAATCAAATGTAATAATGGAATGCTTAAAATGATAAACAAATGTAAATGCTTACAATAAATAAACATTTAGTTCAGTGACACGTTTTTAAAAAGGTAAATAGTTGAGTGATAATTTTTTTTTGATTTTTCCTAATTTAAATTGTATCAATAATATATATTATATTCTCTAATTTGTCATTTCCATAATTAATAATTATGTATTAACATTTAAATATTAAATATTAAATATTAAATTTAATTTATGCATTGCGTGTTGTAATAGGGGTGTATTCAATTCAGATTTGGATAGAATCATAATAATTTATAGATTTTACAAAATTGTTAATGATTTTAATTTTACGTAGATTCTTGCATAATTGATGTAAAATCTTGTATGGTTGATAGTCCGGCAGATTTTGAAACATTTCACAAATCTATTAATATAGTCGGATTACCCATTTTATTAAATTCAAAAAAGTCCATAAAATTTTTAATATCACTTAGATTTAATGAATTTTTTAAAATTTCAATTGAATACACCTCGATTTTAAAATATAATTAATAATTCAAATTGAATACCGTCGAATTTTATAAAATTCAAATTAAATAGCTTTGAATTTCTAAAATTCAAAAAATCTTTTAAATCCCCAATTGGATGCACCCCGTTTAGTATTTGATTATTGACAATATTACCCGCCTTTGGCTTCTATTTCTCGACTATGTTAGTATTTAGTAGTAGACCTAGCAAATCGAATAATCGGATCGGATTAATTCGGATCGGATCAATTTTCGGTTTATGATATATTTTGATAATATTCGGATTGGATCGGATCTGATTCGGTTCGGATCTAATTTCGGTTTTGCATGATTTTGATCAATTTCGGTTCGGATCGGATTGATTTCGGATCGAATATATTTCGGATCAAAATCGGGTGAATTTCGAAATAAAATCGGATCAAGATCGAGTCGGATCATTTCTGGTCTTTTCTTGTTTCAGATCAGATTAAATTCGAGTCGGATCATTTCGGGTCTTTTCTTGTTTGAGATCGGATTTTATTCAGATAAAAAAAGTTCAATTTTGAATAATGTCGTATCAATTTTATCATCATCGAACTTAAATAATTTTTATTAGTAAATTTGTCAAAGTACTGCTGAAACTTGATAAGATTATATTCAAATACATAATTTACGAGACATATATGTAATTCATTGATAAGAAAAAGAAAATTTGATTAAGTAGATATAATTTTTCAGTCTCGGGACTTAAGGTCAGAAACAATGTTTCCACTAAATGCGTAATTTTATAATTTAAAAAATAATTTTAATGCCCAAATGAAAATATAAAATAATATTTAGCAAATATCTTTATTATTTATCTTTATATTATATAAAGGAGAATCCCGATATGCTCTCACGTCATTTGAAAAATAAACATTTTTTTGATCTTAATTTGTAAAAAAAAGTAATTTATATTATTATATAATCGCCGAAACATTAATTTTTTTTGTTTTTTTTGGTTTTTTGTCCTTTATTCTAATAATAATTAATAAAATAATATAATTATATACTTATTATTATATAATAACCGAAACATTGAAAGTTCTGATTTTATGATTTTCTATTTTTTGATTTTCGATTTTCGATTTTCGGTCCTTATCCAATAATGAATAATATTAACGGGACGATTGCCTATTCTGATAAAACACTTTACCTTGTAACTAAAACATATTATCTTTTATAAAACACCTAAAAAATATCGATTATGCAATACATCTCAATCTTTAATATTGCATTGTCTAATTTCTAGTAATACCAATTATACAATATACCTTTCAACCATTAATACACTCCTAAAATAATATATATTATATTTAATCGATAATATTATAATGACCAATAACTAATTAATTACTTTTTTTAGCTAAAATATATCATCTTTTCTGTATTTTCACACTAAAATGCTTTCCTTTCTAAAAATATTACAGAAAACATCTATATAATTATTATCAAGCATGTCATTTAAAATATTATTTAATCGATAATATTTATTGATTGTTTTAATATCTAGCTTGGAAAACTTCTCTATTCTGTTGCCTAATTTGTTAAAGTATGTTTTTGTATAATCTTTATTTTGTTGCCTAATTTGTTAAAGTATGTTTTTGTATAATCTTTATTTTGTTGCCTAATTTGTTAAAGTATGTTTTTGTATAATAAAAGTTTTAAATTTAGCAGATATGTATTGTATTCACTTAAAATGTGTATTCGCAGATTCAAGCCAATAAATTTAAAAAACATGTCGTCTGACTCATGATTCCATTGTACAAGTGATGAACATAATTGTCGAATATACAATACAAGTGAGGTATCTATTGATGTTTGTGAAGAAATAAAAGTATAATTGATTCTCAAGGATATTCAAGCGGTTATTATTCAATGTTTATTATTTAAAAAATTTCTTATAAAATGATTATGCCATGATACATTTTTGCAAATTTCTCATAAAACAAATAGCATATTTTTAATATTCTTTTTTACTATACCACATTTTTTTAAATAAACTTTTAAACTTTAGGATAGCCTTTTGGGTCGTTGATTATATATATGTATATAATTTTTAATTAGTACAATCAAGGATCAAGTTAACAACTTACATAGACAATAAACTTATTATATAATTAAACTATACAGGTTAAGTTATATTATATCTACAACAATTATCAGTGACTAAACAAAATGTTATGTTTAAAAAATGGTAACCGATGTTTAGAGGCAAGAAATATATATCATATAAAAAAATATCAAAACTGACCATACTAAACAAAGGTCAAGCATAAATTAATTTCCACATTATAATTTATCGGATCTATTTTGGTTCGGTTACTTTCAGTTTCAGATTTATATCGGATACAGTATTTCGAGTCCTATTTGGTTAGGATAATTTTTTATTCGGGTCCAATTGGTTACGGGTCACAATCGGATATATTATTTCAGATTACTTTCGGTTAAATTATCGGTTTGGGTAAATTTCGGGTCGGATAAAATCGATTTTCGGATCATTTTCGGGTTTAACTAACTGATTCATATTTCAGTTCGGATCGGATTGTTTCGGATTCGGTTAAATTTCGGATTATATAATTTGGATACAAAATCGGATCTCGGTTCCATGAATTTCGGTTCGGTTTTTCGGTTCCAGACCCATTTTACCATGTCTACTTAGTAGTATGTTTCATATTACTATTCAACATTTGCTGTATGCGAGTTAAATGAGCACGCACTTGAAGAGTCAAGGATACCACTGAGTTCCTCTTCAGAGCTGCTAAATGAAATTGCTTTCAAATTGATTCATTAAGTAAATGTTTCACCACCATTATCACTCATAAATCTCTTCTTTCATTATACTATAATACCCCGCTGCAAGTAACGATATATACAATAGGATACGAAGTAGGCTATTAAACGAACAAATGTAATTAAAAGGCATAAGCAATGTGATTAGATTGAAAATAGCTCATGCTGGTCCATGCCATCCAATATATCCAAAATGCTCGACTTTTGATGCCCGGGCTCCAAGAATCTTCTTGGAGAACTGCCAGTGCTCCTACTTAATGCCCAAACTTTAATTGAACCCTTTCTGCCGATCGCAAATTCTTGGCTTTTGCTTCTCCCAGTAACCAATTTTCTCCGCTTCACTACGTCCTCCAATAAATTTACGTCTTCAGAAGAAAGTTTTTTCTCTTTGGCATCACGGTTACTGTCTAATGATGATGGTGCTTGCGTCACAATCTGGGTGATCATTCCTTTGCGTGTCGGAAATTGAACTGGCAAAGCCTTGAATCCGCTGTCTTTGTACCTAACTGAGTTGATTAGACGGTGAAGGAAAACCACCAATTCAAGGATGTATTGATCCATCTTTTGCTTATCTGCATGATACAGTGTCTGTAAACGAATTACGCTGCTGTTTGCACCAGTCTTCTTGCCGCCGAAATCCATACTGTCAAATAGGAACAACAATATTAGTACTCGCATCAATACATAAAGGTACAAGTCATGGACCAGAGAACTGTTCACTGACCCAGTGTTTGCCCACTCTCCAACCCAACCAAAACCTTGATGCGCTCTGTTCAATTTCCATCAGAAAAATAAACTTAGTGAAGCGCTTAGAAATTAACAAGACCAAGTAGATAAGAACAAAAATTCTGCTTCTTATAGAAAGCATATTAAAGTTGGTTACAGTGTGGAATTGCACATACTTGGTAGTGTCCGCAGCAACTGGAACAAGCCACTGGAGAGTCTTCTCCATTTCAGCTTTAATTTGAGGAACCGTAAGCTGAAAATCAATATATTACACAGAGGTAAGACATAATAAGAACACTAAAACATGCCCGCAAAAATCCAGGAAGTAATAACAACAAGGAACTTGAGGAGAGTGCATACTTCTTCCTTGGTATCAAATGCCTGTAACCGTGAACGCAAAGCCGTCTTGACACTGGCTGGTAACCCATTGTACAATCCATCTCTCGTATTAGGAGGGAGAGAAGTAGGCCGACATGCCTATTTATGTGATGTGATTAGTAGAAACAATCACATTACATCAGCTCAATCACAAAAAACCAGCCACAAGAAACTTCAAAACAAAAATAATATGACTAGCACTTACAATGTTATCCATTTGAGTGATTATGTGAGCATAATGTAAAGCAAGACCAGCAATACCTAGTCTTTCGGGTTTATTACAAGCCTTTGTTCCAGTAGATGTCGCACCTGCCACTTCCATAGCAAAAACATAATAAACTGACGGACCGAGTTGCACGAAGTTTATAACAACACTATACACGATGAAGTAATATTTCATAATTCAAAACAACTAAGCAGCAATCACTTGATAGTGATCCCTCTATCACATTGTAATCTCTAGATATTTTTATCCAATCAGTGATGCCAGATAATATTTGCTTTGGACCTCCAAACTACAAATCAAGTAAATACATGCATATACATACCATTATCCCCAAATGCTTCCAAGATGTCTTGATGTATGAAGGTTACTATATCGACGAGCTTCTCTACAACCTGTATAGGTAGAAAAAGGAGGAAATCTGTCAAACTTAAATAGCTGCAGAATTTGCAGAGCTTATTGACTTCTCAGTGTTCAGTTTATTCATTCATAATCATCAGTACTATGTGAAATAATCAATTTTGGTGAAACATTAAAACACTTGTAACTGTAAACTGATGCAAGGATGCAGTCTGAAAACATAATAATATACTGGACAACATACTTCCTCCACACTTCTGTACCAAAGAGATTTCTTTTTCAAGCTCTTCACAAGTTTTGTTTGATGCTTTAGCTCAGATTGTAAAATCACGAGACCCTCACCTACAATACAAGCACAATGAATAAGTTATCAAAAATATTCCTCTTGTATATACAGATAAAAGAAAAAGAGCTGTGAATTGAGGAACTATGTCAATGATCTTGCAAACTTCCTGTTCCGTTAACACTGCAATATAAACAGCATCAGATGGAAATGTACAGGTCCTTGATGATGCAGAGCGTAAAACAATTAAATTAGTTGTTAATTGTTTTATATTATTATTTAGATATAAGTATGTTTGTAATTCTAATTTGATTATCTATTTTGGAACATTCTAGATTATAGTAGTAAAATAAAAGAAGGATTTGTTTCCTTTAATTAGGTATTTAGTTTTCAGGAAATTGCTTGGCCTCCAAGTAATAGTTATCTATTATGAGGTAGAGATGATTATTATGAATTGAAATCTGCGGATTTTGTGCTTTTTGCTGATTCTCTACGGAGATAGGCCTTTATCCCCTTGTTTTACCCTTCCCTCTACCCCTGTCCTACATCACTTGAGCTAAGTTCTAGTCAAGAAAATCATGAGCTTTTTTAAACTAATTAAAATTTCAAAGTCTGCCACATAATGATAAGTACAAAATTAAGCTTAATCCTCAGAGATCAAAGCTCTCTAACTCCAGTAATATACACAGTACGAGGTAATGGTCAATCAGACAGAGGGACACATGTACTTCAAAGATCTACATGGGCCGTCACCCTCCACTTCGGCAGATTTTACACTAGAATAAAGTGTTGGGCATTTTTTGTGCCATAAGTAGCATTGGGCAGCTTCTGTAATCAAAATTATTGGGTAAAAGCAAAATGTGAAAGTTCTGAAATTTTTTCAATTAATTATGCAAAACTCTAAAATTTGTTTAATTAAAAGTATATTGGTTGGGAATTGTGTAAAATATCATTAGTTTTATTGTTGGAATTGTTAATTCTGAAAAATAACAGACAAAGATAGTCATTAAAAGGTACGGAATGGACTGTTTTGGACATGTGTATAATTTTGTAGAAATAAATTGCATGAACTGTATCAGGTATGGATGGCGTGGCCACAACGTTTGGCACCCTTTACTATTGTGTGCTGTAACAACAATGCAATGAAGTGACTGACACATGTACTCTTGTTTGTTTGAGTGTCTGTGAATTGTTCAAAGTAAAGTAAAGAGGTCATTTTACATAGACAAATATTGCTTGTTAGAAAAAGATACATTGCAAACTATTTATGACTGAGACTGAGGGAAATCGCAGGGTTCTGTTGCTACCTACATAATGACTGGTTATGTTATATAAATAACAAGAAGTCGAATCATGAAACAGAAAACTATATTTCGAGAAAGGTCTTCCTACATTAAAAAACGCATATCACTGAAAACATCCGAGTGACCGAGTTTGAATGCTAAACCAAACCATCATAATTGAGCTTCAGAATAAGAGAACAATATCCAATTGACCAATTCTGAGCATCTAACCTTTTCGGGGAAGATGTAAAGACTCCACTTCCTCAAGCTTTCTCCGATAATCTTGTTCAAATCTATCTAAAGCATGCAACTCATGATATAGTTCCTGCATATTATATGTTCATGAGTTGGCCTTGTAATTGAGTCACCAAAAATATGCACACACACATCTGTTAATTGCTTAAACTCACTTTTACAATAGCAGTGGTGTGACTATGGAAGACACTAATTCATGTTGTCAGATGCATCTATATGGTCTAAGAGGAACTATTTCTAGAAAAGAAATCAGAATGTAAGTAAATATCTCATAAAATTCACAACGAGTTAGATAGATGTATCTAAAACTCTGCAGCAAACCCCTATCCAGACATATATACATCATTGTGAAAGTGCAAATGTGCCCTGACAATTCTTAGGGAAACTAAAAAGGCAAGTGTAATAGCTTACAGAAGTGTGATGGGCCAGATTGGTCAATTCTTGCATTGTCTTCTCTGTCTCTTCTCTAAGTTGTTTTTGGGTCACAGGGTCTGTATCCAATCTGATGACACAATCATTTCTAAGTTTTATCTCAAATCTTGCAGCAGGCTCTTTACTGTTTAATGAGTATTTTATATTGAAAGCTAAGTTACCTTGCAAAATGACGTCCCAAATTGTGCCATTGTGGGTCTTTACATAGATCTCCAAACCTAATTACTTCTCTAGAAAAGACACCAAATTCCTCCCTACAAGTCATCATTAGAATGAAAAAAATGATTATAACCATTTTCACCACGAGCAATGGTTTCCAGTAACAGAGAAGTATGACTAACCTTTTGTCTGCAGCAGCAATTCTAAGCAACTCTGTCATATCTGTAGAAACTAACAGCTGCACTCCTCCCGTGTGAAGGATTTCCTTTTTAAGGAATTGGATATTTTCTTCTGAAATAGACTGTAACAAATTTGAACCTTTGGCAATGGTATTAGCGACTTCAAATGCAAGGATAGATATTTTATTCCCTCTCGAAGCCATGTTTGATACAAAACCACTTCCAACATTCAAATTTGTCATGCTGCTACCTAGTGTGTCCAGGACATCCACTGCCCTCTCCAAACCCACAATTCCAGCTTTACCAAGAAATGAGCTGACTTGAGGTCCCTGACATGATAACATAAAGTCTTCAGTGAAACCAAATCAAAGCTGATTTTAACATAAAAATTGTTAATTTAACTATAGTAAGCATAAAACAACATATTAAAGTTAGCATCTTATGATGAATACAAAATCCTGCTATCAAAAGCTGAGATGGGTGGAGAAATTTCACCTTAAAAAAGAATATGTTGTGTCTGCTACAAAAAGGGGTTTTAGAGGAAAAAAGACAATATACAGGAATTCAAAATCTAAGAGATGCCATTTAATGAAACAATATGCTTCTTTGAGCCTTTGAGGCATTTGCGACTTCAAGATGACTTTTTAAAGATTTGGAATATTATTTACAAGCTATCAAACAAAATAACGGACAGAAGGACCCGTAAAATTGTTGTTGCACTTGGCATATACTAACGAAATGCCTGCTTTTAGCATCATATAGTAGTTTCATGTGGCTCTCAAGCTCCTACATAGTGTCAACTTCCTTAGGCCAAGATGTTTGGTAGTTGACACAACTTTCTCATACTTGGTATCTGAGAATTCCGATTAGTCAAGGTACATGTGTTGTGAAACAGTATAATCCTATAGGTAAGGGAAAACTCAAGTTCTAGAGGTTCTGATTCTAAAACACTAAATTTAAATTATGGTTTCCTTGTTTTACGGAGCTTTTCTGGTACCAACTCTACGTCAGTCAGAGGCTCAGAGCGTAATACTGTAGTAGATGGAATTTTAGTATGAATGACCAATCACCTGGAAAGTCTACCTTCATACTGAGGAGACGGGTAAAAAAATAACACCGAACTGTGTCTAGTAAAGTATAGAAAATTACTGGAGTGTACTAGTCCTATCAGGTCCTAAACTTCCTTCTGTAACAGAGTGTTGTTTGTCAACTATAACTTCAACTCATACACAAAAGCCAACATGCGTATGTGCAAAACATTGTTAGAAATGCATTGAATATAACCAAAAACAATACCCACTAATTGATGAATTGATCCCACTATCCTAGCATTGTTTATGATTCGCCCCATTGCTTTATCACCATGCAGTCCCAGAGTAACTACCTAATTTAGTCATCAAATACTAATCCTATGAAGAGTAAACATATTCCCAGAATTCCTTTTAGAAATGAATCTAAATCCAATCCGCAATTGCGTAAATCTAAAATCCCGTTCTTGCTACTTATTAATTTGTATTTTCGTCATAAGTTCATCTCATTAGAGGTCTATAAGTCGGTCAAACTGTCCACATTCCAGTCAAAGGATCTCGAACAAATCTTGTATCCAACTCAAATGGAAGACTCAGGTTAACATAACAGACAGCTGAATTCTAAATTGCAATAAGAAATAAAAAAGTAACAATCTGTAATCAACTAATAAATCCCACATTATCTAAAAACAAAATCATAATAAATAATAAATAATAAAGATACAGTACAAGAACACTATACATATATACCTTAGCTGCAGGAGTAGAGGAGGACTTGAATTCCCTGGAAATGGAAAAATGAAGCTCACCGGAATCGAAAATATGACGAGTCCTCCTTTTCTTCTCAACATCTGGTGAACACGAATTAGTCGAATCAACATCATCATGGCACTCGTTTATTCTTGTATTATTCTGCTTACTCAAGCCACTCTTAATCGATTTGAGCTTCCCAGAGAAACCAGAAGTATTAATATGGGCTTGTTGTTGAAAATCAGGACTACTATCGTGCTTAATTGTCCCACCAGTGCAAACACCTCCCATTGTAAATCAATTACAATGTGTTTAATGAATGAAACTCAGAACCCTTAATGGAATGGCTTTGAAAAGTAAAATGTGTGTGTGTTTAGTTAAAGAGATGATGAATTATAATACGCGTGGAGAGATTGAAACTATTGACTTTGGTTTTCTTGTCTTCCTTTTTGTTTCTCTTACCAAAAGTCAGTTAAGATAGATTACGATGATTAGGATGCCGTTTTACCGGGGGCGAGCGCGGGTCGGATCGGTTTGGTTTTAGGTTAAAACCGAAATCGAAACCGCATATCCTCGGTTTTTAAAATCGAAAACCAAAATAGCAACCGAAATCGTCGGTTCGGTTTCGGTTTTAAAATGATCGGATCGGTTACAATCGGTTCAGTTTCGGTTTTAAAACCGCCTCAAATAAACATAACAAAATAAATAAAAAGACTTCGAATTTTTAAACTTGCAAAGTTACAAATTATTTTTTCGTCCAAAATAAAAATACAAAGTTTTCATAATAAATTATTTAAGTCCAACATGATCCGAGAATAATGAAAATTTAAAATGATCTTCAAAAATATTTTCTTTGAAATGTTAGAAATTCAACAATCTCGAGTCTATCTGAAGTCTTTGTATAAGTAAAAAGTTTTTCCAGGAAAGCCAAGAAAAATCGTCACATCCAAAAATAAAGCAACATATAAAACACCTAGATATAGAATTTTATTAAACTACATTTATTAATCAACTATTACAAATTAAAACTTCAAAAACAAGAACAAAATAGTATAATTATTAAAAGGAATGTCAGGATCTTTATTAATCTACTCTCACTACTCATAAAAATTGGTCTAGTAGAATATATAATATATTTATTTCTTTATTTTTATTAATCGGATCGGTTTGGTTTTTTTCGGTTCGGTTTGGACCTAAAACTGAAACCGAAACCTCAAGAACGGTTCGGTTTTTTAATTTTCGGTTTCGGTTCGGTTTCAACTCGGTTTCGGTTTTTTACGGTTCGGTTTTTATCGGTTTCGGTTCGGTTTCGGTTTTAATTCGGTTTTTTGCTCACCCCTAGTTTTTACAACTATTTGTTTTGATAAATTAACAAAAATAACTATTCTGAAAATAGTGGTCAATTTTTACCGTAAGTTCTACAAACTAAATAATTTTTTGGCTCTCCGATTGATATGAAAAGTCAAATTAAAAACGAATGGGATTAGGTGTGATTGTGTGTGGGTGTATTTTAGTTGTGTGTTGTGCATACAGGGGTCCAGTAGATTAGATTAATCTAAAGACTTAGATTGGTTCTTAGTTTGTATTTTAAAAAAAGTTTGTATTTGATAACTAGTCTATATATATATATGCTATTAAGATATATTTGTATTTTATATATAATTAAAAATATTTTCTAATAAAATAATTTAGCACACTATTAAAATTGTAAATTTAGTTTCTTCTATTAGTAAAGATTTTAAATGCAAGAATATTAGAATTGTATATGCAGCGGTTTTATAATAATTTTTCCAAATTTTTCTAAAAACTATTCTGCAAAAAATGTTTTTAAACAAAATTATATTTAAAACATGAAATTAAGGTTTCTTTTAAATTCTCCGTTTAGTGTTGTTCATTACCGAAATTTTGAATAATTGTAAAAATTTAAAAGGCAATTAAGATATTTTCTAATAAAATAATTTAGGAGACTATTAAAATTGTAAATTTAGTTTCTTCTATTAGTAAAAAATTTAAAGGCAACAATATTAGAATTGTATATTTAGTTTCCTCCATTAATAAAGATTTTGAAGGCAATAATATTATAATTGTATATTTAGTTTCCTCCATTAATAAAGATTTTAAAGTCAATTGAGATATTTTCGAATCTTTAGCATTAATTATTCAAAAATTTGAGAAAATTAGAAAAATAGATCGAAGCGATTTGAGAGGCGCCACGTCACCGCCTTCGTCTTCTCCTTTATATAAGTACTAGTCGATTAAGCCGCGCTTCGCGACGGCCCTATAATATTTTTTGTAAAATTTTAAATATTACTATTTAAGAAAAATGCGAGAAAAGTATATATAAAATATCATATAAATAGTGAACACTATATTTTACTTAGTAAACTTACATAACAATAAAATAAACTATTTACATATATTTTGTGCCAATTTTGTGTCATTTTCTTGAGCTGACACCCGTTGCAATAAATACTTATAAATAAAAAATACTCAAAATATGTAATAATAAAAAAAATTAAATATTAACCACCGCTTCAAACTTCAACAATTCGATGATCACAAATTAAAAATTTTGTAAATATCCCTTAACTTTATATGACGATTTTGTGTCATATTTACTTCAGCCGCTGCCCGTTGCACTAAATACATATAAATACAAAATACAAAAAATATTAAATAATAAAAATTTAAGTATTAACCACCGTTTCAAACTTCAACCATTAGTATTATCACAAAAATTACAAATATCTTAAATATTGTTGTACTTTATATGCCGATTTTGTGTCATATTTTCTTGAGCCCACGATCATTTCTTAAATATCTCTATACTTTATATGCGATATCATATTTTCTTGAGCCGACGACCATTACACAAAATACATAAAAATTAAAAATACTAAAAATAAGCAATCATAAAAATTTAAGTATTAACCACCGCGACAAACTTCAACCATTTGTATTATCACATAAATTACAAATTTCTTAAATATTTATATACTTTATATGCCAATTTTGTGTCATATTTTTTTTGAGCCGACGCTAGTTGCACTACATAGAAATTGAAAATTCTAAAAATAAGCAATAATAAAAATTTAAGTATTAATCACCGCTTCAAACTTCAACTATTCGTATTATCACAAAAATTACAAAATTTTTAAATATCCCTAGACGTTATAATAATTTTTTTGGGTACGTACATATGCATCGTTATGATATAAAAGGTTAATCATGGAAACATAATTGATTTTTATCTAATCATTATCTTTCCTATGAATTTGAATGTAAATAAGGGAATTCAATTTTATTTTAGTTAAGAAAAAAATTAACATTTGTTTAATTGAATTCTAAAGATGATTGACTTTTATATATTTATTATATTTAGTATGAATTTGAATGTAAATAAAGAAATTGAATTTTCTAAACATGATTAATTAAAAAACAAATATATAAAATTTTGAAAGTTATCTCGTCTCTCATAAAAATGAGATAATAGTATTGAATATAACTTTAATTATTTATTAAATTCACAAAAAAAATTATCAAAAACTATATACAAAGATGACATTCAATAAATTATTATTAGCTACAAAAATCAAGTATAACTATATGTATGTAATGTTAATCGTCACATGCTTACATGTGGCTATTACAATAGATCTAGATGTTTATCTTCTTATCATGAGTATGTAGTGTTATTAATGTACACGAATATAATCGTTATCAAAAGATCCTCAAATAAATCCACAAAATGGTGACTTGAGAAAAACAAATCAGCCATGATTTTTATAGACAGTTTAAGATATAAAAAATATAATAAAGAATAAAATCTAAATAGGATTTAAATAAGGAAATTTAATTTTCTGAAATAGAAGTAGAGCAGTTCTACAGAAAAAGAAAAAAAAAATATTTTTTGTTTAATTGAATTCTAAACATGATTAACTTTTTTATATTTATTGTTTTTAGTATGAATTCGAATATAAATAAAGAAATTGAATTCTCTAAACATGATTAATTCAGAAACAAATATATAAAATTATAAAGTTATCATGTCTCTCATAAAAAAATTAATGAGATAATAGTATTGAATATAACTCTAATTAATTCGCAACATCAGAAAAATAATATATCAAAAACTATATACAAAGATGACATTCAATAATAAGATTGACTTTTTTATTTCTATTGCCTTATCTAATAATTCGAATGTAAATAAGTATTTTTTTTAATAAAGTAAAGTTGTGGAGCTATAGAAAAATAAATAAATATTTTTTGGACGATCCGAGAGCTCCTGAGAGTTTCCTTATATATATAAAGAAGAAGATAAATAAAAGGTGAAAGAAGATAAAAATTGATAAGATAAAAAGATAAAGATGTTGAATATTAAAATAGTATATTTACTTTTCTTCATTATTAAAGATTTTAAAGGAAAGAATATAAATTTTGTATATTTAGTTTCCTCCATCAGTAAAAATTTAAAAGGCAGTTGCTATTTTTTTATTCTATAAAGTCAAATTTAAATAAGGAAATTTAATTTTGTTGAATTAAAATCCAGAAGCTCTAGAAAAATATAGATAAATAACTTTCGGACGATTTGAGAGCTCCTGAGGGTTTTCCTTTATATATATAAAGATATATTGATTGTCCTAATTGTATATCTTTACAATTATATTCTCAAAAAAATTAGGAAAATTTTATTTATATAGATAAAAATATTTTATTTTTAAATATGGTACACAATGTAGAAGGATAAGACTAGAGATCACCTCATGTACATTCTTTTCATATGAAATTCAGAATATTTAATATATATTCAAATTCTGTTAAATCTAAATTAAATTATCATGTTTTGCCCAAATTCAACAAAAATGTAGATTTTTTATTAAAAGAAACTGCTAAATTTCGTATATTAAATCGTTGTCTTCCTCGAGATGGAAATATCAAGGTGAAGTTGCTTGAATCAATATTTTTATTCCCACACTAGACTGGGGGATGTGAATTCAATATCAACTTTTCTTGCGGAAGAGTTAATAAACGGAGTAGTACTTCAAGAACATAAACTGAAACAAAGTAAAAGTAATAATACAAGCAACACTTTTAAAATTTCATGTGGATGTTTGTTGGTAATCCACGTGAGAGGTTTTTTTGTTGTATTTCTTGAAAACTATGTGTAGTTATAAAACTCACAGCGGCTTGTAAATATAGTGAATTGCTCTTGCTTTACAAAGATATTCACTACTCACTAACAAAAGCAATTTTGTTGAAAGATTACAGATTTCTCTATCTCTCCCTCTCACTCTCTTGTCTCTATCTATGCTACTCATGCAATAGTTATATAATGTATGTAACAAATAATCTACATAAAATGGAAAGTATATTTTTGGTAATGTTTGTCACATGCTCATCTTTAAATCTACATCATTTCAGGAAATGCCTTGAACGTCTTTGCTTATAAACTTGGTAATTCCAGAAATGCTTCAAGTCTGTGCATGCTGCTGTTTTCAAGAAATGATTAAGTTCGTGAATTGACTTAGTTTCCAAGCCCATGTGATGTCTTTTCAAAGATGTTTTTTGTTTGAATTTGTCCTTTTTGAACTGTCATGTTGTTGTCAAGTGAGATATGATAGTAACTTGCCAGTCAATAGGTCTTTGCACTTATTGAGCTATTCTTGAGTGAAAAAATTCGGAAAGCAATCTTTTGGGTTACCCTCTTCAACTTTTATTAAGCCTTGAATCCGAGTTGATAGTGATTGATTTCACATTTCACTTGTAAGAATTTGAACCTTCAATTATTTACAATTTGGCTCCCTATCCGTTACATCATTTGTATCTTCAATCACTGCCAATAAGTCATAGTGCAGTATGATTATGAGATTATTCTTCATTCGATATGTCCATTAGAGAACTAGACCTCTACTCTTGACTTCAGTAAAGCTTGGATTTCTCGAATTAATTCTCAAATCCTAAGATTGATTTCTAGAAATGATATTTCTTGATTCCTCGAATGAATGATATCAGGACATCTCGAATAAGTCATTTTGAGGACTTCTCGAATGTGTGAATTCTGGATTTCTCGATTAAGTCATTTTGTGGACTTCTCGATTAGTCAGTTTCCTTGAATTCTCGAATAGACCATTTCCTTGACTTCTCGAATATGAATTCTCGACATCTCGATAAGCATTCATTAGCTTCTTGAACCTATACTTCTCGAATCACCTATTTGAGTTATTTTGCAGAAATTCCATTTGATTGCTAAGAACAAGTCCAGCAATGTCATAGTTGGTTAATTATAAATATTATATAATAATGTGTCTTAGTGATTTAGGGAATTGATTTCTTGTAGGAACTCCAACAACATTACTTATATTTATTCCCTATTATTATAATAATAGATTTGAAAAGAGAGAGAGAAAATGAGTGGAAGAAAGAGAGAGAAAAGAAAAGTAGAAAAGGAGGGAAGTGAATTTTTTATTTATGGAAATTAAATAGGTAATGGCTAATGGTTACTTATTAATAGGCAATGAAATGGATGTTCTAGTGATTTAGGTAACCACTAGGACATTGTTGGAGCACCATTTTTTGCTAGATTACTTATATTTGAGTTTGGGACATGATATAAGTAAGCTGTTAGACTTGCTCTAATACCTCAACTTAAGAATCACATAGCTTGTTGCATAATAAATTCCCAGTTACTTAGCAAAATACCATCCTTTATAGAATACAACTTGAATTGTGGATAGGTAAATGCATCTTAACCAGATTCCTGCCTAATAGCTACTTCAAAATCTAACTTTCATCCATTAATATTTTCTGATTGGTTAACTGGATAGTGTGGTAGACTCAGGTATTATAATAAAGGATTATAATTCAAAAACCCGACTTCTTTTTAAAAACACTTTTATTTATATTTATATTATTATCACATAATATATTGAAAGTTTGAACGGTTATGTTGACTAACATGCTTACTAAGCTAATAAACTTTTATATAATTTATAATTTAAAAAAAAATCAAAAATTTAATGTTAAATTTGCCCGTGCTTTGCACGGGTGTAGGCTAGTATAAATAAAACTAAGAAAATTTGAATAATTATTTTTTTGAAATTTTTACCAATGAAATTATATATTCAAATTAGACACAAAGAAGTCTACGTTGAGTAGAATAATTTGGATGGAACGCGGTCTCCGAGTACAATTAGGGTACAATATCAGCCGTTGGATGTCTAACAAAAAAACCTCATCAAATATTTATCACATTATTTAGCCTCTAGCACTACTCATTCAATTATTAATTTTAACATTCAATGGCCGAATCTGAGCAACCAGAGTCTCCAACTCAGCAGCCACCGTCTCTACGCTCTCCCACCGATGATCCGCATCAAGGCATCGAATATTGGTGTCATCAGTGCAACAGACGAGTCTATGGCGAAACCCTTGATAATAACCAAGTCGTGTGTAACGAGTGCAACGAGGGCTTTCTCGTCTATATCGCTCCCACTCCGACTACGCTGCAGCATGCCATGCAAGACCTAGAGCTCTTAGAACAAGCGGCGAATCAGTCTCAGCTGTCTAACCGCGTGCATGAGAATGATGAACGTAGTGGAGTTCCCGTTGGTACCAACAGATCAGAGGTTATAAGAAGATTTCGACAGTTATATCGTGAGAGGATTCAGAATTCGGGCCTTGGAGTTGTAGGAAATTATGGGGACTATGCGGATGAAGCTGAATATCAATCGATTGTGCTTAATTTAGCCGAGAGTGATGATGGTGCAAATAGAGGAGCACCACCTGCTGCAGAATCAGCCGTTGCTGCCCTAAAGAATGTTAAGATTGAATCAGAGAACGAAGCAATCCTTTGTGTTGTATGCAAAGATTTAGTAACTGCTGGTGAGACTTCTAAGGAATTACCTTGTGGGCATGGCTATCATGGAGATTGTATAGTGGCTTGGTTAGCTACGAGAAATATGTGTCCTGTGTGTAGGTATGAGTTGCCCACAAATGATCCTGATAATGAAGAGGAGAGAATTAAAAAAAATTCAGGTGCTGTTGGTGGCTCCCCAAAAGCCTGTAACCATTTGCCTGATGAGTAGGTATATTTATATATCTTGAGTTTAAGTAGCTCTAATTACGGATTATCCAAATTCTTTGAATCTTTACTTTTACTTCTGAACTATTAGTTACGAATCATACTTTATTTATTACATTTGACGTTGTATATGATAAGCTTTATTTGTTATGAGTTAGTTTTTTATTTAGGTTTAATTTCTAGTTGTGATTATGTACTCTTTACATGAGTTCCGGGTGACCAAATATGAACTGAAAAATCGAAACAGCTCAAAGGAATTGATCTGCCTCCTGACTTATGGTGAGATATTGATTCCTGCACACAACAATCATGCACACGCTATCTCATTGCAAAAAGTTTGAGTAGCTTTTTTAGTACACTTTTGCTCTCTATATATGCTCAACTATGTTTGTTTTCTTCTGTTGCCTTCTAGCACTTTGCTTGCTGCCAGGAAACATGCAATCCTGATGCATTACTGTGTGCATATGACATTGGTTGACCATCTTGATATCCATTAAAATAGACTAGATAGAAAGCTTGTTTAATTTGGCTATTTAGGTTTTAATATGATAAGAGGAAATTTTCGTGTTTTCACAGGGTAACATCAATAATTGATGTTTGGAAAGTAGTATCACTTGTTATGCATTCCAGAGCAGGCACTTTATCAGTTCATCTAAATCGAAAAGCATATCTCACTACAAGAAAAGCGCACATTTGTGATCAAGTTTATCCAACCAAGGTTGGTCGGTTACAAGTCAGCCAAAACGTAGCGTTTTGATATTTCTGACCAATTATTTCCGACCAGAGTTGGTCGGTTTTGAGTATGACGTGGCTCCGTACACGTGGACCCCACATCAAAATGTGGGGTCAGGCAAGGCTGATCTGAAAAAAGTTGTCGGACCGTGATGGTGGTCGGGCATCAGTCGATTATGTTCTTTATTTCCAACTGTTTGTGTATTTACGACTAGGTTTTAACCGACGTTGTCGTTCGGGCCTCGGTCGGAAATAGGTACATAGCCGACCGATTTGGCTCTTTACCGATCGCTTTCGTTGGTCACAAATGCCCGCTTTTCTTGTAGTGTCTTCTTTTTTCACTAGTACTCCTAAATATGGCATTTCTTTATTTATATGTAGCAGTGCATGTGTTTTGTTGATAGAGAAAAAACAGAATGAAGAAGAATTGATTTGTTTTATTATGTGATCTGCAATACTTTTTATTACTAGGAAGAACAAGGATATTATATAGTACAGTATACATGAATCAAAGTCTTTAACACTAGCAATCTAGATCCTTAATAACAGCAATCTTAATCCTTAAAAGATACAGGCTCATCATCAAATAAATCACATGATTGAAGTTTCATTTATCAACTAAGCTACCATTCATGTAGGAAGTTGTTACTTTTAGGAGTCCTTGACACCAGCATATTCCATATAATAACGAGCATATTCATCCTTATATCTCCGGTTAACTCCTTATAACTCCTGATGCTCACAGGTTGCTAATATTGATTTCTCTGTAGCATAACGCATAACGCAGAACGCATGACCATTGTTGAGCGGGTAGCTTCTTATAGATGTGTTGGTATTTTGTTAACGTGCGGACACTTGAAAGATGTAGAAACACTGATGACACTTAAAATATCTCCATTTAATTGTCTTTTTTCTGCGAGGGATAAGCCTGTAGTTGTGATCTCTATGTTTTCTGGTTTAATCCTTAACCCTCTTGTTTTCAAATATGTAAAAGATTTAGAGTAAAAGTGTAAAAGATTTTAGGGTTTTACAACCAAATCCATTGATTAGAGTGCCTTCACATTTTGTTGTGTAGCATACATGATCTCTGTCTTTTCAAATACTTCAATTAAAATTCCTGTCAAAAGGAGAAGAGGTAACCAGGAAGAGAAAACCTTCTAATTATGATCCCTATATTATCCTGGGAATAGCACTTTTTAGTTCATTACTCTCGTATTTTTTATCTGTTTTTCTGTTATCCAAGTGATTGAAGTATTTTGTTGCATCCCAGAGCGGTTAGTTTTAAATCATTTCAGGTTGTTAGTTTTTAAAATGGGCAAGGAAGCGATAATTGTTTGTTTTCTTTTTGTTCTCGAAGACCAGAACTAGAAGTGTATTGTGAGTTGTCCCTTAATTATCAATTAATTGTTATACTTGACCAGCTTTTATTAGATGCCTTGTACTCCCAGCATTTTTGCCTCTGCCTCTCCATCAACCCCGGACTTTAAATCTGAACCATGCCTGAAAGGAAGGAACTATTAGATTCACAGGGCGCAACAGCCAAAGTCACCAAGATGGATGGTTGAGAGGTGGAAGGAGGATTAGCTGACAGAAGTCGCAAAACCTACAACTAGAGGCACAACAGGGGATTTTTTTGAGTAATACCATGCAAGGGATTTGACCAAGGAAAAACTATTGTAAAACTGTTTTTGTTTAAACTTGAACAACAGATAGAATACACCAGCATATGCTCGTCAAATGGTCTTAATTTATTAATGCAAAGCAAACAATCTTTTAAACTGCAAATACAACCACAAGATGGCTAGAAAAAAGGAATACTACGCACTCTCTCCTACAATGACTCCACTACTGCTTTATTTGACAAACTGACTCCTAAAATGTCTCTACTGATAGCTGACTGAATCAAAACAATTAAAACATAATAAATAAACCATACGTTTAAGATTAAATACAATAATCTCCCCCTTAATCTTAAACGTTTCCTGTCAATTCCTTAACACCCAACAGCTTCCTCATCCTCTCGAATTTCACAGTTGATAATGCCTTTGTGAGTATGTCTGCACGCTGTTCTTCACCTGAGATATGTTTGATGCAGATTTCCCCGCACTCTACACATTCACGAATGAAGTGATATCGAATATCAATGTGCTTACTTCGTCCATGAAACACTGGATTTTTAGCGAGATCAATGGTTGATTTGTTGTCGATGTATAGAACCACTGGACCCATGCTTTCATCCGTTATCTGACTAAGAACATTCCGGAGCCATATACACTGACAAGCTGCTGCAGTTGCAGCCATAAACTCGGCCTCACAAGATGACAATGCTACACACTTTTGCTTCTGGGATACCCACGTGATTAAGCTCTCGTTTAAGTAGAAGACCATCCCTCCAGTACTTTTCCTATCCTCAATATGACCTGCGAGATCACTATCCGAGTAGCCAGTTAATATATTATTTCCTCCATTCTTGGTATATACCAGTCCATAATCAAGCGTCCCCTTTATGTATCGCATGATTCTCTTTGCTGCATTTAGATGTAATACCGTTGGCTGCTCCATGTATCTGCTAACGATGCCGACTGCAAACGCTATATCAAGTCTGGTGTTCACCAAATAGCGCAAACCTCCCACCAGGCTTTTGAACTGTGTCACATCTACTCGCTTTCCTCCTTCATTTTTTGTTAGTTGTTCTTTCGGGTCCATGGGGTACTTAGTTGGATTGCATTCAGCTAGCCCAGCTTTTTCAAGAATCTTCTTGGCATAACTAGTCTGCTTTAGTTCAATAAAACCATCGCCCTGCTCTACTTCGATCCCCAAGTAATACGTTAACTTGCCCAGATTTCTCATTTCGAACATATTTTTCATCTGTCTCTTAAACTCTTCTATGATACTCGTGCTTGTACCAGTAACTAGCAAATCATCCACGTATACAGCAACCACTAAAACTTTGTCATTCTCTCGTCGAGTGTACACCCCATGTTCTGATGGACAACGTTTGAAACCAAGTGACTCCAAATAGCTGTTTAACTTTGAATACCAGGCCCGTGGGGCTTGTTTAAGCCCATACAATGCTTTTATCAATCTGTAGACCATGTGTTCTTGCCCCTTTTGTTCGTAGCCTTCCGGTTGCGCCACATAAACCTCTTCACCAATTTCCCCATTTAGGAAAGCCGTTTTTACATCAAGATGGTGAACTTCCCATTCGTTTTTAGCTGCCAATGCTAGAAGCAATCTCACGGTCTCCAACCTCGTGACTGGTGCAAAACTTTCTTCATAATCTATACCATGTTGTTGAACAAAACCCCGTGCAACTAATCTCGCTTTATGCCTAACTATCTTCCCTTCGGCATCCCTCTTCAGGTTGTAAATCCATTTTAGGTCTATGACCTTGTGACCCTCTGGCAACTCCGTCAATTTCCATGTCCCGTTTTTATTGATTGAGTCTATCTCATTCTGCATTGCCAGTTTCCACTCCTTATTTTTTACAGCCTGACTATAGTTCCCCGGTTCATCAACTGACATGATCATCAACTCATTTTCAAGTTCCACTTCTTCTGTAGCATCGTAAATCTCAGCAAGTGTTCTGAATTGCTTTGGCGTCTCATCATATGTATCTGGATCTACTTCATCATGAATCTGCTGTTGAGGCCTTGGAGATTCTTCTGCATCACCAGTGTATTCAAACTCTTCAGTATTCTGCACAGATTCACTTGGAATACATACATCCAGCACTAAACCAGTTTCTTCACTGCTCGAATTTTCTTCCCCGAGTTTTAACCATGGCCAGCATATTTGTTCTTCAAATACCACGTCTCGACTAACACAAACACGTTTGTTCACCGGATCATATAATCTGTACGCCTTTGTACCCGGTTCCCTGCCCAAATTCACAACTTGAAAGCTCCTATCATCCAATTTCTTATTGTAAACACCCGGAGTCTTCATATGTGTTAAGCATCCAAACACTCTCATGTGACTTATGTTTGGTTTTTCCCCTGTCCACGGCTCATATGGAGTCTTCCCAGTTAAAGCTCTTGTTGGTAACCTATTAAGCACATAGCCTGAGTGACGGACAGCCTCCCCTCATAGCATTAGTGGCAATTGCGTCTCCTTTAAGTAACTGCGAGTCATTTCGACGATTGTTATGTTTCTTCGCTCTACCACGCCGTTTTGCTGAGGCGTGTAGGGTGCAGAAAAATGTCGCTCTATGCTCGTTTCTTCACAATACTCAATGAATTCCCTTGACATAAATTCGCCACCTCTGTCAGTGCGCAATACCATTATCTTTCTGTCAGACCCATTTTCCACCTTTGCTCTAAACTTCTTGAATGCAGAGAACGTCTCACTTTTGTGTCTCAACATATAGACCCACATGACTCGACTATAGTCATCTACAAGTAAAAAGAAATACTTACTTCCTTCTGTTGTTGCTGGATATATTGGTCCACATAAATCAGCGTGGACTAATTGAAGAACCTTGCTAGCAGTGAAACTCGACTTCTTTGGAAAAGTTTTCCTGGTCTGTTTTGACACCAAACATCCAGTACAGACCTCAGCAGAATGTGCAATCTTTGGAAGCCCGTATACCATTTGTTCATTGTACATTAACACCAAAGATTGAAGATTAACATGTCACATGCGAGTATGCCAAAGAAGTGTAGCCTCTTCCACTTTAGACAATAAGCATACAGGTTTGACAGTGTCAATGAGCAACTTATACAAACGATTAGGAGATTTTTTAACCTTCATTAACAAATTTCCTTGTGATTCATACACCCACAGATAATTCCCAGTCAATACAACCTTATTTCCACTTTCCAACAGTTGCCCCAAACTTATAATGTTACTACAAAGATTTGGAATATAGTATACCTCATGAAGAGTACGCTCCTCCCCGTTTTTGCATTGAAGAATTATGGATCCTTTGCCTTCTATCTTAACAGCTGATCCATCACCAAACTTTACTTGTCCTGTTATCTTTGAATCTAGCTCCTTGAACTTCGATTTATCCCCGGTCATATGGTTGCTCGCACCATTGTCGAGATACCACACATTTGTTCCCAGAGTTCCCTTGTTGTCAACATGTTTCAGTTTTGGCATTACTCCTTCCTCGTTCAGCAACATAGTCTCCTCTCTCCCTTCATGTTTGGCCAGTAGTAACGCAGGTTCATCATCCTCCATTTGAGTCAGATAAGCCTCCTGTTTTGTTTCTTGTTTCACATCCCTTGTACGTCGTGGTTTACGACACTCTACAGCAATGTGGCCATATAAACCGCAATTGTAACACTTTACTCTACTCTTGTCCCATCCAGTACGATTTCTCACACTTGTTCCTCCCTTGTTCATCCTCCTCTGCCATTCTTCCTTGGTGAGTAATAGTTTCCCACCTTCACTTTCTTTCTTTATCCATTCTTCTTCAGTAAGCATTAGTTGCCCTCCAGGATTTTCACTTTGACCATTCAGCCTCTCCTCATGTGCCTTTAGTGACCCTATCACCTCCTCAACCGTCATGGTCTCTAAATTGCCGAACTGTTCCATTGTCGACACTATCTGCAAGAATTTTTTTGGTACTGCACGCAATAGTTTTTTCACCACATAGGCTTCATTCATGTCCTCTCCAAGTGCACGAATATTGGTTACAATTCCATTAACTTTCATGCAGAAATCATCTAGCATCTCTGTATCTTTCATACTTAATGACTCAAATTCAGATTTGAGAGTCTGAATTTTAGCCGCTTTCACCCTATCAGCCCCCTGAGACATCGTCTTTATGGCCACCCAAGCATCTTTTGCTTTCTTCTTTTCTGCAAGGGAGAGTAGCATCTCCTCAGGTACGCTCTGGTAAATCATAGCCAGAGCTACCTTGTCTGTCCGCTCGTCCACTACACCACCTTTAGAATCAGTCGCCTTGTCAGTTTCCTTGTCTGATCGCTCGTCCGCTGAACCTCCTTTAGAGTCATTCGACTCCACTGCATCCCAAACGCCATGAGCTTGCATGATTACTCTCATTTTCATCGACCAGGTAGTGTAGTTTGTCTTAGTTAACATTGGCTAACTTAGCCCCGTGGTTCCTCCTTTAAGCTTGCCCACATCCATTGCTTGTTTTGACATACACTCGTGTATATACTGATTGCCTCGCTCTGATACCAAATATTGTAAAACTGTTTTTGTTTAAACTTGAACAACAGATAGAATACACCAGCATATGCTCGTCAAATGGGCTTAATTTATTAATGCAAAGCAAACAATCTTTTAAACTGCAAATACAACCACAAGATGGCTAGAAAAAAGGAATACTACGCACTCTCTCCTACAATGACTCCACTACTGCTTTATTTGACAAACTGACTCCTAAAATGTCTCTACTGATAGCTGACTAAATCAAAACAATTAAAACATAATAAATAAACCATACATTTAAGATTAAATACAATAAAAACAAGTCCATACACGACAGAGGAAAATAAAAACAGTAGGCCATGATGAACAACCACTACAATGTTTACGTAGCGAGGACGATCCCAACCCCAAAACACTGTCTTTTCTTGTCACAGTAGCAACCACTGCAGGTCCTTCGTCAAGCTAATACCAGTACAGGTGCATACCATCCAAGGGAACTGTTTGAGGAACACTATCTTTTTGATTGTCCTCAAGACCCTCAGGGTGTTTTCACTTGGGTGGAATGTAATGAAATTTGAATTTTATTTTTTGCAAAAATTGTGGAAAATGCTGAAAATTTTATTTTTTTTCTTTCATTCTTTTCCAAGTAAATTAAATTAAAATCATATCTCCGTGTATTTTGGAGTTAATGCTCCATTCCCTTTTTTATTTTTCATACAATTTTTATCATAAAAAGATTTCTATTCACTTATTTTCGTTTATTATACTCTCATATATACTTTTTTTTCTCTATAAATTTTGTTTATAATTTTTCATTCCAGTTCTTGCTAACTAAGAAAGTGTAATGCTTTTTTATTATTAATATGCAAGTGTTTTTTTTTTTTGCTAAATAAGTGTTTTTTATACACTCAATTAAATCCGTATATATAATATGTGTAAGAGAGATTTTATCCAAAACTTTGGTCCAGTAATACTAAATCAAAAAGGACAGTTGATCTTAAAATAGATTAATGAGAATCATTAGATCTAATATTAAAAAATTTATTTTAATTATATAAATTAAATATGAATAGTTTTCTAAGTTGACTAGAATTATGAATATAAAAATTTGTAAGTTCAAATTCTAAGTTGAATAGTTTTATTTGATTGTTGGTCTATGCATTAATTTTAAGTTGAGTGGGTTTTCTTTATTTTAATTTTATGTCTAAGTTGAATAGAACTATTGTTAAAATTCGTTATTTTATTTTTTGTTCAGTTTCAGGATAATTTTAATTGAAAAAAAATTGTTAAAAGCATCACTAAGTTAAAGATTATTTTGTGAGTTTTGTGGGCTGTAAAATTGTTTAAATCTTATGTTTAAAACTCAAAACACAACATAAGTAATGTATTAAGCGTATAAAACGTAATAAATAAAGTCTAAAAACTAATAACATAAATTATTAAAAAATTTTAAATTAATATAATTTTAAATTTTAAAAAAAAATCATGCATTGCATGGGTTATAAGATACTAATATTAAAGGTCTTAAGCAATCAACCTACTCCAAATTGCCTAGGAAAGGGAGATGCCTGAGGGAATTTGTGTATTGAAATTACAGTCATGGGTTTGTGAAAGTAATGACTATTAGTATTTCTATAAATAATATTATTTGTCAAATCTCGATCGAATAAATTATTTCCTTATATATAATAATCATAAAAGAATTTTATTCAAAACTTTGGTAGTCCGGTTACAATCAAATTTAATACGGACCATTAGATCTTAAATGATAGATGTGAATAATTAGTTCTAATATAAAAAAGTATTTGATTAACTATAAGGTTATATTTAAAAACTAAAAAGTGTATTTGATTAATAGTAGAATTATATTTAAAAACTAAAAAGTGTATTTTGATAATCTAAACCAAATATAATTGGATTTTCTGTATTACATGGAATTCTCTATGTAAAATTTGGTAACTTTCTTTTCTATTTAATTTATGAGTAGTTCCAGTTTGATAATAATTGTTAAACCAAATTTTGGGATATCGATTATTATCAATTATATTATTAAAAAATTCTCAATATAATGTTCATGTATACCATGGTCAAAAATCATATCAAGTTATTAAAAAATTCTCAATATAATGCTCATGTATATCATGACTAACAATAATACACATGCACCAATGTTAGATGTAAGAGAAATGATGTACATTGTTACAAATTTTACTCTAAAATTTATAAGTGAAACGACTTAGTTAATTAATATTAACATAACACTTTTTTAAGGGACATACAATTTAATTCATACAAATTATATTATATTATTTTACATATAACAAATATAAAAGGACAATATTAAATATTATTAAAAATTGAGAGTTTCATATTTATTAATAATAATTTTAAATATAATACTTATCACGGGGTTAATCTCATCATACTTTTCCTAAGATCACAATACATATTAACAAATAAATCTAATCATATATTGTTAAATATTTACCTAACATATATTTTGATTTATTTATAAATTAGAAAAGTGAAGTAAATAGATAGTTGATATAATCCACTCAAATGATAAATTAGTTCACGAGTAAGGATCTTTATTCTCATATTCATAACATACTAAAAAAAATTAAGTTTCAAATCACCTTAATAACATATTAAAATTACATATTTCAAAAATTAACAAAGAAATTAAAATTTTGAATAATATAAGTTTGAATAAATACACATAAAAAATATTTTTTTTGCTGAGCGTAAATGCAACACGAAATAATTTATCCAAAAATATATTCTTACACTCTCTTCGTCCCATCCAATTGTTAACTTTTTGGTAGGGGCATGAAAAGAAAAAGAGAAGAAATAGTGGGTATGTTGGTAAAACTTGCTAAAATTAATGTAGAAAAATATACTATTTTATGAAATATTAATAATTTGATGAGACATCTTAAAAAGAAAAGTGTTGACAAGTTGTTGGGACAACGAGAGTATATTTTATACATAATTTTGGTCGTCACGGTACAATAGCATAAAAAAAATAAGAATAGTTCAACTTTAAAATAGATAATGGATAACTGTGAGGTGTTCGAACTCTATCAACGACTTATGAAATATAAAAATTAATATTTTTATCTCTAAATATATTAAAAAAAGAGTCCAGAATTTTGATTAAGAAACGATAATACTACAAAAAAGTAAACATCATTGGATCTTAAAATAAATAAATGAGAATCATTTAATATACTGTCAAGTAATATTTTATACATTAACAGATAAATTATTTTTGAAAAAGTCCATGGTTCGAAATTCACCAACAATAAAATAAAAAAATATATATATTAGTATTGTAAATATTAATAAAATTTAAAATTTAAAATATATATAAATACTAATAAAATTATGAATTAATATAATAAAAAAATATTTAAAAAATAGTCGGGCTATGAGCTAGTAAAGTATAAAGCTCAGAATCTTTATATATACTTAAACTTTCTTAATTTATATATTGTAATTAAGTAAGTACATTAAAATTCTAATTGAGTATTGTAATATATCAATACCCTGTTATCGATGCCAGGGCTTACTGATCTTAGTTACCACGTGGCTACTGATGATGACTCAGACTCGCCTTCTTCCTCTTCCGAAGATGATAATGACAGTGACGAGGATGACTCACGCTGGTTCATTGTTGGATATTTTACTGTAATTGGATTGACTAGTTGATCAATATAATCGTAATATTACATCGAACAAGTCGGGAGAGTGCGGAGTGTACGCTTTGTTCGAGTTTATTATGATTTTGGTATTATTGCTTATGAGGCATGTTCATTGGCATCACACATACCTGTTGGGATAAGATGTGTCGGTTGGCATTAGACAAAACTGTTAGAATAAGATGTGCGTGTTAGCAAAAGACACATATGTTGACATCTATATATATAGGTGTTGCATTGATCATTTTGCGAGGGGATTTCTTTTTGGTTCATTTTTGAAATTCACAACAAAAACACATTCTCTCTTCTTGCAGAATTTCTGACTTTATCCGATTGATTTATTTGGGTGAATCACAAATAACTTCAATCTGAAAGTGTTCACACGACTTCAGAAAAAAAATCCAAGTTACTACCAAATTTTCCCTAACATTCATGATGTTGAAGTTGAACACTCTGGATAAGTTTAAAAAAATATGAAACTATATTAAGTAGACTTGAGGCTGATGAGGGTAAATTGAGGATGAACTTGAAGATCTGCAGGAAAATGAATATCTCTATTTGTCGTCGGATGTCTACAAAGATGATAATGATGATGGTGGTGGAAGAGAAGGAGCACCCCATGCGCTACAAAATATACTGATCGAATTGGAGGAAGAAACTTTGTTTTGTACTGTATGCCAAGATTCGGTAAATGTTGGAGAAACTGCTAAGGAATTACATTGTGGGCATCGTTTCCATGGAAACTGTATCGTCTCTTGGTTAGGTTGGAGTTGCCTTCCAATAAATGTGACTGAGAGAGGAAAGGAAGGACAAATTTTCAGGCGCCTCATTAAGCTCGGCTTACTTTTCCCCTCTGTAGTATGATGCATATTCTTATGTCATCGTACTTATTTTTATTTCACAATGTATATAATGTGGCTATATCCTTGGTTCAATTTCTACTGCTTTTGAAACTGGCTTACATTACACAAGAGCAGAGCCAAGTACGAGGGTCCATGCAATTTAAGCGTGAGCTCAAGCAGAGCAGGGCCTTTGATTATCAACTCTTGAAGATCCTAGTAATATAGAAAGTCAGGCAGACACTGACCATGACCAACTGCTCCTCTATTATGCGGCACTTAGGGCACGAGTTGAGGCACAGTTTGAGGCGTTTTACCAACTACAAATGCCACGCTATCTCAACAGAATGAGAATACTGCAAGACATTACAAGGGAACTCGATTAGTACGTGACTTTGCGAAGTTTAAGTCAGAATGGTGGTTGTAGCTGGGGAGCATTACGGGCGAAAGAATCAACTGTAGTTAAATTAGAATCAATAAAGATAGCATCGGAGAAAGAAATTTTGCTTTGCCCTGTATGTCAAGATCAGGTCGATGTTGGAGAGTGTGCCAAGGAATCACATCGTGGCCATAGTTACCATGCAAATTGCATAATGACTTGGTTGGCATGTAGGAATACATGTCCTGTTTGTAGGTTTGAGTTCCTCACAGAAGAGCAGAGAAAGTGTATTCAATTCTCAGGGTGAAAACGTCTGGTATTCGTAGTTGTCTGGGATATAGCAGAAGCTACAAAAATATTCATAATGCAATCAAATTCATCAGAACATATATACACAAGGAGCAAAAATTCTAGTCACTTCTTCAACTTTCTACGATATAAGGACATACATTACAGGCTTACAGCTAATTGTATCATGTTCTGCACTGTAGCAACATCCTCGAAACAAGAAAAGAAAACAAGAACTATATCTTAAGTTATAAACATAATTTCTATCTCTGTAGCAATTGACCTCATACAGTACACAGCATCTATAATTCTTTGATCTTTATTCAGTTGCACTGTTTTGCCCCATCCCACTAATTCAGTTTGCTCACCCTCCGTTTTTGAATCTATGGCTATGCAGCACTAGCATATTCTTCTGTTCCCTAAACTCTGTAGTAGTGTGGGCATTGAAATAAATAACCTTATTACCATGGTGGCTGATGATGTTTGTAGTTAAATGGGTAAGGATCCCAGCCACCATCTGTTTCTTTACGTTTTCCTACACCACCAGAACTAGAAGTGGACTGTGAGTTGGCCCTCATTTGTTCATCTATCAGTATTCCGTGACCAAGGTTAAATAGCTGCCTTGTACTCCCAGGATCTCTGTTTCCCCTCTCCATCATTAATCCAGAGTTCAGATCTAAACCATGCCTGGAAGGCACAAAACCATTGGATTCGGACGGTGCAGCGGCCAAACTCATAAAGAAAGATGGTTGCGAGATGGAAGGATGAAGAGCTGGCACCGAACCTAAAACTTGAGGCAAAACAGGGGATCCTCTTGAATCCACCATGTAAGGTATTTGACCGCCTAGGCCATATACGGATGAGGAAAATGGTACAGTAGATCCTGATGAACGACCATTGTACCCATACATGGAAGTATGTGCATATTGTGTAGACGATCCCAACCCCAAAAAACTGTCATGGCTTGGCATACTACCATCCAGTGCATGTTTCACAGTCCTGCTGTTGGATAAAGGAACGGTTTGAGGAACAATTTCTTTCTGATTGACCTCAACTCTTGCGCCAAGGAGGGAAAATACAGACTTATCTGGTTTAACCCCTCCAGATCCAAAAGTACAAAGATCTGTAGATGACTTACCAGTTGTAGCAGGATCCGAAAATGTAGTAAAAAGAGATGGTTGATCATTCAAATCAAAGTTTTTCAATGAAGGCTGCACTGACGACGATGAGGAAGGAGATTGACTGAATTTACCATTCCAAAGTGGCAGAACCCGTGTCTCCTTCCTCCAGTTTGAAAATGGAACATCACAGCTGTCACTGACACGGTTTAGATCCAGGTTCAACAAGTCAATTTTTTTTGGACTAGCTTCCCAGGAACATCTTTCAGAAGGCCAGCCAGTTGGATTTTGGATATCCTTATTCAGCGGCACGTCCATAATCTTATCATCTTCATTCTCCGCAACGTTCAGATCAAAGTCGAGACATTCTTTCTGCTGAAACAAGTAGCTACTACTCCCTGATGCAATGATGAAATTCTCGCCTTCACAGACTTTGTGCGTTGGAGCCGGACGAAAAGCACTAGTTTCAGAAGATCCTTTCCATCCAAGTGTCCCTTCAAACTGCAAAGGAGAAAGAGGCAATCCAGAAGCTGCTGCAGGCCTTGAAGCAGAAACGACAGAGATGGGAGCACCGACTGGGTTGAGTTCATTATTATCAGACAACATTTCTTCATTGAGATCAAAACCACAGCCACGTTTATCTTCGTCAGGTTCAGTTTTCTGAGCCATCTCAGCAGCTCCAGAAGCCTCGGCATCAACTATGCAATTTTCCTGTTCATTAGGTAGGTTTTTGGCCTTGGCAAAAGCATCGTCACCAACAGCAGAAAGATGTGCTCTAGTTGACACATCCTTAAAAGAGGGATGCACTGTCCTGTTTTTATCATGTATAGGATCTGGGCTTTCTGCCAGCCGGATTCTGCCACCAGACATTCTCTCAGAAGAACTACAACTCGATTCTCTACAGTCCACTTCTCTCTCCACTTCCATGGCGACTTGTCGAGCAACCTCTAATGGATCAAACATGCTGAACTCAAGTTCAAAATCAGACTTTTTGTCAATAGAATCTTTCAAATTGACTCCTGACATTGTAAAATCATAATCATTTCCCAACTCAACCTCATCTTCATCAGTATCACTTTGATCATTTGATTCTTCAATTGCTTCAGCGTTCTCTTTCCATGACAAATTAGTAGTAAGATCCTCATTCTTTCCCAGATTGTGCTCACTAAAACTAGAATCTTGTAAAATATCAACTGCAGCTGTACTGTCGGATGCCGATAGTTTACTGCAAGGATATGAAGATCTACTATCACACATATCACCTTTCCCCTCGGACACCTCTTTTCTAACATCACCGTAAGAACATATTTTTGGACAAGGATCCTCTTTTTTGGCATCAAAATCTTTCTCAATGTTGGCACCAACTTTAGACTCCACAGTATTTATAGAATCAGCACCGAACGAAGAGTCTGTTGCACCTAACTTGTCACAGCTTCTGATCTGCGGCATCTGTTTTGCATCATCACCCTCGATTGGTTTGGCGACATCTAAATGTGCCTCCAGCATTCTTTGCTCTGGAACTGCAGATCCAGAACTTTCGATTCCTGTTGTTGATCCTGATCGATGTGTTGGGGGGTTTTCCAAAGCAGAACTGATTCCACTGATAACCTTTGATGTATCAGAAGAGTGCACGGGATCTGGATTTCCATCTTGTATGGATGCAAGGTTTAAAGTTTTATCCAATGGTTGGACAGTTAAGTCTGTAACTCCTTCAGGGTGCATAGCTTCTGGACATATTGCTGGCGTCATTTCATCTATAGACCGTTCTACATTTTTTTCTTCACTATTATTACCTCCTGAGCCAGATATATATTGTGAAGAACATTCTGCCTGTTCATGTTTACTAACAGGATTTCCATTTACATCCTCGAGGTCATGATGATCATCACATCCTGCCTCATCTTTGTCAGCATCCTTGTGAACCACGTTACTCTCATCAATTTTCTTCCAGCTATCAAGCAAAGCTCTGGCTCTGTCTTGGACTCTAGAACTTTTGTTGGTGAGAAGATCTTTAACTGTCATCACGATGCCAGAAGAAACTGACTTCTGCCTGTCTATATGCAGCTTTTCAATTGATACTAACAATGTACTAAGTAATTCTTCCACAAAGCTGTCACCTGCTTCTTTAAAAAACTTCTGCCCATCTTTAAGCCAAGTATCAAAATAACAGAGTCCATCTAACTGGATAAAAAGAGCAAGACACTCCTTACTTTCAGTAGCTTCTATAGTTCTTGCAACAGCAGACCACTGTCTAGTTGCATCACCAACATTCTTCACTATATTGTGTTCGTCATCCTGCATTACATTAATCAGCTCCTTCACTCGAGCAGGATCTGACAGCCCATCTTTCATCTCACTCAAGGTAAAAAAGTCCTCCAGAGTCATATTTGGCATATCAAACCTACAGAGGATCCATCTACAATGCTAGCTTAGTTTCTTTCATTCAAAAGGAACAAACAGCAGATGAATTTCTGATGGAACTGCACATTAAACTGCAAAGATCAAAAAATTAGTCTACAAAATGTTGGTAGGAACAACAGTATTTTAAAGATTGTGCACAACACGAAGAAGAAAAGTTAAACATTCTAAATTGAAACACTAAGTGCTGCATTCAAGAAGAAAATAGTGAAAAGAACAATAATCAAGTGAGACTTCATCTAATTGTCCAGCATATATGTTATGAGACTACGTCTAATACAAGTCCTATATAAGCTTGCACCTTACTGGTTCTTTATCATTATAATTAGAATTATGGTCACGCCCTAGGTTTGCGTCAAGTACAATAAGTACAGCATACAGCTTAATTATTTATAGAGTCAAAAATACAGGAATAATCCAAACACAGAAAGCAGAAATGTAAGTCTATTGCAAAGTGTGCAATTATCTACAATCTAGTTCAAGATTATTAGAGGTTTACTGCTTTAGCACCAAGACAACATTGTCGCACTATTGTTGTAAGAGACCATTAAAGGATAATAATATAATTTCATTCATACGCACACATGAAACATGAAATTAACTTCAGTATTGGATCCTAGAACAAGATATTAGAAAAGTACTCAAAAAATGATATAATGGTTTAAAAAAAGCATGTGTCAACTAGCTCTCAGTATGGTGTGTTCCATTCATAATTGGTAAACTATCAAATATGTAATCCAAGATGGTAACAGGATCCCGTAAACTCAAAAATTAAGAACTGACAATATTTTCCAAGTTACTGATCAAAACAAAACCACAAAGGATTGCTGAAGTTAGCAGGTAAACATGTCATTTAAACAATGTTTATAAACACTGTTATCTAAGATGAGAGTCTGGTTCAAGTCGCCTCACCTCAGGCAAGCGAGGCGATGTTAGTGAGCCTGGCTCCACCTCTTTCCTAGGCTTTAACAATACTGCAAATAAATATATCCCCAGTATATAACATTAAAGAATCGAATTAATCATGCAAAACATTTAGTTATAAACTAAAACAGAGGAAAGCCAACTGAAACGAAAACCGAAAAGATCTCATTGATAAGCATAAGACACAAAATTGAAATTGTTTGTGATTGTAAATTACCAACTGTTCAATTCCCCCTTGCGAGTATAATCTCAACTGCAGCCTTTCCCGGACAAAAAAGGTCAAATCCTGAAAATAACAGAAGGGCAAATCATAAATATCAACACAAATAAATAACACTACACATCAACCATATAATAAAACTCAATACAATATGATTTGAACAAAACCCAAAAAAATAGAATGATTTAAGCTTATCAACCAATCAAATTCAACACCACAAAAGAGTTAAGAATCAATAACACATCAAAGAAGATGCAAATTAAGATAAGATACAAATTCAAATTGGAAGAAAACAAATTTCAAATCAAGAGCTTAACAGGTAAAATTGACCAAATTGCAAAAAAAAAAAATCAAGAAGATACAATATTTAGATAAGAAACAAAATATTACATGAAAAAGATGCAGCAAGACTAAAACTTTAAGTAATTTAAGAGGACCCCAATACAAAAAGAGTTGAGATTGAAAGAAATAGATGTGCAATTTGTACCTGTTTGGGAAAAAATTAAAACCCTAAGTGAAGTTTTATGAGAGAGAGAGAGAGAGAGAGAGGACCACTATACCCAATAGCTGTCTTTAGTTTTGGCAAAACTAAAATTAACCCCCCTTTCTAAGTCTATTTCTTAATTCATACTATGATTACTCTTCTGTCCTGTGATAACATATGTATACATACAATTTTGTTTGTGTGTGTGAATCTAACAGCAAAATATGGTCTCTACTTTACAGAAGCTCCTCTGTGTACTTTTCTGAACTCGAGAACTATACATTCACTTGAATCCTCCCGGCCTGTAATTTTTTTTCTCACATGAGTATCAGGTTATTATTGTAATTTTAGAAAGATTAACATATTTATAAAATTGTTACTATCTTTTTTACTTGAATATAAGTTTATCTTAGATATTCTTGGATCTTTTTTCTCTTCTTATATTTACTTTTTGAATTAATTAAAAAAATCGTGATTCCAGATGACGTTATAATTTATTTATTTTTAAAATTGAATATATAAATATATAAATATTTTATAGTAAGGCGTCAATATTAAATTTTAATAGTTAACGTTATTAAGCCATTACGTTAAAACTGAAATCCCAACTTTAATATATACTAGCTTAAAACACGTGCGATGCACGGATTGTTAATTATTATTTTATCATTATTTTTTTAATATTTTTTTAATTGTAATTGTGCAAAAAATAAGTAGGCATGTTAAAATAGCTAAACACTTTTAATTAATTAAAAACATTAAAACATATTTTAAAATAAATAAGTATGAGTTTGCCCGTTATATTTTTTGAAATGAGGGGTTTTAGTAAGAAAAAATAAAAAAATGTAACATATATTTAGTTTAAAAAGGTTAATGCCCGTGATATTTTTGGAAAATGAGGTTTTAAAATTTAATAATTAAAAGTATTTAAATACATTTTAAAATAAATAAGTAAAAGGTTTCTTGTGATATTTTTGGAAAAAGAATGGATTTTGGTGAGAAAAATAGAAAAAGTAAATTGTAAAAGGTAATTTCCCATGATATATTTAGAAAAGGAGGGACTTTGTTCGAAAAAATATATAATGTGTTTTAGCTGAAAAGGTAATTGGTTATAAATAGGTATTTGATTATTTATATTTTAATATTTTTAGTAATTGTATTTGTTAAGAAAAATAAGTAGATTTGTTAAAATAGGTAAACTTTTAAAAAATAATTATAATATTAAAATAGGTTTAAAAATAAATAACTAAATATTTGTCTGTGACATTTTTGAAAAAATAGAGATTTTAGTAAGAAAAAAATAGAAAAACTAACATGTTTTAGTTAAAAAAGGTAATTGCCCGTGATATATTTGAAAAATTAGGTGAATTTGTTAGAAAAAATAGAAAAAATAATGTATTTTAGTTGAAAAAGGGTAATTGGTTATAAATAGGTAATATTATTATTTAATAATATATTTCTATAAATAAGTAAGGTTAATTAAGTAAAAACTAATTAAGGGTAATTAAGTAAAATCACAACGTACCATACCGATCAACCAAAAGTAAAAACTAATTAAGGGCAATTAATTAAAATCACAACGTACCATACCGACCAACCAAACTTTTAATGTTTCGTCTATTATATAATAGTATTGATAGTACAGATAGATAGATTAAATATAATAAATTACCGAAAATTAAAATCAAAACTTTCAATGTTTCGGCTATTATATAATAATATAGTATAGATAGATATCGGCTGCGATAATTTTAGAAAAAGAGAAATTTTAGCTAAAAAATATAAAAAAGAATATACGATTTGGCTAACAAAAGTGATCGGTTAATAATTAGTATTTATAATATTAATATTTTATGTTACTAAATGAAATTTCGTGTGATATTTTTTAAAAATGTGAGATTTTACTTAGGAAAAATTTTAGTTAGAAAATATAAAAAAATATACGCTTTGGGAAAAAAAAAAGCTAATCGGTTAGTTATTAGTAATTATAAATATTATTATTTTATTTCATTAAAAAAACTGCCCGTAATATTTTTGGAAAATGAGAAGTTTTAGTTAGAAAAAATAGAAAAGTAAAAATTTTAGTTAGAAAATATAAAAAAGAATATACATTTTGGTTAAAATAGGTAATATTATAAAAAAAACTAATTGGTTAGTTATTAATAATTATTATTTTATTTTAATAAATGAAACTGTCTGTGATATTTTTGGAAAAGGAGAGGTTTTAGTAAACAAAAATAAAAAGCTTATATGTTTTAGTTAAAAAAGGTAATTGCCCGTGATATTTTTGAAAAAGTAAGGGAATTTTTCAGAAAAAATAAAAAAGTAATATATTTTTGGTGTAAAAAGTAATTGGTTATAAATAGATAATATTATAATTTAATAATATTTTTTTATAAATAAGTAAGGATAATTAAGTAAAAATACGAAGTACAATTAAGTAAGAACAATTAATTAAAATCACAACATGCCAAAAAATATTTAGTATTATATCCAATGACTCTTATTAATTTAATTTAAAAGATCTAACAGTTAGAGATTGGATGACCAAACTATGGAAAAACCGACTACAAACGGACTACAAAAACTTTTAATGTTTCGTTTTTAATATAATAGTATAGATTACGAATACTTGTATATTAATTTTTACGAACAAAAATTGAAACCTAAAAATAAAATAAAAATTATAACATCAATATTAAATTCTATAGTTAATGCGATCTTTCATATTGAGTCTTTTTCTCGTAAAACACGTTTTGCATCTATTACTTGTTAAGATATTTTCATTTTTTCCCATTTTTTAGTTCTATATTAACAATTTTTGATTTGTTTTAATATTTTCACACATAAATATATTTATTCATAATAAAATATGAAGTACATATATTGTAGATAGATAATAAATGGTCTAATTTTATAGATATTACAAAATATATTATTAAATTACATTTGATTCATCGTTTCGATAAATTCTCAATTTCCGATAAATCCTCGATTTTTGAAAAATCTCAAATCGGTTCCTCGATCAATTTTTTTCGACTAACGATTGTTGCAACGCTGACTTGAACACATAATTAGGATTTTGTTGTATCTCGATAGACGAAGATAAATATATATTTGTTTTATAAATTTTTTAATTTAAAGTGATCTTAGAATTACTAAAATTTGACTACATTTTATAAATTATTATTTAAAAAGTATCTTATTTATTATATGTAGGGTTATAAGCAAATCAAATTGAACACAAACAATATGTCACTGGACACTGAGCAATTTTTTATCAAACGAAACAATGTTAATAATATTATAAAACAAACATTTTTATCAAAATTCGAGTTCGAAAATATTAAAATCAAGGTTATTTGGTTTGAAGTGAGCCTAACTCGAAAAATAATCAAACTGTTCAATATTTCTTCAACCTTATTAATTAATAATCAATATTTCCGACTCAAGCAATTTTAAAGAATTGAACAATTGATAATTTTACCGAACCCGGGCTCGATAACATATCAAACAAAACTTATCGAGTTTGACATTATTGAATTTTATTATTGAATAATATTAATAATAAATTCTATTGAATATTATTATTATCAATAATAAATTTATTGAATATTATATTGTTAGAATTATATATATTTATTTAAAACTTAATTCATATTATATAATAATAATATTGTGATTGAATTTATACTAAAAAGTGATTTATTAGTAAATATTTATGAAAATTAGCTCTTAATATATAATAATATAATTTCATTTTGTTTTAAATAAAAAAGTGAATTATTAATACTAATATATTTAGATTAGAATTGTGTAATATATGACACTGTTAATTTATTTTAAATTAAAAAAATGAATTATTAATACTACTGTATTTAGATCATAATTGTGTAATTATGGCAATGTTAATTTGTTTTAAATTAAGAAAAGTAAATTATTAATACTACTATATTTAGATTAGAATCAATATACTTATATAAAGGAAAAGACGGGGGGCGGTGAGGTGGCGGTTCTCAAATCGTTTCGTTCTATTTTTCTAATTTTCTCAATTTTTCTCAATTTTTAATATTAATAATTACAACTTCCTTTATTATTTTTTATTTTTTAGGAAGGAAATTGAAAAATTACACATTCCTTTATTATTTTCAATTTTTATTTTCAATTTTGTAGGAAGGGAATTGATAGAACTTTTTTTTATTTTCAAAATTGATAGAACTTTCTTTTATTATTTTCAAACTTTATAGAACTTTCTTTCGATTAGAAAATTACAACTTTCTTATTATTTTCGAATTTGTAGGATCTTATGTTAATAATTGCAATTTTCTCTTTTATTATTTTCAAACTTTATAGAACTTTATTTTATTATTTTCAAACTTGATAAAACTTTCTTTTATTATTTTCAAATTTGTAAGATTGGAGGAATTAGAAAATTACAACTTTCTTATTATTTTCAAATTTGTAGGATCTTATGTTAAAATTTCCTTATTATTTTCAAATTTGTAGAGAAAGAAATAATTATAAAATAGAGGTATTTCCAAAATTATAAATCTAATTATTCTCGGTCTTAAAACCAAACATCCTATATAAATCGAATTTCACTCTACTAGAACATTACGTGTGATTTTGTTAATTTGTTTCGTAATCAATCTTTGACATATTTTTTTTTTCAGCGTGTCTACAAATTAATATAGATGGATGCATGTTGATACTGTACCATGCACTTTCGGGTTTACAAATTTGTCATCCATTTAAAAATTTTAAGGTATGAGATGGAGTTGCGGTTGTTTGTTCTATATATTTTGTATGATAATTTTATGAATAGTCTTTGATGTAGGATTTGTATTGTAATACAGACAAGTATACTTTCATGTTTTTCTAATAATTTAATTTAGATTGTTTTCAGAGTTTCAATCAATGGATATAGTTTTTTGTTAATGTTATTTTTGTTTCAATTTAATCATTATTTTTTTAATTCAAGTGTAATTTTTTAAGTTTTGTTTTAATTAGTGATTATGAGGTTTTTGATCAAGTTGTTAACTATCCCATGCTAAATTTAGTTGATTTGACGGTCACTATTATTGTTTGATTTTGAAGAATCTGGAGCGTTTTTAAATTGCCTCCATCTATTTTTAATTTTATTTTTGTCTATCTTTTACAAAAGCCATATTTTGCGCATTCAGATGTCTATGTTAATAGTGTTTATATATTGATATGATCATAAAATTTTATGTGTGTATATAATTATCTTTTATTTTCTTCTTCATAATGTCTATAACTTGGGTTACAGGTTGCATGCATACTTTTCACGAGTTGGAACTTGGAAGTTGAAACTCCGCTAAACTCTCTCCTAATGATCTCTCTTAAATTGTTCAAAGTCTTTACACGGGACATTATAGATATATGTCCGTTTGAGTTTAATAGCATACTAACTTATCATTCACACGATTTTTTTTTAATATTTTTATCTAATTATTTATATTAATATTTTAATACATATTTTTTTTATAAGAATAGGGTTCTGATCTTAGAAAAATTTTCTAATATAATAAACTGATTTTCTTCGAGTGTTAATCAATATCAATCCATCAATATATATACATATATAAAGGAGAAGACGAAAACATTTTTATATATATTTATTCGGCATTTTAGTAAATGGACAAGCCAATACATGGAATACAAAAGAAACCTTAAAGTTTTGTTTAAAATATTAGTATTATTTATTATAGTTAAAAACATTTTTTTATAGATTATTTTTGAAAATGATTAGAGAAATTTTTTAATGTCGCTGTGAAGCGCGGCTTAGTAAACTAGTTGTGTAATATATGAAAATCTTAAATCAAATAAAAAATATATTTAGATTAAAGTTATTAACTAAACATGGTTACTACAGTAGGATTAGAGTAGTAAATACGGAATTTTTTAATATAATATGATTGGTCTACAATTTAGGAATGGTTTCTGATTGATCCTAAAATAATTTTTATTTTATGATTGATAATTATATTTTCTGATTGGTTAACTGGACTTTGGTAATGAAGAAAATATTTAACTTATTATGATTGGTCTAAAATTTAGAAATTGACTCTGATTGTTCTTAAAATTCAAATTTTTCATCTGTTTTATAACGAAATAGACTTATTTAAATTGCATTTTAATCATCTTCTTCTGATTTACAATGGAATATCAATTATAACTATCAAAGATTTACATTCACGAACTTATAAATTTAACTAATTTTAACTAATGTATAATTTTTTTTAAGTTAAGTCTTTTTAAATTACTTTCATCAAATTAAAATATTGATAGTGACAATCAACATCAATTTGTAAAGGAGTAAAAGATGATTATGTTGCCACTTGAATAACTTGATTTTGTTAAAAAATGGGATAAGGAAGAAGATAATGACAAAAAAAGTAAAATACCCTGAAAAAGATTGACAGAATTATCATACTTATAGAAGTACGTAAAAAAAATTACAAGCACAATTTAACAAGTGATAATTAATTTAGTGAAGGTGATTACAAGAACATTGCTGATTATTCTTCCTAGTCACAACACATTAAAACACAGTAAATAATACTACTAGTCAACATTTATGGAAAAGCGGACAAAGAAGTGACTACTGACTGGGACAGAGTGTAGTATATGTACTAACAGTCATATTTTTATCAGTGTTTATGAATCCAAAGAGAAGATATAATATAAGAGTACCGATGTTTACTGTTTCGTCAGTTGTTGGTACATGCTATATTTAGCTGCTTCTCACTTCTCAACTATCACAAGAATCACAGGGTCCAATTCACTGTGACCAAGTACAGTAAAAAACAAAATTAGTTCAAGGATTTAGTGTATGTACTTGGGCTGAGAAAAGCCCAGTCCATAACATTTTGAGCAAGCCTACTAACATTTAGTAGATTATGACAAATGCCATCAATCCTGATATAAAACTCTACCTTGCAAAGGACATTCTGTTAATTTACACAATGTTTACATTTCCTGGGAAATTATACAGGAACTTGACTCTGAAAAAACAATAGCTACCCGAAATAAATCAATCTTGAATGAATTTATCTATGCAACTGATGAACTCCGGTTGAAATTTATCCACACAACTTGAAAACCATACAAGCCGGCAGCAAAGAATAAAAAGAAAAAAATTGTGGAAATACGACTATCATGTCTTAAGACGAAGTTCTCCACTGCATCTCAATCTGAACTGTACCATTCTTTGAATCGATAAGATTGTACCTTTCGTTGATTCTCTTGTTGCTAATCACATCTGCAAGGGATATATCCACATATCCCAGAGTATCCTACCATGAATAACATCATAGTTTTTGTTACTTTAAAGCTAGCATTTGTTGCACATCAAAGTTAATACATGTCAAAGTGATGCTATGTAATTACTGCATGATAAAAGCTAACACTGTTGGGAAAACACTGTTGGGAAAACACTGTTGGGAAAACACTGTAGCACAAAAAGAAGTGAATTTATGTTAACAGCAAAATGTGAATGTAATAGCTACTCTAGATAGTCCAAATCCATTATCCTAAAATAAAATTAAACTTAGGATGCTATTTAAATATGATTATTGAAGTTTTACCAACGATACCCGAATAACTGTGTAAATTTTAGAATGTGGTGTTTACCTTGGGATATAAAAGCCCCATCCTTTTTGAAGTACTAACAACTTCTACATGGATCCTGTCATTGGTAGGCGGCTCCTCCAGCATGAACTGAAACTCTTCATCCCACCTTGGATCTCTGTTTTTCTTTACAACCTGTATAATCAATACGAAAACATAACAAAAACTAAATTAAAATACTTACAACGTTCTTTTACGAAGGCAATGGATAGTGTCATAATGGATGGAGTACAAGGTTAACATTGTAGTGAACAACATCCGCAAAAGTAATTTACCTTCGTTCTCTTTTCTTCCCCTCTGAACAATAAACGCACAGATGGATTTGTGTGGTGTTTTCCTTCTAGATCTTGACCTTCGTGGACGATAACTACAAGTAGCCCACCACCATCAGGAGTTCCTTCAGGAGCCTTTTGAACCTCGGAATCTTCAGAATCATCTGGTCCATCACCATCACTAAAAGGCTTGTACATTGCTTCAACAACAAGCTGACCTCGTGATTTCTCATTCTGGGTGTCCTCAGGGTCCATGTTTTTCAGCAAATCAAGAGTCAGAACCTTTGTCTCTTCAGGTGTGAGGTCTTTAACATGTATCACATTCATACCCATCCTTTCGTGTTTTCCCATCTAAGTATAGCAACCAGGAGTGAGGGAAACCATTTTTGTGTAATTCAAATTGATATCATTTAAGTAATTAATATCTGTCTGAGGAATCTATTTATCTTGTTACAAATTATAAATAAGAAATACGAAATACAGACCAACAACATGTCAACGGTAAACCCCCTCCCAACTCTAAGACCACCTCAAATATACATAGGAAATACAATTTCTAAACGAGAGAGAGGGAGAGAGAGTACCTGTTCCCAATCATACACAACAAGCTCTAAAGTCTGAGATTCGGGGTCCTTGACAACCAGATTAAATTCTTCATTCCATTCAGGGTTTAAGTTCTTGTGTTTCACAGTTGTTTTCTTTGATGGCAGTTTATCCTCGGTAAGTTTTAATTTAACATAGGGGTCTGAAGCTCCCAAAATATCTTTCTTCTTAAGCTTCATTGCCCTAACAACCTTCACATTGAGTATTCCAACAGGTTTCTGCATGGCCCTGACATGAAATAATGCTCAACTAGTTGGCCAAAAAGGCAACATTTTCTTAATTAAACAAAAAAACATTTGTACTTACTTTGTAGGATCCATGATCTGCACTTCAAGTACTTTGGGCCATAGATACATATTTGCAACTTGATCCTTGATAATTTCCTAGACCAACATTATATAATGAGTCACACTAACAATTGTGGGAGACTCGGTGTATAAAAAACGAAAAACTACTATTGGCAATGGCAAGTTTGAGGAGAATTATAATTGTTCATAACATATCATAGTATACTATACTTACACAAACAAGTGGTCCTAAATCCAGTTAAGGGAGCATGAGCATCATAAAGAATCATAACATGCATGTAATTTAGAAGCATCTATTATCTATCTAATACTGCAACATGCTACTTTGTGAATGATTTTATTCTATTTAAATTACAAAATTAGCCCCCTATTATTTGTTGTTACGTATGACCCGTACAGTATGACCCGTACAGGAACTCTTTCATTAGTTTTAACCTTCCACTTCTGCACGATTATAGCGAAATCTCGTCGGATATATCCGTTCTTCGTTTGCTCCAACTCGTGCCCCCTCGTCTATTATGCAATCAAACGGCGTTCACATACCAACATGGAAACGGTGAGGATATGTACATAAACCAAGGTGATTAACATAGAGTTTTGATAAATCTTCACCCATTTGTATACATACACAGTACATGTACACACAAACATTGTTTTACCTATTCGTGAGTTAGCAATGTAATTTTTCATTATTGTGTACATTTTCTAATCGCACTCCAGTTGTTCGATGATATGCCATTTAAGATTTTTTGTGACCTTTTTCATTCCCTGGTTAGTACCGAGAGTTCATGTTAGTGATAGAGGCATAATATTTACTTTGAATTTTTAGAAGCTTGTGTTGTTAAAATGCTTTGATTGGTGGCCCTTTTGGCGACACAAGAAGTAGTTGATATGAGGAAGTAGATGCTAATCCTAAGGATGTTGTGTTACAGTAAGTTTAAGAAATCAAACTTTGGTGGTTCATGTTGTAGGTTGACACTAAAGCATCAAAAAATCATCACATTTTGCACAAGAACTTATCTCTACCATCTTCTTTGTCGTCGTTGTTGATTTTAGTTTGCTAAAATACGTAATCCCCTTTTTATATCTTTTGTTGATTTATGAGCTCAGTTATAAAATACCTTGTGATAGTGGTCCACGGTAAAATTGAATGAGCACAAAAGTTTTAGAATTACTTGTATATTTCAATTATTGTGACATACGTTTGTTGTCCCTGTTTTAGTAAATTGTAAGATTCAACACCTTAAGGTTGTCTATTTTTCTGTTCTTAGTGTTTTTCATGAATGTTAGGGTATTAGGTGCTGCAGCACTCCAGAAGGATATTGGTGGTTTAGGTGGAATAGGACCTTCAGGTGTCGGTTCATGTACTTCATATGCTCCAAAGAAGTTGAATAAAGAAATAGTGCCCGAGAAAGTAGGCCTTTTATATTCTGTGCTGGCAGGATTTTGTATTTGGCCTTTAAATCCAGCTCTATGATGTTTTCCATGTAACCGATTGTATTGAGGAGTCTGATTTCTTTGTATTGGTGCAGAAAGTTAAAACCTATAAGGATGTCAAAGGTTGTGATGATGCAAAACAAGATCTTGAGGAAGTGGTGGAGTACCTAAAAAATCTGGCAAAGTTTACTCGACGTGGCGGGAAGCTGCCAAAGTTTGAAACTATGAATTTTATTTCATTACTTAATTAACAATTACCAATAGATTCACTTGAAACCCATTACACTTGCATTTGTATATTCTAACTAGTATGAATCCTATTGGATTTGCATATTCTGACCAGTTTGAATGGTATTGATGGTTTACAGGACAATCTTTTGACAGGAGTACTTGGAACTGGAAAATTTTGCTTGCCAAGGTGATGAGTTTTGGCTGCTATAGACTTATTTTGTGTAGGCTCATGACCGTCATACCGCAGTCTCCACTATGTCACCAAAAACCCTCTCTGTTTTGTTCAATTGATTATGGCTGAGCATTTTAATTACATATTAATTATGTTGCCTTGAAGCTTGTAGGTAGATATCTTGGACTATTTGTTTTTTGCACTGTGATTTTATGTCTTTAGTCAGAATTAATTTATTGGAGGACTAGGTCGCTTCCAGAAAATATTAAGCTTGGTTTATCAGAGAAAATTGTTAAATAGGCTCAGGATTTTGGTTATAGGCCTACGAGTGGTATAAGGGAGCTTGCATCAGGGTTAGTTAACCAGAAGAAAATTTAAAGCTCAGGTTTTTAATAAGAGAGTCGCTATGAATATGAACCAATTTGAAGATGCCAAATCACATAATTTGTGTAATTAGGACAAATACCTTAAACAGATTAAAAAATAAAACTAACTTGATAATTTGAAGTTATCTTGTATAATTGTATCTTATAATTTGAAGTTATCTTGTATCTTTACCCTTCTTAAAGAATCAGCTATGGAATGTTAGTTTTAGGGTAACTCATATAAAACTGAAATAGTTAAAATAAGCTTTTAGGTCTATGAGCTTTTTACTTTCCTTTATGTCGTGTCATCTTTGGTACATCCTTTTAGGCAATTGGACAGTGTGAACTTAGATGACCACCGTAAAGGCCTAGATGGATATTAGTATTTAGTAAGTTATACTCTCTGTTTGACTATATTAGTTCAAATTTATCAAGGCATACATTTAATACAATATACTCTGCTCATACTTCTAGCTATGATGTACGCACACAATTTTTTATTCTTAATCTTAATATGTATTAGAGTCTTTGACATGGAAAATAAAGCATCAGGTCACATGTTAGTTTCATTCGTTGAAAGAACCATCACCATTCTAACTGAATCTTAAATGGGTTGATGATAAAGAGCAGCTTCATTCGCTGAATGAGCCACCACCATTTTGACCGAATCTTAAATGGATTGATCATAAAGAGTTGGTATGACGCGAATATGATATCCTTATATGCATTTCCTAGGTAAAGACGAATATAATTTTCATTATAGCAATCAACTTTAATTAGTTTATCTAACTATCACATTATATTAACTGTTTAAAATCATTGTGGCTACATTCAGATTGTATGACTGGCACTCATACGGCATGAGGCCTTTTTTTGGTTTTACAAAGGCAAAAGTGAGTGAGGCCTTTCATGCTTCGTAGGTTGCTATTTTTTTTAGTTTAAGGTACTAGGTTTTTGGCAACCCTTCATGCACATTGTTTGTTGAAATATTTCATTTTTCGTGTCAGCCTCTAAAACAGTAAGTTATATACCGGGAAAATCAATTCAAACATAAGCATATCTAGGTTGACTCTATTTATGTCCATGAATCTTCTAAATTATGAAAGTGCAGCAAAGTGATTCAAGGATGCTCTACAGGCCGCAAACAATGTAAATTTTACGTAATCTGCAATGTTACATGCTAAAATATATCCGGAACCTTAGTTTTATACTTAGACCCGGCAATTTTATACACGACACGACTTACACGACACGAAACGACACGAAAATTTAGTGTTTGTGTTTGCATTTTAAGTACACGACACGAAAATACACGAACACGAAAGTACACGACCCCGATTTAGTGTCGTTTTTGGATTTACCCTTCAAGTACACGACACGACACGAAGTACACGACATAAATAAATATATAAATAATTAAAAATATATATTATATATATAGTATAAATATTAATTGATAAATGTGAATTTTAAGAAATTTCGTGTAAACATTCGTGTTTTCGTTGCTATTCGTGTCTATTTCGTTTCGTTTAGTTTCGTGTACACGAATGGTACACGAAAAAATTCAGGTATCTCGTGTCGTGTCGTGTCAAGTCGTGTATCACTCGTGTCGTGTTCGTGTAACAGTTTCAGGTACACGATTTGAATTCGTGTCGTTTTCGTGTATAGCCAAAAAGTACACGAAACACGAAATTACACGACACGAAACGACACGACACGACTGATTTGCCAGGTCTATTTATACTGCATGTTGTAGGCTTTTGATGCGTAAAAATTTACGTATCTTTATAAATATTTTAAGAAATGGAAGCTTTACATCAGTACCATTCTGTTTCTGACTTCTTTTGCATTGCCAAGGCTATTGCTGGAGAAACTGGAGTACATTTCTATTAGAGAGCGGGTTCATAATTTGAAAAAGGATGTTAGTATTAACTTCTGTTCGATTGATAGTCTTATATTTATATAATACTTTGAGTGACAATACATCTGCTTACTTGTAATAAAAATATCAGTGTCCTTATAAATATGAAATGATAAAAACATCAAACAGTTTGTCTTTGTTGATTGGTGAAAGAAGATGCAGCTCTATGGCTGGTTCCATCAAATTTCATATTTATAAGGATCTAGGTTTTGTTTTAGAATTGGATTAGATTATCAGACTTATGATCTAGTGCCTTCTTTGACTGGTGGCTTAGCTTATAATGGTGCATTAGCAATGGGCTGAAATCTCAATTTTCTTCTATGATAGGTTTGTTGGAGTTGGTGCTCGGAGGGTAAGATCCTTATTTCAAGCAGCAAAAAAGAAGGTAAGTTTAGAAAATTTTAAAACTTCTAAGCTTTTTTACCTATATTATTTGTGATTAGCTCTAAGTTTTTGAACAGTACAGACATTAAATTCTTTATTAGTGGTCGTCGCCTTTGCATGTGGATTCATTTTATTCTTTGATAAAAATATTCTATCTAAATATTAAGAAGGGTTAAAGCTTAGTTCTTGTCATCTTCAGAGAGGTCTTAGCTTGTCCTGTCATTTTGCTTACGCTCTTCATGTAGCAATCAGACCGGAGGACCATGAATGCACATCCATATATACTTACAATAATTATGGGTAGTGTAGGAGTGAACTCTATCTTATTATGTTAAATTGTCATTCACCACTGCCAAGCTTTCTATTTTGCCTGCCAAATGATATGTAAATAATCTAAACTCTTCTTTTCGAAAGAGGATCTGGTTCTGCCGGTGCTTGATACAAATATTGTTTCTTTTCCATATCTCAATATTGTAAAGGTTAATCATCCACATCTATCCTTTTTGATGAGATAATAACAAAGAACAGCCCACTGTTCTTATACACTAGCAGCCCACTGTTCTTATACATTAGCAAGTAAAAAGTGAATGTTTTTAGTCTACTAACATATTGCTATTGATCATAGTTTTTCTCTCAGAACCTAATCTGAGAGTAATGACCTCTCAATTTAAGTACTTTAATTGGAAAATTGTACTTTACAGCCAATATAAAGTTGTTCGTACCTCAATAACTAGCGCCCCTGATTTGTTGTAGCTATTAGTTCGCCCAGCTTATGTAGTTTTTGATTATATCACCAGGTTTATCCATCAATCTATAGCAATTGAGTTTAGTACCTTTGTGTAGCAATCAATGGGTAACCTCGCATTTTTTAGTAGTTGACGGTGAGCGGAGCAAATTAGTTTCGTTCTTTCTAGTACAATCTTCTGCTGCCTCAGATCAGAAGGTCATCTACTACATCACTCTTTGTATATTTGTATGTATGTGCAACATCCTGTCCACAATTAGTTCGACGTTTTTATTGTATTGTACTTTACATCTATTTTATTTGCTGATTGATAAACTCAACAAAAGAACCATTCTTCGGGGTTATAACTACTTTTAGGTGACTACCTTTAACACATCTCACAAGAAATTATTCCATTTATTTCTAGCAAGCGGAAATTACACCTTTCCTTTCTGTCACATTCTTCATTATTTCTAGAGGCCCAGGAAGGTCTGAATTAAAACTAAAAAATATTCTAAAGAATCCAAAGCGAGACTAAGGCTTGATTATTTCTTTTTCCTGTTTATAGGTGTGAGCATCCAATAAGTTGGTGGTTTGACCATCCTCGATTCGGTGAAGTCTATTAAAATGGTCAATCCGGATGCACGTCATATGCTTTTTTTTGGGCATATCTTGACCACGAGGTTTGTTTCTTAGATTTGATTTTTGGCACTAGAATTAGATCCTCCATGTGGTTGGATTTTGCGGGTTTACATCACAAAATCAGTCATTCCTTTTAAATTAAGAAAAACAAGTGATTATTATATAAAAATAGGAATACATACCTTTTAATTATCGAGTTTGGGTATTAAAAGAAGACTTTTGGATTATGTTAACGGTTACATGCCTAGATTTTTGGAATAACCGTACAATCTTAAAATAAAGAGGGCACAAATATTGAATTTAGAAATGAACATATCTATGTCGGTTGAAGACTCAAGAATTCAGAGATTTGTGAAATAAAATGAACTTTTAGAATTAAATTAACACTTAGAAACTCTTTCATTTCATTTGAAGTCGTTGCATCGTATAAATGCAGGTCAAGATGTACGCAACTACTCTCAAGGTCTCAGGAATGTCCTTGAGAGAAGAATCGCATATAGAGATATAGAACGTTCTAATTCCTTGATAGACAGAAGTGGATTGCTAAAGATTTCAGATTTCGTGCTACCCAACTTTATCAACCAAAATAGAAGTGTCCTCTAACAAGCGTAATGACGCGTAATGACGGAACTTTGATACAAACTCCAGGGCTTCAAATGCTTGTGATTGGAAAGCGGGTGTACTACATACCAAATATTGCACATGATATAATCCCACCCTGGTGGTGTTAAATTTGTATACTTACTTGGTAGAGGTGTGTTGTATATGTAGGCCTAAAATTTAAAATAGGTGTCCCAGTGCCTAAATAAACATATGTTTGTCTATTGAAAGCGAGACTTGGATATGATGCTCTCTCTGCATGGACTATGGGGAAGATCATCAGTTCTGTTTTGGTAGAATCCTAAATTAGTACATGTAGCTACCTGAACTCTAAATATGTGAATGTGTTCGCCATTTAGTTGAGCTGTTAAACATGAAAATAAATAAAAACTTCTGACTATACAAGTGCACCCATTGCTGCCAACATGAAGTACCAAATACCAGGTCCTTCAAACATTCAACTCGAAGATTCTACAAACGTACAACTGAATCAAAATTGGCAGTCTAGAGCTAGCACGTGCCTTGCACGGACTATAAAGCTAGTTGATATAAAAAGGTTGACAAAGAATAAGAAAGATAGAGAAGTAAATGAATTTTTACTCATGGAAGTCCTAAAAGGAATAGCATGCACTCTCTCAAAAGATGAAGGGTTAGGACTTAGAACTGAAAATTTGTAGTTATTATTAATATAATTTTCAAACCATGTAAAGTGTAAAGATGCGACTGAAAAATTATTTTGGGATCTGATATCACCAATCCATAATTTGCTCATATTGTAAAGGTCGGGGTCATCAAATGGCCTTTATGCGCCACGCCCAATAGCTAGATAAGTTCATGTAACTTTTTGTAGGTAGTAACTACCACATTGTAATAGCGAGGAAAAATCAAGGGCACCATGAAATTATCCAATTTTTTCTGTTTTTTTGTAAAATCTAGCAATTGAATAGTTCCTAGGACAAGTAAGCAAAATTCCAAAATAACTACGAATATCACTGCAAAATATAGACCAAATAAACATACCTGGACAAAGCTATACAGGCCCGGGATGGACATAGCATCTGCTCCGAGCAACTTTAATCCAAAGTCAACATGAGGCTGCAGAATTCGAAACTCAAGACAGTGCAAGAGAGACAGGATATGAAGGTTGTTCAAACATGTGTGGGGTCATTTACAATGATAATAGTAGTATAAATATTAAGTTTTTTTGTATAGTACACCTCACCTTCTCCATAAGAGACACTAGTATTTTTGCAAAGCAAGGGAAGGATGGAACCAATGGCTTCAGGGTAATACGTGGAGAAGCAAATACTTGCAAGTCAACCACCTGAGAGAGAGAAATCATGTAAGTTGATGCAAGACCTTTTTATATATTAATTTTTTTATACACTTCCCAGCTAGTAGTTGGGTCCAAAAGAAATAAATTAGACTACCTGAACAGTGGCTTTCAATCCAAATGCCTTAGCTGCTACAAGGATGTTAGGATTTCCTGCCCACTTCAGCGTTGGTTCCATAATCAATTCCTTCTCCTCAGTACTATAAACTTTCATCCCTGGCATGGAAATGGCTTTAATTAAATGCGCATGACAAAAACTTAAAATACATGTAAGATATCGAGGATTTAAAGGGGTGGAAAAGATGAGACTTATTATCTATGCAGCACTGGGAGGACTGCTCGTAGACATATTAAGAGCAGTAACTAGGCCACTCTTATTTGCCTAAATTTGAACATAGACAGGTCTTTAGGCAGAATTGGAATAATGTATTTTGCTCAATACAAGATCATTAGATCACCAGATAGTCTCTGTTCCTCAAGTTTTGTTGTGAAAAACTACTTTAGTTAGTTGTTCAGTGAAAATAACTAAACCATCATTGAATATGAATTTTAGATGTATCTATCTTTTAAACATAGAGTACCAAACTTCAATAAAATTATTTTTAGTAGTCTAAGTTCTTTAGGCTGATGCTAGTAAAAGGTTTGAAGCTCAATTTTAAATCCCCTCGTCATTCTACCTAGTCACTAGATGTCCATAAACAGTTATCAAGCATTTGCTTTTTGACAATGATTTGGAAAGTTAAAAAGTATATATCTCAGCATGAAAATGAAACAAGTCATATCAGGCCCGGGGACTCTCTTGAGAATCTTTAACCATTTTCAAGTGTCTTCTATGAAACAACCTTAGTCACCTTAGGTTTCCCTTTCTGAAGACCAACAAGTTGCTAAATTAAGGTAAACAAGCACGTCTCAGTTAGATATTTATACTAGGACCTTCGGAAAATGTTTTTAATTGGAACGTAAAATTTTGTGGGTACATAGTGCAGTGACTGTTCATCAACATTTTTGTACCTAAAACAGAAGAGAAAAGGGAACAGCCCAACCTGTAAAAGCAGGTGGTAAGCATCCCAGAGAAAGGACTTCAAATTGAACTGAATCAATCTTGTACTTTGGAATCTGCTCAGCAATGATGGGGTCTACTATGGTCTTCACTTGCTTGCAAATTGCCTGCAATGGGCCATCAAAATCAGACTTGATAGAGTAAAAAGTATTGAGATGCAAAGGGAATAAAACATGAGGTACTAGTACCTTGTCCAAGTAAGGCCACATGGTCTCAATGAATTTATTAAGCCAATCAATCTGCAGAAAGTGAATTTTAGAGCACCTCATTGTTAACTGAAGCTACAATGCTTAACAATAACACTATTTATAATTGTTTCAGCAGGTGTTCAAGGCTAGGAGCATACACGATCATGGTCTGGATTTTTCACCCATATGGGTATCTCTTGAAGCAAACTTTGCAGAGTTTCTGAATCGTGATCAACCAAGGGACGAATAACAGGGTCCTGAACAAAGTAAAAACCAAAAACATGAAAATAACATGCACAGGTACAAAAAAAAAACACAAACAAGTAAAGAGTCATTCCATTATAACCAAAAAAAGCTCTTGCATAATCCAAAAACACTGATCTTGTGTCAATATAATAATTACTCTACTTATGTAAACAAGCTATAATAATCCACAAAAAAACATAATGCAAACAAAAATAAAAAAGAGAGAAGAGACCTTGACATGAGTTGATTGGAAGTAAATGAAAAGGTAATAGCCAACTAAAAGGCCAAGACTAATTCCCATTCCAAACCCAAGAAAACCAGCTATGGTACTCACTACACCCATCCTCAACCTTCTTCTTGATCACCTATTATATATGTATACAATTATCTTAAACAACCCACAATTTTCAGACAAGTGTATCACAATCTCAACAACCCAAAACTCACAAAAACAAAACACAAGAAATCTAAATTCCCACAAATGTACCAACCCATTATATAAATATCATACTTTTTGGGTAAAAACAGAAATCTACAAACTAAAGTTTGATCCTTTAGGCAAGTACATGAGGGAGGAAAAGGACCATCTTTTTGGGTTATGAGGATGAAAATAGAAACAGCATGGTCATGTATTATTATTATGGAAAGACCCCATTGCTATTGGATCCAACTTCCAAGTAGAACGGAACGGGGTTCATATGATCACTCCCAAGCGCGTGTATGTATATTGTCGGTAAACTCGCCTGTGAATTCGTCCAATTGCCAACTTATGCATTTTGGTTAATGCCGGCCGGGTAACCCAAATTGCTCTTGAATTACGTGGCACGAATGATGTGTCAAGATTAAGAAATTTTAATGAGGGAATTTGGCGTTAATATAGGAGGTTCATTTTATTCTAAGTTTTTAACCAATTAAAATAATATATATTAGCTTATAATCTGTGCATAAAAAATAATAAATTAAAAAATTTAATGTGAACGGAAAATATTAAAATAAAAGTAAAAAATAATATGATAAATTATAAAATAAGAAACTTAAATATTAATTGGAACATAAAAAAATATAAAAAAATATAGATGAGGCTGAGAAAGATAAATGAGGTATTATTAATATTATTTTATAATAAAATAATAATAATAATAAGAAGAACATATAGAAAATCTAACATGTTTTAATTAAAAAAAGTAATTGCCCGTGATATTTTTAGAAGTGTTTTAATTATATTAATTGTATTTATTAAAAAAATACGTTGACATTTTAAAATAAGTAAGTTTTTTAATAAGGACAAATAGAAAAACTAACATGTTTTAATTAAAAAAAAGTAACTGCCCGTAATATTTTTAGATGTGTTTTAATTATATTAATTATATTTGTTAAAAAAATACGTTCACTTGTTAAAATAGGTAAGTTTTTTTAAATAATTAAAAGTATTAAAATGAGTTTTAAAATATATAAGTAATTTTAATTAAAACATGTTAGTTTTTCTATTTGTCCTAATTACACTTTTTTTCTAACAAAATCTACTCATTTTTCAAAAATATCACGGGCAATTACCTTTAAATTTAAGAGCTTTTTTCATAAATACCCACCCATAAATGTTTTTTTTCAAAAATACTATGGTTTTTTGAACTTTTTGCAAAAATACTATCTTTTTGAAATTATTTTCAAAAATACGGTCTGCAACTAGATGCAATCATGTGCAATTTTTGCAATCAGAATCAGATGGAACCATCTGCAACTTTTGCAACCAGATGCAACTTGTTAGTAATGATGTTTTTCCGGCGTCATGATTTTAGGGTTGTAAACAGGGTAGGTTAGGGTTTAGGGTTGCCTAAACCCTAAACCCTACATAAGTCTGTATACGAATTATTCGTCATTCTTAATATTTTTAAAACATTAAAACCCAAAATAGAAACATTGAACCCCAAAAGTTAACTATTGAACCCAAGGGTAAACCAAGACCACAAGTTTACCCCTTTTATTAATAATTTTTTTTGAATTTTTAGCTGTTTTTTTAATTATTTTAAAAAAAAAATGCATTTAGTTGCATCTGGTTGCTTTGGTTGTATCTGGTTGCGTTGCAGACCGTATTTTTTGAAAATATTTTTTGGTTGCATCTAGTTGCTTCTAGTTGCGGACCGTATTTTTGAAAATAATTTCAGAAGATAGTAAAATTGAAAAAAAAAACTTAGAAAAAGTAGTATTTTTGACAATTTCTCAATTAAACATATTACCTTTTATATTTGTTCTCACTAAAATCTCTTTTTTTCAAAAAATATCAGGTGCAACCCTTACTTATATATTTTATTAAAACCCATTTTATTAATTTTAATTATTTAAAAAAGTTTACCTATTTTAACATGCCAACGTATTTTTTTAACAAACACAATTAATTTAATTAAAATACTTCTAAAATATCAATGTCAATTACTTTTTCTTTTAATTAAAACATGTTAGCTTTTCTATTTGTCATTATTATCAATATTATTTTCATAAATAATAAAATAATATTAATAATTCCCCATCTGTATTCTTTATTTATTTTTTCTATGTACCAATTAATATTTAAGTTTTCATTTTATAATTTACTATATTGATTTTTATTCTTTATTTAATATTTTTTGTTCTCGTTAATTTTTTTAATTTATCATTTTCTAATCTCTTTTGATGACCCGTGCCGGGTTGTAGAACTTAGCTACCAATCAAATGAGACAGATTTAAAATAGTTATATATTGAAAATTGAGGCAGTTATTATATTAAAATGGTTTTTCCACTTTTAAAATTTTAACATTTATTTAAAGTATAAAATAATGTAAATATTAATCTATATGATTAAAGTAATATGCATGTAAATAAATGAATAACAAATTGTTATTAAAATTGTGTATTATAAACTTTATACTTGAAATTGAATTATTAATGTCGTATTTAATGTAAAATAGTAATCAAATTGTTTGGTTAATAAATATTTATGAAAATTTAATTATAAATATGATTATATAATTGTGAATAATTTAAAATAAAAAGTGATTTATTAACAAATATTGTTTTGTGACTAGAACAAATATGTAATGCATGGATATTATAAATCAAGTAATTACTGGATTTAAATTAGAATTGTCAACTAATCATGATTATTAAAATAGGATGAGAATGATAAATAAGAAAAAAAATTGTAATATGTTTAGTCTAAAAGTTAAGAGTGGTTTTTTATTGGCCTTAAAATAATTAATATTTTCTGAATTGTGAAGTATATAACATCTAGACTCAAGCATTATAATGAAGGATTACAATAATTTTTATACAAAAGATCCACAAAATAAAATCAACCGTTTCAAGTATCTATTAATATACTAAGTTACAATTTCTTAAAAAAAATTATCATAATTGATTAACATCGAATTTTTTAATTAGAATAAATAATATATGCGGTAATTAGCCTCACATCTATATAAAAACCTGAAATTATGACATTTAACAATTAAATAAACAAAAACATAAATTATAGATTAAAATTATAAAAGTTATACATGTAAAATATTTCCAAAAGTTATAAAATATTTTCTCGTACGTAAAGTACTAAAGTTAAAGGATTTGGATTAGCAGCTTATAATTGGGCCGCGCAAAATAAAATCCAAACTCAATCTTTATTGCTTTCTGTGCCCTACATGACGTGCCAGGATGAGGAAAAATCCGATAATTCTAACAAAATCTACTTATTTCCAAAAATATCACGGATAATTACCTTAAATTAAAATATATTATCTTTTAAATATATTATATATTATCTTTTATATATTATCATTCAAATATCACGAATAATTACCTATTTTACTTATTTTTTTTTATATTTTTTAGAAGATAAGTAAGGGTAATTAAGTAAAAACACGAAGTAAAAGATAATTCGTGTTTTTACTTAATTACCCTTACTTATTTTAAAAAAAAAATATTAAATAACAATAACATTAAATAATAATTACCTTTTTTGCTAAAACATATTACTTTTCTATTTTTTCTAACAAAATCTTCCCCTTTTTCAAAAATATCATGGGCAATTACCATTTTCAACTAAAACATATTACCTATAATTTATTAATGAGAATAGGTAACTGAAAAATAAAACTTTCCCGAATTTTGATTATATTATTAATTTATTAACTAGAAAAAGTAACGAAAACCAAAAACCGACCGAAAACCGAAAACCGAAAACCAAAACTTTCAATATTTTTTGCTTTAATAATATAGTATAGATGATATTCGGAAACGAATTTAGGATACCTAGCATTTTTCTTTGATTTTATTATCTTGCTGCAAATTATTGTGTATAGGCCCTTGTAACATGTGCCTTCTTTTGGGTTTTTTTGTTATGTGTTTGTCGTAATTAGGAAAAACTAGCTTGATACTCGTGTAATGTATAGAATAATTTAATTTTTATGTTGTATTAAATTATATTTTAATTTCCTCTAAAAATCTATATTTTAATTATGATTTTGAAAAATAGTCAAATAATATTCGCAAGTTTATTAAGTTAATGATTGTGACAGCCCCAACTCGGATCTCGTACCTAAAACCCGATCCGGAGTCGTCATGCTACCTTTGCACTTAGTATCAACATAATTAATCATGACATATCTTACCTAGGAAGTTTCGTCATTTACCATCAGCTTCATACAAATGCTATGAAAAGATATAGTTCCACTCTTGCAAATTACAGTGGTACTTGATGTGCACTGCCATATAACATTTCTTATACATTTTACTTAAAACTCTTCTAAGCAACCTTTCTTTTCTTTCTATGTACTTTTCCCTTTTCCTTAACAAAGGAGTTCAATCCTCCACCTACTTTATTCATTCCTGAAAAGAATCATTAACATAATAACAATGAGCTACAAGACTCAGTAAGCATATATTGCAGAGTAAAACAAAAATGATCTTTTGACAAAACAAGTCATAAATCATTATTAGAGTACAAAATGTCAAAAAAATAGAGAATGACAATAACTTAAAAGAGAGAACACTGACATATATAGGGAATCTGTTTAACTGAGCGACCTTATTAGGTCTCTTAACCTTATCATTTCCAAATGCAATTATGATCATCTGTCTTACTATTACCTTTCGGTACATTACCATGAAATGGATCCATTCGTCTTTCTAGATGCACTTTAGACAATCTGTCTTAACCATTACCTTATGGTGATCTTCATCATCAATGCCCCATAAAATGGGTTGTTAAATTTAGTCAGATATTTATTATTTAACTTGAACTATTTCATTATCAATAATTCCTAGACCTTGATTGCTAGCCAGAACAATTGGCCAGTTACTTAATAACATAACTGCTAGCCAAAACACAAAATAACTAGCCATCTCAATAATATCTTGATATCATCAACTAGTCTGCATCGACTAGTTCATTAAACAAACCTCATCATAACATAGCCAACGAACAATAATAGTTATTCACGTATATAAATCATCATAGAATTGAATAACCGTTTAATTTAGATAATACTGACCAATGAGTATTTTCTCAATCAATAATAATCAATTTGGATAATACTAACCAATAAGTATTATCCCTACCAATAAGAATCGACTTGGATAATACCGACCAATGGGTATTATTCTTACCAATAAGAATCAATTTGGATAATACCGATCAACGAGAATTATCTCCGCCATTAACAATCAACTTGGATAATATCGTTCAATTAGTATTATCTTCACCAATAAGAATCTACTTGGATAATACCGAACAATGGGTATTATTACTACCAATAAGAATCAATTTGAATAATACCGATCAATGAGTATTATCTCCACCAATAACAATCAATTTGGATAATACTGATCAATGAATATTATCCCTACCAATAAGAATCAACTTGAATAATACCGACCAATGGGTATTATTCTTATAGCCAATAAGAATTAATTTGGATAATATCGATCAACAGGTGTTATCCGCACCAATAAGAATCAACGTAGATAATAACAATTAACAAATATTATCTCCACTAAAAGAATCATGAATAAGAGTATAAATTTAACAACATACACATATCTGTTACATGCATCTCAACCATAATTAATACGTTACGAGTAATTTAACGTACAGATAGAAATTCAGAACAGAGACAATATATATTTACCTTACATCTCTTGTAATCTTTAATTTTGGATCTCGATATTATCAACTTCGTATCCTAAATAATACCCACAAATATATTATTATTATTATTATAGATTATTATTGATCAATGTACATTCTCTAATCTATTTATTTGACTAATAAATAAATAAAATAATTAAACTGAAACTAAGAAAATGAAATGAAAATAAAACTAAACTTAAAATATAAAACTAACCTTATATGACGAGCTCTCCTCCTTTCTCTGTTTTGCAGATTTTTAAAATGAACCTAAAATGACTCGAGGTCTTTCTATTTATAGGCTCGTGAGAACCTCCTTTCAATATAAAAAATATTGACAACGCTTGTTTCGTGAAAGTTCCACCAAGTCGGTTTCTATCATCACATGGGCCAACTTCATTTAACTCCAAATTCATCGCCATCATTTTCTATCGAGTAAAGTGCACTTTGTGTACTCACATTTTAGGTGTCAGACCACTTGAGATATTCCACTTGAGATATTGAACTTTTAAAATTACCACTTGCTATAATGGACTTCTAAATTTTTTACAAGACGTGTACTTCCGTCAAGTATGACTAATTCTGTTAACCTTTTCAAGGGTATTTCAGTTTTTTGTCATCATCTTCTTCCTCAAACTCATTTCCACCATTGTTGAAACTTTTGAGAAATTAAAAGTTGAATATCTCATTCATTTCTTAACGAAATCAAGTCATTCAAGTTGCAACATAATCATTTTTTCTTCCTCTACAAATAGATATTGATTTTCACTATCAATATTTAAATTTGGCAAAAATAATTTAAAAGGACATAACTTAACAAGCTATACATGAATTGAAGTTTGTTAAATATTATAATTCTTGAAAGTAAATTTTTAATAGTTATAATTGATATCTCATTGTAGAGAAGAAAAAGACGATTCTATTGCAATTTAAATGAATCTATTTTGTTATAAAATGAATGATAAATTCGAGTTATAAGTTTTTACGAAGATTATCAATGGTGAAAATGAGTTATACAACTTAATGAATACACGCACTTAAAAACAACCAGTTAACTGATTTTTAAAACGTTCAACCATCAACAAAAATACATTTATGTGAAATAATAGACATCAAAGTGGTGTCAGCTTGTATTTCGTGGCCATACCTCAAAGGTATGCTAGAGATTTAATTATGGATATGTGTATTTCTTTGACCCCATCAAGCTTAACCATATATGCCTCAGAGTCAGAGCTATAAGATTTGAAAACAAAATATTATACGAGTAATACTAATCTTTTAATGGTTCGATAAGGTTCATTTCCTATTTTTAATGTTTATCTCCTTTATAAATTTGAACTACTCCCCTCTATAAATTTGAATACCTATTCTACTTTTTCTACTATATTATTATACTTTAAATATAACTTTTATTTATATGTTTTTCCGATAAATTCGAACTTTTCTCCTCTATAAATTCGAACACCTATTATACTTCTAATATGTCAAGTGATATTTTATAATTTATTAGTATTAAAATTGTAAAGCTCTAGAAAAAAATAGAAAAATAGATTGAGACGGTCTTAGAGGCGTCACGTAACCTTTCGCATATCCGCTTTATAATATACTAGTCGACTAAACCGCGCTTCGCAGCGGCCCTATAATAATTTTTGTAAAATTTTAAATAATAAATTTTTAAGAAACAAATCTAGAAAAAAAAATATAAAATATCTTATAAAATATCATATAAATATATAAAAAATACTAAAAATATGCAATAATATAAATTTAAAGATTTAACGCCGCTTTGAACTTCAACCACACAAATTATCACCTTTGGGGGGATAGAGAGAAACCATAATTTTAGCCAGTTAAACTGAACAAAGACATTTGGCAGTTATTAGACCGAATACACAATATATAATCAATATATGTATGAGAATAACAATCAAGAACACTGTTTATGAACAATAAACTGAATTATATTAAATAACTCTTCTCTCAGTGATGTAAAATATCACAGAGAGCTGCTAGGTTACAAGAATAATGTATTCAGTATTCGCATCCCTTTTAGGGTTAACCTATCTGTGTTTATATAGTACACAGCTACATAGAATCAGTCTCTAATTGATATTCCTACAAATTAGCTATACAGTTTATATCAATTGAGGATTGCTTCTATCTTCTGTCCCGTTTCTTTAGCTATCTCAATATATCTTGCTTATTTCCATCTTCAAGATATATTGCTTCTAGAATCTTCAAGTATGCACCGACAGCTAAATAAACTTTCACCCCGTCAGACTTTAACAAACTCTGACTGGTTTCTAGTGTAAACTCTGATAAGTACCTGTTACTTAAACACTGATAAACAGTCATCAGCAATTATATCTAACAATCTCCCCCAACTTGTTCATAACAAAAATGTACAAGTTAAAAGATAATTGATGATGTCAAAACATATAACAAATGCAGTGTTTATAACATAACAGAGTTTAACTTTACTTAGAACAGAAAACTTTAAAAACTTACAGTCAGCCTTTACTTAATTTCTTCAATGACAGGCACTGTCCTGAGATAATCTGTAAGCAGTCTTCTTTCAGCTCTTTCTAGCTCAGCAATCATAATCTCTTTCAGCCCCTTAAGTTCTGGGTCTCTTTCACCAGTCTGATATATGGCAGCCCTCAGAGAATAAATGCTGTTTTTATTCATTTCATTTCCAAGCCTTATATAGAAAGACTTATCAGACTCTAGATTGAACTCTAAGACTCTTATTCCCAGTGCAGTTCTGAACCTTGCACTATTCCTCTTCATTTCAACAAGCTTTTCATGAGCATCTCTATATTTAGGAATATAAGCACTTGAAATTCTTGCTCCAAGCAAAACTTTAGACTTCATCATTCTCTCTCTCAAGACTCGAGCAGCATTATGAGTATTTTGATTTTTCACTTTCAGCAAATACAAAACATACTCCAGCTTTTCCCATAGCTTCAAATGAATATCAGCTTCTCCAACTCTATAAACTCTTCCATCAGCCATAAAGTATAACAGAAACTCCTTTTTAATTCCTCTGTGATAGATCATCTGAACAGATTCTAACTTGTCAAGGCTTTCTTGAGTTACCCCAACACCAGGTTCTGCCAATGATGTATGATCTAAAAGACTGTTATTCACTCTTTTCTCTCCGTGTGAACCCAAGCCAGATCTATCATAGGATTCTTTTCCCAAAACAGTTCTGCTTTGTAGAATGTTTACAGTTCCTTGCTTCAGAGTTTCATCTTGAGTTGATTTTGCAAAAATACCTTGGATTTGTGTAGATAACAACTGAGTTTGTACAGCTTGAGCATTGTCAGAGGTTGCAACAATTTCCATTGACTTATCAACTTGAGCCTTATCAGAGGTTGATTGATTTAGAACAGATTCAACTTGAGCAATGTCAGAGGTTGAATAGTATTTCTTGGTCACTGTATCTTCTATCAACTTTTCTTTGCCCTTACCAGAGACATTATCTGTTGGCCTCCTTGAGTATTGTATACTATGTTGAGAATTTTCCTTGATAGAGATACCCAGTTCTTTCTTTCTTGGAGCTTTTATAGCTTTCTTCTTGTATTTACCAGAAGCAATTTTCTTTCTATGCTCTTCAGATAGCATCTTCATTTCAGCTTCCATATCCTCAACTGTAGCTTCACCATCATGCTCTTCTAAAAACAGTTGAGCTGCAATCTCTTCATCTGTAGTTGGTTGAGAAGAAACCAATAGACTTTTAGCTTTTGAAGTAGATTGAGCTTCAGTGTTTGCTCTTCCAGAGTTTGTCAGATTTCTAGCAGAGTTTGACCTAAGTCTCCCTTGCTCTTGAATAATTTTTGACCTTTTTTCTCAGCTTCCTTGCTTCCACCATCAGCTGCATCATCCCTCTGTCTCAGAGTTTGAGTTCTTTTGAATTTGTCCTTAGAAACTCTCTCCCCCTTTTTGACATCATCAGGAATTAGCACTGATGTCAGCAATTCCAAAGAAGTAGCAATGGAATCAATCTTTGCAGACATCACAGTCTGATTCTCTTCAATCTTACTTAATCTGGTCTTCATGGCATCTTGTTCTCTTGATAAGGAAATTTTCTCATGCTTTAAAGTTAGCTCCCTTGCAGTCACGTCATTCCTCAACCCAGTAACTTCTTTCTGAGTTTCATCAAAACGATTGTGTAGAGATTTAACTTGAACAATAGTTGCCTTGAGATGTGTAAGAAGCTCAGGATTTGCAATTGACTCAGCAGATTTTGTGACAAAGTCAACAACCCTTTGATCAGTAAATACGCAATCCTTGTCTGACCACTTGGAAAAATACATATTCTGAAAGTGAAGTTCTGTGGCATGCTGAATGTCCTTTTGATTTTGTTGAGCAGAAAGTCTTTGAGAAGATGAATCATTATGATCATCAGACTTTGCAGAAGATTCAGCATTTGAAGAAGCAGGAATATTCTCAGCAAATGTATTTGGAACATCAGCATTTGTGAGTTTCTCAGAGTTTACATTGTCTTGAGCATCTACTTCATTTTCAGCATTAACAACAATAGTTTCAACAACAATCTCTGCAGTTTCTTCAAGATTATTCTCTGCAGTTTCTTCATCAATATTTGTTGTAGCTGTTTCAGTAATATTTTCTGCAGTTACAACCCTTGCTGTCTGATCAACCTCATCACCGTTTTCAAGTACCTGGTGATTGACAGAGAGAATCTCTGTATGAGTAGCTAGTGACTCATCAATTATGAGTGTAGGTTGATCAGCTACCACATCCTCAGTGTCACAAACACTGATTGCAGGATGTGCTTCAAAATCCATATCCAAATTATCAACAAAATTATCAGCATTTGCAGCATCTGCTCGGACATTATCAGCTTCATTGTCTTCAACATCAACATCAACATTTACTCTGTCCTCTGTAGGCACAATAGATTCAACATTAACATCAACCTCCTGAATGACAACAGCAGGAGCTGCATTCTGTTCAGCTTCAGGATCAGCTTCAGTATCTAACTCATCAAAAAGATAGTCAACTACCAGTCTTCTTCTTCTATGATGTAAAGTTTCAGAATCTTCCACATCATCAGACCGTGGTCTCTTTGCTCTGCTCTTCTTAGATGTACCAACAGAGTTTGACACAGAAGATTTTGATACTCCAACTTCAGTAGTTGGCTTAACAATCTTTGCAGGTTTAAAAGCCCTGTGTTTGATTCTACCACCAGTACGAATTGGTTGGGATGGAGATGGAGAAACTTCAGTATTTACCGGTTCTTTTTGTGGTTCTACTTGGATAGAATCATCCACAAACTGTTGCACTAATGCAGGCAATAAAAGATCACCTACATTACCCTTCTTCACATCCTTGTTTATAAGATCAGAGAATATACGTTTGTGTAATTTAAAACATGGAATGATATCTTCATCAATAATATCTACCCCACTAACACAGGCAGAAAAAAAAGCTGACAGAATCTAGAAAAGTAAACTACTCCCCTATTCTCAGTCATTTTCTCTCCTATGTTATTCAAAACAAGTCTACCAAAATCAAAATTGTTACCATAGAGCAGAGAATACCCTATTTGTAGACTGTCAGTAGGTATGGCATCCCAGTTTGTGCACTTCTTCCTGAACGTTCTTGTTATGCAGTCGAAGAAAAAGCTCCACTCTTTCCTCAAGAACGGTCGCTTCAACTATCCTATCTTAGCAAAAGATCCACTATAGCCTATCTCCCTCATCATTCTCAGCAAATCAGCATCACCAACTGCAATGGTGTAAGCAGTATGTTCACCAAAGCCCATAGCAGCACGAACTGTTCCAGGAGTAATGACATACTCTGTTTCTTGAAACTCAAAGAGAATAGACGGTGTTCCAGAATCACCACCATCATCATAGATACCAGTCTCCCAGAAGCTTTTGATTTGAAATCCAGAAAGCCTCTCTGGTTCTACAAGAGCACGCCCAATTTGAGAATTGGCAAGAAAATTCTGCATCAAATGAAACGCCTCTCGTGCGTTCTCATTAACTAATGGAGCAATATAATTATTTGGTACAAATTCAAGCCCAGAAGATACAAAAGCAGTAGAAGCCATTAGTACGATTTAGAAATTAACAGAGAATGACTTAGAGAAAATTTGAGAGTGTTTGCAGTAAAAGTGTTTGTGAAAATGTGTGTGTGACAGTAAAGTATGAATTGGAGTAAATTGTGAAAAGTTCAAATGGGTTTGTGTATTGTATATTAATACAAAAAGAAAGAATTAAAAACCGAACAGTTTCTAATCAATACACACAACTGTCTTACTCCGTGAATCGTGTAAGTGGGACACGTGGCACGTGGCACGCATGCAATGACTGACAGCAGTAATTGGCAGTTTTCAATGCGCATGCGCAGTAAAAATAGCAATAATTACCGCCTTTTACACTTTCCTAGACACTCAACCTCTCTCCTTTGTTCAATACACTTTTGAACAGATGTCCAATCATACTCTTTTGAAAATTCAAAACAAATGTCTTTTCTCAAAATCATAATATGTCTGAAACAAACAAAATTTATTTTAATCATCAGAGATTAAAATTAAATTACCTCGACGTAGAGTACACAGTTCATTAGTGTTTACCAATCCTCCTCCTTTATAAATAAACTCTTTTCACAAACTGTACAGGTGTGAATATTTGTGTGTGACTTAGCAGAGTTTACTGAATTTAAATATTTAGATCATCTCAAAGTGCATAAAATCCACAAAATAAATCAGTAAAAACTGGTTGCCCAAACTTTCATGTATAAAACAAAATCTGATTTCATCTAAACTCTGTACTTTTAAATTTATTATTTTCACCCCCTTCGAATTTATTTATTTATTTATTATTTTTCCAGTAATCAGTGGTTGGCACTAGTCACCAAAAATCAAAAAAATTTAGCCCTTATTTCATACAATAAGTTCCTGGGTCTTCCTAGGCACAACATGATCTCAAAGGAATTTGTGCTTATTTTTGCATCTTTTGATTTGAGGGTGAAACATTAGCAACTAATTATCATAGTTTAGACTTTCATCAGTTAACATAATTAATTTATGAGAGAAAATGCAAACAGCTAATACAGACTCAGTGTATAGGATCAATAAACTAAGAGATGCTATAAATATAGAGACAGTATCATGTTGTGTATTAAATTGTTGCACATTTTGAAATCAGAATTTATATCACTCAGAAGAATTCATGATTACTTACTGAGAATCATGCTTCATACAATTTTCTTCATCGGTCCATATGTTTCAGACAAAATCACAATCAGAGTTTAACATCAGAGTTTAACTGACAGAGTATGACTGACACATTATGCTGACAGAGTTTAACATCAGAGTATGACTGACAGAGTATGACTAACTGGTATGAATGACAGTTAACATATGCAAAGAAACATGAGCAACAAATCACAGAAGTATAGATTTTGAGTCTAACCAATATCTCTAGTCAAAACTAGAGACCATTCCAAGTTCATTTACCAGTCTTGTAAAGGTAGCTTCACTCAAAGGCTTGGTGAAGATATCTGCAAGCTGTTGGTCTGTAGACACAAAATGAAGCTCAATATTTCCTTCTTCCACATGTTCCCTGATAAAATGATACCTTATGCTGATGTGCTTTGTCATGGAGTGCTGTACTGGATTACCTGTCATAGCAATAGCACTTTGATTATCACAGAAAATAGTTATTTTAGAGTACCTTAATCCATAATCCAGCAACTGATTCTTCATCCACAAAATCTGTGCACAATAGCTACCAGCAACAATATACTCTGCTTCTGCAGTAGATGTAGAAATTGATTTATGTTTCTTGCTGTACCAAGAAACTAATATGTCACCTAGAAATTGACAGCTTCCACTTGTGCTCTTTCTGTCAATCTTACAGCCTGCAAAGTCTGCATCAGAGTAACCAATTAATTTAAACTCTGATTCTCTAGGGTACCACAAACCAAGAGTTATGGTTCCTTTGAGATATTTGAAAATCCTCTTCACAGCTGTTAGATGAGGCTCTTTGGGATCTGCTTGAAATCTTGCACAAAGACATGTTGCATACATGATGTCTGGTCTACTTGCAGTTAGATAAAGAAGAGACCCTATCATTCCTCTGTAGTTTGTCATATCTACTGAGGCTCCTGTGTCTTTGTCTAGCTTTGTTGCAGTTGCCATAGGAGTTGTGGCAGATGAACTATCAAGCATACCAAATTTCTTGAGAAGATTTCTGGTATATTTTGCTTGATTTATAAAAATCCCATCATCTGTTTGCTTTACTTGCAAGCCTAGAAAATAACTAAGCTCTCCCATTATGCTCATTTGGTACCTTGACTGCATAAGCTTGGCAAATTTCTTACAGAGTTTGTCATTAGTAGACCCAAAAATTATGTCATCCACATAGATTTGAACTAAAAGAAAATCGTTACCAGTGTTGAAATAGAACAAGGTTTTATCAATTGTACCTCTAGTGAACCCACTTTCTAAAAGAAATTGAGCCAGAGTTTCATACCATGCTCTAGGTGCCTGCTTTAGTCCATAAAGTGCTTTGTCCAACCTGTAGACATAGTCTGGATGCTTGGGATCTACAAACCCTGGTGGTTGTTCAACAAACACTTCTTCTTCAAGTTTCCCATTGAGAAAAACACTTTTTACATCCATCTGAAAGACTTTAAACTTCTTGTGAGCAGCATAGGCCAGAAAAATCCTTATTGCCTCCAATCTTGCAACTGGAGCAAAGGTTTCATCATAGTCAATTCCTTCATGCTGTGAATAGCCTTTAGCCACAAGTCTAGACTTATTCCTTGTAATCACTCCATCACTGTCTGTTTTGTTTCTGAAAACCCACTTTGTACCAACAATAGATCTGTTCTTTGGTCTTGGTACAAGTGTCCAGACTTCATTTCTCTCAAATTCATTCAATTCTTCTTGCATTGCTGTTATCCAGTTAGCATCTTGAAGAGCTTCTTCCACTTTCTTGGGCTCTATTTGAGATAAGAATGCATGATACAAACATTCATTTGTTGTTGCACTTCTTGTTCTCACACTTGCATCAGGATCTCCAATTATTAAATCAGGTGTATGAGCTTGTGTCCACCTCCTTGCTGTTGGTAAGTGGCTTCTTTCATCATTATTAGATCCTCCCCCTTGATCCATGTTCTCCTGATTTTCTTCTTGACCATCTGCATTCTCTGAGGCTCCCCCTGAATTGGACTGCTCAGAGTTTGCATTCTCAGAGTTTGATCCAGACTGTGTGATAGATTCTTCAGTTGACTCATTTTCAGAATGTGAGTCATCATGTTGAGATGTTTCTGAAGTATCTTCATGCTCCCCCTCAACTGGTTCTCTATTTTGTTCTGTCAGAGAAATTCCCTCAGTGTTTACCAATAGAGGTTCAGAGTATGCTTCGTCAGAGTTTGTTGGATTTGCTTCATCAGAGTTTACGTCATCAGAGTTTAGATCTTCATTTTCAAAGAAAAGTTGATCATGATATTCTTCATCTTCTATTCCAGTTATTTTCTTGTCATCAAATGACACATGTATAGATTCCATGATCACTTTAGTTCTCAGATTGTAGACTCTGAATGCTTTAGTTGACAGTGGGTATCCAACAAAAATTCCTTCATCAGCTTTTAAGTCAAACTTTGTCAACTGTTCAGGATGAGTTTTCACCACAAAGCACTTGCATCCAAAAATATGAAAATATTTCAAATTTGGCTTCTTATTCTTCACCATTTCATATGGTGTTTTTCCATGCCTGTTGATCAGTGTAGCATTTTGAGTAAAACAAGCAGTTTGAACAGCTTCTGCCCAGAAATAAGTTGGCAACTTTGCTTCCTCAAGCATTGTTCTGGCAGCTTCGATTAGAGTTCTGTTCTTTCTTTCAACTACACCATTTTGCTGTGGAGTCCCTGGTGCAGAAAATTCTTGCTTCACTCCTCTTTCCTTGCAAAATTCTTCCATTTCAGCATTTCTGAATTCAGTACCATTATCACTTCTTATGATTTTCACTTTGAACTGTGATCCTTTGTCCAGTAACTTCACATGATCCATTAGAATTAAGGCAGTTTCATCCTTCTTTGCTAAAAAGTACACCCAGGTGTATCTAGTGTACTCATCAACAGTAACTAGAGCATACATCTTTCTGCCAAGAGACATTATATTGACTGGACCAAATAGATCAACATGTAGAAGATGATAAGGATCCACAACTGAAGATTCAGACTTACTCTTGAAAGATGACTTCCTTTGCTTGGCCTTTTGACAAGAATCACACAGACCATCTAAGCTGAGTATTGACTTTGGAAGTCCCCTTACAAGATCTTTTCTAATTAGCTCATTGATGTTGTTCAAGTTTAGGTGAGAGAGCTTCTTATGCCACTTCCAACTCTCTTCATTTGACATTTTTGCAGACAGACACACAGCTTTTCCTTCAGAGTTTGTTACCAAACTTGCTTCATAGATGTTGTTACGTCTGTGTCCAACTAGAACAACTTTCCCTGTAGATTTGCTGATAACCTCACAGTATTCAGGTTGAAAATCTACATGATAACCTATGTCACAGATTTGACTCACAGAAAGCAAGTCATGCTTGAGTCCTGGGACTAGAGCTACATTTGTGATGATGACACTTCCAAGATTGATATTGTCATATCCCATAGTGCGTCCTATGTTGCCATCTCCATAGGAAACTTTTGGGCCAGCCTTCTCCTCAAAATCTAATAGCAGGGCTTTATTTCCAGTCATGTGTCCTGAACATCCACTGTCCAAGACTAGGGTACTTTCCCTTATGCCCTGCAATCACAAACAATTACAAAGAGTTAAATTTAAGGATCCAGACTTGCTTGGATCCTTTGGCTTTCTTAACATTGTTAGCTTTTGTAGCGGAATTACTATCAACAGAGTTTAAGCTAACTGTGTCAGATTTTACACTTGCAGAGTTTGCTCTAACCCATTTCAAGTTGGGTTTTAACTCATAATAGTTGTGATAAATAGCATGATAACTCTTGCAAGTATAAATGGAATGCCAAGTGCTCCCACAGTGTGTGCATAATGTCTGTGGTCTAACCCTAACATAATCATTCTTTACTCCAGACATGGAGGATAAAGAATTAATATCTTTGTTCTTCCTGCAAAAACTGGCAAGATGGTTAGTACTACCACAACTATGACATGTCTTTCTAGGAGCATCAGAATTAGGCAGATAATCATTTCTTTTATTAATGCATACTTTTCCATTCATATTTTTCTTGGACACTTTCTGTTTGTTGACAGACTTTACCTCTTTGAGCTTATGTTTGAATTGTTTTTCTGTCATCAGACCAACATTAACCTGTTTATCACAGATTTTTACTGGTTCTTTAACAGCTTCTTTCTCAATCTGATTTTCTGTTATTGAGCCAACATTAACCTGTTTTACACAAGTTTCAACTGGCTCCATAACAGCTTCTATCTCAACTACAGATTTTAGCTTACTGGATTCAGGAACAAATTTCACAGGTTTAAGATTTGATCTAACTTTAACTTTATCTTTAAACCTAAGTTCATCTTCCTCACAGTAACCTAATCCTATAGTATCTGTCTGAAACACTTGATGAGTGTCTTTTCCAGAGTTTGTCCAAGTTTTGATTACTTTCCTCTCTTTTTCCAACTCAGATTCTATTTGCCTATATCTTTTAAGCAATTCCTGTTCAACATAAACAGCATCATCTCTCTCCTTTTGAACTTGTTGCATGTTAACAAGTCTTTCTTCAAGAAATTTATTCCTCTCTTTAAGACCTAGATTCTCAGATTTGATTCTTTCATTCTCTAAAGTCTGATCTCTATAGCTAACATGTATGCTTTTAAGATAAATTCTCAGTTCAGATATATTATCAGTATCATAAGCATAAGTTGTTAGGGGTACCTTATTTTCAGATGAGTCAGATTCATCTTTGACAGTTGCCATGAGAGCATAGTTTACATCCTCATCTGAATCTGAAGTATCTGCCCAGTCTTTGCCTTTTGAGATGAGTGTTTTTTCAAATCTTCCTTTCTTGCACTCTAGAGCATAGTGACCCATCTCTTTACACTTGTAGCACTGGATCTCAGACTTATCCTTCTTTCCAGTCTTGGTATCCCTTCCTTCAGACTTTCTGAAACTCTTTCTTTCAGAGTTTGAATCTTTCCTTGAGAATCTCTTTCCTTTCTTGAAGTTCTTGAAACCCATCTTCTTGAAAGTCTTCACCATTAAAGCAGCCATTTGCATCATTTGTTCTTCATCATCCTCAGATTCAGAAGAGACATCAGTGTTTGAGTCATCATCAGAGTTTGATGACTCATTCTCAGAGTTTATGACCAAAGCTTTTCCCTTAGCTTTCTTCTTTGATGCTTCTTTCTTCATGAGTTTTTCTTCAACCTTGAGAGCAACAGATTTTGTCTTCTTACTAGTTCTCATGTTCCTTTGTTCTATCTCCAGTTCATGAGTTTTAAGAAACCCATAGATTTCATCAAGATCTGTTTCTGCAAGATCATAATTATCTCTTATTGTTGTTGCCTTTAAATCCCATCTTTCAGGTAGGGATAGAAGAAACTTGAGATTTGACTCTTCAAGTTCATATTCTTTATCAACCAGAGATAAATCATTTAATAGTTTACAGAATCTGTCATATGTTTCAGTCAAAGTTTCACCAGATCTAGAGTCAAAGTGTTCATACTCTTGTGTTAGAATAGTCTTCCTGTTCTTCTTTATAGCACTGGTTCCTTGACACCTGACTTCTAAAGCATCCCAAATTTCTTTGGCAGTTTTGCAGCCAATAACTCTGTTAGACATGACATTATCTAAGGCACTGTGGAGTAGATGTCTAACCTTTGCATCCTTTGCAATTGATGAGATGTCTTCAGGAGTCAAATCTTTCTTCTCTTTTGGAACAGTCTTTTGTTCTTGACCAGTAATAACAGGAGACAGTTTAGTTGGCATATGAGGACCATCATTGATTCTATCAAGTAATTCTGGATCTGTAGCTTCCAGAAACATGGTCATCTTCACCTTCCATATTGGATACTCCGCTGGTCTCAGAATTGGAACCCTGATAGTCTCATATCGACTCACAGAGGTAGGTTGAACCTTTTCAGGAGCTGCACCGGTTGGAATTTGTTCAGTCATGATTATAGTTGTGTTTGAATTGTAAAACTGTATATATTAAACAGCCTTGGCTCTGATACCAATTGTTAGGCCGAATACACAATATATAATCAATATATGTATGAGAATAACAATCAAGAACACTGTTTATGAACAATAAACTGAATTATATTAAATAACTCTTCTCTCAGTGATGTAAAATATCATAGAGAGCTGCTAGGTTACAAGAATAATGTATTCAGTATTCGCATCCCTTTTAGGGTTAACCTATCTGTGTTTATATAGTACACAGCTACATAGAATCAATCTCTAATTGATATTCCTACAAATTAGCTATACAATTTATATCAATTTAGGATTGCTTCTGTCTTCTGTCCCGTTTCTTTAGCTATCTCAATATATCTTGCTTCTTTCCATCTTCTAGATATATTGCTTCTAGAATCTTCAGTATGCACCGACAGCTAAATAAACTTTCACCCCGTCAGACTTTAACAAACTCTGACTGGCTTCTAGTGTAAACTCTGATAAACAGTCATCAGCAATTATATCTAACAGCAGTTGATTAGTCAATTTGCACAATAGCCTATATCCACTCTTAATCGAATATATACCTTTGTCATCTTCAATCCAACACCAAGAATCCTCCAAAACATTCATACCTTAGGAATTTTCAGAATATTGGCAGCATCATTCTCATTAAAAATATCTCGAACCAAGTCACGATCCCACTCCTTAGCATTTATCTTAAACAAACTACTCACTGTTGCATTTTGAAGCTCAGGTACACAAGAAGTACTTACTCGAGTAGTATCTATCTTCGGAATCTACGGGTCACACCAAATTTTAATTGAGGAACCATTAACCACTTTTAATATACTTCCTGAGTCAATTAGCTCATTAGCAACAAGGATACTACGACAAACAAAACTCGGGTTGCCTCTAGTCGTGCCTCCTTGAAAGAACCCGAAGGGTAATACCGGGCTTATAGTAACTTAGCTATGAATGACTGGGGGTCAGTCAATAAACGCCAAACTTGTTTTCTGACCATAGCTATGTTTAACTCCCTGATTCTTCTGAAGCCTAAACCACCAAATTTCTTCGGATAACGTAATTTGTTCCAACACATCCAACGAATGCCCCTGTTATTCTCCACATTTGAAAGCCACCAGAATTTATTCATCAGACCCTCGATATCTTCACAAAGCTTTTTCGGGAGTAGGAAGACACTCATTACATACGATGGAATGACTTGAATAACTCATTTTATGAGAATTTCTTTGCGCGTTCTAGAAAGAATTTTCCCTTTCCAACTTTGCATTCGATTCCAGACATTCTCCTTAATATACTGAAAAGTCTCCCATTTATTCTTACCAACAAAACTCGATAAACCCAGATAAGAAGAGTAAATAGTACTTATTTAGACTTGAAAGATAGTACTAACTAAATCAACTGTTGAGCATGGAGTGTTACGACTGAAATGAATACAAGACTTTTGAAAATTTACTCGTTGACCAGAAGCCACCTCATAAAGCTGCAAATAATCTTTCACACACTAAGATTCTGTTGAGGCTGCCCGGAAAAAATAGGTAACAGTCGTCAACAAAAAATAGATGGGTAACAATTGGAGCTCTATTTGCAATCTTGCATCCATGAATTAAACCCATGTCCTATCGTCGTTGAATTAAAGCCGAGAGATCTTCTGCACACAGTAATAATAGATAAGGCGAGATTGGATCGCCTTGCCTTAGTCCCCTAGTTGGGATAATCGGGCCTATTTCTTTTCCAGAGATCAAAAGATTGTATTTAACTGTCGACATACAAAGGAAAATCCATTCAATCCATTTATTCGCAAATCTCATTTTTTGCATAATACCTCGAACAAAATTCCATTTGACCCTGTCATAAGCTTTACTCATATCAATTTTTAAAGCTGTGTAACCCACATTTCCTTGTGTTTTTTTGTGCATCCAGTGGTTGATTTCAAAAGCTGCAAAGACATTTTCAGTTATCAACCTTCCTGGTATGAATGCACTTTGTGTTTTCGAGATTATGCTAGGAAGTAAACTTTTCAGCCGATTTGCTAGCATCTTAGTAACAATTTTTATCAGTACATTACACAAAGAGATCAGATGTAAATCTGTGATGGTTTCTGGAGCATGCTTCTTGGGAATGAGCACAACAAGTGTATCATTGAACTTATTTGGAATAGATCCAGTAGACAGAATAAGCAAACATGTTTTAACAACATCTTCTCCGATAATGTGCCAAAATCGTTGATAAAAGGCAGGGTTCATACCGTCTGGCCCCAAGCTCTTATCAGGATGCATAGCAAAGACAACCTCTTTTACTTCCTCAACAGTAAAGTCTCCAGTTAAGATCTCATTTTGTTCAGTACTAATTCGAGGCGCAATACAATCAAAAACTTTCTACATATCGGTACCTTGAGATTGAAAAAGACTGTTATAGTATGAACCTATCATGTCATCCAGACCATTAGACCAGTCCCTCCATATGCCTTGATCATCCTTAGATGGTTTATTGTGTTCTTTTTCTTTCTTGCCGAGGCATAAACATGAAAATACTTCGAATTATAATCAGCCGCCTTTAACTAATGTTGTTTAGCCCTCTGCTTCCAAAAATCCTCCTGCTGGGCTAGAATCTTAGAGTACTCTTTTGAATATGCTTCAGTATAACACTGAATAGAAAATGCATTTGAGAAGCCTCTAAATTTCTCCATTCTCTGTCAACAATCTATTAGTCTCTGTTTAAATTGTTTTGCCAACCTCTCCCCCCAAGATTTCAATTCCTTTGCACAGATTTCTAATCTTGTACAGATAGTATTTATTCTATTATTCTTCCAACAATCTTCCACAATCTTACTACACCCCTCATCCCTAAGCCAAGAGTTTTCAAACCGAAAGTGATACCCTTGCCTTACCGGCCTCCAAACACTGATTTGTAAGTAAATTGTTGAGTGGTCTGAGGAAGGAGCAACAAGGTTTGACACCTTACTTGAGGAGAACATATTTCGCCAATTATCGTTAACACAAACACGATCCAATTTTTCTTCGACCTATATGTCTGTCCCTCTACTCTTTTCCCATGTGAATGGATGCCCTTCCATATCCAGATCTGACAAACCACTATCAACCAGATCTCTAAAACCATTTAACAACCAACTTGGATGAGTATGTTTTCCTTTTTTCTCATTAGTTCGGAGCATATCATTAAAATCACCAATTACATCCCACAGATATGTAGATTGAGAAGATAAAAACCTGATTAAATCCCACGACTCCTTACGTCTTGATCTTTCAGGATATCCTTAAAAGCAAGACAATCTCCATGGTGCTATATCATTCAGCCTAACCTCCATCAATAAAATTCTGGGAATACTTTTTAACGTGGACGATATGTGATTGTTTCCAAAAAAGTGTTAACCCTCCTCCATTTCCTGGACCTGCAACAGTGAACATGCCCTCATAATTCATTTTGGCCCTTATAGCCTCAATCCGAGCATGATCTATCATAATTTCCATTAAGAAAACAATCATGGGCTTTTTTATTTAGACTAGGTCCAAAAGTACTTGAACTGTACAACCGTTGCCCAAGCCCCTACAGTTCCAAGATAAGATACTCATTGTGGCAGGCGGACCTGATTTACAGGTACCGCCAATGCCAAGTTTTTTTGGTTCTGTTGAAGCCCATCACTCATATCCATATCCATCCCAATAGTTATGTCTCAATTTTGGTCCATCTCAGTATCTACTTCTAACCTATTCTCCTTAGTTCGCGACCATTTTTGTTTTGAAACAATAATTCCCTCCTTCATAACTATCTTATCATCTCCCACTGATAGCGCTGATTTGTTTAACTCCCGATCTTGAGCGCCAAAATGTCGCTGAAAAACCCTTGAATCATGGACATTTGTTAGAGTTTTCCCAACAGAATCGGATCTAACTTGATTATCGCCGAAAACATCCATTTTCTCCGTCTGCAATTTTCCCCCATCAAATTCACGAAGCCATTGGTTTTTTCCACCAGCAGCTTGTTTATTGATCTGTGCTATAAGTGATCCATCATACTTTCGTTGACCTTGATTTTCCTTATCATCATATAATGTTTCACAATGTTTCACAAAATTTCTCAGAATGTCCAATCTTTCCACAATAGAAACAAAAAGAAGGAAGACGCTCATACTTGAAGTTAATCCATAACCACTCCCCACCTGCCTTCTTAATACACATTTTACTCTTCAAAAGATTATGAACATTAATGGCCACCTTAATTCGAAGAAAATTCCTCCATAACCCCTGAAAGTTCTTTAGATCTGAGACTAAAAACTTGCCCACATAGTTACCAATAGATTTAAAGATAAACTCATAATTAAAACCGATTGGTAAATCATAGACTTGAAGCCATATATACATCTCAGAAAGTTTGATATTGGCCAATTGTTCCCCCTACTTCCAACTTTCTTACCAATAAAGCCTGCTGGTTGAAAGTCCATGGGCCATCATCTAAAACTCTCTGTAGATCAAGCTCATGAAAGAACTTGAAGATGAACAGATTAGGAAAATTGGTTTCTTCCATAAAAACCCCCTTGACTAGCCTCCATATAGCGGATACTGTATCCTGCATCGCCATAAAATTCACCTTTCTATTTGTTAAAAAACTCCCCACCAAACATAAAGAGTAATCTGTTGCCAATGTATTCTCTGACAGTTCCTCAATGACCAATCCCTCTGCTTCTTCATCATTTATCGAGAGGCTTGCGTATTCATCAATTAAATTATTTCCTTTAGATGAACTCGCCATGATAAGACTAAACTTAAAGAATAACAAAATACAATGCTTCACAAAATTTCTCAGAATGTTCAATCTTTTCACAATAGAAACAAAAAGAAGGAAGACCTCATACTTGAAGTTAATCCATAGCCGCTCCCCACCTGCCTTCTTTCTTAATACACATTTTACTCTTCAAAGGATTATGAACATTAATGGCCACCTTAAATTCTAAATATGATTGACTTTTATATCTTTATTCTATTCTTTATGAATTTAATTATATAAAAAAAAAATTGTTGAATATTTATATTCTAAATATGATTGATTTTTATATTTTTATTGTATTTTCTATAAATTCAAATTTAAATATGAAAATTTAATTTTATTGAATTAAAATAGAGGAGCTCTAGTTATATAATTTGATTAGATTTATAATTTTTAGAGGATTTATCTTTTATAAGTAGGAGTTATAACAAAAAAGTATTAAAAAATTTCAATTTTTTTCTCCAAAAAATAGGAGCTAAAAGAAAATTTTGATTTTAATTTTTAAAATAGAGGATCCGGTGATTTTTTTTTTATATATAAAGATATACTCCCTTCGTCCCCTCAATTCTTTATATTGGGGGACGGGACTCGACACGCATTTTAAGACTCCTTTAATATATACTTCGATAAATTATTTTATATTTTTTCTTCTTCTGAATAAAAATATAATGTTTAAATTTTTATTTAGAAAAAGAAAATTTTAAAAATAAGTTGTAGAACTATACTTTATAATAGTCTTAAAATGCGTGTCAGAATCGTAAAAAAACCGTAAAAAAATGAGAGGGAGGGGGAATATATGTTTTTTCGTAGGCGTTAACAACAGCTTAAGTAGCTTTTCACTCTTTTTTTTTTTTTTTTTTTCTAAATGAGAAATTTTATAAACGAAGAGAAGAAGATACAAGCAGAACTAGGGCATACACCAGAAAAAGAGTAGCCTTACCAAAAAAGCTCAAAAAACACTGGAGGCTAAAACCAACAGCAACAGCACGAACATCAAAAGCTAGGCTAAAACCTAATAAGTAGCTTTTCACTTTGCTCTCTAACTAGATTATCAACTTTTACCTTCAAAACCCTAATTGAACCTCCGATGAGCACTCTCTCCGGCGCTGCCGTCGCCGGCGACAATGAAAAACCGATCAAACTCCCGATTTCCGGCAAACGCAACATTCTCATTACTAGCGCCTTGCCATACGTCAACAACGTCCCTCATCTCGGCAATATTATTGGATGTAATCTCCCTATCCTTATTTCTCGATAAATTATTGTCACGGTGTACATATAGCTTTATAAATTAATAATCTCGATAAATTAATGTATATTGTTGTTTTTATATGTGTGATTGTAATTGTGTAGGTGTATTGAGATTTAGTTTAGCTAAAAGAGAGTGAGTTGATGTGTGTATTGTTGTTGTTTATGATTGTAATTGTGCTTGTATAGGTGTGTTGAGTGCGGATGTGTTTGCTCGGTACTGTCGTCTTCGAGGATACAATGCGATATATGTGTGTGGAACCGATGAGTACGGGACAGCTACTGAGACGAAAGCGTTGGAGGAGAATTGCACGCCTAAAGAGATTTGTGACAAGTATGTTTCTTATGTTAGATATAAGCTGAAGTATATTAATTGTGCTTTTTGTTTTTGTTTGATTATTGTGTTTTAGTTTACTGAGCTGAATTATGGATTGTATATTTAGAAATTTGTATTGTATTCGTAGTGAGATTCTTTGTTAAATAGATTTCTAAGGTATTTTGTGGTGTTGTTTAACTATTTATTTCGTGATTGATGTGTACATTGACAATACAGTAGTGACATCTAAGTTTGTATGAAAGAACGACCTACTGTATAAAGAATGTTATGCATAAATGATACAACAAAGTGTAAGGAATTCTTCGGGCTTGCTACATTTCATCGACGTACTAGGACTTGGTTGTTAAATGTCCGTGGTTCTTTGTTTAGTCCGAATTGCAATTTAAGTTTGCGTTTTACTTCAGTATGCTTACTTTGGATGCTTTTGTACTTTGAAAAGGAGTTCACTTTTCAAATAAATAAACTTGGATTGTTCTATTTACTTTGTAGATATCATGCTATTCATAAGGAGGTGTATAAATGGTTTGACATAAATTTTGATGAATTTGGTCGTACTTCAACCCCACAACAGACTGAGATTTGCCAAGCCATTTTCACTAAACTCATGGAGAACAATTGGCTTTCAGAAAACACAATGCAGCAGGTTTGAGCTCATTTGGTTATAATTTTACTTGATCAGTGTATGGGTTATCAAGGGCTCCATTCACAATTTTTTTGTGTTTCCTATATTATATTGGTTTAAGATGGGCTTTGTATTTTATTTTACTTGAAAATATCTCCTCACTTTATGCAGCTTTATTGTGATACATGCAAAAGGTTTTTGGCTGATCGACTTGTGGAAGGTTCCTGTCCGACGCAAGGCTGTAACTATGATTCTGCACGAGGAGATCAATGTGAAAAGTGTGGCAAACTTTTAAACCCTACAGAACTAATAGACCCAAAATGCAAGGTTAATTCATGCTATTAATTATGTTCATTATTATTTTATCAACTGTTGAGGGTTTTAAAGAATAAAGAGTGGTGTCATCAAAGGAACCCCAAACTCTTGCATTTTGATGGACAAATGTTCTGGTTGATTGGTCACTACTTTCATGTTCTATAACTAAAATGCGGACTTGTTTTTCCCTAGTAAAGCAATAATATTTGCAGACAACAGGCTGAACATGGGTCAACTCTATCTCAATCTTGTATGCGCTTTTAGTGATTGGATGGTACTTTTTGAGCAGGTTTGTCAGAACACACCACTCATCCGTGATACAGATCACTTGTTTCTTGAACTTCCGTTACTAAAGGATAAACTAGTCGAGTACATCAACAATATGTCAGTGGCTGGAGGGTGGACCCAAAATGCTATTCAAGCAACAAATGCATGGCTTAAGGAAGGTCTACGGCAACGGTGTATTACCAGGGATTTGAAGTGGGGGGTTCCTGTTCCACATGAGAAATATAAGGACAAGGTTGGACATGATGTTTGTTTCTAATGAAATTTTTACTTGGTCTATTTCTTGTTCAGATGAATTTCTTGTAACTTCTCAAATATTAAAGCATACCAAGAATCTCTTATAAATCTATCTTATATAGTTTCTATCGATTGTATGATGGTCAGGTATTCTACGTCTGGTTTGATGCTCCAATCGGATATGTTTCTATCACTAAATGTTACACGGCAGAGTGGGAGCAGTGGTGGAAGAACCCTGAAAATGTAGAATTGTATCAATTTATGGGCAAGGATAATGTACCTTTTCATACCGTAAGTATAATTTTCTTGTTTTTGTCCTATTTAATCAAATGGATATATGCTATAACAAGAATGATAATATATCTGGATCTTGAATACTTTATTCTTTTGCGAGTGTGTATTTTGTTTTGTTTTTACCTAATTAGCTTTGGTTGTTCTGTTACAACTTTGTTATCCACTGTCAGTTTCATTATATATCTATGCAACTACCAATCTCAGTGTAACGTTCAAGAGTTCACCTTATTATGACCTTAGTTTAGTTGCTACCAAATGTAAGAACTTTTGTGTACCTCTTAATTGCCTAATAATTCTGAAATTGTAGAACTAGTCTGTAGCTTGAGTGTGCCAGTGTGATAGGAGATTTAGTTGTGTCCTCTTCCTATCATTATGACTTTATGAGACTGTAGCCTGAAGTCTCATAACTGATGAACACTTGCAATTTAATCGATCTATAATGTTTGTAGTAGTCCCTATAGGAAGAATTTGTCATGGGCTTATGAAGGAAAATTTGTATTAAGTTTTTGCAATTTCCATTAAGAGTTGAACTTTGGTCGGCCCTGGAGGGATTGTGTTGCAGTGTGATAGGATATTTAGTTGTGTGTCCTCTTCCTATCGTTATGACTTTATGAGACTGTAGCCTGAAGTCTCATAACTGATGAACGCTTGCAATTTAATCGATCTTTAATGTAGTAGTCCTTCCTGGAAGAATTTGTCATAGGCTGTATGAAGGAAAATTTGCATTAAGTTTTGCAATTTCCGTTAAGAGTTGAACTTTGGTCGGCCCTGGAGGGACTATGTTGCTAGTGTGATAGGAGATTTAGTTGTGTCCTCTTCCTATCATTATGACTTTATGAGACTGTAGCCTGAAGTCTCATTACTGATGAACACTTGCAATTTAATCGATCTTTAATGTTGTAGTAGTCCTTCCAGAAAGAATTTGTCATGGGCTGTATGAAGGAAAATTTGCATTAAGTTTTTGCAATTTCCATTAGTAGTTGAACTTTGGTCGGTCCTGGAGGGACTGTGTTGACAATTTTGAGGTCTTCACATGAGAGACATATTGTACACATGACTAATGAATCATACTATAACCTAGTATGTATATATGTGCAGTTGATGACTTGATTCTCTGGTGAGTTGTATTGTGCGACTGAGTAGTCTAAACTGCTGAGTCCAAATTGACCAAGTGATTCTTGGTCCTAACCAGTGCCACCTTCACGACTATCCTGTATATCTGTAATTCGAATTTGAAATGATAAGATCCTGACATTTTAATTTTAAAGTATCTGTTACCTCAAAAAAAAAAGAAGTTTAAAGCTTCTGTTAGAACCGACTTGCATGGAATTTCTGAGTAATTAACTGATGTGAAGGAGTTCAATAGAAATAGAAATCTCTGATCTGGTTACCTGATGGATATTTGTGATATTCAACATGTAGTATATATTTGGTGACGCCAAGCACATAAAAAGAAGGAACAAGAATATACATTAAATTTAAGAGCATGTAAGTAGTCTAATTAGCTAGATGTTTACACTATACATATATTTAGACAGAATTTCACAAGTATGATTACTGGTCCATCTATTAGTGGTGATACATATCTTTTGCCTACATTTTGTCCAGTTTGATATTAATGGCCAACACTGCATCAAGAATTGACTGAATTATGGTGTCCTTCAGGTAGTAGAACTTTGGCCATGAATATAAACAATAATATGGGTTATTAGGTTTGTTGTGCACGTGCATGGTTATACATGCAATACTTTTCTTCTTATCAAGTTGGGTCTTTCATCTTGCTATGTTTTTATTCCTCTTTCTAGGGCTAATTCATTGAGTCATATGTTGATTTTGTAACCTCACTAAGCAGAACTCTTTCAATCAATGCCCTTCTAACTATTTTGAATTGCTCATAATATATAATATGCTACTTGTTGGCGTTAATATCTTCAGGTGATGTTTCCATCCACACTTCTTGGAACTGATCAAAATTGGACCCTGATGAAAACCATCAGTGTTACTGAATACTTGAACTATGAAGCAGGTTAGTCGATAATCCAAATATGCTGTCTACTTATACTTGATAGGACATGGTCAATCAATACTGCTGTTGGTATACTTGTAGAAATTTACACTGCAATTGTTTTGACACTTTTAGAAGCTTAGTGTTTATATCATGGCATTTGCAGGGAAGTTCTCTAAGAGCAAGGGTATAGGAGTTTTTGGAAATGATGCAAAAGATACCAACATTCCTGTAGAAGTGTGGAGATATTACTTGCTAACTAATAGACCAGAGGTGGGCTCTGACCAAAATAGCTGATTTTTGTGTTTTAATATTGATATATACTGAACTGGTCATTATTACCGGTGTATCGATATTAGATATCAGACACATTGTTTACATGGGCGGACTTGCAAGCAAAGTTAAATGGTGAATTGTTAAATAATCTTGGAAATTTCGTCAACCGTGTGTTGAGCTTTATTGCCAAAGATCAAGGTTAGCCATCTACTTTATCTCAGTGAAAATTGTGATACAAATACAAGCATATTTAAAGTCATTGGACTGTTACAGCAGGCTAAGCCTTGTATCATTTTCTACAGTAGAGATGTTAGTACCATTTTACAAAAACTGAATACAAAATAATTCGAAGTCTCTTCAATTTACTTCCACAGGTCTATTACATCCACAAACAATGTTTGGGTGCTTGATTCATGTAATAATTAGTCCTGTCAAGCTCCTTTTTTGGATGTACAAAAAAATAGAGTATTTAAACAGATATTTGGAAAGAAAAACCTATTTAAACAGAGTCTTGTAAAGATTTCAGCATTGTTTCTTTAATTTGTATGTCGGAATAGATGATGTTTATATGTCATGACTTTTGCGAATACAATATCTGGATAATCTTCTAGTTACTATACTGATTTTTGCTGGATAATGTTCTTTTTATCTTCCAAATGATTCCTCAGTGACGTATTTTTCACAAATAATTGCATCGACAGCTTCAGGATATGGCTCCATCATCCCTGATGCACCAGGTGCTGAATCACACCTTCTTACAAAAACTTTGGGTGATAAAGTTGGTAACTGTGTGGAACAGTATATAGAAGCCATGGAGAAGGTTGTTCAACGTCTTATGTTTGTTTCTGATGCTTCACCTTCTTCACCTTGTCTTTGCTCGTGGGACTAAATCTATTGTCTTTTCTATCATAGGTCAAGCTAAAGCAGGGACTTAAGCTTGCAATGAGCATTTCTGGTGAGGGAAATGCATATCTTCAAGTAAGTACTGAAACTTAAACAAGAGGGCATATGTTTTCTATTTTGATTATAATTGAACAATTGCATAGCATATCATTTTCTTCACCAATGGGACTGTCATAATATTTGGCATGAATCAGCCATACGGCTGCCGTTTAGTAGATGCTGAAGATTGTGCTTTATGTAAATCCTATACAGGAAAGTCAATTCTGGAAGCTTTACAAGGAAGACAAGGCTTCCTGTTCTATAGTTTTGAGAACTGCAGCAGGACTTGTCTATCTTCTTGCTTGCCTGTTAGAACCGTTTATGCCATCTTTCTCTGTTGAGGTATATTAGGTGATATCTTAGTTTTTCATGCATTGTTTTCTTTAAAAGTATTACAGTTTGTCCATGAGGTAACAATACTTTTATCTTATGCCAGGTACTAAAACAGTTAAACATGCCTCCTGAAACACAAGTTTCACTTACAGATGAAAAAGGAGATATTGACAGGTCTAAAAGACCATGGGAGTTTTTACCTGCTGGTCACAAGATTGGGACTCCTTCACCATTATTTAAGGAGCTGGTAATTTTCTGTTGTTTTTTCTTAGTTTATTGTTACTATTTTGTGTTTTTCCTTAGATTCTCATGCCTGGGATTGTGGAAAGACATTTGGCGGATATTTTTTTTATTTGTCGGGGTTGGTAAATCTGCAGTCAGACACGGATGTGGAGTTTTTCAGGCAAAAGTTTGCTGGGAGCCAGGCTGATAGAATTGTGAAGGCAGAAGCTGAAGCAAAGCAAATCACTGAACAACTAAAAAAGACGAAAGTATCAGGTTAAAATTTGAAAGATGAATTTAACTTGATGAGTCTTTTAAATGTAGATCCTCCGTTTATTTGTTATATGCTTTATTTTTATCTTGAAGAACCTTTAAAAAGATTGCTTGCATGTAATTGCTTCGTTGTGCCTTATGTGCTATGTTTATTATCACAGCTGCAATTTTCCATATTTATTCAGCTAAACTTCTGTTAGTGTTGCACCAACACGCACCCACATAAATATACATTATGATAACTCCTTTTTACTCTATTTTAACAGATGGTAATGTGAAAAAAGAACGAACCAAAAAATCTGCTTCTGAAAATAAACCCAAGGCCGCAGCTGAACAAGAAATCTCCATAAGTAGACTTGATATCCGTGTTGGTCTCATCACAAAAGTTCAGAAGCATCCTGATGCCGATTCTTTGTATGTGGAAGAAATAGATGTGGGTGAGGGTCAACCTCGAACAGTTGTGAGCGGGCTTGTTAAATATATTCCTCTTGAAGAAATGCAGGTTTGGTCTCTAACCTTCTCTGATCCTGCACATCTGATCTTTGTACATCCACACCCAAACCCACACACGGACATGCATGTATTATATATATGTGTCACTCAATTTGTTAACTAATGTACGAGATTTGTTTGAATCTGATTTGAGATGACATTTTTTCCAGAATCGTAAGGTCTGTGTTCTTTGCAATTTGAAGCCTGCAACCATGAGGGGTATCAAGTCGCATGCTATGGTTCTTGCTGTTTCAAATGAGGATCACACCAAGGTAATTTCTCTATATAATTTAGTAACTGTACAATAGTATTAATTAGGAATAAATGTTAGCTCTTCCTTTTTATGATTTACCCAAAAATATCTTCCTCTGCGCAATGGAAATTTATGGTTTTAGTTTGATTATATATGTACTTTTGCACGAAGTATCCTTTTATGCATCATTAATACGGCCTATAGGAAACTTTGTATATGAAGTTTTGATTTCATATTTTTTGCACCACTTCTTTTCTGGAAAGTCTGTCATTGGCAATTAGCCAAAAAAAAGTCTGCTGTCATTGGCATAAATCTGGGAAAAGTGGATCCTTAAATAGAAATTCGAGAATCATTTTGTAGAATGGACTTCAAATTTCTGTTATTTTTTGTTTCTTCATTATTTGTCTGACAACTTCCTGCTAAAATTAAAATTTCACTCCGTTTCTGCCAAATGGCTTTTGAGGTGCTTACTATCGTTAGATATGTATTTGGAATAGTCATTATGTTATTGATATTATGCTCAGTCCTCGAGCCTGAGGGGATCCAAGTATTACTCGACTTACAAACGATGTTATGATTCTGGCATTCAGGTTGAATTGGTTGATCCACCACAATCTGCACCTATTGGGGAAAGATTGACGTTTTCTGGCTTTGAAGGCAACCCTGATGATGTTCTTAACCCTAAGAAAAAGGTCTGGGAAACCATTCAGCCCGATTTACACACTAACAAGGAACTGATAGCCTGCTACAAAGATTTGCCTTTCACTACATCAGTCGGAGTTTGCAAGGTCTCGTCAATTTCTGATGGATCAATACGATAGATACATCTACAAGAAAGCTGGAGCTTCTTGGCCAAAATTTTAACAAAGTTAAGATTTTCTGATCGGGGTTCCTCTATACCTTATTGTTGCCGACAGCATTCTTCAGATGATATTGTCATCTGTAATTGTCTACTGCTTTAGAAGATATGCCGATAGCATGTTATACTTTGTGTTTGTGAAATGTTCGATAGAACTGATGTGAGATTGTGAGTTGCAGACTTCATGAATCATTGTCATGTTTTTTAGTACTTTTCAAAATTTTATCGTACTGTCTACTACTTGTTCATCAACAAGATACGATACCTGGGCTTCTCGACGGAAACAAGCTACGCAAATAAGTAAAGGGTTAACGAGCTATTTCAGTACTATACAATACATAAACTTTCAGTTGGGTTACCAGCCCAAAAAAACTTTCAATCGCATAATTTAAGTAACAATTATTTTCAATCGTAATACTGTACAGTCATAAATTTTCACTGTCGTTAAAATTGGTTTGACTTTAACGGAGCGCCGTTAAAGTACTGATCAACTTTCAATTAGGTCACTGAACGAAAAAACTTTCAATTAGGTCACTGAACGAAAAAACTTTCAGTTAAAATTTGAACTGAATTTTTTAAAAATATTTGTTGAAAAAACATATAAATTGAATGGGTATGTTAAAATTTGAATTTAATTAAATTCTAATTATCCGAAAAAATTACAAATTAAAAAAACTACACTTTGAATTGAAAAAATGTGATATCTTAAAATATTTGTTCGTATGTATCCATTTATAAAAATATAAATTGAGTGGGTATGTTAAATTTTAAATTAAACTAAATTCTAATCATCCGAAAATTATTACCATTTCAAAGAAAACTTTCAAGGGGTATGTTATGTGATTGAATGGGTATGTTCAACTTTAAATTAAATTTAATTCTAATCATCCGAAAAAATTTACAAATTCAAAAAAAAATACATTTTGGTTTGAAAAAATATATGATATCGTAAAATATTTGTTCGCATGTATCGATTTATAAACAGATAAATTGAATGGGTATGTTCAATTTTGAATCTAATTAAATTCTAATCATCCTAAAAAAATTACAAATTGAAAAAATTACACTTTGGATTGAAAAAACGTGATATCTTTAAAAAAAATTGTTCACTTATATCGATTTATAAGCATATAAATTGAATGAATATGTTCAATTTTAAATTAAATTAAATTCTAATCATCCGAACAAAATTACAAATTCAAAAAAAAAAAAACACTTATAAGCATATAAATTGAATGGTAACCCAACTGAAAATTGATATAAAGTTAAGTGATAGAATTGTAGTACACGTCAGCCAAGTCAGCGTCCACATCAGCAGTCCGTTAGTGCATTTAACGGAACGAAACGGCAGTAATCTGTTTGAAATATTTTTATTGTTCAAGTGTTTGACTAAAAACTTTTTTGGGCTGGTAACCCAACTGAAAGTTTATGTATTGTACAGTACTGAAATAGCTCATTAACTCAATAAGTAAAACCTCATCACTGTATAAACTATTTGGCTCATGGCCGTACACAATAAAAATTGTAAATATCACTCCTAAAAGTTAGTGTCATAAACGAAATTATGTAATCAATTGGGTCGCGCTTCATTGAGAATGATCTAATCTTGTTCATTCATTTTTTATATTATAATTAAATTTAAGCCACTCATTAATGTTAGTATCCATCTTTATTTTACTTCACCCATTTATTTTATTTACATCGTCAATTTCACCACAACCTGCGGCCAATACCTCGGTCACCACCTCCGGTGACTCCCTCCACTAACCATCTCCGGCGACTCCCTCCACTAACCACCTCCGACGACCATCTAAAAATCACCATTGTCGATAAAAAAAATCACCATCTCAATAAAAAATCACGATATTGCCCCCACTTCCGATCATTCTTCAAGCACCAATTTCTTCAAGCACCAATTTCAGTAACTATTATCGTCGACCATTTCCGACATCAAAAAATCACCGTCACCTAAAATAACTACAATTAAAGAAAAATCACCTCAATGAAACCATCACAGCAATCCGGTCTCAAATCCGGTCTCCGATAACTACTTGCAACTGTCACCGATTAAGCACCAACATCATACTAAAATTTACTAAATCTAAACAAAAATCATCGCAATCACTACACCACCTGCACTAATCACCACCCTTGCCCACCACCACCATCCCCCGATATAATCACCACCTGATTCATACAAAAATCACCAAAACTTACTTAATATCAAACTTTAAAACTAATCACCAAAAATTTAACGTCAAACACCAAAATTTCAATGGAATTCATTGAATTTTTAACAAAAATCACCTAATTTCTAAACACAAATCACTAAAAAATTAATTGATAAAATTCAGAAATGATAAAATTTAAATCCTTCAATCTTTCATCAACGGACCACTAACCACCATCAAATCAGAAGCTCTCATTAGACATCGTTCTCCGAATCGGAGCCAATTTTCGATGTTTTTTCATCTTAAATTCCCGATTATGTTACCGAGATGGTGTTTAGATGAAATGAAAGAGAAGGAAAATCAAGAATCAAGAATAATTAATATAAGTGGAGAAAATAAGAAAATAGAGATATGAAGTCAAATGAAGAGAGAGAAAGATGATATGGACGAGAGAGAGGAAGAAAATAGTGAGAAAAGAATAGATCTGGAGGTGGGTAAATTAGTCGGGAGAATAGATAAATAAATTTAAACATTTATATGGGTTTTTATGTGGTTTAGATTAAAAGTTAATATAAAAAATTGAGTGATTGAGATTAGATCTCAGTTTTTATTTTAATTGGGGTTCTCATGTGAACACATGCCTACATAATAATATATAAAGGAAGATTGTATTTTGTATACAATAGTATAGTATTATATTCATATTGCAAAGTTTTAATCTAACTTTACCGATATTTAAAATTAATATGTATCTAAATTGGTTAAAAAAATTGACTAATAGCTACCAAAATTTGAATTTATAAATCAATCCACTTAAATTAAGATGATATAATTAAGTTGAATTACAAATTTATATTTTAATGAATTGTGTTTGAAATTTGAAATTGATTTAATTGGAGCGGCAACCCGAGCCTTGAACACCGGTGTGTACATCTGAGTGAAGTGTGAACTGTTCTGTTGTCGATTTAATTTTGAGAGTTGTGCTTTTTTGGACCAAAATCTTGTACATACAACTTTTGATTTATTATTTTTCTTTTGATTTATTTGATATTGAGGCTTTGCACAAAATGGGTGTGTATATTTAGTAGAACGAGAAGTAGAATTTGGTATGGTCTGTGGAAATTATAATTTTGTAGTCACTTTTCAACTGCATATATCATGATAGTGTTGATTCATATGGTTTAGATATTTAGGGAACCCACTGGTTGACATTTTTAATGTATATTGTTGCCTTGCCTGGGGATATGTAGAATTCAGTGGATTGGTATTAGTAAAGAACGCTTAATGTGCAGTTCCCAGTCACACTGTTTAGTAAAGAAAGACTACCGAGACTGAAAGATAGAAGAAAAGATGGTGCACTTCTTATCCTTGAAAAAATCTAAAATCTAGATAGTTGGTGTTGTTAGGAGAATTTCGTACAACAGTGTGTTGGAGGTTTATGGAAAGTTGTGGCTGAACTTGTATGATGACTCCTCAGAAATTGAATAGAGAATGGGTTTTTTCTCTTTGCTCTTGCCGAGTGTCAATTGTGTATCATACAAGGTGCCTACGTACCCCTTTATATAGGGATCAAGCCTCACGTAGTTCTTGGAAAACAAGTTATTGAATAAGCCCATTCGGTCCAAGCCCATTCAATAGTCAAGATTTACGTTCCCATAAACAGCTCAAGGATTATCAATCCACCTCATGTTCCCATAAATTGTTCCAAGGATCATCAATCCTCTTCATGTTCCCATAAATAGTCCGGTCTTCACACGTTTTCCTACAATCTCGCGGCATCTCCGCATTTCTTCCCATGATTGTAGGTCTGTCCCGTGTCAACCAAGAAACATTCCACAAATAAGAATTTTCATATTTTGGGCTTCACCCACGATGCAAGCTGGCCAGGCTCGCATCGCACAAGACATATGAAAATTACCCTTTCGTAGTTCAAGTGGTGCGACCTCACCTATGTTCAAATATTCTTATTTCTGATAAGTAGCACGAGCCCATTACTTCATAATGGTGAGAACCCAAACTCAACATGGTTTAGGGCTCATAATACTTGACCATATCTTAACAAATCAACCCATTTTATTTCCCAAGTACCGTGGGCTAATCAGTACATATTCATCATAAATAGGAACTCGTGCGAGCCCAAAATGATAAACGCTCGTGCGAGCCCAAAATGATAAACGCTCGTGCGAGCCCAAAATGATAACGCTCGTTCGAGCCCGTTATACTTGGTCATTCCAGTTCATCCAAAACACTTGGTGCAAGCCGAAGCCTGAATTATACCAACATAACTTCCTTTCAAGCCCAAATCACTTATGGACCTGCTTAGGGCCCATTATCGAAAATCTTGTATAACAACTACCCCCCAAAATTCCTTAATAGAACAAGGAATTTTCATTAATCATCACGGTTCGAGCCCTCTGCCCGGCTCGCACGTCATAATCAGGTATGTGTCCATTCGTAATGGCTTACAGCTGTTCGTGGGAATATGTGCCGTTCATTCTCATGGTGACACGCGTCCCCCACACCCTCTCTCCTCACCTCTATAAATACCTCAAAAATTTCTTCATAATTTCATTCTATCAAAAACAGTAACAAGACTCTGTCAATTTTTGCTCAAGGATCAAACACGGCGAGAATTATCATCACTTCCCGGCAAGTTTCCAGCAGTTCCTCGAGTTCATCATCCAGTTCTTCAGAAAGTAAGTTTTTTGATCTTTTAACATCCTTTATATCATATGTTTTGATGTTCACGTTATACTGTCTGTTCGAGGCAATATTTGCGAACCGGCCCCCCTTATCGAGGCGAGTCCAACTCACTGTTCGAGCCGAACCTGAGTTTATTAATACAATCTGTGTTCGTATCGAACACAGTAGTATGATTCTTTAACGCGATGTGAGGACACTTAGGAATTTTTACTTCTTTTTTCTCTTAGGGGCACACACTAACCTTCACCATCTTTTTTCAGATGTCGAGTGCGACCCCATCCATCTCCATGGGCTCACCCGGCGACACACCGGGCTCATTTCATTCTTCAGCCACTCCTTCCCCTTTGAATCAGTACCCCCCTGAACTTAGAGGCTCAAAGGAATTCCAACGGGAATTGACCTCCATCTCAGGTCGCTTAAGCCAGCCTATTTCCCCAAATTCGGCCATCACACCTGAAGGGGCGGCCAACATAGCTAAGATTGAAAATGCGATGCGAGCCAGTGGGTCTAGTTCGCTTGGACTTCAACTCGATCCAAATTCTGCCCCAGAAAATTACACTAGAGAGAAGGACTTATACTCGTGGAGGGACAAGAAAATAGGGCCAAGTATTTCCAGTTCGCTTGGTCTTGATGCCCTATTCAATCGTCCTGTACTACCTTTTAGTCAAGAGGAAGCAGATGCTCGCGTCGCACAGCTTTTACAGGAAAGAGAGAACAAGCTTCGCTTCGCATCGTGCTCAGCAAACAATCCAGTAAATATATCTGATTCAGAGTCCACAGATAGCTCTTTGGGAAGCGCCTTTTACGAAAAACGTAAGGGAAAAAAGGTGGCCCGCACCGTTACTCCTCAAGAAGGGTTCGAACAGAATGAGGATGATGACATTAGTTCGACTTGGTCATATGATAGCCCTACTAGCGAGGAGGTAGCAGATGTATCAAAAGAAACAGATTTTTGTAACTATGCTTATGTGCCCGAACCGTCCCCAATTCCATATGATCCCATCAAACAGCCCGAGCTTGAAGGGGTGGTATTTCTTAAAAAACGCGTAATTCCAGATGGCGACGAGAGCTCGACCCCTAATCAAGAGGAGGGAAAAATTCTAGCCTGTCGAGACATGTCCACTTCATTAACCGAGGACAATCTTTGTGACCTAGTGAATCAGTTTAGGCCAGCAGGCCGTATAATTCTCCCCGCACCGCACATGAGGTGTTACCGATTCGATCATGAAGAAAACGGAGGTCGAGCGCCCCGTATGGTTCTTTCTACTTTTCTATTGAAGTTAGGAATAAGTGCACCCCTCCATCCTTTTATTCAAGAGGTTTTGGAGTACTATGGGCTCGCACCGCTGCAAATCAATCCCAATGGCTACAGATCTGCCATAGCACTGTATATACTTTACAAAAAACAAGGGTACCCTACTCTCACGGCTCGTCAACTTGGATATTTCCTGACCCTCAAGCACTCGTCTGATTTTGGGTACTTTTATTTTTCTGTGTGGGCATGCTACAATAAAAAGAAGTTAATTCATGGAGGGCCCAGCAATTCTGGTCGCTGGAAAAATCCTTTCTTCTATATTCATGAAGTCCCTAGAGTTCAAACTCACTTCTATTACGACCCTGGTAAGTAAAAATTGATTTTTAGGCTCGCACCGTTCCTTTAAGGCTCGCACCGTTATTGTATTCTAACACCTGCTTTGCCTTTCTAACAGAGCCCCCTGTTAGAACGAAACTAACCGGCCAAGACAAAATTAATGCCGACAATCTTCTGAACACTCCCGTTGCTGATCGAAATATTAAAAATTTAATCACAACGGCCAACCTTATCGAGTACGGTTTTCTGAAAGAGGGAACTCGATTAACCCCCAATAAGGTGTCCAAAAGAAAAAGAAAAAGTAAGTTCCATACTTGGTGCGAGCCGTCGGCTCGCACCGTTGTTTATTGAAATCCTCGCAGTCAGTTATTTTATTTATTCTTTTGACTAACTCTTTTGTCCTCGTTTTATCGCAGGAATGGCTATTTCTCCACCTCCCTTCTTGGCTGAACAGGAAACTCCTGTTCGAACCGCCCCTACTGCCAGCCAAGCCGGCTCGCATGCTGAGGGTTCGAACCGTGCTCCAAAATCAAAAGGGGTTCCGCCTCAACCCAAGATCACTCTTACCGAATATCTGAAGACTGGGGGGGCCTCTCCACCTAAGAAAAGAACAAAACACTCTAAAGATGTTCCCATGGAAATTGAGCCATCCAAGCGGCCTCGCAAGGAACTCCCTCCTACCCCCCAAGGGAATGTTGTGGCTAGTACCTTGGTTCGACTCGCTGGGCCACATATTTCTGAGGGTGATTTGAGGGAGTGGACTACTGGCTCATTCGAGGCCAATAATGATGCTCTCACCAGGGTCACAGCTGAGGCTTTCATAAGGCAGATGAATAGGAACAAAGAGCTTCGCTCCATGGGTCAAGCCAGCGCTCGCCTTGATAAGGATAACAAAGTTTTAAAATTCAAGCTGGACGAAGCGAGACGGGCAAATGTGAAGTTGGCTGAGGAAGCAAAGCAAAGTGTCCTTGATGCGACCACCAGTCTTGAAAAAGACTTGCGCGAGTCCCAAGCACTTGTGGGAAAAATGAAAGAGGAGCATTCTACTTCCCTAGCTGTCGCTGTTTCTGAAAATGAATCTCTAAAGACCCAAGTTGCTGGGTTCGAGGCTAAACTGGCAGCCCAAGGCATTGAGTTCGAGGCCAAGCTCTCAGCGCTCGAGGCGAGCCGGGACGCAGATGTTAGGGATGCAAAGGCCCTAGGTTCCAAGAATTTCATGAAGGGCTTCATGGCGAAGGTCCCTGAATTCGATTGGAGTCCTCTAGGCGCCGCTACTGTGAGCTATGCCGCGAAGCTTCGTCTTGAAATGGAAGAAGAGGCTCGACTAGCAGAGGGGGCTCGGCTCGAAGAGGAGGCTCGGCTCGCACACGAGGCTCGAACCGCACAGGGGGACAATGATGAAACTCCTCAATCTTGAATATCTATTTTGGGGATGCGGGCACCCCATTTGCCTCGCAGTTTGTAAACTTTATGGCCATGGCCAGTTAACATTTTAACAATTTCCAAGTATTTTGTAGTCGCATCTCATATATTTTTGTCAAGAATTTCTTGCATCTTTCTATGATTTATTGTTTTGTATGCACAGGATAGAGTTCTCATACTTTTTTCAACCTGTGAGGGCTCGTTTTTTACAGGCTTCGCACAGAGTTCCACTTCGCACAAGTTGATTTGCTTCGCATAAGATTGAATTCACACATTGTTCCTGAATTTGTTCCAACATGTATGGGCTCGCTTCGCACAAATACTCCATAAGCTTATAAGGCTCTCCTCATACAGAGGCCTCGCCTCGCACAAACTTGTTATGTAAAGAAACTTGCACATTCGAATCTAGAGAGGGCTCGCCTCGCACGAGCTCTTTTTGCAAAATTGATGGGCCGAGGCCCAATCTAATGTACTAAAAAGAAAGTAAAATTTACTTATTGCACAATAAAATTCAACTTTATTTAGATAATAAAACTTCCATCTTCTTAAATAATAACAGACCTAGACTTATTACATTGTATGCCATGGGAAGGTGCCTATATGACACTACCCCCCGAGACTTAGGATAAATATCAATGCATGCTAAGTCTTAAATAGATAGAAACTACTGATAATATCTCCTCAAGTGCTCAGCATTCCAGGCCCTTGGTATGAGCTTTCCCCGTATGTCGCTGAGATGATAAGTTCCTTCCCATAGAACTGATTTGATCTGATATGGGCCTTCCCAATTTGCACCGAACACTCCATGATTAACTACCTTAGTGTTAGGCATGACTCGACGAAGAACCAAATCCCCTACCCGGAAAGGTCGGGCTCTCACCTTACGGTTATAATGCCTGGCAGTCCTCTGGTGATATGCTAGCAGCCTTGCTTGGGAATCAACCCTTGTTTCTTCAATCATGTCCAAGTAAAGACGATGATTCTTCTCACTATTCTCTGGGTCATAATGAGCTCTCCTAAAAGATCCAGCTCCCACTTCTACCGGGACCATAGCCTCACATCCATACACCAACGAGAAGGGGGTCTCACCCGTTGTGGTTCGGGGAGTGGTGTTATAAGACCATAGAACTTGTGGAAGTTCCTCTGGCCAATTTCCCTTAGCATCCTCAAGCTTTGCTTTCAACGTGTGCTTCAAAATTTTGTTGATTGCCTCAGTCTGACCATTTGTCTGTGGATGGCTCACTGCACTGAAACTCTTCAGCATTCCCAACCTGTCACAAAATTCTCTCATCTCCTTACTGTCAAATTGTTTACCATTATCTGAGATCAACTTGTAAGGTATTCCAAATCGACAAACAATAGCCCGATACACAAAATCAATGAGCTTCTTTGCAGTTATTGTGGCTAAGGGCTCAGCCTCTGCCCACTTAGTGAAATAATCCACCGCAACCACAGCATACTTCACACTTCCTTTAGCCTTAGGCAGTTCTCCAATCAAATCTATCCCCCACATGGCAAAGGGCCAAGGGCTCATGAGTGAGGTTAAAGGTGCTACTGGACTATTATGAAAATTTGCATACCTTTGGCACTTGTCACAAGCTCTAGCAAATTCGAACGCATCTTTTTTGAGAGTCGGCCAGTAATATCCTTGACGAAGTATCTTTTGTGCCAATGAGCTACCCCCCGAGTGATTACCACAGATGCCTTCATGAACTTCCCTTAGTATATAGTTACACTCATTTCCATCAACACACTTGAGTAGGGGCACGTTGAAGCCTCTCCTATATAAGTCTCCATCATATATTGCATACCTAGCAGCCATATATCGCATACGTCGTGCTTCATTCTTGTCATCTGGTAACACACCATCTTTGATATATGCTAAGAGTGGAGACATCCATGTAGCTTGTTCTGCCACAACCATTAGCTCTTCCTCTGGCACGCTAGGCCTCCTCTGTATTTCCAAGGGCGTTGGCCCTAACAGAGTGGTCTCACGACGCGACCCGAACTTAGCAAGCTCGTCTGCCGTCTCATTTTGGCCTCGAGGGATGAGCTCCAAGCTGACTTCATTGAATAACTTGATTAACCTCTCTGCACAACGTAAATACAACTCCGTTCTAGGCCCTCGTGCCTGATACCCCCCATTTATCTGGTATACTACAATCATGGAGTCACTAAAAGCGTTAAGGTTTTCCACTTTGAGTTCCAATGCCAACTTGAATCCGTTGATCAAGGCCTCGTACTCAGCATCATTGTTTGTTGCATGAAAGGTAAAGTGAATAGCCCTCTTTACCCTACATCCTTCTGGGCTCACCAACTCGAATCCCGCTCCGGCTCCATCTCCATTAGATGCCCCATCAACATATAAGCTCCACCAAGGGGCACTATTCTGATTTTCCTCCATTGGCCCTTCTGGACAAATTTGCAAGGCCCTAGGGTTCTCTTCTACTTGAGTTGGGAATTCTAACACAAAATCCGCCAGAGCTTGTCCTTTAATTGCGACCCGAGGCTTATACTCTACATCAAACTGCCCTAGCTCGACAGCCCATTTCAACATCCTTCCTGAAGTTTCTGGTTTGTGCAACACTTGCCTAAGAGGATAGGCCGTTCTCACCTCAATCTTATGAGCTTGGAAGTAGGGACGAAGCTTCCTTGAGGCGAGGATTAGAGCATACACCAGTTTTTCCATATTCAAGTACCGAGTCTCTGCACCAACTAGCCTTTTGCTCATATAGTATATGGGTAGCTGAGAATTGCCTTCTTCTCGAACTAGCACCGCACTCACCGCATACTCCGACACAGCCAAATAAAGCACCAGTATCTCCCCTTGCTGAGGGTTAGACAATAGAGGTGGTGTGCTCAAATGTCTTTTGATATTCTGAAAGGCCTCTTCACATTCCTCTGTCCATTGAAAATTCTTGCCCACCTTTTTAATAGCTTTAAAGAACTCATGGCACTTGTCAGAAGATTTGGAGACGAATCTATTTAATGCCGCGATCCACCCTGTGAGACTCTGCACATCTTTCACCTTTCGAGGGGACTTCATCTCTAATAGAGCCTTGATCTTGGCCGGGTTAGCCTCAATTCCCCGGTGGTTAACAATGAATCCTAGAAACTTTCCCGACTCTACTCCAAACACGCATTTCTGGGGATTGAGCTTCATTCTGTAGATCCGTAAGATGGTGAACATTTCTGCCAAGTGCCGCATGTGATCTTTGGCCTCCTTTGACTTAACAAGCATGTCATCAACATACACCTCCATTGTCTTCCCGATGTGATCTTTAAACATCTTGTTCACCAATCTTTGATAAGTTGCTCCTGCATTCACTAGCCCGAAAGGCATCCCAATATAACAGTATAGGCCTCGATCAGTGATGAACGAAGTGTGTTCTTGATCTGGCCCATACATAGGAATTTGATTATAGCCTGAGTAGGCATCCATGAAGCTTAACAATGCATGTCCTGCCGTAGCATCCACGAGCTGATCGATACGAGGAAGAGGGAAGCTATCTTTCGGACAAGCTTTGTTTAAGTCGGTGAAGTCCACACAAGTTCTCCATTTTCCATTTGGCTTCTTCACCAGCACAGGATTAGCCAACCAAGTCGGGTAGAATGACTCCTTGATGAGCCCGACTTCCATCAACCTGTCCACCTCTTCCCTGAGGGCCTCTGCCCTCTCTCCACTAACAGGTCTCCTCTTCTGCCTTATTCCCTTCTTGCTGGGATCTAAGTTTAGCCTATGGCACATCACCTCTGGGTCGATCCCTATCATATCGGCGTGAGACCATGCAAACACATCCAGGTTCTCTTTGAGGAATGAGACGAGACTATTCCTTATGTTGGGGCCGAGATTTGCTCCAATTCTCAAAACTTTAGCCGAGTCATTTGGATCCACCAAGATAGGAATGATATCCTCGAATGTTCCAGCTCCGTCTGGTAGGGGAGGCATTCTTGGGTCCAAATCTTCATCGAAACTTATATCCCTGCTAGGCTCTCCTATCTCAGTGATGCTAGGATGTCCCCCATTGGTGATGGATTCCTTTGGTTCTTCCTGTGGGAGGTTCCCTTCTGTTGTGATAGTGACTTCTCGGGAGACCCCGGTTGGTAGGTTTATTAAGATTGAAGTTTCCTTCTTCACCCATTTGCCTTTATTCAACCTAGCGGCCATCTGTTCTGGGCTCTCCTCATCATCACTAGCCTCCTCTACTATCCCTTCCTGCAGTGTCATTATAGGTTGAGAGGGTTCCATCATTAAGGCCCCGGGCCGAGGCTCCACTTCAATTCCCAAATTTTCAAAGTAGTTCTCCGGGAGTTCCTCTATAGATATCATGTTACAAACATCTGACATGAGAGTGTCCACACGCTTCCTTTTCTTCTCCTCACCATCTTCCACGGGCTCTTGTTGCCTAAGGTCTGCCACTTCTCGTCGAACATCTAACTTCTCTGCCCCTTTCACGGCTTGGTTGTAGCATACTCTTGAGTCATATTGGCATCCCTTCACTTGTCCGATGCCTGTAGGAGTTGGAAACTTCATGGTTAAGTGGTAGACAGAGGTAACTACCCTCATTTCCTTAAGGAGCGGTCTCCCAATTATGGCGTTATAAGCACACGGCTGATCCACCACAGTAAAAGTGACAATTTGTGTGGCCACGTGGGGGTTGTCTCCCAAACTGACCGGTAGCTGGATTGTTCCCCGAATCCCTACTGAAGCCCCGGTGAACCCGTAGAGCTGGTTTCCGCTTGAGGCCAACTCTCTGTCCAGGAATCCAAGTCTTTTGTAAGTGTCGTAGGTTAAGACATTTACGGCGCTCCCATTGTCCACCAGCACCCGATATACATTAGTAGACCCGATTTTTATCCTCACCACAAGTGCATCAGCATGAGGATGGTGGACCCATTTGGCATCTTCTTCACTAAACATGATTTCATCTTTCTCTTTTGTAAACAGATAAGGAGGTCTTTGTTCAAGACGATGAACATTGGTTAAAGGGCGGTCCTTTGCTTCTCGAGCATATCTCTCCATGGCTTTCTTACTATCTCCTCCCACATGAGGTCCTCCCATTATAACATGAATGCTATCTGCCCTGTCAGTCCTCTCCTTGTCTCCATCTTTTGCTATTGGGGGTGGAGGAGGCACCTGATGGTACTCAGACTTATGCTTCCGTACTTCCTTCACGACCCATTCCGTTAGCTTTCCCTGTCGAATCAGATTCTCAATCTCATCCTTTAGCTGTCGGCAATCTGCCGTATGATGTCCCGTGGACTCATGGTAAGCACAGTATTTAGAGGTGTCCCTTTTACTATATTCCGTCAGAGGGGTGGCTTTCTTGAATATCCCCTTCCCAGCATAAGTGGCATATATATGATCAATGGAAGCCACCAAAGGAGTATGATTCTGCCATTTGGTTATGTAAGGCCTTCCAGTCTCCTTATTTTCCTTGGCCTTGTTGAACTTATTTGGGCTAGGGCTCCTTCTGAAAGTCTTTCTCCTTTCTTCTGGACTAGAAGACCTTCCTCTCTTCTCCATCCTTCGACCACTGCTTCTTAGATCCCTCATAGATTTCTCTACCCTTTTGTGAGGCTCCGCTTGTTCATAAAACTCGGCCAAAGTTTCCGGTTCCCTAGCCTGTAGAGTCTTCCAGAATTTAGAGCCCTCCCTCAATCCGGCGATTAGGAAATTCTTCTGGGCTTCTTCAGTTGCTCCTCGGACTCTAGGAACTTCAGCATTAAATCGCATGAAATAATCCTGCAGGGACTCTGTGTCTCCCTGCTTAATGTTTGCAAGGGTAGCAACCGGGGGGGCATAGTGAAGAGTGGACTGAAATTGCCTTAAGAATAGATCTCCCAACTGTCTCCACGTGCTAATGCTAGCTGGTCCTAACTTAGTAAACCACTGTTGGGCACTCCCCCTTAATGAGGCAGCGAATAACCGACAACGAGTTAGGTCAGGCACCTGGTAGACCTCCATCTCAGTATTGAAACGGGCCAAGTATTCAGCAGGATCCGCATCTCCATTGAAGGCAAGCTCGAGGTTGCTTCTAAATGACGGGGGCAGAGGGGACATCCTTATTGCAGTAGTGAAAGGAGATGGGGCCGTTGCAGGGGGTGGGGCTCTCTTCTCATGTTCCATCTGCGTCAGCAGGCGTCTCAAATCACCAACCCTTAGGTCTCCAATCCTCTCGTTAGACCCCTCCCCGTTAGAATGGTGGGGGGAAGCCCTCTCCCTTCGCTCCCTTCTATGAGTTCGAGGCGGAGTCCTTTCTCGTCTTTCTGTTCTAGGCGGAGTCCTCTCCCTTCGCTCTGTTCTAGGCGGAGTCCTCTCCCTTCGCTCTGTTCTAGGCGGAGTCCTCTCCCTTCGCTCTGTTCTAGGCGGAGTCCTTCGTTCTGTTCTAGGCGGAGTCCTCTCTGGTGCCTCCTTCCGAGATTTAGATTTTTCCAATCTAAGCCTTAGATCGTGCTCAGTTAGCTTCTTCCCAATTCGATCCAAAACACTAGTAGATCTAGCCTCGGACGAAGCTGGCTCATGCCGCGGCTCGCTCGGAGCTTGGCTGCCTCGCTCCTCCTGGCTTGGAGATATCTCATCCGTCTCAAGAGACCCGGCTTTCTTTAGTCCATCAGCTACCTCGTCGAACTCGTGTATGAGTTTTTTAGAGGTTTTATCCTTCTTATCCTTAGTGCCCTTAAGCCTGCGAGCCTTCCTCTTCGCATTCTTGATTGAGTTCCGCTCGACCTTAGCTAGCCGGGCGTTCATGGTTTTGAATTGGAACTCGATCCCCTCAAGGTAGCCTAAGATCTTCTGGCCATCTAGCGTAACTGGTGCGACTTGAGGCATGACGGGGGTGATTTTGCTTGGTCCTCCCTCTTCGTGGGGTGGTGGATCCGTCCTTGCTCCTTTTGGTGTGGCATCTTTCTTGTGCTCAATCCCCTTGTCACTGTTCTTGTTGTTCATCGACATCCTTCTCCTTAAGATGTAAAAGCCCCTCCTTCTAGCGCCAATTGTTGTTAGGAGAATTTCGTACAACAGTGTGTTGGAGGTTTATGGAAAGTTGTGGCTGAACTTGTATGATGACTCCTCAGAAATTGAATAGAGAATGGGTTTTTTCTCTTTGCTCTTGCCGAGTGTCAATTGTGTATCATACAAGGTGCCTACGTACCCCTTTATATAGGGATCAAGCCTCACGTAGTTCTTGGAAAACAAGTTATTGAATAAGCCCATTCGGTCCAAGCCCATTCAATAGTCAAGATTTACGTTCCCATAAACAGCTCAAGGATTATCAATCCACCTCATGTTCCCATAAATTGTTCCAAGGATCATCAATCCTCTTCATGTTCCCATAAATAGTCCGGTCTTCACACGTTTTCCTACAATCTCGCGGCATCTCCGCATTTCTTCCCATGATTGTAGGTCTGTCCCGTGTCAACCAAGAAACATTCCACAAATAAGAATTTCCATATTTTGGGCTTCACCCACGATGCAAGCTGGCCAGGCTCGCATCGCACAAGACATATGAAAATTACCCTTTCGTAGTTCAAGTGGTGCGACCTCACCTATGTTCAAATATTCTTATTTCTGATAAGTAGCACGAGCCCATTACTTCATAATGGTGAGAGCCCAAACTCAACATGGTTTAGGGCTCATAATACTTGACCATATCTTAACAAATCAACCCATTTTATTTCCCAAGTACCGTGGGCTAATCAGTACATATTCATCATAAATAGGAACTCGTGCGAGCCCAAAATGATAAACGCTCGTGCGAGCCCAAAATGATAAACGCTCGTGCGAGCCCAAAATGATAACGCTCGTTCGAGCCCGTTATACTTGGTCATTCCAGTTCATCCAAAACACTTGGTGCAAGCCGAAGCCTGAATTATACCAACATAACTTCCTTTCAAGCCCAAATCACTTATGGACCTGCTTAGGGCCCATTATCGAAAATCTTGTATAACAGTTGGTAATTGGCTATATATAATGCAGCAAGCATTGCTTTAGATGCCTATTGGGCATTGGCCTTACGTTTCTCCGGAAGAGATGAAGAATGATAGAAGGTGAAGAAGAAAAGCTAGCCCCTTCATTCAAATCCTCAGATGAAACATTACAGATGCGGCAAAGAAGATCAAACGTCTCAACTGATGCTTGATTTGGAAGGCCAGGATGAGAGCCATTGAAATTCACGGCTGAGATCCACCTGGAGAACCGTGTAACTCCCTTGTGTAATTATTACAACAGCTGTCTGTTGCTGACATGGAATGGACTTTTGACATATCCGGCCGACATTTTGATCGCTCTGACAGAGACCGGTCCTAGAAGTCATTCGAAGATGGAACGAATCTTTGGGCCTCCGACCGAATATTCTTCGCACGGAGTCCAGGGACATGTTAGGGGCTTAATTCTGATGGCTACTGGGCCGATCGAACCAGCCCATTTTCGATAGCCCGTATAAAGAGGCCCAATACCTTTGACGACCGAAGAGTCCGCTTTCCATTCTTCATGGATTGGGCCGACCCACAGCAGAAGGACCAGGTCGTGGGAAGACTCCGAGTTCCACGTTCGGAACGTGGGGGATCAGAGCTAACTGGTAAAGTAGGAGGATCAGGTTCATTCTACATTCATACACAATTCACAATACACACATATTCTCTGTACGTTCAATTTACCTATTTTTGGACTACCAGTTACTGATTCTCACACCGGAGGTGAATCGGGGGCCCCAACCCTCGCATTCTTCTTCTACGCAGGTCTGACCGGACGTTGTGGACGAAACTGGTTCCAACATTTGGCGCCGTCTGTGGGAACGTATAGATCAATTGTGCGTTGTGATTCTTTGAGATCATGTCTTCTGAACGACCACCTGGATTCGATGGAACTCCACATCCCGGAGGTTCGATCATCACGCCGCTGATTAATCGGCAATTGAATTTTGACTCTGAGGGGGACGAAGGTCCTTTGCCGACCCCCGAAGAACAGAGAGAATTGCTCCTCAAATGGAGAGAAGAGCAGGCTGCTAAGAAGGGAAAGCAGAAAGTAAACGAGCAGGCCGACAAGGAGGCCCAGATGCGGGCTAAGAAGAAAGAAGCTGCTAAGCTCAAACTCCAGGCCATCAAACTCCGTAGGGAAGAGTTAGAATTGGAAGAGAAGGCACTAAGAGAATCGCTTGAAGAGATCGAGGTGACACGGGTGTCGTCCGAACACCGAAGAGACAAAAGGCCTTTTGACGATGAAGAAGGGTCTTCGGACTCCGAATCGTATCCCAGAAAGACACGTTCCCGAATCACTCTGACCGATTCTGATGAAGAAGATGATTCGCACGTTCGGGATCGCATAAAAAGGATGGAAAAGGCCATGTTCGGAGACCGGAAGGTGAGCCATGAACCTATCGTCTCCGAAGAGATTGAACAGTATAGACCCCCTTCGGGGGGACAGTTCCCGAAAATGAACGAGTTTAATGGAAAAGGAGACCCAGAAGACCATTGCGAGAAGTATGAGTCTCTAATGACGGGCATGGGACACTGTGATATCATGCTATGCAAAATGTTCAAGACGTACTTGAAGGGACCAGCAACGATGTGGTATCGTTCGCAAAGACCCCGATCGATACATTCATACGATCAATTAAAAAGGAGGTTCCTGAGGCACTACTCCCACTTGTGCCGGAGAGAAAAGGATACCGAGGCACTAATTCACTGCCGTCAGAGATCGAACGAAGAGTTGGGGGATTACCTAGCCCGGTTTAAGGAGGAGGCAGGAATGGTCACCAATTTGGACAAAGTAAAGGCTGCAGGGTTTTTAGCCGCTGGATTAGACCCTGTGAAAGGTAAAAAACTCCGCTCTTCTCTTTATGATATTCCTCCTAAATCTTTGAATGATATATATGTGAGAGGAGAAGCCATCCGATGGAAACTCGAATCTATTGGGGGGTATAATGAAAGTCGCAGGAATGAAGGGTCAGGAAGAGACGACCGAAGGGGTCGGGGAGACATCAAAAGTAGACTGACGGACAATAGACCCGACCGAGGAGCAGACAGAAGAAGAGATAGAGATAGTACAGTGTTCACCCCGTTGAACGCACCTATCTCAAAGATTCTCCACGAGATAAAGGGGAAGACGGGATTCGTCCGGCCAGCAAGAATGAAAACCCCAGATTACAAGAAAAATGGGGATAAGTATTGCGAATACCACAAGGATAAGGGGCATAATACAGACGAGTGCTACCATTTGAAGAAGCTCATTGAAAAAATGGTAAAGAAGGGAGATTTGGAACAATACAAAGGCGATCTGAGGGACAAGCTAGAACCCAAGGAGCCTAGAAGAGAAAGAGGGCCTGAAAGGGAAGAAAAGTACAAAGGTGAAGTTCGAACAATCTCAGGGGGCACGGTGTTAGAGCGGTGCAGTAAAACCGCCCGAAAGAAATATGCCCGACAGGTCTACAACTTGTATCAGACCAATCCGGCCAGGCAGCCCCTGCCTATCACCTTCACCGAGGATGATTTTGAAGACGTGATATGGCCGCACGAAGACCCACTCATCATAAATCCCGTTATAGGGGAAAACAAAATATGGAGAGTTCTAGTTGATGGTGGTAGTTCGGTCAATATCTTATATCACAGAACATACTGCAAGATGAACTTAGGGGGCGAGCAGTTGGAGCCGTGTCATGAAGCGCCCCTGTACGGCTTCGGAAACCAGCCCGTACCGATCGAAGGAACAATTACCCTACCCATCGTGTTGGGCAAAGCTCCTTACACCCTGGAAAAGGAGGCAAAGTTCTATGCGGTGAAAGTGGACAGTCCGTACAACGGAATCCTAGGAAGGCCGATACTTGGTGCTTTCCAGGCGGTAGCTTCTATCCCCCATCTGAAGTTGAAATTTCCAACAGAAAATGGTGTAGGAGAAATGAGAGGGGATCAGAAGGCTGCCCGAATCATCATGTTAGAGGATATTGAGAAGGATAAAGATGTCGAGATGACTGAAGGGGGGAAAAGAAAGAGAAGTGAAGACGAAGGAAGCGGTCGTCAGATGATGAACATCGAATTAGAAAAATTCGGAGCTGATTTGTCAAACCCTATTGCCGAACCGGCGACAGAAACAGAGGAGGTAGAACTGTACGTCGGGCAATCGGGCAAAATGATCCAAATAGGCAAAAACATGGAGCCTGAATTAAAGAAAAAAGTGATTGAAGTGATCAGACAGTACCACGATGTGTTCGCATGGGGACCGGAGGACATGCCAGGCTTAGACCCTTCGATTGCAAAACATTACCTTAGCGTTAATCCCGATGCAAAGCCGGTTAAGCAGAAGAAGAGGAATTTCGCCATGGAAAGGCAACAAGTCATCCAGGCCGAAGTGGAAAAATTACTGGAGGCTAAGTTCATTGAGGAAATTGAGTATCCAGACTGGTTGGCAAATGTAGTGGTAGTCAAGAAGTCGAACAACAAATGGAGAATGTGCATCGACTACACCGACCTGAACAAAGCCTGTCCGAAGGATCATTATCCCCTACCCAACATTGATCAGTTAATAGACGCTACCTCGGGACACCAGGTACTCAGCTTTTTAGATGCTTTTTCTGGATATCACCAAATTGCAATGAATGCCGAGGATATTCCAAAGACAGCATTCATCACGCCCAAAGGTACATATGCATACATCAAGATGCCCTTCGGGCTGAAGAATGCAGGGGCAACCTTCCAGAAAATGATCAACAAAGTTTTCAAGCAACAGATCGGTCGGAACATGGAATGTTATGTGGATGATATGATCGTGAAATCCATGTTTAAAGACCATGCAGAGGACCTGAAGGAGTGTTTTGAAACACTCAGGAGAAATAATATGAAATTAATCCAAGCAAGTGCACGTTCGGAGTTGGCAGTGGCAAGTTTCTGGGATACATGGTAAGTGCCAGGGGGATAGAGGCCAACCCTGAGAAAATCAAGGCAGTGATCGATATGGAGGCACCAAAGATGATCAGGGACATTCAGAAATTAACTGGGCGGTTGGCTGCTTTGAGAAGGTTCATTTCCCGATCGGCTGAGAAAGCCCTACCGTTCTTCGAAGTACTCCGGGGGTCAAAAAGCTTTGAATGGGGATCAGACTGCCAGAAGGCATTTGAAGAAGTCAAAGAATATCTGGTCAGGGCACCACTCCTGATGAGGCCCGACCCCAAAGAAACACTGCAACTCTATTTAGCAGTGAGTGACCGAACACTGGGGGCTGTGCTAGTCAAAGAACACGAAAAGAATCAACACCCGGTGTTCTATGTCTCACACATGCTTAAAGACGCGGAAACAAGATACCCCAATGCTGAAAAATTCGCCTTTGGATTAGTGGTAGCATCAAGGAAACTACGCCATTATTTTCAAGGAAGAACTGTACAAGTGGTTACCGATCAACCATTGAAAAAGATCCTTCAAAAACCAGAGGCTTCGGGCAGAGTCGTGGCTTGGTCAGTAGAGCTGGGAGAATATGACTTAGAATTTGTGCCCAGAACCGCGATCAAAGCTCAAGCACTGGCCGACTTCTTGGTAGAATGTTCGTTCTCAGGACCGAAGGACTTGGCGCCCGAGGAACAGCTCATTTAGTCACCTGGGAAATGGAAGCTTTTTGTAGACGGTTCGGTCACAAAAACGAAGTATGGGGCCGGTATGATCCTGATCAGCCCAGATGGTTTTGAGATTTGTCAGGCTATCAGGTTCACTTTCCCCTTGACTAACAATGAGGCTGAATATGAAGCATTACTAGCAGGGCTCTCCTTGGCACGGAGCCTAGAGGTAAAGCATGTAAGGGTATTTAGTGATTCCATGTTAGTGGTGAAGCAATTCTCCGGGGAGTATGGCCAAAAAGATCCCCGAACGAAGGCATACACGGCCAAGGTACGTGAAACTTCACTTCATTTTGAGTCGTTTGAATTAAGCCAGGTAGCCAGAGAAAACAACAGCAGGGCGGATGCGTTGTCTAGGCTTGCCTCGGCAGAAACCCAGAACCTGATGGGGTCGATATATCTGACCGAAGTAAAGGTCCCCTCGATCGACAAAAAACAATGCATGGAAATACATCAAGGAATCAATTGGATGCCCCCCATCAGGGCCTTCCTGGAGAGAGGGATATTGCCATTAGACAAAAAGGAAGCACAAAAGGTGAAATACCGTTCAGCTAGCTACACCTTAGTAGGGGGACAACTGTTCAGACGATCGGCTACACAACCCCTCCTCAAATGTCTGGCTCCCGAAGGTCAAAGGTTAGTGTTGGAAACAGTGCACGAAGGAATTTGTGGGGAACATCTGGCAGGACGATCACTAGCCTTCAAAATTCTCAGACAAGGGTTCTTTTGGCCGACCGTAAGGGAAGACGCCAAGAACTACTCGAAGAAGTGCAAGCAATGCCAGCTGTTCAATACTGTGCCGAAGCAACCCCCAGAAGAGATGTCATCGGTCCTCAGTCCCATCCCCTTTGCCATGTGGGCTGTGGACATCGTGGGAATTCTGCCCACCAGCACCAAGCAGGCCAAGTATTGTATCGTGGCCATTGACTACATGACCAAATGGGTAGAAGCCCGACCCTTGTCGACCATAACTGAAGAGGCAGCCAAAAAGTTCATGCTAGAGCAGGTAATCCTAAGGTTCGGTATCCCGATGATATGCGTATCAGATAATGGAACTCAATTCATCGGCAGCAAGTTCAGGAAGTTTCTGGCTAAATTTGGAATACAACAGAAGTTTAGTTCAGTCGGTCACCCGCAAGGAAATGGGGCCATTGAAGCGGCAAATAAGATTATCTTTGGTGGTATAAAGAAGCGGTTCGGAGATGCTAAAGGCATGTGGGCAGAAGAGTTACCTTATGTTCTTTGGGCTTACCGAACAACTCCCAGGTCCTCGACCGGGGAAACCCCATTTAGATTGGCATTTGGGACAGATACATTGATGCCAGCCGAAGTCGGGATGGAATCGTACCGAACGCAGGTATTCAATGTGGAAAGCAATGAGTTCGGCCTGCGAGCTAATGTAGACATGGTAGTTGAAGAAAGGGAAGCAGCCCATCAGCGAAATGTCCGATACCAGCTTCAGGCGGCTCAGTACTACGATGCTGGTATAAAGAAAAGAACATTCCAAGTTGGAGACCTCGTTCTCCGAGAGCTGGCCACATCCATGCCAACCAAACAGGGGAAGCTAATGCCCAATTGGGAGGGTCCGTACACGGTGGTGGAAGTGGTCCGACCAGGAACATATAAACTGGCCGGATCGGACGGCTCTATGATAAAGAACACTTGGCATGCTTCACGCCTTCGTAGGTTTTATCAGTAAGCCTATCAAAAATCTTTGTTCTCTTATTGTTTTGCTTGAAACAACTTTGATTCTGCTTATTTTACTTCAGCATGAATTAATACGCAAGGTTTATTTCCAATATTGCTTACTTGAATTCATTTATGTCTACTTGATTATGTTCATTTGTTTCAAATAAAATGAATAGTAGATGCAAAAATGGAATAGAATAAACGAAAGAACCATGCTAGCCTAAAAATTCCAAGCCCATATATCAGGGCATTCGAAAGGAAATTATGAGCTTGCAATTCTCGAACCTTTCATTGCCCCTATACCATTAATATTTTAAGAAGATATATGTTCATTCCCTCAAAATATTAAAGGGACAAACCTGCCGAAGAGGTATGACGAATCAAACGTTCATACCAAAGGCAAACTTAAACAAAAAACACTAAGGCAAAACACAAAGCCGAAGAGGTGTTATCGATAAAAAACACTAAGGCAAATGATTAAGCCGAAGACGTGTTACAAAGAAAAATACCAAGGCAAACCACTAAGCCGAAGAGGTAATATAAAAAAAAGCCAAGGCAGTCAAATAAGACCTAGAGCAAATACGATCGAACGCCAAATACAACACGTGAATGAAAATTTACGTAAAGGCATTGTAGATCACAAAATTTAAAATAAATATAAGCCCGAAGGCAAAAGTTGAAACAGACCCGAAGGCCAAATGTTAAATTACAAGGGTAATAAAGAAGAGGCTAAAGCTAATCGGACATCTCCGACTCAGGGTCCGAGCTAACGACGGGAGGGACGTCAGGCTCCTCAGGACGCCCGATGGGATCTTCCATACCCTCCTCCAAGAGAAGCTTATGGTCGAACCCAGCAGCGTGAGCCTTGCGGATCACCTCCTCGAAGCCGGCCATAAAACCCCTGTCTTCAGACAGCAGAACAAGCTTCTGGGCTTTCTTCTCGGCTTTCTTGGAGGCCCTCAAATTGGACTTGACCCGGTTGAGACGAACAAAGGCAGCATCAAGGTCGATCTTGACGCTATCTCGATCAGTCACCACCTGAGTTAGCCTCTGCTGCAAAGAGACCACCTCTTTCTGCAAAGAGTCAAGTTGTGCCTCAGCAGCCTCCGCTCTTTCCTCGGTCAGCTTTAGCCCGCGCAGCTGTCCGTCCAAGTCTTTCATTTTCTGTTCCACAGCAGCAGCCCAAGGAACAACCTGAAAGGAATAAAGAATAAGAAAGAAACCAACTTATCAACGAAAACTGCTAAGTACAAGGTAGAGAACACTTACTGAAGCTACATGCCCGATCAACTCTGAACAGGCACCCAGGCCATCAGTGTTGTCATATACCGGACGATCCTGGGGAAGGATGAACGCCCGACATAGATCAACACCAATCTCCTTAGCCGCAGTGGGAGCGGGGGCGCCAAAACTGTCCGTGGTCATGATAGACCATTCCGGTCGGTAGGTCAAAATAGCCTCCCCATCCGCGCTGCGAGGACGCTTCTGTGCTGAGGACTGACCGATGTCGGATATGTTGAGGATCTCCACATCCTCAACAGTGGTATCAATGATGTTTTCCTCAGCCACGCCCGCCCGAGACTCAGCTTGGTCATTAAGGGCCGGCCCGGTAGGAGCATCAGAGAGATTCTCGGCATTCTTCTTCTTGGCCAACTCAGCGAGCTTTAGGGCATTCTTAACTTGAGCCCTTTTAAGCATTTCCGACCGAGAAGACACTGCAACAAGAAAAATGGGTGTTAGTAAATAGCATAAATCAGCAATGCATAATCAAAAAGGACGAAGAAAGCAAATAGAAAGACAGTCTAATATGTTACCGGTACCCCATAGCGCGCGAAGCCAAGTTTTGTCTCTGCTAACGGCTAAGGAAATACGGTTTGGTTCCTGGGGACGGCAAAGCCGGGCATAATCTGCCCTATCCTCGTCATTCAGTTCGGGAGCCGTGATGAGGGCAGGATCGATTTCTCGCCATACCGAATATTTCCTCAACTTATGACCACTGATATAGAACCAATGGTCGTGTGTGCCCCTATTACTGGAATTGGTGACGCCCCATTCTGGTCGGCCAGTCCTACGAGATAGCTGGTAGAACCCAACACTCTTCCCGTTCTTTCGGAAGTCGAAATGATGTAGCAGAAGGGACAACCGAGGCCTTACTCCCGCCTTCAAACATCTGTCCTGGAAAGTGTTAATGTGAATGAAGGTGTTAGGGTCTAGCTGGCCTAAGGCTACGGAGGTGTGCCTTAAAAGCATCTTTAGAACGGGAAGAAGGGGTAGGCGGAGCCCGCAGAAAAATGCTCGTTCAGACACACCCAAAGCGACCCCTCCGAGCACCTCGTCTACGGCCGGTGTGTGGTAAATCAGGTCGGTCTCATCTGCTGCCCATGTTCGGAAAAGAGAGCTTCCGATGTCGTATTTCTCCGCCATCTTGCGGACTTCGGCCTCCGTCATCACGGAATTGAGATTAGCCGAAGCGAACCGGGAAGCACCGAAGTGCGCCATAGCCGAATAGAGTGGTCCGTATTCTACGGGTTGATCCATAACCTGCAGAGAATGCAAAGGAAGGAGGTTAGCCTTGTACTCGGGGGAGTTATAGGACAGAACGATCTAAGAGAAAAGATGAAGGAAACACCGAGTACAGAGGGCCAAACTCGAAAGAAAGAAATTCAGAAGGGTACGAAAAGGAGAATCTTGAGTTCAGAAAAAAGTAAGAAGGGTGTTCTAGGAGTATGACGACTGACCGAAGGGTGTTCATGTTCAACGAAATACCCAGGTATACATCTACTGTTAAAAACACTCGCCATTCTCGGGTTTTCTTCTTAATCACAACATAAAGGGACAGCACACTAAAATAGTCACAGTAAAGCACTAAGGTGACTTAGGGAACGCTGGGAATATACTAAAGTCGCAACATATGTGCAATATATGTACACGCATGCATAAAAGGCTATATTGCAAATAAGTAACCATCAAAAGAAAAGGGAAAGTTCTATGCAAATTACGAAAAGGAACAGTAAAGGAAGAAATTACTTACTGGTAATAAGTGTTGGAGAAATTGGTCGATTCCTGGGTATAGATACTTGCGCTCCTATGTTTTGCTCGCCGGAAATCGCAAAAATGAGAGTGTTTGAGAGAGAAAAGCTTTGGAATTTCTATTAGAAACGGTAAGAAGATACAGAAAAGGGCGGTTATATGTGTATATACAATGTCGTTTTGAAATGGATGGCCAGGATGAGAGCCATTGAAATTCACGGCTGAGATCCACCTGGAGAACCGTGTAACTCCCTTGTGTAATTATTACAACAGCTGTCTGTTGCTGACATGGAATGGACTTTTGACATATCCGGCCGACATTTTGATCGCTCTGACAGAGACCGGTCCTAGAAGTCATTCGAAGATGGAACGAATCTTTGGGCCTCCGACCGAATATTCTTCGCACGGAGTCCAGGGACATGTTAGGGGCTTAATTCTGATGGCTACTGGGCCGATCGAACCAGCCCATTTTCGATAGCCCGTATAAAGAGGCCCAATACCTTTGACGACCGAAGAGTCCGCTTTCCATTCTTCATGGATTGGGCCGACCCACAGCAGAAGGACCAGGTCGTGGGAAGACTCCGAGTTCCACGTTCGGAACGTGGGGGATCGGAGCTAACTGGTAAAGTAGGAGGATCAGGTTCATTCTACATTCATACACAATTCACAATACACACATATTCTCTGTACGTTCAATTTACCTATTTTTGGACTACCAGTTACTGATTCTCACACCGGAGGTGAATCGGGGGCCCCAACCCTCGCATTTTTCTTCTACGCAGGTCTGACCGGACGTTGTGGACGAAACTGGTTCCAACAGATAGGAAACATAAAAAATGTCGAAAAAATGCAAAAATGTGGTGAATGTGTAAAATTAAAGTCTACAATGTGATGAAGGGGATATGTTACATGTCAATGAAAAGAGTCGGCTCAAGCTTCTGGTTGTACTCATCGAATTTTCTTTAAGCTTCTTGTTGTACTCGTAGAATCTTCTTTATGCATTCCGTCAAGCGTTACAGTTTACTGGTTGATATATAGTGTACTATGAGAAGACCACATAATGTGCTTCTTTCCCATCTGATTTATCTTGTCAGGATTATGATTACAGATTACTAGTATGCATTATGATTTATCTTGTCATCTTTTTTTTTTTTTTTTGTGTTATGCTGCTTTCAAGAGCAGAATACATGCTGAACTGGTCTCTTCTAGTACTAGACCGTGTAGTATCACCGAACTGGCTGAGCACTGCCTCGCTTAAAATGAGAACCTTCAGTCCCTAGATGATACCATTACAATCTTGTAGAAAACATAGGATCAGTCCACAGTGTTTTAAAAGAACACTGGGCGGAGCCAAGTGACGAGGCGCTTATGAGTTTTATGAGTGTTCAACTCGACTCAAACTTGACTCAATAAGCTATATACATAAAAAAAATAAAACCTGCATGTAATAAGCTTGGATGTGCCCTGCTAGTTAATCTACAGACAGTTAGATCAATTATATGCTTTTTACTTAGCAATTCAGCTTGAGTTTGGAGACACGGCAACAGGGCCATTGTAGCCAATATGATTCGTTGTGGGTAAAGTGTAGTGTACGTAGTAACAGAAGTATAGAAGAAAACAAAGAATATGTCACAAATTCAATAAAAATAATTAAAACAAGAAAATTTGTCAGTCTTTAATCTTTGTTCTTTCAGTTTTTAGATTTTAAGTCATGGTAATTTGTGGGGGCTTGCAATATTTTTTACAAGTTTCTGTGTATTTTAGTGTGGGCTGGGCTTGAAGAAAAATTAAAATTTTCTTGACCAACTCAAACTCGACTTGGGTTCGACCCGAAATGTTCGTGAACAACTCGAACTTGACTCATTTGTTAACGAGCTTGAGTTCGAACAGAATTTGGTCGAAAAGGTAATCGAGCTTGGTTAGACCCGTTAAGAAAAAACTTGAACCCGATAAGAAAAACTCGACTTGACTTAGTTCGTTTACAACCCTAATTTGACTTAGCACTGTATTACCAAAGCTTTTTTGTATTTTGACGAACGAAAGTCTTATCTTCATAGTTTCATGCCATTAGTTTTATTGTTGTAGGAAATGAAATTGACCAAGTAGTATTCTCATTGATGGATTTAGCACTACAAGAATAATTGAATCAGACAAGGCTTTTTGCCCGTTGTCTAATGCCCTAGAAAACCGTTGTCTATTGAGATGCCGTCTGTTACGCAGCTCAGACAACGGACGCGTCCGTTGTCTGATTCCCTACAGACAACGGTTTTGGTCTTAGAAAACGTTGTCTGAAACGCGTGAACAACAACGGTTGTTGTAGAAACCATTGTCTGACAAATAAATCAACAATTGTTTATTAACTAGAAAATGTTGTTATTTTAATTTTCAGACAAGGCTTTATTTTCCAAAAGAGTGTTGTGTGATCTAAATATTTACGACGGTTTTAGTAGAACAACCCCATTGTCTTAATAGTTTAACACAATGGTTTCCTTTCTAAAAACTGTTGTCTATTCTTGACTTGCACAATTGTTTTCTTTAAATAACTGTTGTCTGAAAGCTGTTAGGCAATGGTTTAAAAAGATAAACGTGTTTGAACATTAGCAGAACTACAACAGTTTTTGTTTCTAAAACACTTGTTTCTGATTTTGATAGACAACGGTATTGGACAAAAAACTGTTGTCTGAAGTGTTTACGACAATGGTTTAGCATAAAATACGTTGAATTATTTTTAAAACAACAACGGTTTTTATTAGTATATTGCTTGTAAAAAATCTCTATGGACAGTGGTTTGAAATTAAGTATCTGTTGTCTGATGTCTTTACCACAATGGTTTCATATGCTTGTATTGAAGTAATGTATTTGGACAACGGTTTTTTTTAACAAGAAGTTGTTACCTAGCTTAATAGACAATGGTTTCATAGAAAATTCAACACATTGCCTAGTACAATGCTTGACAACAGTTTTCATTATAGTCCAATTACCTAAAATAACAAGAGACAATGGTTTTATATAACAAAATTAAAAAACCAAACTGGCAATATAAAGAAACCAAACTGACAATATAAAGAAGCCAAACTAAAACCAAAACAAACAGCCATTCCATTCCATCGTGTTCAATAAACCATTACAACCAACACATCCAACCAAGTAAAATTCACGAACTAATTAAGTTAAATATGTTCAAACTGTTGTGTGACATCCATTTAAGTAACAAAAAAACAAAACACTTGTCTGTTTTTAACAACGGTTTATGAAACACTTGTCTGACCTTTCTTCAGACAACGGTTTTATAATTCCGTTGTGTAAAACCTCTGCTTTACTCCTTCTAATAGACAATGGTTTTAGAAACCGTTGTGGAAGTTCTTTCAGACAACAGACAGATTTTGCAAAAAAAAAAACCGTTGTGTGAAAATTTCAAACAATACTTTTACTGCCGACCGTTGTCTGATAAGTGTTGTCTGTTTCAGTTTTTCTTGTAGTGTAGTTTTGAAAGATGAAGTCCCCGCTCTAAAGTCTAAACTAGGTTCTCTTCTACTTCATGTGGACATTTCAGTACCTAGAACAGACTTGTTAAAGAATGTTCTTTTATAGGCTGAAGTTACGCACAGATTGAGCAATTCCAAGGAAGCCGCGCGCATCCAGACCAGCTGCATTGGAGAGCCACGAGGATCTGGCGAAGAAGCTCCAGGTATTAGTGTAAAGTTTGCTTTTTGGTTCTCAGCATCAAGCAGGAAGAATTATCATCGCACATCTGAAGATCCTTGCAGATGCATGAATATATACTTGCAATAGCAATACTATATTTATGTCAACTAAATTGGGACTAGTTGCTGTAATTTGTTTGTTAAAATGTGTACCAATCATATCTGAAATTGTTAATTCTCTCCCTTTGTACAAAAGGAAAAGGTCCATGTAATGTTATCTTGAACATTTTTCCGGATCTTCTTACCTATTTGAACGTTTTTTGTGCTCATTATCTGTTGCAGGAGGAAATGGAGAGAAATCGAGTCATCAGGAATGCTGTTGTTAAATTTTTGTTGGTGATGTACAATATCTTTGGACCAGGGCTTATTTTTGTGAAGCATGTTCGAGCATTCCATTATATTTCTGAAGTTGCCTGTCCTACTTGTACAGTCCATTTGCAGGTTCAAAATTATAAATTAGTTTAGAAGAAGTAAAAAGGTAATAGTTATCAGACACACTGAAATTGATTCCATTGATCCAGGGTTGGATTAGTTTGTTTTGGTGACAGACATACTGAAATTGATTCCATTGATCCAGAGTTGTTTGCTAGGAACGTAAACGATAAATCGATGGTTTCTTGTCAAACCTACTTATTCATGCATTGCTGTCGGTCTAATGGCCAATATTGTAGTATCGAATACATATTTTTAATGCTGTAGTTTACTCTTCACAGCCGGTGACCGATATATATAGTAAGATCTTATCGATCAGCAAGGTTGGTTAGTGGTTTACCAACTTCCACGTCTGTTTTCTTATGAAGAAAAGAGTGGAGAAATAAATAAAAGTTTTGGATGCCAAACTTTTACTTCCATGAAGTTTTATTTATCTTTTGAGGCTGCCATTTTAGTGTTTTTTCCAAATAAAACACATCATTTCTGCTGTGCCTGCTGCTGGTTACCCGAAAAGCAGACCAAATATTGTAATCTCATGGTTGATGGTTGAACAGAAAAGAGGTACGCCACCTAATGTCCTAATCTATATCAATTCCAAAAACCGTACGTGATCTTAGATCAATAAAAATTATTAGATCTAATATTAAAAAAAATTAATAATATTAATTAAATATTTGTAGGTTTTGGAAGTTGACTATAATTATCAATATAAAAATTTGTAAGTTCAAATTCTAAGTTGAATATGTTTATTTGATTGTTGGTCTATACATTAATTTTAAGTTGAGTAGATTTTCTTTATTTTAATTCTATTCCTAAGTTGAATAGAACTATTGTTAAAATTCGTCATTTAATTTTTTCTTCAGGATACTTTTAATACATTTTTTTGTTAAATCATCACTGTAAAAATTAAAGATTATTTTGTGAGTTTTGTGGGCTGTAAAATCGTTTAAATCTTATGTTTAGAACTTAAAACACAACATAAGTAATGTATTAAGTGTATGAACGTAATAAATAAAGTTTGAAAACTAATAAAATAAAATTATTAAATTACAAATTAATATAATTATAAATATTAAAAAAAATCATGCGGGTTATAAGATACTAAAAGCCTTAAGCAATCAGCTTACTCCAAATTACCTGGAAGGGGAGATGACCGAGGGAATTTGTGTGTTGAAAGTACGTGGGAAATTAATACAACAATTTTGTGAAAGCAATAAATATTAGTATTTCTGTGAATAATGTTATTTGTCAAATCTTGATCGAATAAATTATTTCCTTATATATAATAATCATAATATAATCTTATTCAAAACTTTGGCATGTTGATATTTCGGAGGTGTGTCCTTTATGCAATCAAGAAGAGGAAACGATCTCGCACGCTATGTTAAATTGCTCTTATGCCAAGGAATGCTGGAAGCTAATGGATGTTCAGATCATTGATTCAGTCTCCTTTATTGACTGGTTCTCTCACACCTTTGAAGAGATGGACACAAATTGGAGACAACAATCAGCCATGCTTTGTTGGGCTATATGGAAGAGTAGAAACGATCTCGTTTGGAATCAGCATAGCACAGAAGTCTTAGAAGTGGTAGTTTATGCAAGAGTGGTCCTTAATCAGTGGAAGTACGCTCAAGATAAAACTTTTGATCCTACTCTCAGTTTCCTAAACAGAGAGGACGGGGATGAGCGATGGATGTTACCTCAGGAGAATAAGATTAAGGTAAATTGCGATGCTGCAATCTTCGAAGAAACGAACACATACAGCTATTCATAGGTCGGGATCACACAGGTGCAGTAGTAGATGCTAGAGCAAAAGGCCGAATGGGTAAGGTTGAACCAGAAAATGCAGAGGCAATGGGAGTGAAAGAGGCGCTCAGCTGGATTAAAGAACGGAATATCCACAACGCAATGGTGGAAACAGATTGCTTGGTAGTGGTTCAAGCAATGCGAGGTTCTGTTGTTCCTCATTCTTACTTTGGCAGATTAATTAACGAGTGCTCATATTTGTTAAGGAGTTTGGAGAGTAGGAATGTTAGTGTGAAGTTTGTTAAACGGTCTGCGAATTTGGTAGCACACTTCTTGGCAAGGTCTACCAATTCTGTTGCTGATCGTACTTGGAGGGTGACTGATAATCATCCCGAGTTCATTAATGTATTGATGAACGATATAAATCATGAATGAAATCATTTTATTTCTTGGCAAAAAAAAAAAAACTTTGGTAGTCGGTTCCTGTACGACCATTGTATAATCAAATATAATACGGGCGTTAGTCGTTAGATCTTAAATGATAGATTTGAATAGTTAGTTCTAATATAAAAAAGTATTTGATTAACTTCATGATTATATTTAAAAACTAAAAAGTGTATTTGATTAATAGTAGAATTATATTTAAAAACTAAAAAGTATATTTTGATAACTAAACCAAATATAATTGAGTTTTCTGTATTAGATAGAATTCTCTATGTAAAATTTGGTAACTTTATTTTCTCTTTAATTTATGAGTAGTTCCAGTTTGATATTAATTGTTAAACCAAATTTTGAGATATCGATTCATATCAATTACATTATTAAAAAAAATTCAATATAATGCTCATGTATACCATGGTCAAAAATCATATCAATTACGTTATTAAAAATTTCTCAATATAATGCTCATGTATACCATGACTAACAATAATACACATGCACTTACGTAAGAGAAATGATGTACATGAATTTATGTTACAAATTTTACTCTAAAATTTACAAGTGAAGCGACTTAGTTAATTAATATTAACATAACACTTTTTTTAAGGGACATAAAATTTAATTCATCCAAATTATATTATATTATTTTACATATAACAAATATAAAAGGACAATATTAAATATTATTAAAAATTGAGAGTTTCATATTTATTAACAATAATTTTAAATATAATACTTACTAAGAAAAAGGATCATGGGGTCTCATCATACTTTTTCTAAGATCACAATACATGTTAACAAATAAATTTAATCATCTATTGTTAAATATTTACCTAACATATATTTTGATTTATTTATAAATTAGAAAAGTGGAGTAATTAGATAGTTGATATAATAATAAATTACTAACTCGGGATCTTTATTCTGATATTCATAACATACTAACAAAAATTTAAGTTTCAAATCACCTTAGTAACATATTAAAATTACATATTTCAAAAATTAACAAAGAAATTCAAATTTTGAATAATATAAATTTGAATAAATACATATAAAATATATGTCTTTTGCAGAGCGTAAATGCAACACGAAATAATTTATCAAAAAACATATCCTTACACTTCCTTCGATTCAATTGTTAACATTTTGGTGGGGGCACTGTTCGCACAAAATCACGCAAGCGTACGCGGTCAACAAGTAATATATGAAAGTAAGATTCGTTCCCACAGAGACTGCTTTGGTTACTATAGTTATGCACTTATGCAACAATGTATGGCTATTGTTCAATGCTAAGACAAGTATCAAATTTGTGTTTTGATTAACTAAATTAACTAATCAACTTAACAAGATTATAATTAACTAAAGAGATTGCTGTATAATTACTTATGAGAATAACACATGGGATCCTAACTTCATTAAATACTTCATCTAGAGTTTTATGTCTTTAATCAATGTATGTGACGATTTTGATAACTAATCGGATAACACGAAATCAGTACACGCTACCTTTCAGTATACGTATACCAAACCACTCAAACATCCACAAAAGAGATAGAAGTTGAGCAGACACCAATTATGCTTAGACCCTATATGTCTATAAGATTTGAAAACATAACGGTTTAACGAGCAAGTTATCCATCCAGATTACATAGGGCAGGTAAGATGGTTAAAATTACCTACGAATCATGCATGACAAACATACATAAACCTGTGCTAGCATGGCAAGTTCTAAACCTCTATATCCACTTTCGCAATCAATAGAGATTAACAAATGACTTAGATGTTAGCTACGCATCCAAGAAGAATAAGCACAACCAAACTAGGATATCAACAAATCATCACACACACATCTTTAAAACAATTAAGTACTAAAATCCATAAATAAATCCGTTAGAATCCCACGACAACGATTAGTTCATAATCGAACCGTTCATCATCGTGGGTTCTGATGAAAACATGATAATAATAAGTCTAGAATACTTAATAAAAGTGCTAGGGTTTATGAAAGAACAAACGAGAATCCAAAGTATCGCCTAATTAGAAGAATACAAAGATAAATTGAAAAGTAGATCTTCGTAATCAGCCGTCTTCTTGTTCTCCTCACCGGTGGATGAATATGTAAGTATATAAGACAATGTATCCCTTAGAAATCGTCCACCAATAGTTTACATAGGCCTCAGGGTTGACTGGTCATTTGCTGTTTCCTTTTCTGACTTGAACTTGCCTTTTTCCAGAATGTTTCAGGGGTGAGCGCGCCTGGATGGGCGCGGGCACACTTGGAATGCAATCAGGAGGGCGCGGGCGCGCTTGGAAGGGGGCGGGCGCGCTTGGTCTCTGTCAAAATTCTTCCTTTTGCTTTTCCTTGACAATTCTTGCGCTCTCACGTTCCTCAACCACTTGGCCCTCAAAACAAAGATCAAACACCACCACAAACCACAGAAACTCTAAAACTCTGCTGATGAAGCAACTCTGCATACACTAACACAAAACACATAAAAAACACCACATACTTGAGAACAAACAATCAATTTAAGCCGATTTAGGACGATCCAAATGGATATGAAATCCACTTATCACACCCCCAAACTGAAACCGATGCTTGTCCTCAAGCATAAACAGACTCTAAATACAATGCTATGCATGAATGCAACTACTATGCTAATGCAAACGATCCTCTCAGAATAACCACAACCAAATCAACAAATCAACATCTCAAAGAATGCAATCTTCCAAACAGAGCTCAAACAAATTCCCGTATACTAACCATACAAACACAGAAACGTGCGTGTGCAATGCTCATCAATATACTCCCAAACTAAATCAAGACCATATCCTATTCTTCACCAAAACAATCACAAGCTTATAAACAGAATGAACTCTAGACACAAGAAACCACTCAAAGACATCTCAAAATCCACTTGAGTTAGACAGGAATTCATGCTTTATTACGACAAACATAACAACACTCATGCTTATTTGACCGTGCAATGGCTGAGACCCCAAAAGGCTTATACAATAATACCCATGTAGCGAGCTTTATGTTAGTGGATCCCAGACCGGAAAAGTCTTAGGTCACTAGGCACAAAGTCCCCTAGAACTTAATTGCTCGAGTATTAAAGAGCTCAACCTGATCAATTCTGCATAAAACAACTAACACAACTTTTTTTTTTCTTTTTTTTCTTTTTTTTTCTTTATTTCGGAATGAGTGCACTTTGCCTTTTTCTCATCCCACCCTAGACTACTCATCTTTTACAATGAGCGGCTACTAGCCATTTGACGCCTAGACTTTATTGACAACTAGCATGAAATCCTTGTTTTCCCCCAAACTTAGACTTAAGTGCTTCTTTGTTTTCAAGAGACTAGAAGAACATTCTAAGTATAAGCAAGTGATTAAATTCTAACATCCAAACAAGCATGGTCTGATCAAATCTAAAATCAACCAATGAGACTTGTGAAATTATTTTGTTTCTGGCATGCAAGTCAATTCCTAGGAACTTAATCAACCCTCTATTCATCATAACTACACTCCAATCAACATCAACTCATCAACGGAAATAGTCAATTCCTAAAGGATCATGAAATATGCATGCTATGCAAATGCAACTAAATGGACTCACATGATAGACACAAACACTAATGCAAACAAAATGCTCTATATGACATAAACATGCAAAAATATGAATGAAACTAACTACATATGCAACATGAATCCTATATGAACACACACACACACTACTCTTCCTTAATTATCACCCCCAAACATACAATATTCAATGTCCTCATTGAAGGTAATAAAAAGGAAAGATACAGAGTATACCTAATCATCAGCAACACCACCCTCTTCGGGTGGTGTATCCGGTGGTGGATAAACAGAATCAGCTCCAAATGTGGGCCAGACAATATCAACTCCATTGGCGCGGAAAGCAGTACCCAACGCCTGAGTCAAGTCCTGAGCAAAGCGACTCTGAATGTCATGCATGGCGTCAATACACCTAGTCAGCCGCCTATACTGAACATCCCCAAAACCAGACCATCAACCCCTCGCTGAATCCCAGATGGATCCTAGGGGGAAACAACACAAACTCTTTTTTGTCTTTTTTTTTACAGAACAATACTATAACAATTGCGTGGGTTGCCTCCCACGAAGCGCTTGTTTTACGTCAATAGCTTGACTTGAATCCATTTTCATCCAGTCGCAAGAACGGTGAACGTCGACTCACGGTTCACCGTATTACCAACGTCATAATTCAGCCACTGACCATTAACCTTGAACGCTTCATCCGGAAACTTATGGAAAATCTCTATTGCATCATGCGGAAATGCTGATTTAACCGTTATAGGCTCCGACCACCTCGACTTACGCTTTCCTGGAAAAAATCTGAAGCGAGACTTGAAACGCAGAACTCGTTGACCAGGCACAAATGAATGTTTCACCACCCCTTTTTCATGCCAATCCTTAACCTTCTCCTTATATAGCATGTTGCTCTCGTAGACTTCACCATACCTCAATTGATCCTGCAGTGGTTGGAGTTCAAGTGTAGGAGCTTCTTCAATAGATGGTTTGAGTCGCTCCTGAGAATTGTTCAGCTCTGCTAATCCAAGAGATTTGAATGGCGCATCAATTTTTCTTTTCCACGGAGGTGTATTCAACAACTGAAGTTGCTCTGCTCTTTCTTCGTCTTCGATATCAGAATCCCGTATCAGTACCTTCTCCAAGGTATCTGACTTAAGCAATTGCTCGATCTCTGTATTGACGACAGCATCGACCATCTCCACTTTAAAGCACTCTTCTTCCTTAGTTGGAAATTTCATTGCCTTGAACACGTTAAAAGTGACCTTCTGATTTTGAACCCTCATTGTAAGCTCTCCTTTCTGCACATCGATCAAAGTTCGGCCTGTAGCTAAGAATGGTCTTCCCAAGATAATAGGAATCTTCTTGTCTTCCTCAAAATCCAGAATAACAAAATCAGCAGGAAAAATGAGCTTATCCACCTTAACCAAGACATCATCCACTATACCCCTTGGATATGTGATCGACCGATCAGCCAGCTGTAACGACATGTTTGTAGGTTTAGGCTCAGGCAGCCCAAGTTGCATGAAGACAGACAACGACATCAAATTAATGCTAGCTCCCAAGTCACACAAGCACTTGTTGAAAGATAGATTGCCTATAGTGCACGGTATGGTGAAACTCCCTGGATCCTTGAGTTTTGGAGGTAACTTCTGCTGTAGGATAGCACTGCACTCTTCAGTTAGAGCAACGGTCTCCAACTCCTCGAGTTTCAACTTCCGAGATAGAGTACCCTTCATGAACTTTGCGTAGCTCGGCATTTGTTCAAGAGCTTCCGCAAAAGGTATATTGATCTGCAACTTCGAGAAACTTATCAAACTGCTTGTCCAACTTCTGCTTCTGAAGACGTTTAGGGAATGGCGGAGGAGGATAGACCTCCTTGATCTCTGTATTTTGCTTTAGAACAGATTTCTCAGTAGAATGGTCACGCTTTTCCGCTTCGTTTCCCCCCAAACTTGCTTTTTCCTCTTTTTCTTCAACTTCGGGCAGAATGTCAGGCGCGGGCGCGCTCCCTAGGGCGCGGGCGCGCTCCACCTTCTGCTGGGAATCCAAAAAAATTTCATTTTCTGCTTTTTCTGAGTTCTGGTCACTCGTAACCTTTCCAGAACGCAAGGTAACTGCTTTGACATGTTCCTTGACTTCTCTTTTGCCAGGATTAGCTTCCGTATCACTAGGGAGAGTTCCCTGTGGTCTATTTAGCAAGGCATTGGCAATCTGACCTATTTGATTCTCCAGAGTCTTGATGGAAACAGCTTGGCTCTTGCACATTAGCCTCAATTCCTCCAATTCAGACTTTTCATTAGCCGACTGACCAACGTGGCCTTGAGACGGTTGTTGAAAACCTGGTGGTTGATATGGTTGCCTTGGAGCATACTGTTGCTGAAAACCAGAAGAGTTAAATGGTTTAGCTCCAAATTGTTGACCTTGATACTGCTGATACGGCTGTTGTGGTTGTTGCTGACCTCCCTGATTGTTACTCCAGCTGAAATTAGGATGGTTCCTGTTGTTGGGATGATAGGCATTAGGCACTGGCTGCTGTGGCCTCTGAAAATTGCTCACAAACTGTGTCGATTCACTAGATATGGCACACTGAGTCGTGTCATGTGCACCTGTACAAAGCTCACACACACTAGCCATCTGTTGAACTCCATAGTTCGTCAAAGAATCTATCTTCATAGACAAAGCCTTTATCTGAGCTGCAATTGCCGTAGCTGCATCCACTTCCAGAATTCCTGCCACCTTGCCTTGTGATAATCTCTGAGTTGGATTCTGATATTCATTAGCAGCCATCATCTCAATAAGTTCATAAGCTTCATCGTAGCTTTTAGCCCAAAGAGCTCCACCTGATGCCGCATCAAGCATTGGTCGAGATTGACCTCCCAGACCATTATAGAAACAATTTATCACCATCCAATCAGGCATTCCATGATGAGGACACTTCCTAAGCATCCCCTTGTAACGCTCCCAAGCTTCACATAAAGTTTCTCCAGAATGTTGTGCAAACTGAGTAAGAGCATTCCTGATTGCTACTGTTTTAGCCATCGGGAAGAATTTAGTGAGAAACTTCTGAGCAAGATCCTCCCATGTAGTAATAGAACCTGCTGGTAGAGAGTGCAACCAGTCCTTAGCCTTATCCCTCAAAGAAAATGGGAAAAGTCTCAATTTCACAGCATCTTCCGACACTCCGTTGAACTTGAAGGTGTCGCAGATCTCAATGAAATCCCTAATATGCATATTAGGATCATCCGTTGGAGCACCACCAAACTGAACCGAATTCTGCACCATCTGAATCGTGCCAGGTTTGATTTTAAAAGTATTAGCTGCAATAGCCGGCCTGACAATGCTAGATTGAATGTCATTGATCTTTGGCTGAGAATAGTCCTTCAAAGCCTTCGTTTCTGCTACTGGTTCTCCCATAACTAGATTCAATTAAAGTGATTCTTTCCGAGATTGAGAACGTGTTCGCATACACGCTCGCTAGAATACCTGAAACTCACCAAACAAAGTAAAATTGATGAAAGAATAATCCGAGTCAGTGAACTTTAACGACCACTGATGAAAAGCACATAAACTATATAAATAACACCGAGTCCCCGGCAGCGGCGCCAAAAACTTGTTCGCACAAAATCACGCAAGCGTACGCGGTCAACAAGTAATATATGAAAGTAAAGTTCGTTCCCACAGAGACTGCTTTGGTTACTATAGTTATGCACTTATGCAACAATGTATGGCTATTGTTCAATCCTAAGACAAATATCAAATTTGTGTTTTGATTAACTAAATTAACTAATCAACTTAACAAGATTATAATTAACTAAAGAGATTGATGTATAATTACTTTTGAGAATAAAACATGGGATCCTAACTTCATTAAATACTTCATCTAGAGTTTTATGTCTTTAATCAATGTATGTGACGATTTTGATAACTAATCGGATAACACGAAATCAGTACACGCTACCTTTCAATATACGTATACCAAACCACTTAAACATCCACAAAAGAGATAGAAGTTGAGCAGACACCAATTATGCTTAGACCCTATATGTCTATAAGATTTGAAAACATAACGGTTTAACGAGCAAGTTATCCATTCAGATTACATAGGGCAGGTAAGATGGTTAAAATTACCTACGAATCATGCATGACAAACATACATAAACCTGTGCTAGCATGGCAAGTTCTAAACCTCTATATCCACTTTCGCAATCAATAGAGATTAACAAATGACTTAGATGTTAGCTACGCATCCAAGAAGAATAAGCACAACCAAACTAGGATATCAACAAATCATCACACACACATCTTTAAAACAATTAAGTACTAAAATCCATAAATAAATCCGTTAGAATCCCACGACAATGATTAGTTCATAATCGAACCGTTCATCATCGTGGGTTCTGATGAAAACATGATAATAATAAGTCTAGAATACTGAATAAAAGTGCTAGGGTTTATGAAAGAACAAACGAGAATCCAAAGTATCGCCTAATTAGAAGAATACAAAGATAAATTGAAAAGTAGATCTTCGTAATCAGCCGTCTTCTTGTTCTCCTCACCGGTGGATGAATATGTAAGTATATAAGACAATGTATCCCTTAGAAATCGTCCACCAATAGTTTACATAGGCCTCAGGGTTGACTGGTCATTTGCTGTTTCCTTTTCTGACTTGAACTTGCCTTTTTCCAGAATGTTTCAGGGGTGAGCGCGCCTGGATGGGCGCGGGCACGCTTGGAATGCAATCAGGAGGGCGCGGGCGCGCTTGGAAGGGGGCGGGCGCGCTTGGTCTCTGTCAAAATTCTTCCTTTTGCTTTTCCTTGACAATTCTTGCGCTCTCACGTTCCTCAACCACTTGGCCCTCAAAACAAAGATCAAACACCACCACAAACCACAGAAACTCTACAACTCTGCTGATGAAGCAACTCTGCATACACTAACACAAAACACATCAAAAACACCACGTACTTGAGAACAAACAATCAATTTAAGCCGATTTAGGACGATCCAAGTGGATATGAAATCCACTAATCCGGCACGAAAAGAAAAAGAGAACAAAGAGGGGTAAGTTGGCGGGACTTGCTAAAATTAATGTAGAAAAATATACTATTTTATGATATATTAATAATTGGATGAGACATCTTAAAAAAAAGTGTTAACAATGGACAATTATCCCTAATTTTGGTCGTCACAACTTTAAAATAAATAGATGAATAGTGAGATGTTCGAACTCCATCAACGACTTATGAAATATAAAAATTAATATTTTTATCTCTAAATATGTTAAAAAAGAAATTCCAGAATTTTGATTGTTAAGGGATGATAATACTACAAAAAAGTAAGCATCATTGGATCTTAAAATAAATAGATTACAACCGTTTATTATATTGTCGAGTAATATTTTATACATTAATAGATAAGTTATTTTTGTAAAAGTTCAAGGTTCGAAATTCACCAATAATATATTAAAAGAAAATTATATTTTAGTATTATAAATATTAAAAAAATTAAAAAAATTAAAAAGAATATGAATACTAATAAAATTGTGACTTAATATAATAAAAAAATATTAAAAAAATAATTGTGGTAGTTATTTGTAACATCACTAATATGTATAATGTATGTATCTAATTATATAAATTTTATTTCATTCAAGAGGAATATAAATCGATAAAAATGTTATAAAGTAATGGTTTTTAAATATTAAAAGTATGAAACTTTATCTACAAAATCAATTAAGAAAAAAAAAACCTTTCTTTATTTATTAAGAAATATCAACATGATACAATAATAAAAACATAAGTTATTGATGATACAAAAATTAGGAATTTTAAAAAAATTTGTTTTGTACAAAAATTATTCTAAAGTACGCTTTTGTATACAAGTTCTTTGAAAAATATGAACTTTCAAGTCTAATTTTCAAAAATATGATTTACAATTTTAGTAAACTAAAATTCATTTATATTATCATCTATATTTATATATATTATAATAACAAATGGTAGGAGAGGCTTTCAAAAGCTTACAAGGTATTTTTCTTAAATTTTTCGGTTTTTGAATTGGTTGGCTAGTTGGCTAGTTATTATATAAATAAAAGGTGCTCGAGAGTGTCTACATAAAATTTGTTAGTTATCATGCTACAGTGAACGTTATCAATTTAGCAGAACATTTATTAAAACCTTAGATAAACGAAAAATATTTTATGATTTTTTATAAATTTATTACAAGTGTCTACTTGTATAAATGCAAATGTGTATTGAAAATGTATTTTCATTTTTATAGTGTATGTTCTCAGCTTAATGCTAATCTCAATATAGTTACACTTTTCTCCTGTCAAAAAAGGAAATTACACTTTTCTACTTCATCACATATGCATGTTAAACTCCTTTCACATATGCATGTTAAACTCCTTTCAAGTAGTCGCTCAAAATCTCAAAAACCTGTGCCCGCTTGTAAATTAATTTAAGAAGCATCTGTTTAGCTAGCTCATTCTTCTAAACCAACTTCAACAATATTGTTCCAGGTCATTTTATTAGAAGGTATAATAATACATCTGGGTGAAACTAACCAACCAAGAAAATAAAGACGGAGATTCCTAGCTGACAAAGAAAAAACAATGAAAGACGGTATATTATTAGCCATATAAACTCCTACCTAGATATACTGTAAATCTGTATTAATACTCATCGATACTCAAAGAGTCATAAACTTTTTATGTTTACTTCATACACCCATTGTGAGTTGCACTACATACATTTACACCCATCATTTTATATATAAATTTTGCTCATCTTAATTTTACTACTAGGAACTTGTTTTGACTAACATTAGCTAAACATGCACAAGTTACTCTCTGTGAAATCAGATAGCAATGCGCTACTAGTAGCCTATTGTCTCATACTTTGGTTTAGCATGATCATGGGGAGTGAAGCATTAATAAAATTACCGCAAAATGTGACTGTTCCGGGATTGATAGTGTTTGGAGACTCGATAGCAGATCAGGGTAACAATAACAATCTCAGCTCCGTTATGAAATGCAATTTTCCTCCTTACGGCATTGATTTTACTGGCGGTTTAGCTACGGGGAGATTTACCAATGCCCGGACACCTTCAGACATGATAGGTACTACTACTTAACAAAGTACTAAAAGTCTTCAAGATACATGCTTATTGTTTGTTTTCCTATATCTGTATCTATTAATATCATCTGTGAGGTGTTAGTGGCCTAATTATTATTTAAGAAACGAAGAGCATTGTTAAACTGACATGAAATGTTAATTCTGTTTACAGCTGCAGAATTAGGAATTAAAGAGCTTGTGCCAGCATACTTGGACCCTTCTCTACAAATCAAAGATTTGTCCACAGGTGTAAGCTTTGCTTCAGGTGGCACAGGATATGATCCTCAGACATCTAAGCTAGTGGTACACATATATTCCTTCATTCAAATTAACCTTTTACTTCTCAAGTCCTTCATTTATACTATTATGTATATAAAGAATTAGATTCATCATGAACTAAATTGACACAATTTACATACAGTCAGTTATGCCATTATCAGATCAATTGGAAATGTTCAAAGAATACATTGGGAAGTTAAAAGCTTCGATTGGACAAGAAAACACAACCCACATTTTAAGCAACAGCATTTTCTTGGTTGTAGCAGGGAGCAATGACATTGCCAATACCTATTTTACATTGAAATTTCGAAGCTTCCAGTATGATATTCTTTCCTACGCTGATCTTTTAATTGCTTCGGCTTCTGATTTCATACAGGTATGAACATAATTTAGTTACAAGTATGTTCTCTGACTATATTTCCATCGACAGTTGCATTTCAATGAAAATAATTCCTATCACTATTTTGGAAGTTTCTAATTTCTCTGATCAATCAAGGAAATTTATAAACTTGGAGCACGAAGGATTGGTGTATTTGGTGTCCCACCGGTAGGATGCTTACCGTTCCAGAGAACATTAGCTGGGGGAGCTTCTAGAATTTGTGTAGATACTTACAACCAAGCAGCACAAATGTACAACTCCAAGCTTTCATCCCAGCTTAATTTCCTCGGAAACAGCCTTCCTCAAGCAAAACTGGTCTATGTCGACATCTATAACCCTCTGATTGATATTATCCAGAATCCCCAAGATCATGGTAAATAACAATTTTCCTTATCCTATAATTTTCTCCATTTCTGGACTATAGACTAATCATATAATAATTTTTTTCCCAAATTTATTTCAGGATTTGATGTTGTGGATAAAGGTTGTTGTGGTACTGGTGACTTGGAAGCGGTGGTACTCTGTAACAAATGGATCAGAGTATGCCAAGATAAATCCAAACATTTGTTTTGGGACAGTTATCATCCTACAGAACAAGGATATAAGGTTCTTGTCAATCTTATCCTAAAGGATTGTATCAGTCAATTTTTCTGAGAAAATTTACAATATGTATCCTAAATAATGGAATTTTAAGCTTACCTTTTAACTTTATCAAACATGTCCAACATATGTACAATCAGTAAAACTTGGAATGCAAAAGTGAAACAATACAAGGTAAGCACAATGCGAGGAGAAAATGCAGAAATGTGAATGAGAGCCAGACACAACATGAAGAAGATTACAGACAAGACAAAGCAATATCCAATAAAATTTCAAACAAAATCACAGAAACCTTGTGTCCTTGCATTATAAGCCAACCAAAAAACAGACTGATGATTTTTTGTTTAAGGTGCAATATGCACAAGGAGTAAAATAAAATCATGAAAGGAACAACAGAAATACGATAAGCTCAAATCGCACAGCACTGAATTAAATCCATAAGGGAAATGGTACATATATATGCTCTTGGTGCTTCTTACCAGCCAAATAAATTTAAGATTCAGATATGCAACATGTATTAACAAAACATGAAGTTAATAACACTAAGTCAAGCATTAACTCAATCTTTATATTACTAGTTCAAAATCAACATATTAAAGCAAGAACATCAACTAAACTGCAAAGTTAAGCAGGTGCAGCAAAGATATATCATGGTACTGTCCCACCTGCGTTTTCTGAAATCTGCCAAGAGTTGTGGCATTTTTTGCATCAGTTGAGCAGTATTGGCTCGTTTTTCTGCCGATATCTTATCACATTTGTGTCCTTTACTCTAGGTTCTCATTTCTTTCCTTTCTGGATCATAAGGCGGCTAGTCTTTCATTTCTAGGTTTTTCTTTCATTTCTGGTCATTTGTGTTCTGGATACTGGTAGACTCCCACTGATTTGGCTACAGATTTCATCACTTTACTAGCCATTGTCACAATTTCTACAGAAAGAGACATGTTGAAATACTTACAGATCTAGAAAGAGTTAAAAAATCAGAAATTACCTGGCATCTATAATGCATGACAACTTGTACTATAAAAAACTGTAGAGTTCTGGCAAAGCCCTTGATGCAACTTAAGTATATTATTATATAAAAAAGAGAAACAAATTTTAATGTAGAATGAAGACTATATAGAGCGTTCTTGATTAACATTGTTAAGTTCCCCTCTTCAGAAGTTTATATCACAAGACTTTGAGATTTTAAAGGATTTTAAAGCATTAAAATCTACGGATTATTTTTAATACATTAAAATCTCAAATGAATACACCCCCTACAATATATGAAATATGAGACTTGGAATAAATGAGCATATTATTAACAAACACAATAGCTACATTTAAGAGTTACATTCAAGTAAATGATAAAAATAAGCTCTTGCCCCCCAGACACTCACAATCTTAGCCTTTTCATTTGGGAAATGAATGGCAGTGATTTTAGGTTGAATGAAAATTACCGACCAGGGAAGAGAGAAACAAAAAGTTCCGTTGCCGGGAATCGAACCCGGGTCTCCTGGGTGAAAGCCAGATATCCTAACCGCTGGACGACAACGGAATTATATTTATTTCCAACTTATTAAATATAAATTGGCAAAACCGGTTGCAGCATGATCAGAACAAATCTGTAAATACTTAAAGTTTTATTAGTATTGACTACTGTGATATTAAAATTACTTATAAAAATGTATATTGTTAAAAGCTAGGTAATATTAAAATAATACCTATTTTAATAAAAACAAAAAAAGGAATGCATAAGCAATTGATTTTGAGCCAAATTTTCTAAATTCTCTAATTAAGAGATCATATAACGTATTTGCTTTAAAATATGGGTTTGAACGTTAAGAAACATATAAAACCAAATACTAGGCATAACTCTGAAGTTTTATTTATTCTAAATCCAAATTGCATTCCTAATACCAAAATACCCGGAAACCGTAACCTCGTAATATTTCAGATTCAATTTTATGGTAGAGACGTTTATTTTAGCATCCGCAATATATTCTAGTTTTTTTTTTCCTTCTGAGGTACAATATTTCTGGTTTATTAAACACATCTACTCTTGTACTACAAAAATCATATACTTTCATGAAGGTATAAACAGACTTACCAAAATGTAGCTAGAATATTAATTTCCACGTAAACAGTAAACTACATAAGATCTTATAATTTCCCAGAAAGAATCAGAGAAAAACAGAAACTTCCAAACAGTTAAACTTTGGAACGAACTTGGCTCTACAGAATTATTATCATAATTCTCAAAAATCCATCTATGGTAATTGCAATGCCGGCTCTTGCTTAGGTACACCCCTGGATGGATGCTTCAGCTTAATTCTCCCCCTTTGTCGGTTCTGATTTAGTAATCGGTGAGTCCAATGAAGGTACTCTACTGGGTTCTGTCTCCGAGTGCTCTACTTTCATGTCCGTACTATTGACCTCGTTAGTAGTCTCCTTGTCCAAATGGACCTCCTCAATGGAAGTTGCCAGCATGATGTCGGTTGACTCCCTTTGAGATTGCAAAACAAGGTCAGGCAAACTCTGACCAACCGAGGGGATCCACTTGTTCCAGTTGTCACGCCTCCTAATCTTGTCTCCCTGCAAATAAACAGGTTAACAACATTATGAACACATTAAGAACATCTACAATCACAGGTGCAAGTATTGCACCTCCTTCAATCAAATCTTCTAAAAGATGCACTAAGCCTTGGTATGCACAACTAAACAAGGGGTTCAACAAAAAAATTAGGGGGGATGGATAACCAGATTTTTGGCCATCAATACACATTTTTCTGATTCGATTCATTTACCATCTTACCCACTCAGCTAACGCGACATGGCTGCGACCCACCAAAATTCTATCTACCTTTCCCGGCTGCAACAACACCCCCAAGCACCACGCCAACCAACACCACCGTCATTTCCGCAGGCAGTATACCCACTGTCTCTAACAACATAACATCACAAGACATCCTTTGACTTGTCATTGAACTTACATCTTCAGCACCACAACAAACCACACATACACCAGTACAAATTCAAAGTTATTATAATTGAGGGGAAACATACTTAGCCAACAAGGGAAAGTGAACAATCCAACCCTGATTCTATCGCAACTCCAGACAACAGAAGAGGCCAAAAATTGAAATATATTCGGCGAAACATAAAATAGGTAGAATGTGATAAAGGATGACTCGAATATATATAAACATGAATATATATATATGGGCGTGTCACTGGACTGCAAGGTATTGCCGCAGAGATCATCGAGAAGAATGGTGTTTTAGGGGAAAGATGCTACTTTTCACCTAATATATTATTAAGACTGACTGTATGCTACTCTATATGCAGCACTACTTAACATACACTGTTTATGGAAAAACTTTGCAACTTGAACTCATGTTTTCGCTTCACTGTTTCTGAGAGCCTTGTACTACTGCCAACTGGATCAGCAGTTGACTTGAGGGCATACAATTTGGAATGACAACATTACAATAAATAAATGTGGGTGAGCACTATGTGATGCACTTGTACACACTGTTGATAAACTCAACGAGATTTTATGAGGCATCATGTAAAATGTGAAGCTAATTAAGATTGCTCCTGTAAGCATTTGCAGAAAGCCCACTCCACTACTAATAAATGTAGAACAAATAAAGTGCAGGAGTAGACTCTTATGGAACTGATAGATAAAATGTTTTGAATAGATAAATGAAATGCATAACTTTTTTATATGTACCCAACATCTCTCTGTGGTTCCCTCTCACTGTCTCACATAAAATGTAGAAGCTACCAAAAAGACATCCCACATCATCATAACATTTTAACTCAAGATAGTCATCGCTCCACAGAAAGTGAACACAGGTCAACAGTTTAAGAATTTTATATGTTCTTTTAGCACACTACACATATTTTAGAAAAAAAAATTAATAGACCAACACTTTTAAAAAGACTTGAAACATAAGAAGACACAATGTGATAAGGTAACACGTCATCTAGACCTTTACCTGTACTTCCACAACAGTTGAAGCTCCCAAAGTATCCAGAATCAACTGGACATCGCTTGTCAACTTCAAAACCTGCCATATTTTACAAATATCAAATGTGTAAACCAAAAAACAAACAAAAACCAGTTCTTGGTATGCAGAACACGAAAGGTACAGAGAATATTGTAACACCACATATAAGTAAAAAAGAAATGACTTTGTCACCTTTGTCTTGAAGTAAACCAGTACAAACATAGAAAAACCATATCTCATATCAAGTAAACTTTTTGTCGGTAGGCAATATGACTGGAGAAAGACTACTTCATCTTGCTAGCTTAAGTAACTTGAGTTGCACAGTAATTTCTGGCATTGCAAGAGTTAACTTATATAGAAATCTCTCCAATATGTTCTAAAGAAAGAACAAGCATCTCAAGATAACTTGTTACTTGGAAAGCACTTTTTCCTGATCTGACTTTTCTAATGCCTTTTCATCTCCATTGCCTTGTTCATCATAAACAAAACACTGATATTATGTTCTTCAATGCAAACATCAGAATCTTTTTCTGTATAACTATAATTAACCTTGTATCTTGTGAACCAATTGGGATCTTCATGAGTAATATATATAGACCAATAGGAGTAACGCATTGTATCTTTTTTCACATTTTTTCCCCTAATCAAAACTAATATACAGAAGAAGAGTGTTACAAAAAAACCTAACGCATTTCCTTAGAAGAAAATTTTGTGATTTCCAAGGTTGGTCTGATTCTTAGAAATGAGTAATTTTCATTATATGATGAAACTCTCATTTCAATGTCTACAAGACAATGATACACATCATGAAAAATTGCATCTCCTGCATTTCTACATGTACAAATGTTCTTTCAATCCTATGGTTGCTGCATCTCACTTGGTGCAAAAAGAAATTGGGTAGTCGACACAGATGAAGCAATTATACTGATACATATATTTCAAAGTCCTCCACACAAAAGTTCCTGCGAGCAAGAGGGGTGTTTGTGTGTGCAATTTGTATCAAATTATAAAATGGAAGAAATCAAGAAATCTTGCATTGTGGCTTCCACGTCCGGTGGCAGCTATCCCGAGTGTTTGTATGCAACTATGAATATAACTATTATATGTAACGGATTGGTTGAGTTTGCTCCGTTTGAAGAGACTTAGCATTATTTCCGAGGTAATGTAAATATTAGAAAAGGGGTTGACAAATAGGCAGTAAAGCCAAACCAAGACAATTACCTATATGATTAATTACACAAGCTCCATTTAAGCTTACATAGGACACAGCACACAACTCATAACAAATCATCGACAACGGTAAGCTTCACCAATAAGTATCGGTTTAGTAATTGACATGCTAGACAAAAGTAAAAGAGCAAATTACACAAGTTTATAATAATAATGAATCTATAACAATTTAAGACTGGAATTATAAAAAAAATACATGTAAGAAGCAGACATTTACATAAATACAGCAACGGAGACATTAAACAAAAACAAAGAAGTAAATTCCTAAACTTTACCTTACAACTGATCTAAATCCGGCAACTTATTCTTGCCATCTATTTCCCTAAACAAATTATTAGAACTAAAATATGTATCACCATATCACTCTAGTCTATCACAAAATATAGGACACGTACCTATAAATCCAAATAGACAAATTTCTTAGGCCGAATCATTAAATAATCAGGAGAGGAAATTGGTATGGAGCCCTAAGCTAACTTCATGTGAAGAACTGAATGTCTGAACCAAGAAACTGAAAAAAATTGTCAGATAGCTTACAAGTTGTGAAGGTTTTGCTGTCTGCATGTCAGATGATACTCAAGCACCATATTAGCAATTGAGGTAAATACCACATTATTAATTTGAATGGTAACATGGCTCCTACTTTAGTTCTTAGCTAAATATCCCTTTGTCACATACCTAATACAAAGATTAAGTTTCACATATGACCTCCATTTAAATAGATATGAGTTATAAAGCGAAAGATAGGTAGGAGAGTGAATTATGTTCGGGTTATTTTCAGTAGGATAAAATCCAAAGACTCTCATGACATCATTTTACAATGATGGTTAGGCACTTCAGCATAGAGCAAAATAGTAAGTGATTTTCAGTAGGACGAGTTAGGTACCTCTTAGCCTTAGGAGTACACCAAATAATGCTTCAGACATTAAATAATTTTTTCAGAGAAAACTCTGCAATTATCACTTGCTCGAAGATAATAATAACAATGTCAAGTGAAAATTTACTTACTCGAGGAAAATTTGCTATTAAACTAATAGATACCCATCCCTGATCATCCATGTTTGACCTTAAGAAGTCATCTTTAACCAAATTATCTTCACTGCAAAGAGCAAACAAATAGCAAATGAACCTACTAGGAACAAAGTCCAAAAATGACAAGATTACAATTTGAGGGCTTCACTCCAAATAAGATCTCATACCTGAAATAGTAATCAATCTGATTGAGTAACAAAGTTCTCACATTTGGATCAATAAGAGGAAAATATATATGTGGAGGTGGTGTGAGAACGAGTGGCACACTCCTGAAGGAGTCAGGTGGCATTGGTGGAACATATAAATATGGAGGGACCATATCTGGAAGAAAAAAACACACAATATTAGATCAATTCAGAATTTGGTGTAATGTCAAAGTATATCAACTTACCAAATGGCATGGGATTCCCAAATGGTCTCACATGCGGGGGAGGAATGTATGGGATAGGTCCTGGCAGCACTGGTCTAGCTAAACCTCGAGGAGGAGGAGGTGGTGGTGGTGGGGGAGGAACCATATGATGCATATGAACTTCTCTACCAGAAGAATTTCGAGAAGCATTTCTTTCCCGATCTTGGTCATGCCGAGCTCCATAACTATGGTTATATCCTCCATCTCCAGCAGGCCGGGAACCAAAGTTACCCCGTCTAGAAGGATGTCTTGGTGAATGAGACCCTGCACCTCCGACTGGTCTTGCGTCACGGTTATTTCCCCGAAATGGAGCTGGCTCTCTAATAGGCATCTCCACCGCAGGCGGTAATACGTTCCCAAAAGGTATTGGAAATGGAGGTGGTGGGGGCGGCGGAGGCGGGCGAATGGTACTACTCTGACCTGACCCAGCCCCGGCACTGCCACCTTTCTTCATAGACCTTTGTCGATGAGGTTGTTTGCGATTATGATTAGAATTAGGGTGTCCATTGGCAGTAGCTTGTTTCTGAGGTGCGTGTAATGTTACTTGTTCCTGTATTCAGTAGGAGCAGGAAGACAATTAAATTTTAAAGACAGAACATAAATGCTTTCATAGTTTTACAATCACACTCACACATAACAGACAAATAGTAAGACATTTAGTTCACAACGAAGCAAATTGAGAGCTACAAATCAAAAGAACTATATACATTCAAAAACCGAGCTGTTGGAAATCAAAAATAATATTCATTCATAATCAGAGCAAAGCAGAGTTCAAGATCAGTATATAATTCGCATCAAAGTCAATATGTCATATATAAAACTCGTCTCAACTAAACAATTCATTTGCATTAGTGTATTACAAATGAGAGGTCTATGTACAAAATATGCTACTAAACGAAGCAAATTTAGTGCTAAAAAATCAAAACGCATACATTCACAAACCGAGATAAGAAAACAATAATGATTCGTAAATAGATAGGCATGAAACAATAGATAGTGAATATGTGATATAAAACTGTCTTGAGTCCGGACTAAACTATGCTACTAAACAAAACAAAAAAAAATATTCAATCCTTACAGCATCAAATAACACAATCGCAATTAAAATTGAGAAAACCACAAATGTCGAAAATCGAACCTGCACAGGCGAAACGGAGGCATCGGATAAAGTTTTGGAGGATAATTTAGGCGAACCTCGAGTGGACTCAGTAATAGTAGGCCAAGCAGCAGCTCCCATAACAGGAGCAGGCTCAACGACACCGTTTACACTTTTCCACACAGACTTTTTTAAAACGGCAGCAGCATTGTCGTTACCAGAATCGTCAGTGACGGCGGCGACGGGGAGGGGGTCCGTCGCCGACATGGTGGGAGGAGAAAGAATCGGCGATGAAGAAGTTAAATCGGCGGGCATAGCAGTGTAAAATTAGGGTTAAATCGAAAGAAAATGATAAAAATAACAAAGAAGGATAGAATTGAAGGGTGTGTGAATGAGGAGAGGGGTACTGAGAGTGTGATTAAACAAACAGGAGATATCGATACAGGGATGGATGAATTGGTTTGGTTGTTTGCTGCGTAGAGGAGAGGGGGATGGATGAATTGATGATTTTCAGAGTGTTTAGGTTTTGTTTATTACGGACTACTATTTTTTATTAAGTACCCCTTCCCTTTTATTATTCCATTCCACGGACTCATGCCCTTTTTCTTTCCTTCCATCTTCCGCGTCGATATCGCATTTTAATACTACCTCAGGTGACCCAAAATTAGTGTTAAGCGCGAAGCGATCCTAAGTGGGAAGAGAACCTTCCAGACTCCAGCGGTTAAGCGAACGTTTAAGCGGAATTTTAAACGGCTCACTAATCGGATTAATAATATATATATATATTTAAAATTTTAAATATGATATTATTACATGTAAAATTAAAATTATGTAATAATGAAGTAAAAAAAATTTAAAGATAAAACGTTCTTAACTAGAAAATGTAATTTTAAAATTTTATGATAATTATAGTCATATTATAATAAATATTATTATTTTAAAATTAAAAATTAGCAGTTCAACATCATTTTAACCGCTTAATCCGCTTACTAGACCGCTTAATCTTCAAAACGCATAATTACTCGCTCAGTATAAAATCGAAGCGTTTAGGATCCGATTTCGCTTAAGCGTTCGCATAGACGGCCGCATAATGCGCTTTTTACAACACTGCCCAAAATTCTATTTTTTATCAAAAAATTTAAGGCTAAACTAGAGTGTCTAAAAACTGAAATTTATTCCTATCAGCGATAGGAGGTTAGCTGAAATAACGGAATAAGAGCATAGAAATCAGCAACAAAACATATTCGTACGTTGATGTTAGGGTTCCTCTATCTAAAATCGAAAGGTGTTTGTGGCTGTATTTAGACTGAATTCACAAAGTTTCCGAGTAATGTAGAGAGAATAATTGCCGAAAATGTATATCACAAAAGCTCCTACATGAAAATAGTAGAGAGAATGTGAGTGTGTAACCCTCTAATTGTCTACATATCCTATATTTTTAGGAATCAAGACCATAGATAGTTCTCTTGATGATGGACTCTTTTTAGCTGATCATTCCACGTTTTTTATGTGTATTTGCTTTTTTGATAAGCTGGATTGATAATTATTTAGCATGCATCTAAGAATCCTACTCCTAGTAGTTCACTAGAAGCCTTCATATTTCATGAAAAGTAGTTCACTGAGACATGCTCTTTAAGTTTAAGAGGTTATAGTTGAGTAAGACACGGGCTCTAGGGGGTTTTGACGGTACCTCTGTCAAATGTAGACATAGGCCCTGAACAATAAACTTGCAGACGGGGTTTATCTATGAAGATACTTCGAGGATTGAACCCCCAGATAACACATGACTTGACAATACTTCCGTTGTTGACATCTTCATTGGATCTCGGTGACCATCTTTGACCAAGTCAAATGAGCTCATAACTTTTTATGGATTATAAATCAAGCCAGTTAGATTTATGGCACAACAAAATCAAAGAATCAACTTGTAATATGAAGTATAATCGGTGCTTCAACTCCACAATTATAACATATTACTCTGGCTTATAAGCTTGAGAATCAATTTTCATGTATTCAATATGATGGAAGCCATTGAAATGAACGCTATTTTGAACTTCATACTCGATATTGTTATGTAACATGAAGTATATAACGACAACTTAATGAAATACTAGTAATCAAATTCAAATGTAACATTAGTAACTTGAAATATAAATTTTATAGTTCATTAGTAAATTTCTAAAAATAAAAATAATTGAGTGACAATAAAAATGCATTTTCCCTTGTGTAAATAATATGTACAGTTATACACAACCGCACAAATAAAAAATAATTAATCTACAATAAAATAATTACATATATAAAAGTCCTTGATCTACAATAAAATAATTAAGAACACATCCAATACTATTTACTAGAATAGAATCGAACCCGAAATTCAAGGTCGTATTAATTTATAAAAAATAAATTTGTAAATATTATTTTAAAAAATAAAATAAGTAAGTACAAATTATATTTTGAAAAATAAGAAAAATAATAATTAATAGGAATGTGTGTATAAGTAGTGTTTATTAGAATAGTATTAATACGGAGTGAAAGGCGGAAATTTTTTCGAGGACAATTTGATTTATGGAAGTTTATTGAGCAGTGAATGTTTATTTTATTATTAGTGTAGATTCTTATTGTTAACTCGAATTTTAAGAAATAATATTAAAATGGTGCGCTAACTATTTCTTAGATTGCGTTCACTTAGAGCCCATTTGATAACAAGTGAACCTTGAGTCGTCCAGGTCATTTGTTTGGTCTTCCAAACTCTGGACGAATTAAAATTTAACTGAATCAGTCCCTCGTCAATTTCTAGCTGGACCATTCATGAACATAAAAATCATGCACTGTGAGTCCATTAATAAATGATAATATTATTGTAACATATAATTAATTACTTATTTAATTATAATAATTTTGATATTATATTATAAAAATGATTACTTTTTACGTATGATCATTAGTATCGTTATAATCTTTGAATTTTTAGAATACTTAAAATATGTGTAATTTAATATAAATATTTGTTATATAGTACATGTTAGTTATATTTGTCGAAACTATATATCAATTATTACTATATTTAAATAATATATTCCATATTTAACAACTTCAAATAATAATAACATGCTATTTTTAATATATAACCGATACTTATAGAGAACTTCATTGGAGTAATATACAAGTTTTACATAATATTATTTTATATTATTTTAGTCAATGAAATCACTAAAAATGCTCTTATTGGATATATAAAATTTTCATAATATATATTTATATCATTAAAAAATATAATTATTCAGAAAATTGATCCAGATTTATCAAATGACCTAAATTAACAATTCAGAAATCTGATTTAATCAAAAAATTTAACTATTCAGAAATTTATGTCCAAATTTATCAAATGAGCCCTTAGTATATTTTTCGGAAAGATTTTTTGGAGAAAATTTTTTAGGAACATTTTTCTCAAAAATGTATTTTCAAAATAAATTCGTACAAAAAAAATCCAAAAATACATTTCATTTCTGAAATCTCTTTTTCTAAATTATAAGTGACATGTCTCTTTACTACTTATTTAAAAATTATAAGTGACATTTCTCTTTTAATAAGAATTCATTAGATAATATTTTATAAAAAGGTGTTAGAATCATTGTATTTTTCTTTCTTACTTTAAAAATAAAAAATATATTAATATTAATTAAAAAATAAGTATAAAAAAGATTGTTGGAAGAAATGAGTATAAGAAAAATTGTTAGAAACAAATTTTTTTCTATTTATGTCCAACACCACTAAGACCTGATTTTTTATATATGTAATGAGTTAAGAGATTGTTATCTAGCACTTTCTTTTAAGGAGACTAAATACAAAATTTGATTATTAATGTTAGAGTTATTAAATTATGTACTAAAATTGATTTTTAATGTGTTAATTTGAAATGATTTTTATTGATAAAATTTTTGTGAATATAAGAGATTTTATTATTATTATTATTTAAATTATAATCAAAAGGAATGTAATAAGTGGCATTTGCTATTCATTTAGTAAACAAATTCGATACCTTAGATATTATTTTTTAATTATTGAGGTCTGAGCTCGAAATCTGTTGTCTCTTAGAAGGATTTTGGTTCATGATTAATGAACTAGATTTATTCAAATTGAAATTTTAAATTTATGTCATGATGTTTCAATTAGCAATTTGATAATCGGGAATGGAAGCTTGGTATTCTGAGCAAGCTATGATTCTGTTATTTATTTTTTGGGTTATCTTTCTTTATTCGCAATAATAAATTTGTTTGATAGGGATGAGTGTTAGATTACGATTTAAAAAAAATTAACAGGTGGAGGGTAGGCAGAGGAACGTAGGCAAGAAGTTACCGTGTGGAGGAAGGCAATTATAACCAATTTAAGTCGGGTGCTTGTTGCCAACTGGTTCCTTCTCCAAGTTCATTTCCTTAATTGTAGCAACAGCTAACAATCCACAAATTTTACTTGGCCTGCCTATATATTGAGAGATTGTGAATGATCTTAACTTTCACTTGTTACAATTCAGAAAAATGGCCTGTTTCAACTTCAAATCGCCTTTCCGGTTACTAGCAGGTTAGTAATTAATTTCATGCATCATTCATCATTTTCTTCTATAAAGTAAGTCGAAAAACTGAAAATCCATGTTCTCGAGTAAGGTCTGTGTACATTTTGCGCTTCCAAAAGTAGGATTTTGATTACTCAATTTAATATGATCGATCGATATTCTTTCTCAAATTTAATTTGTGCTTTGTAATTATCAGGTGCAAGTAGAAAACGTCGACAAAAGGATTGTGAAGATGTCTTGGTGAACAAGGTAAATGTAGATGAAGAGTACAAGGAAGCCTTAAGAACTAAGTCATACACGGATATAAGCAGCAAAGTTGAGGGTCACCTAGCAAGTAAAAGAATGGAAACGTCATCTTCATTTCCTTTACACCTTCATCTCTTTGAGTCCCTCTTAGAACCTGGACAAGAAACAGTGGCCCACATAATTGAAGGTTCGAATTTCCATCCCCTTCTCATTGATTACTTCAAGATCACAATAGAAACGTGCAGTATCTGTGAAATACTTCTTCAAAGTATCCATCAGATCAGAGCCAATCATCGTATGATCAAAAGTGTACTCGACCTAAGACAGAAGGCGTGTGTTAGTATTAGTGAAAGTAGTTTCTCTAATGATGAATGCTATGTTATGTTTCGAGACCTTGCCTCATTTGCCACTATCAGAAACCCTTTATCAGCAATCAGACCAGTTGAATTCCGTAACATGCAGACTGGTCACAGTGATCTACTTAGTCGATTAACTTTACAATGTAGGAAAATTCAGAGGAGAATAAAAATCAAAAGAGGCATGAAGAAAGTTGTGGGATATACAATTGTAGTGGCTTACACTGCACTTACATTTACTTTGATGGCCCTTGCTTTTCATACAATCGTCGGGTTTGTAGCAGCTCCGGCTTTGTTTACTTGTTCGCTTGGATTACTCAAGAAGCATAATAAGCTGGTGAAGATCAAGGCAAGTTCTAGGGAAAGAATAGTAGCACAGCTTGATGTTGCAGCAAAAGGGGTTTACATATTGATGAATGATTTTAATACTATAAGCCGACTCGTGATGAGGTTACATGATGAGATTGAACACAGCAAAGCCATGGCAGATATGTGTGTTAGAAATGGGAAGATTGAGGTTATGAAAGAGGTGATCAGGGAGTTTCGGATTGGAGAGACTTGCTTAAACGAGCAATTGAAGGAGCTTGAAGAACACATAAACTTGTGTTTTCTCACCATAAACAGATCAAGAAGGTTAGTTGTGCAAGAGCTTATGCATGGAGCTACTCCATTTAAACTGTGACTGCGCGCAGGTAGTTACCTGATGATCACTGATCAGTTAAAACTATGCTGATTTCTATAAATTCGGTAATTTTGTGCCATTACTCACAAGTACCCTAAATAGAGGGAAGAGGGACGGATGAAGAGGCTGCTCACCTTGTTAATACTAGACGTCGTAAATTCTGATAGGAAAATTGAATAACTGATGATTTTCTGGAGATTGTTTTTACAGTATTTTGCTATGGTATTCCTTCTTTATTTTGCTGTAGTATTCATTCTTTCTGCATCTTAAAAAATGCACTTATCCGTCTGTCCGAAATAGACATGTTGCTTATTCAGACTCTAAAGGGATACCCATAAATTTATAATTAACCAAAATATTAAATGAAGCATTTATTTGTTATACTACAAGCAGGAAACCTGCCTCTAGATCTACACCTTCGGTTTGTCTAACATATATTTTCCTTGATTTCTTTGTTTTTTAATATTTCGAATTTTTTACATTTGTGTTTTAAATGTTTTTTTAATTTAAAATGCAGGTATTTAACTCATTATATTTAATAATTATTTTAAAATATAATTAACAAATTTATAACTAACTTATAAATAAATTTATTCAAACACCAATACAATTTATAAAAATTCATCCATTTATCACTCATATAACATTTATTCATTTTAAATATAAGTCAACTTTTTTAAAGATACCCAAACACGCACAATCTTTTGTAGTCAGAGCAATTAAAGTAGTGCTGATTTTCTGAGAGGTTCTTTTGTCAAATACTTAAATTATCGCGAAAGAAGTACTATAAAACATGACAATCATATTAAAATCTTACAAGGAAAAGGTATATATGTATTTGTATATTTCATCTTATTGGAAAGTGAATATACTTGAAAATAATATATAAACACAATGGTTACAGTTCTTGTGATTAAGAGCTTGGCCATTGAAATTCTGCAAGCAAGAATCAACCTCGGGGTGCCCTCCGTGTAAGATACTCCGGCGGGCTGCTTAAGTAATATACTGACACGCCGCTGCCTACGAAAATCGCAACTTTAAATCCAGTATTATGGCTTAGAATGTTACATGACTTGAAAATGTCTGGCCAAATTGCCAGTTGGATGACACAACATCGTTAAATACTCGAGTAACTCCATCTGTAGTAGTAACCGTGAAAGATAAAGATTGGCCGTTGAGATATCCATTCGACTGCCAGTTTACTCCCCAATTTCTTGACATGGCCTGCCACCCAGTTCTTGACCCCTTGATTTGCACGGATTGAACTGATCCAGCTCCCCCGACATTGCTTATTAGCACAAGCTCAAAGTAGTTCCTACCATTTACTGTGAATCTTACTCCACCGCTTTTGACACAGGGGACCCTGAATTCAAAACTCATTTCTCATTATCTATCACACAAATGTAGAACAATAATGCAAAATATTAAAGAGTCCGGGAAAAATAATACCTTCGGAACATAACAGGCACAATACCACCCCTGTAGATGCCAATCTTTTCCCAGGCTGGTTGAGCCATATCAAAATGCTGGAGGGGAGGGTTGCACCAACCTCCATCATCGTTAGGTTGAGCAAAGTTTGGAGGGCAAAAATTTGTAGCAGTAATGGTTACAGATGTTCCCTTTATGCACCATCTTGGGTCTGCTTGATAGTCACACATGAGCGTGTAACATTGTCCACACGATGCTCCATCGTTGAAGAGTGCAGTACTTAGAGCAGCAGTGTTGGTTCCGTATCCAGCCGAGTACAAGTTTCCATATCCACATGCACCACCTGTGTTGAAAAAATACTCAAGTCCCTCTCTTGCTCCATTTCATTTACACAAATAGATAGGGGAAAAAAAGAGTTTACATACCCATTGTTCCTGAAGCATCGCTACCTCCGTAAAACGTAGCATGACCTTTAGTCCATCCAGAAGCTACAAATGCATTAACATCGACAACCAGGACGCAAGCACTAACCAGAAGGACCACCGCGACAACGCCATGATTTGCCATTTTTTTAAGCAGGTTGAAGAACAGAGGAGTTTGAGTATATTCACACAAGTAGAGTTCTTAAATAGACATCCCAAACTTGTTAAATGCAACTACCTCACATGTGACCTCTGTAAGAGTAGAGATTTTAATCAATTTTTTTTAATATGAAAAATCAGTAAAAGGCTGAAAAATCTGTATCTGATTCAATTAATTTCACGTTCTCTTACATATGAACAAAACAAGACCACATGGGTTTTCTAACACAACAGTCGTGAATGAATTAACCGACAAATCAAAGTGTTCAACCCTTTGAATTCTTTAATGGGCTGGTTGTTTCTATGTGAATGCAAAATTAATATATCTAATGGACTGTAGAACAAAAATTCTAGTTAAGTAATCTAAAATGAAGCTCATATGGTTCTTGTTTAACCTTATATGGATATCACATAGATACTGATTTGGAACAGACTAAAATTAGTAAGGAGGAACCTTATCCATGCCCGTGGTCAATTTAGTTAAATTAGTGCAAAATATTATGAAATTATACAACACCATACCAAACGCCCAAAGGCTTTATTTAATGCTTCCTCAAATAAATGGTTCCTACCCCGCTGCCAGAGATTGGCAGATGTACTCATCAGCACATGGTTAAGGGGTAGCACCTGCCTGGGGCTTGTATTCTGTTGTTGGCTTAATAACAGCCGTAAATTTTGGGTTTTGGATCGTGTTCGTGTGTTCGTAAACGTGTCATAAAAAAAATGAATACACCAGCTTAAAGAATAAAATGTGAATAAATGAGAAATTTTGGGACATATTCATGTTAATCGAATTGTATTCGTGTCATTTTTGGATTTTGTCTCTAGAACGTGTTTCTCATTGTATCAAATATCGCGTCTTTTATTAATAACTAGCATTAAAACTTGTGCGAGGTAAGAATCATTTTCTAGAATATTTTTTTAAAGTTTTGAGGTGTTAACGTGTTTCTAATGATTCATGAATCGTATTACATACGTCTTTATGTGGGTACATAAACTGCATTTGAGCAGTGTAGTTAGATGGTTACCGTTACAAACTATTCAAGATTATTTGAGTTATGATATGAGTAACCTTGATACTAAAGATATTTTGTGTGTGCAAGATTATAGTGAAAAAATTTCGTGTTTAACTTTTTTATTATTGCACATCAGTGTATGAGAGTACAATGTTTAAAAAAAATGAAAATCGACTTCCCCTGATATGCAGTCACTGTTTGTGAATTGTCATTTACAGGTAATTAGGTAAAAGAGTTAAATCCTACGATACGATAACATAAATGACAAAAGCGAAAACTAAAAAATTTCTATTTAACCACTAATAAGTAGTAGCGTTTTATTTTTCAACTAATATAGTTTCATTCTTGCATAGTGGTTCTACTGCAAAATATGCACCGATATATGTTGAGGAGTACATATTAGTAGATTGGGCCGAATGGTCAAAGCCCATTCTTTCGGATCGGACCGTTGGGCCTAACCGTTGCTATGACTGAGTCGCCCGCTTCCTTAGGCGTAATGGCAGGACCACGTGTGACGGTTGCTTCCGAAGAATCCGGGTGAGTCGGTAACAGAGTGCCTATAAAAGCATGTGACAGGTTTACGTCCTGGGATATACTCATTTCATACTCACAAATACTTACACGTTCATTTAACCCTAATTGGAACCTCTAACTTATTCTCACACCGGAGGTGAATCGGGGGCCCAATCCCTCGCATTCTTCTCTTTTGACAGGTCGACCCGGAGAGCTTCCTGGAATCCTACCCGACAGAAAACTGGTTCCAACATTTGGCGCCGTCTGTGGGAACGTGTAAGCCAATTTGTGACGTTATCTGAGAACGATGGCAATTGACAATTCTGAAGATAGGGTACTCGGGTTCACTGAAACTCATCGCCAGGGTCCCTCCACGACTACACCCCCCATTAATCGGGTTCTCAATTTTGATGATGATTTGGAGGAGGGACCGATGCCCACGCCCGAAGAACAAAAGGCCATGATTCTTAAATGGCGTGAAGAAACTGCTGCCAAAGGAGGAAGGCAGAAGGAAAAGGAAAGGCTGGAGGCCGAAGCCCAAGCTAAGGCAAAGAAGAGAGAGGAAGATCTCGCTAAGCTAGAAGCGATTAAAAGGCGAAGGGCTGAGCTGGATGCCGAGGAAAAGGCTCTCCAAGGTGCTGTGGAGACCGGAGAGCAACTATTGGTACAGACCAGCCATAGGAGAGAAAAAAGGGCGCATGATGATGAAGATGGATCTTCGGATTCTGAATCACATCCCCGAAGGATCCGTTCAAAGGTGGTCGTACGATCGGATACTGACGAGGAAGGAGATCCTCGCATGAAAGACAGGCTGAGCCGAATGGAGAAGGCGATGTTCGGCGATCGTAGAATTAGTCACGAGCCGGTAGTGTCGGAGGAAATTGAGCAGTACAGACCTCCCCCTGGAAGGCAATTCCCGAAGATGAACGAATTCAATGGGAAAGGCGACCCTGAAGACCATTGCGAGAAGTATGAGTCCCTTATGACTGGCATGGGGCACTGTGATGTCATGCTTTGCAAAATGTTTAAGACATATCTGAAGGGTCCAGCTACCATGTGGTACAGATCAATGAAACCAAGGTCGATATGTTCTTACGACCAGCTAAAAAGAAAATTCTTGAGGCACTATTCGCATCTGTGCCGAAGAGAGAAGGACACCGAAGCTTTAATACACTGTAGACAAAGGCCGAACGAAGAGTTGGGAGATTATTTGACTAGGTTTAAGGAAGAGGCTGGAATGGTAACAAATTTGGATAAAGTAAAGGCTGCTGGATTCTTGTCGGCAGGACTGGACCCCATCAAAGGTAAAAAACTCCGGTCTTCTCTTTACGATATTCCCCCTAAATCCCTAAATGATATATACTTGAGGGGAGAGAGCATCCGAAGGAAGATGGAATCCATCGGAGGGTACAAAGAGACCAGGAGAGAAGACAGGGGAAAGAAAGGGCAGGACAGGTATGATTCAGGGCGAAGATTCGATGATAGGCGTGATGAGGTGAAGGGTCGCGATAAAGCTGCCGAACGAAGGAGAGATAGGGATGGTACAGCATTTACCCCTCTGAATGCACCAATCTCGAAGATCCTCCACGAGATAAAAGGAAAACCTAACTTCGTTCGCCCAGCACGAATGAAGATGCCCGATTATAAGAAAAATGGTAACAAGTATTGCGATTATCATCAGGACAAAGGCCACAACACTGACGAGTGTTACCATCTAAAAAAGCTGATAGAAAAGATGATCAAGGACGGAGAACTGAACAAATTTGTCAAAGACCTGAGGGACAAGCTAGCCCCGAAGGAAGACAAACGAAAAGAGCCCGAAGAGGTCGAAAGGTACCGAGGCGAAGTAAAAACCATATTCGGAGGAAGCACCCTGGGACGAGATAGCAAGACGGCCAAGAAAAGGTACGCAAAACAGGTTTATAATTTGTACCAGTTTCAATCTGCCAAACAGGCGATGCCGATCATGTTTACCGAGGATGACTATGAGGATGTGATTTGGCCTCATGAAGACCCTTTGCTCATCAATCCGGTAATCGGGCAAAACAAGATATGGAAAGCTCTGATAGACGGAGGGAGCTCGGTGAACATTCGGTATCATCGAACGTATAGTAAAATGAACCTTGGAGGCGAACAGCTGGAACCCTGCCATGAAGCTCCCCTGTACGGCTTCGGGAACCAGCCAGTCCCTATTGAAGGTACTATCACTCTATCTGTCCTTTTGGGTAAAGCTCCATATACTGTGGAAAAACAGGTTAAGTTCTATGTGGTTCGGGTTGAAAGCCCCTACAATGCAATTCTCGGAAGGCCAGCTCTTACTTCTTTTCAAGCGGTAGCATCAATACCTCATCTTAAATTGAAATTTCCGACTGAGCATGGAATCGGGGAAATGAGGGGCGATCAAAAAACTGCTCGAATCATCATGTTGGATGATCTGGACAAGGATCAAGATTTTGAGATGACCGAAGGAGGCAAGAGGAAAAGGGCCGAAGGCGAAAGCAGCGGAAGTCGCCAAACCCTAAATATTGAGTTAGAGAAATTTGGTGCGGACTTATCCAACCCAATTGCCGAACCAGCAGCAGAAACCGAAGAGGTAGAGCTATATGCGGGTTGTTCGGGAAAAATGGTGCGAATCGGGAAAAATATGGAACCCGACCTCAAGAGGAAAGTGATCGAAGTTGTCAGACAATACCACGACGTCTTCGCCTGGGGGCCGGAGGACATGCCTGGCTTGGATCCAAAGACGGCGAAGCATTGCCTTAATGTTAAGCCCGAGGCAAAGCCAGTGAAACAACGAAAGAGAACATTCGCCATGGAACGACAGAAGATCATTGAAGCCGAAGTGGAAAAACTTTTGGAAGCAAAATTTATTGAGGAAATCGATTACCCAGACTGGTTAGCCAATGTAGTGGTGGTTAAAAAAGCCAACAATAAATGGCGAATGTGCGTGGACTACACCGACTTAAATAAAGCCTGTCCGAAGGACCACTACCCGCTTCCCAGCATCGACCAATTGACAGACGCCACCGCCGGATATCAGGTACTTAGTTTTTTGGATGCTTTTTCAGGATACCATCAGATTGCAATGAATGCCGAGGATATTCCAAAGACAGCATTCATCACCCCGAAAGGAACATATGCCTACATCAAAATGCCTTTCGGCCTGAAAAACGCAGGAGCCACGTTCCAAAGAGTGGTCAACCGGATTTTCCACAAACAAATCGGGAGAAACATGGAGTGCTACGTGGATGATATGATTGTTAAATCCAAATTCGAAGATCACATGGAAGACCTCAAGGAGTGCTTCGAAACATTAAGGAGGCACGACATGAAGATTAATCCAAACAAGTGCACTTTCGGAGTCTCCGGCGGGAAGTTCTTGGGGTATATGGTCAGTGCCCGAGGGATCGAAGCGAACCCAGAAAAAATACAAGCAGTAATCGACATGGAGCAGCCGAAGACAGTTCGGGATGTTCAGAAATTGACCGGTCGAATGGCCGCCCTACGAAGATTTATTTCCAGATCAGCAGAAAAGGCCCTACCTTTCTTTGAAGCACTCCGAGGATCAAAAAATTTCGAGTGGGGGCCAAAATGCCAGAAAGCATTTGAAGATGTGAAGGAATATCTCACCAAGGCGCCTCTCCTAATGAGGCCCGACCCGAAGGAAACATTACAGTTGTACTTAGCGGTAGGCGACCGAACCCTCGGAGCAGTACTAGTGAAGGAACATAACAGCTCTCAACACCCGGTGTTTTATGTATCCCACATGTTGAAAGATGCAGAAACCAGATATCCAAACGCCGAAAAGTTCGCATACGGCCTTGTAATGGCGACCCGAAAGCTACGCCATTATTTCCAGGGGCGAACAGTGCAGGTTATAACTGATCAACCCCTTAAGAAAATTTTGACAAGACCTGAAGCGTCCGGAAGGGTGGTGGCCTGGTCCGTCGAGTTGGGAGAATACGATTTGGAATACATCCCCAGGACGTCTATCAAAGCTCAAGCATTGGCAGACTTCATGGTCGAATGCTACTTTTCAGGACCAAAAAACCTAGCTCCCGAAGAGCAGTTAATTCGGTCGCCAGGCAAATGGAAGTTATTCGTAGACGGGTCGGTAGCCGGATCAAAGTGTGGGGCAGGATTAATCCTTTCAAGTCCAGACGGGTTCGAAATCTGCCAAGCAATAAGATTCACTTTCCCATTAACCAACAACGAGGCCGAGTACGAAGCATTGTTAGCCGGTTTAAACCTGGCCAAAAACCTTGAGGTCAGAAATTTGCGAGCGTTCAGTGATTCCATGTTAGTGGTAAAGCACTTTTCAGGAGAATACGAACAAAGAGAGCCCCGACTCAAGTCTTATGCAACGAAGGTAAAGGACTCATCGGTCTCATTCGAATCCTTCGAATTGAGTCAAGTAGGAAGAGAAGATAACAGTCGAGCCGACGCTCTGTCAAGGTTGGCTTCGGCCGAAACACACAACCTCACAGGATCCATCTACCTGACTGAAGTGAAAATCCCTTCGATCGATAAGCAACAATGCATGGAAATCCGCCAAGGCGTTACCTGGATGACCCCGATCAGGGCCTATCTAGAAAAAGATACTTTGCCCCTAGACCGGAAGGAAGCCCAAAAAGTGAAGTATAGGGCAGCAAGCTACACCATCATCGGTAACAGGTTGTACAGAAGGTCGGCGACAGAACCTCTTCTCCGATGCCTGGATCCCGAAGAACAAATACTGGCTTTGGAAACAGTTCACGAAGGGATTTGTGGAGAACATCTTGCCGGTCGGTCACTGGCCTTCAAAATCCTCAGACAGGGGTTTTATTGGCCGACTTTGCGAGCAGATGCAGCTGATTACGCAAAGAAGTGTCGACAATGCCAGCTATTCAGCACCATCCCGAAGCAGCCACCAGAAGAAATGGCATCAGTCCTAAGCCCCATTCCTTTCGCCATGTGGGCTGTAGATATCGTAGGAATTCTACCCAAGAGCACAAAACAGGCCAAGTACTGCATAGTGGCGATCGACTACATGACCAAGTGGGTCGAAGCAAGGCCTCTGGCGACCATAACCGAAGAAGCAGCTAAAAAGTTCATGTTAGAGCAGGTCATACTCAGGTTCGGGATCCCGAAGGTCTGTGTATCCGACAATGGGACCCAATTCATCGGGAACAAATTCCGGAAGTTCTTGACGCACTTCGGAATACAACAGAAATTTAGCTCGGTCGGTCATCCTCAAGGAAACGGAGCAATCGAGGCTGCAAACAAAATCATCTTCGATGGAATAAAAAAGCGACTAGGAGATGCCAAGGGGCTTTGGGCAGAAGAGTTAAACTGGGTGTTGTGGGCATATCGAACGACCCCACGATCATCAACCGGAGAAACGCCTTTCAAGTTGGCGTTCGGGACTGACGCCCTGGTTCCTGTTGAGGTCGGACTGGACTCCTACCGCATGGAGGTTTTCAACGTCGAGACAAACGAATTCGGCCTTCGGGCCAATGTGGACTTGTTGGAAGAAGAGAGAGAGGCAGCTCACCTAAGGAATCTGAAATATCAGCTCCAGGCAGCCCAATACTACGACGCCGGAGTTAAGAAAAGGACATTCATGGTGGGAGATTTAGTGTTACGAGAATTGGCGACCTCTATGCCAGCTAAGAAGGGAAAACTAATGCCAAACTGGGAAGGCCCGTATAAAGTAACTGAGGTGATTCGACCTGGTACCTACAAGCTAACCACCATGGCCGGGGACCCGATCAAGAATACATGGCACGCCTCCAGGTTACGAAGATATTACCAATAGCCGAACAAAAGGTGCTCGCCACTCAAGTTTTACTTTCACTTTTTGCCAAGTTTTCTTTCTCAAAAGCATGTAAAGTTGAATAAATTTATCAATAAAATACATGTTTCACTGTTCTACTTGGTATATCAATTATGAATTATAATGTTATTAGTCGGACATTTATCTGGGGACGACCAAAAATATAAATGCCACAAGACTTCCCGAATAATGTTTCATAAATTTGGCGATTGGACAACCAAACCACCGAACTTTGGGGGAATCCAAATCGTGTTAGGCAAGGATAAAAGCCGAAGATACGTATAATTGCTAAATTATGTCCATGTTAGGCGAAAAAGAAAGCCGAAGATACATATAATTGTTAAATTCTCGTTTAAATTATGTTAGGCGAAAAAGAAAGCCGAAGATGCATCTAATCGTTAAATTTTGATTCAATTATGTTAAGGCGAAAAAAGAAAGCCGAAGAAACATATGATCGTTTAACTTTTGCTTAAATTATGTTAAGGCAAGATGAAAGCCGAAGATACGTAAAATTAATTCAGGGGTGTTAAGGCGGATAGAAGCCGAAGAAACATATGATCGTTAAATTTTGATTCAATTATGTTAAGGCGAAAAAAGAAAGCCGAAGAAACATATGATCGTTTAACTTTTGCTTAAATTATGTCAAGGCAAGATGAAAGCCGAAGAAACATATGATGGTTTCGCTTGAATTATGTTAAGGCGAAGTAACAGCCGAAGAGACATAGAATTAACTTAATCACGTTAAGGCGAAGACAAATGCCGAAGATATATGTAATTGTTAAACTATGTTTCAGTTATGTACAAGGCAAAATTAAAGCAAAAATATAGGCCGAAGAGATGCAATTAGATGAAAAATTCATTTGATAAAAGCCCAAGGGCTACGAAAGTTTAATAAATACAAGCTACAAAAGGGAAATACAAATGCCCGAAGGCTTAATCTGACAGGTCCTCGTCTTCGCCTGAGGAAACCACTGGAAGCTCATCCTCATCAGGGCGACCGACGGGATCGCTGAAGCCAGGCTCGATTAGGGGCTGATGCTCCAAGCCCATGGCAGCCGCCCTCCTCACGACTTCGTCGTGGCCCATTTGGTAGCACCGCTCTTCGGCAATCAGCCGCAGCTTGGTCTCTTTACGAGCCTGCTTCCTCGAAGCCTTGAGGGACAGGTTCCGACGGGTCAACCTAGCCCGAGCCGAGTCCAGCTCCTTCTGCATAGCCTCCCGGTCAGCCCTTAGCGCCGCAGATTGGCCTTCCAGCCTTTCCACGTCGGCAACAGCTTGGCGGAGAGCAGCTTCCGATCGGACCGACTGAGCTTCTAGCTCCCGAAGCTGGCCGAATCTACCCTGCATATCCTTCACCTTATCGGTGATAACAGCAGCCATCGGCGTCGCCTGAAATAAGGAAAAAGGCCGCAGTTAGAAAAATGTGAGGGCAGAAATTAAAAGAAAAAGAAACGGCAAAAATCTTACCAGAGAAAGGAAGGCCATCATATCGGCACAGGCGTCGGCGATATCCAACCGATCGTAGTTAGGGCGATCGGCTGGAAGCACCAAAGCCCGGCATAAGTCAGGAGCTATCTCCTTGATCGCCTTGGGATCGGCCGAGGTGACGGCATCGGTCTCCAAGATCGCCCACTGGGGGATGTAGGTCTTCAGAACGTCCCCCCGCCGAACCCTCTTTCTAACCAAAGGGATCTCGGTCGCATGCTCTTGCTCAGCATCAGTCGCCTTCTCCAACGGATCAGGCGTCTTCTTATTGCCCTCCTGGCGATCAGGGTTGGCGGCAGCACTTCCCCCGGCCGCCTCGGCAGCCTCCGCTGCTTCGGCCGCCCTAGCCGCCAGAGCAGCTTGCTCGGCCTCGAACTTCGCCCTTTTTCGTTCAACGATAGCTTGGCGAGAAGACACTGCAAAACAAAAGAGAAGGAAAGGGTTAAAACGGTAAATTCAAAAATATCAGCAGGCGACCGGATACACAATAGTAAAAGAAAACAAACTAAATGCAAGGGGTAAAACATGTTACCATTACCCCAGAGGGCGAAAAGCCATTGCTTATCCCGAAGATCCTCTAAAGGGATTCGGCCCATGTCAAAGTTACAAAGGCGTTGATAATCGTCCAACTCTGCCCTCGATAGTGCGGGTTTAACCACCCGAACCGTGGGATCAACCGCACGCCATTGAGACAAAGCGGCTATCTTCGGGCCTGAGATGTAACACCACTTATCGTGGCTGCCCTTGTTGTTAGAATTGGTCTCCACCCACTCGACTCTGTTGTTACGACGGGCGATGGAATAATAACCCTTACTCTTGCCGTTCTTACGGAAGTCATGGTTGTGCCAGAATAGGGCGGGGTTCGGATCGACGTTGGCCGCAAGGCATCGACATTGGAAGCCGTTCATATGCAAAAACCCGTTCGGGTCCATCTGGCCTAACGCTATTCCCATTTGGGCGAACAGTTGCTTCACCAGCGGGAGCATCGGGACCCGAAAACCACATTTTAGAGCGGCCTCAGAGATCCCGGTAGCAACATTCCCGTATCCCTTCGGGACGGGAGGGTTAAACCATATCCGGTCGGCCGCTCTCGGCATATACGTGTGCCAGGCACCGGTCGGGATATCAAACTCCTTCGGTATCTTCGCCACCCTGTCCTCAGATAGCCGAGTAGGGTGGTTCGCCGCAGGGAACTCATCGACATCATGAAAAGGGTATCTCTCTGGGGATATGGATCTGGGAGACTGTCCCGAGGTAGAAGCCGACCGATCCATAATTCCTGCATTAATATGAAGAAATTAGCCTTGTACTCGGACGTGAGCAAGAAAGAGAAGAATGGAAAAAAAGGTCGCTGAGTACAAGGGGCTTGGATCGGTCGGGGAATCACTAGCGTCTAAAACCAATGAGAAAGGGGGAATATCAAGGCACTACACAGCCCGAAGACTGTTTCTAAAGGTTTAAATCATCTCGAAGGTTGTTCTCAGGATAAACTCATCCCGAAGAACGTTCTAGGGACAAATTTATCCCGAGGATCGTTCTAGGGACAAGTTGGCATCATAAATTGCTCTTGGGATAAATCTATCTATTGGTCTGACTACCGACCTAATTGCAATTGCAATCTCAACAGCAAATATAATCCGAAGCAAAAATACTATAATGCATAAATTATGATAAACATATTTGGGAAAGTTCAACATGAAAGAAGAAACTGCACAATGGAGTGTTGAAAACTTACTGGTAATGAGAATCTGAGGAGGATTCGAACTGGGAGAGTAAAGTCGTTGATCTCGACAAATGAAAGTGCTGGAGAGAAACCGGCAAAGTAAGGATGCTTTTGAATATATCAGTAACGATGTTTGGGGGGAACTTCTTTTATTTATACAGAAGGATGTGACGTTTGGACAGTGAAACACGGACGCTCGATCTTGATCGTACGATCAAAACCCTTTGGGATTCGACGGTGATGATCCAACGCTGATCTCGAGAAGTTACGGCTGTCATTATTAATTACGGCACGATTCTCGAGGGGACGTGTCCCAACGGATAGACACGAATCTGTTGGACTCCTTCCCGAAGAGAGGAATAAATTTGGGACTCCTTCCCGAAGAGAGGAATAAAGTTGGGACTCCGAACGCATTAACAAATCCGACCGAAGTCCAGGGACATGTTGGTGGCCCAACTAGGACTGGGCCGAACGGTTTTTTGGCCGAATACCAATTGGGCCGAATGGTCAAAGCCCATTCTTTCGGATCGGACCGTTGGGCCTAACCGTTGCTATGACTGAGTCGCCCGCTTCCTTAGGCGTAATGGCAGGACCACGTGTGACGGTTGCTTCCGAAGAATCCGGGTGAGTCGGTAACAGAGTGCCTATAAAAGCATGTGACAGGTTTACGTCCTGGGATATACTCATTTCATACTCACAAATACTTACACGTTCATTTAACCCTAATTGGAACCTCTAACTTATTCTCACACCGGAGGTGAATCGGGGGCCCAATCCCTCGCATTCTTCTCTTTTGACAGGTCGACCCGGAGAGCTTCCTGGAATCCTACCCGACAGAAAACTGGTTCCAACACCACCATTGGTTGTGTCCATATGGTTTTCTCTTTCTATATTTATATTAATGTTTGCACAATATGCTTTACAACGAACTTTGACCATGTAGATGTTGATTGTACATGACAATAGTTCAATTTGTAGAAGTATCGAATGCCTAATATTATCGATAATTGTTATGGGTTTGGTTGTTATTTTAGCTTCCCATCCAAGATCTTAAAGTAATTGATACAATATTAAGAAAGTGACATGATTGTGTACTTGTAAAAAAAAAATCTGATAGTAAAGGCTAGGAGGCCTAGCAATCTTCTTTGACTCTTTAAACAATATTTTTTGAACAAACTCAAAGCACTAAGCTTATAGAGAACGAAAAGATCTCTCCGAAAAGTCAAGAATCAACGAATTCCAACTCATGATAAATTTTCTACGACTTTTTTAGAGATTATAATTTAACAAAAAAAAATAAAATGAAACATACCCCTTTTAGTTTTTATACTTGTAAATGGATAAAAGCGAGCAAATATTGTAATTGTTGTTAAATATATTTTTTATGATTACTATTTATTTGAATTAAAAAAATAGTAAAAAGAATTATTTTTTTCAAAATCTACTTTTTTTCCTATTCGGTGACCCATTCGAAACTTGGTCGAAGTAATGAATTAGGTTCAAATTTTTAATCTTGATGTGGAAAACTTTAACCTTCTCCGTTAAAAGTTAACGAATTTTAACATCCGTGCAAGTATTTTGGAGTTTGGTGAAGTGATTGCAAGTTAATTTTAGGTTTGTGATGCAATTGTAAACTTTTTGGGCTGGTGATTCAACTGAAACTTTCAGTATAGTACAATGATGATTTAGCTCAGTTACCCTACTAATAATTAATGTTATTTTACTAAATTAAATGATTAAAAAATGTATGAGTTGATTACATATATACATCACTAATTTATACTATAAAATAATACTAGCTTATATCCCGTGCGATGCACGGTCTTCTTTAATATTTTCTTATTTTTATTTAGATTTTAGTTATTATATATAATTTGATAAAATTTTAATATATATATATATATATATATATTGGATTTATAAATCTAACAATATAATATTTAAATTTAATATATTATTGACGTAATAAATAGTAGTATTTTAGATATTAAAATATAAAATATTTTAAAATAACATATCTAATGATTCGTATTTTTTTACTCTTAAAAATCTAAAAAGGGACTCAAATGCAAATATCAAAATATGTGCTTGTTCAATATACCGAGTTTATTTGAATATACTATTACTTTTATTTTAATTAAATATCTCGTTTAAATTGAATATGAAAAAATTTATAATAAACATGAATTTCATAAGTTTAATATAATAATATTACCAATATATCTATCTTTTGCCCGTGTTATTTTTAATTTGAACATGAGTTGTTTTAGTTAAAAAATATAAACAGGTAATATCCTTAAAAAGACAATTAGTTACTTATTAACAATTATATAAAATTATATTAATTTTTTTATATATATGTCTGCATTACTTTTAGAAAATTAGTTGTTTAAGTTAGAAAATATAAAAGAGGTAATTTGTTTTAGCTGAAAAGAATAACTTGTTATGTATTATATTTAGAAGATAAGTTGTTTTAGTTAGAAAATATAAAACACATAATGTGTTTTTAGCTGTCGGTTATAAATATATAATAATATTACCATTTTATATATATATTGTCCGTCTTATTTTTAGAAAATGATTTGTTTTAGTTAAATAGATATATGAAATATGTAATATAATTTAGCTGAAAAAGGTAATTGGTTATCAATAACTTGGTTTCCATATATGTGTCCTATTTATAAGATGAGTTGTTTTAGATAAAAAATATAAAAATAATGTGTTTTAGCTGAAAAAGGTAATCAGTTATAAATATATAATAATATTACCATATTATATATATGTTGCCCGTTTTATTTTTAGAAGATGAGTTGGTTTGGTTTAATAAATAAATATAAAATAGGTAATGTAGTGAAAAAAGGTAATTGGTTATTAATAAATTGATTATAGATATGCCCGTGAATCGGCCCAAATACCGACCGACCGACCGACCGACCGACCAAAACTTTTAATGTTTCGTCTTTAATAATACTAGCTTAAAACCCGTGCGATGCACGGATTGTTAATTGTTATTTTATTATTATTTGAATATTTTATTACTTGTAATTGTGCAAAAAATAAGTAGGCATCTTAAAATAGCTAAACATTTTTAATTAATTAAAAACATTAAAACATATTTTACGTTATATTTTTGGAAATGAGGGGTTTTAGTAAAAAAAAATAAAAAATGTAACATATATTTAGTTTAAAAAGGTCAATGCCTGTGATATTTTTGGAAAATGAGGTTTTAAAATTTAATAATTAAAATTATTTAAATACGTTTTAAAATAAATAAGTAAAAGGTTTCCTGTGATATTTTTGGAAAAAGAATGGATTTTAGTGAGAAAAATAGAAAAAGTAAATTGTAAAAGGCAATTTCCCGTGATATATTTAGAAAAGAAGTGACTTTGTTCGAAAAAATATATAATGTGTTTTAGCTGAAAAAGTAATTGGTTATAAATAGGTATTTGATTATTTATATTTTAATAGTTTTATTAATTGCATTTGTTAAGAAAAATAAGTAGATATGTTAAAATAGGTAAACTTTTAAAAATAATTATAATATTAAAATAGGTTTAAAAATAAATAACTAAATGTTTGTCCGTGATATTTTTGGAAAAAGAGGGATTTTAGTAAGGAAAAATAGAAAAACTAACATGTTTTAGTTAAAAAAGGTAATTGCCCGTGATATATTTGAAAAAGTAGGGGAATTGGTTAGAAAAATAGAAAAAATAATGTATTTTAGGTGAAAAATGTAATTGGTTATAAATAGGTAATATTATTATTTAATAATATATTTCTATAAATAAGTAAGGTTAATTAAGTAAAAACTAATTAAGGGCAATTAAGTAAAATCACACCGTACAGACCAACCAAACTTTTAATGTTTCGTCTATTATATAATACTAGCTTATATCCCGTGCGATGCACGGTCTTCTTTAATATTTTCTTATTTTTTATTTAGATTTTAGTTATTATATATAATTTGATAAAATTTTAATATATAAATATATATTGGATTTATAAATCTAACAATATAATATTTAAATTTAATATATTATTGACGTCATCAATAGTGGTGTTATGGATTAAAAAACGTACTTGTATATTAATTGCTAAGATTAATGAGCTTTCGAGCTTTAATGGTTGCACTTGTGTTTCGAGACTAAATCGGTCCTCACAAGATGCCTACGTATCTCAAATCGTTATTGAGAATCAAGCCAAAGACGTAGTTCTTGGTGTTGCCCTCGGGGCTATGACGGCAGGGGCACACCAAGGACGTAGTGACTTGTATGTCCTTATTCGAGGATGAAGTCTAAAACGTAGTTCTAGGGGTGCCTTTGTGGCTTGTTGCGCCTTCAAGGCGTTGTGACGTATGGAGCTGTGCCCAAAACGTAGTAGATGACGTATGAAGCTGTGTCCAAAACGTAGTTCTGATTGTAGGATCAGGGTCCTTATATAGGCGTCTAGAGCCTAGTATTTATGGTATGTTTAGGAGTCTTAGCGAATAAGTCTCCTTTTTTATATTGGATAAACATTGTATTTCTTGCTGGAGAATTAGTTTCCTTGTTGATAAAGGCTATGACTCATTAATTGCCTTTAATTGGGATTCCGGATCCTTCTTTGATGAATTTACCATATTTTGGACTCTTTTTATGAGTTGTATATTTTCCCTATTCATTAATTACGAAATTAATGAATAATTAGGGTGTCGGGCCTTAAATATCGGCCTTTCCATTGACTTGTCAATTATATTTCTATAATTAATTTTCTGACCATATCAAGTGGTATTTTAGATATTAAGATATAAAATATATTAAAATAACATATCTAATGATTCGTATTTTTTTACTCTTAAAAATCTAAAAAGGGACTCAAGTGCAAATATCAAAATATGTGCTTGTTCAATATACCGAGTTTATTTGAATATATTGTTACTTTTATTTTCATTAATTATCTCGTTTAAATTGAATGTTAAAAAAATTATAATAAACATGAGTTTCATAAGTTTAATATAATAATATTACCAATATATCTATCGTTTGCCCGTGTTATTTTTAATTTGAACATGAGTTGTTTCAGTTAAAAAATATAAACAGCTAATATCCTTAAAAAGATAATTAGTTACTTATTAACAGTTATATAAAATTATATTAATTTTTTTATATATACGTCTGCATTACTTTTAGGAAATTAGTTGTTTAAGTTAGAAAATATAAAAGAGGTAATTTGTTTTAGCTGAAAAGAATAACTTGTTATTTATTAATATTTATATAAAACAATATTACCATTGTATGTTTATTTTGCATGTATTATATTTAGAAGATAAGTTGTTTTAGTTAGAAAATATAAAACACATAATGTGTTTTAGCTGTCGGTTATAAATATATAATAATATTATCATTTTATATATATATTGCCCGTCTTATTTTTAGAAAATGATTTGTTTTAGTTAAATAGATATATGAAATATATAATATGTTTTAGCTGAAAAAGGTAATTGGTTATCAATAACTTTGTTTCCATATATGTGTCATAAGATGAGTTGTTTTAGGTAAAAAATATAAAATTAATGTGTTTTAGCTGAAAAAAGTTATCGGTTATAAATATATAATAATATTACCATATTATATATGTTGCCCGTTTTATTTTTAGAAGATGAGTTGGTTTGGTTTTAAAAAAAATATAAAATAGGTAATGTAGTGAAAAAAGTTAATTGGTTATTAATAAATTGATTATAGATAGGCCCGTGAATTGGCCCAAATACCGACCGACCGACGACCGACCAAAACTTTTAATATTTCGTCTTTAATAATATAGTATAGATAGTATAGAAGTATAGATAATATGAATTAGTAAAAGTAGAAAAGAAAAAGATGATTAAATTTTGTTAATATATTTTGGTTATCAAAATATCAAATATTTCTTTTATTTACACACAGAGACATACGTAATATGTGTATGAATGTTAACAACTAAGAGTGAGTGTTCCAGTGGTATGCAATCAAGACAAGACCCAAGTTCAAATCCTATCAATAACTTGTTTTTCAAAAAAAATAAAATCAAAAATTAATAAGTAAAAGGACAATTTGAACATTTCAAATACATTAAAATGTCTGTTGATTTTTTTAAAGAATATAGATTTGCAACTTGTGTGCTAGTGAGATTGATTGGTTGGTACACATTCAGCAATCTAATACAAGATGCGAAAACACTAATGTGGGTTATGCCTATCCATACATGAAAATAGTAATGTGATTAAATCACCGATTCACCGTCAACCAGGATGGCCAGACATTTGATGCATGACATTGACGCGGAACCAAACTTCAAACCATGCATGTAGTATGTTTCATCCGAAACGTGGTCCTAGTAGGATCCGGGAATGGTAAAATGTAGTATGTTTATGATCTTCAAAGTCAGTGCTTCGTTTTTCTAGATACTTTATCCTACTTGGTCTTTCCGAACTCTTTACTGTATCAGATCTTATTCAGGAAATTTACTCATAGCAGAAACATAAACAATCAGTAGTAATAGTTTGTAGTGACTGGAACAATCTCTTGATCAGAACCAAACTTTATTAAGCTCAACTGTAACAAAACAAAAACCAAAATTAAAAGAAAGAGGGTATACTTCTGTTGTCCAAGTACGGAAACAAGAAACGACACGAACATCCTGAGATTACATCAGTTTATTGTCATTTCGGTACCTCTTACTTAATCTCATGAAGTTCCTTAGCACCCAAGAGTGGCCGAAAAGGATGGAATCTGTCTCTAAAGCGTGCAAAAGTTACAGGGAGTGTATTAATTTGATTTTCCTGGAAGGAGGATTGGCATAATGAAGGTGACAGGAGTGCAAGGTTATATGGTGGATGGTGGCAAGCAGAACTGGAGCTTTAGCCTTTAAGAAACAATGGGGACACTAAGTAACAATAGGACTAGTAACATTTGGCTGCTGCGACCTGCGAGTCTATTAAAAGCTTTGTAATTCTTTTTCTGGATATTCCTTTTACAACAAACACAGGAGCAGCTAGCAGGTTCACTAGTAACTTAAGGTATAGTTGGGTTCTCCCACTATGAGTTTAAAAATAACCGATTGCAGGTTCACAAGGTCTCGTCACACCTGACGTGTGCTCTTCTCTAACAATCGACTGTTAGTGATACATCATTAGAGAAATCACCATCAGGCACCACATGAACAAACTCCATCTTAAAAGTGAAAAAAGCGATTTGTATCTCTGACAAATATCTATGTGCCTTCATAGTTGTTAGCTGTAAATAATTGACAAATATCTCTGTGCCTTCTTAATTTTTAGCTGTTTATAAATTTTATGACAGCATGACAATCCCCGAGGGCTCTAAGATTCTTTGCAACTTGAAGAGGAAAACCTAGGAGATCCAATATTACAGCCAACTTCTAGATGTGGCCACACTGAGTGTGCTCTTTGTCCTGGTCTTCCACATCTTTCAGCACAAAATCATTAATTTCTGAATAACCTGATTTCTTCAATTCCATGCTCAATATATCCAGCTTATTCATGGTTTGGGCCATCTAAAGAATTGATTTGTCTCCTTTAAAAACCATAATCACCCTGTTCTTGATTTTAATCCAATGGCATCCAGGGATTACCAAAGAAATGAAAGACTGGGAAAGGCAAAGGAGAAAGAAGTCATCATTCAAACTTTGGTTTTCACATGACGATGAAATCTCAAATCTACAAGAATCGGATACATTTGAGAGGACAATGTAATTCCCAGGATTACTCCAGCAGCAATCTCAAGTCTCAACCAAACCTGCACTATGATAAATCCAACAAGAACTTAGTAAAGCTCCCCATGCACAAGCATCAGGCTTGAACCACATTTCTTTGAGAGTAAAGTGCATTTTGTGTACTTGCACTTTGTCTGTCACATCATTTGAAATACTGAACTTCCGAAACTATCACTTGCAATACTGGACTTTTAGAATTTTTACACATTGCGTGTTTCCGTCAAATAAGTCTAACACCATGAGGGTAATGTTGGAATTTCATTATTTTAAGCCACCCATCAAATTCTAAACATACAATCTTCTTCCTCTCTCTCTCTTCTTTTTTTTTCTTTTTTTTTTCAAGAGGAAACTATTTCCATTGATAAATAGTATCAAAGATACAAAGTCCGGAGGAACAGAGTTTCCTTCATTCAAAAAAGTATATCATCTAGCCGAAAAGTAAACAAGTACTCTCGGAAGTTTAGACAATATCGTCTTTAATGTCTGAAAAAATAACCCACCAAAAGAAGGTCTCGTTAAAACCTCGCAAGAGTAAAACCCTATGGGAAAAAACTCAAGTAGAAAAAAAGTGTCCTACATCGTTTACAAAAGACTAAAAATAAAGACTAACTAGAGCTTCTTGTTATTTTGTGATTCCACAATGTCATCCGTTATTATAACAGCCTTGTCTTTGGTTTTGCTCTATACCTTTGTGCTCCTTTACAATCTTCTTCCTTAATCTAAAGAATACCCGGATTACTATCATCATCTTCAAATAGTTTGTCTTTGTCATTTATACACAATTTTCTACAACAAGCAACTCATATCCATATATTTCAAACATGAAATTTGTATCATGTCATATGATTACAGTTGGGCAACTCTGAAATATCTTCAACCGACAAATCACCTTAAAATACCTTTACTTTTTTGTTTGAATGCTTCGAAGTTACGATAATTCTAAATTTATAGTTTCGTGAATTTTCCTTTCCAGTGTTTGGGCAATTTGTTTGGATGCAAGTTCATCATAGTTTGAATCTTAAGAATCAGAAATAAAAGAATAACTTTACTCCAAAATCTGTATATATAAAAATATATGTGTATATATATATAATACACACATGTATATTAACATGAAGAAAAATAGAGAGAAAAAGAGAAAAATGACACCAATCAAGAAAAAAATGTAAAATTAGAGGTCTAGGGTATGAACTCATTGCAATTAGGGTTCATTGTGTTGAATTGGGGGATAATTCAGGTGCAATATATCGATTACTTCCCGGAAAAGACTGAAATGCTCTTGAACAAATTAACGGATTTAACCAAATTTGACGGAAGTACCACTTTTTAAAAAAGTTAAAAATCCAGGATTGGAAGCGAGAGTTTTTGAATGTTAGTATTGGAAGTGGTATGTAGGTACAGTGTACTTTAATCTTTCTTTGATGATAGAGCAAGCTGCATTTAGTTTTCCTGCACACTCAAGCATAGTAACCACTCAAGCATAATGCTCCATTCTAGCTTCAATCCCATGCTTCCAACATGCTCTCAAAATAATATTGCCCCTTCTGTTGGGCCACTATGGCATGTGGCTACAGTGCACACTTTAAACAATTAAGGGCGGGCTTGTGCTCTGTTTTCTGCATCAGATGGAAGATATCTATAACTCCTCAGCCTTTTTATGCATAGCATACCCACTCATCGTAGCATTCAAACAAACCAATATGGGTTTGGCATCTCACCGCAATTGCCTTGCTTCTGGTGTCAATTAGTGCACTACCCACATAAACATCACCAGAAACATCAACAAGTTCCCCACAATAATAGTCAGCATCATTCAGGATTGATTTCCTCAATGTAACTCTATTATATAATTACTTAAAAGTGGCAAAGAACATTGGCCAAAAGGGAATCACTTGGGCCAAACTCATCCAGAAACTTGGAAGGATTAGGATATTAGAGTCAGAAAATCCTGTTGATCGTAAAGTATCTGAAGTCTCCATAACCAAGTATTGCAAATCGAGATTCTGTGATGCAGATTGACTGACCGCAATCATACTTACAGTAATCTGCCTTGGTTAATACCTTCGATATTGGTTACATGCATGATGCATCTATATTTCGTTTTATGTGATCTTCAATGACATATCATAAATAAGAACATCACCTCCTCTCCCTCCTGTGCAGTAGGCATTGTGGAAGCACATAATTCGTGACTAAAATTTACCCGTTTTAGCATTTTGATACATCTCGGTACGAAGAGGACAGTCCCTGCCAACAAAATGACACATCACACATGAAACGAAACGTTAGTATTATTGATGCTGTGATTATACATAGCTGGACTCCGATGTTACATGACTCTGCCGATATAAAATCATTTATTTACATGATGTTCAACTCTCAGAAGTTCCATGCTGGAAAACAATTAATTACAAGAATACAAAAGTGTCAACTCTGAGGCGTACGTGGCCCTTGAAGTAACCTACTCACCGATATATTTCCAAATCATACTTAACTACTAATCACCAATTTGTAATTGATTGAATGAGAAATTAAGTTAACTCCAGTCGTCCACGTAATTCTTCAATTGCTGGGGTTGCATTTATTAGCTACAAAAAGAATAGCATTTACGCAACATGCCAGAAATCATTACAAGTTTAAATACAATTATATTTCCAACATTTAACCTCTTATATCAAAACAGATCTTGCTTTGAGAATGTGTAATTTGTTCCGTCTTGAACTCACCTACACTAAAACAAGGCGACGGTTACATATATATAACAAATCTACACAAGGTTGATAGCATACAGCGATGTAACATAAAACCTGAATACAGTTTTGGTAGGCTTATCGATCATTAAAATTACATGAATGAATAAGTTCTGCGTACATGTTACCACTTCGAATTCGAGTAACGATTTCCAGAGTTAAAGCGGGAACCAACGTAGAAGGTGTACTAAGACAAGTACATACGTAATGTGACATCGGAATATGTAAATCACAAGAAATGTACAAATATTTCTAAAAGTTAAGATTCTTTCCGGAACCACACATAATCAACACTAACGACTTTTTTTACCAACATCAAGTGTGCTACTGCTAACTATCTGAATGCATTTCACTGGAAAGTAGAAAGCACCAACACACAATCGCCCCACAGAGCCCGCGTCCATCCACAGTGAAACTAAAAACTCAACAGACTAAGGGCCTGTTTGGGAATGATAAAATAAGCTCACTTATGGTTTATAAAGCCATAAAAACTTACTAGGGTGTTTGTGTACTCAGCTTATTTGATAACTTATAACTTATAAATTAAGAAAAATGCTAGAGACACAAAATTTGTTCCCAAAATTCTTCACAAATACACATGACAATTCCTGATTCATTGTAATAATAAGTGGACCCCCTGCATTCACACCAACAACACCAATCAAAACATTTCAAATTGTCACATCACCTATGTCATTTCATTTGGTAACAATTTTTTGTACCAAATTTTGTACCTCCGGCACTACTCATAAATTAATAAGTTGAATGTTAGAAATCACCAACATTTTACTTAACTTATCAACTTATTCTTTGATTTCTTTATTTTTTTAATACTTTATATTTTTACTTTTGTGTTTTTAAATATTTTTTAAATTTAAAATGCAAGTGTTGAAATCATTGTATTTAATAATTATTTTTTCAAATTTAATTTAGCAAATTCTTAACTAACTTATAAGTAAATTTATCCAAACATCCGTATAACTTATAAGAATTCATCAACTTATCACTTATAAAGCACTTACTCATTTTAAGCTATAAGTCAACTTTTTTATGATACCCCAAACACACACTAATGATCGTTTTCATTCCTGTTTTCGGGGAAATTTCCGCAACCAAATTCCATATGTCGACCACTGTACGAAATTCAATAAATTTTGTGACAATTTTGTGGAAAAATCGAATTTTTGATCCGTACTTAGCAAAGGATGCCAGACAAAGCTATATTCATTTCCCTTTCTCATACACCTTACAGAAACACGTCATATTCTCAAACTGCAAAACCAATTAGTATTTCTGCATTGTTTGGCTTCCCAATATAGCGGTTACCGTCCTGATATAAATACACGTCACCCCTCTATAGCCCACCATCTGAACAACTTCACTCTTTCCCATCTCATTTCTCATTTCTCATATTCCATCCCACCCCCAAACAACTCCTTATTATTTCCTTTCCATCCCCTTTATAAATTCTCATTTCCCTACCTTTGTCCTTCTCACTCACACCACCTTCTAAATTTTATTTCTTCCCATTTCCAACTTATTTCATTAAAAAAAAAAATGCTTTTATCAGTATTTCTGGCGCTGTTTCTACCTTGCGCAGGCATGAGTGCCGTGTTCTTAGTGTACATATGTTTGCTATGGTATGCTGCAAGCAACGGTTCGAATCAGGAGTTCAGGTTAGCTGAAAAGCCAACTTCGGGGAAAGGTTTGTCAGCTGCGGAGCTGGACAAACTTCCGAAAATGACTGGAAAAGACTTGGTTATGGGGAGCGAATGCGCGGTTTGTTTAGATAACATTGCTGATGATCATCAGGCACGGCTAGTCCCGGGTTGTAATCATGGTTTTCATATACAATGTGCTGATACATGGCTGTCGAAAAACTCTGTTTGCCCTGTTTGTAGGGGAAAACTTCATCCCGAACTCTTCCACTCCTCGGAAGCCAGTCCATGCTGATTTTCAGACAACAGAATCATCCTATTCCGTTACCTCTGCTTGCACTACACATGTTAAGCTTGTTTCAGCTTTTTCTTTGGTGTACTAGCTAGTTTCACATGTAAATTAATGGTATTGCTGTACATACATATATTTAAACCTTTACATTAGACTTGTTTTTTATTTGACTAATGTTGTGAAGAAGAACTTACAACAAGAAAAGGGAATTTATGGATATCTTGAATTTAATGAACCATAAAAAACAGCTGCAGGAATTAATTGATCATCATCGATTGAATACAAAACATAGGTGAAGGAACGGTGTAAAATTTTCCACTTTGCAGTAGGGCAGGACTGCTGATTCTTCAGCAGCTGCAAGCCTGCAACACCATGTTCCAGGTTCGCATCAACATATTATGGGTCTGTTCGGCAACGGACATTTATGACTTATAAACTCGTAAGAGTTTGAGCTCATGGGGTGTTTGTCAACCTAACTGTAATATCTCCTAATTTTTAGGAAAAAAAAGGATTAAAATTTGATATAGATTAAGATTTAAAATTAAATTAGACTAACGGGCTAAAGTTTGGATCGGATTTGAACAAGGGTAAGTAGTAGATTTAGAATTAGGGTTTTGTATCGTTATATAAACAATATGTTCTCCTTCCTCGTCTTTTTAGTTAAAATTCGTAGGTCTTTTTTTATTAGAAATCAGCTGTTTTGTAAAATTCGTATTTAATTCATCTCAAGTCGGAATTTGATGATTATGTACTTTTCGGAAAGCTCTTTCAATTTTCTACAACTTTTGTTTCACGGTGTTTTTCCATATTATGCTCTAAACGGTTCTTAAAATCATAAAATACAAACAGATCTTGTTTTTCAGTTTCTGTTCAAATTCAGCGGACGTTTTATTCAATTCCCGATTAGTTATAAGTCCGATTCTGATGAGTCATATCTTTTCAGAAAGGTATTTTCGTTCTCTAAAACTTTCATCCTTTGAGTTTTTTCAGAAACCGTCGTTTAGAGGATAATAAATGCTAAATACATTTCTGGTCAGAATTGGGTACATGCTCTAGGATGATTTGATTCTTGATTTTTCGCGTTGAGGTAAGTTTCCGATTGATTTTTCTAGTGTTTTTCGAAACTATGTGTGTGTGTGTTTTGATTATATAAACTTGGGCTTAGTGATGATATATTTTGAAGTGATGTGTATTATTTGATATGTGTTATGTGTAAGCAATAGTCTTGAGAATCATATTTGTGTCATGATTTGTGAAAATATCGAATAAGAATAAGGACCGAGTCACCGGGTTATAGTGACAGTTTTCTGAAAATTTAGAACCGTTATCACCGGGTTGTAGTGGTCGTGGCATGAATTATGGGTTTCAGGTTATTGTTGTTATGTGGTGTCATATCGTATATATCGAATAAGAATAAGAATATGTGAATTGAAAGTTATGTATTGTGTATCGTTATTGTATCGTATTGAATATCGTATTATCTTGTATGTATACATGTTATTTGCCCGACTAGTTGGATCGATTGATTTCTTGCTGGGTTGTATAACTCATTCCTTACAATTTTCAGGTTTGGTGTAACTCAAGTGGGATAACATTCGAGTTCGAGGATCTTAGGTTTGGATAGTTTGGATTGTCATCGTTAGCTGCGCTTTTGTAATAGTTATCTTTGTATAGAATTTTTGTCACGCTTCCGTCTATCATTGTCATTGTATAGTATTTTATTTTTAGTTTTGATTTATATTTAATAGTCCGAAAAGTCGGATTGTTACACTAACTGATCTCAACTTATAACTTATATATTGATAAGTTGAATGTTAACAATGGAGTGAGTTCCCTGTAGTAATGTTTTATACGTTACTACAAATGTATACTATAAAACAATTTGGGGATCCTAATTCGCTAATATTAAAATACCACTTTGGTGATTTGACGTATTATATATGAAAGTTTATCAATGAACAATGAGTAGATCAACATATTATATTAAAGGTTCACGGTAATGCATCGTCCTTTGTTCCAGTATTATCTCCACTTCCCTCGTGATAAGGTTGTACCTGCATAGTTGCATTACCCTATTACTCCATTTATTTATTTTTGAAGTATATACTTGTAGAAAAACGGAATCTCAAGTTAATTTTAGAATTTTTTTTAGAAAACAAGTATTTTTAGTTTAAATTTTAATAATAATTTTATGAATATATATATATAATATTCTGAAATTACAATAGCATTCTCGTATATTAATTTGAGATTTGAGCATAAACTCAAAAAATTTACCTGAGGTAGATCCGAGGATTCTCAAACTCATACTTCTATAAGATACTATTACCGTTCATAAGATACTTTCCACATACAGATTTTTTAAATGCAAAATTAGGGGCTAACCCGAGTTATATGTGGAGGAGCATTTTGGAGGCTCAAGATGTAATTAAACAAGGGTGTCGTAAAAGGATTGGGGATGGGCAATGCACTAATATTTGGGAGGTTCCGTGGTTACCGTGTCGAGCAAATGGATATTTGACGTCAACTGCTTATCCTGAATTAAAAGAAGCACTAGTTGAGAATCTTATGGAAGTAGGGGAAAGTAAATGGGACGAAGCTGTTTTATTGGATATTCTGAACGACAGAGATATGCAGTTAGTCAAGAAGATTCCTATTCTTATGATTAAACGACCTGATTCTTGGTTCTGGATATTAGAAGATTCAGGGTTGTTCACTGTGAAAATTTGTTATAGGCAAATAATGGGAGAGCAATCATGGACGAATGCAGGTTTCTGGAAGAAGCTCTGGTCACTTGAGCTGCCAGGTAAAATCATAAGCTTTATGTGGCGTGTGTGTCGAATGTGTTTACCTACAGCTGTTAATTTACTAAAGAAAAGGGTGGAAATTAGCTCGGTTTGTACGTGGTGTTTATGTCGACAAGAGGATGAGATACATGTCCTATTCGACTGCTCATTTGCAAGATCTGTTTGGACAAGTTTAGGTATGCAGGAGCTTATTCCAGGGGACCAAGGGGAGCAAATTGTAGGGAAGATGCAGCAAATCTTTAATGCATACACGAGAGATAAGCTAGCATGGGTGGCTATTGTGTGCTGGAGTCTGTGGAATCGTAGGAATAAATGGCTGTGGGATAAGGTGAGTATGTCTGAGTTCGGGGTTCAGTCAACTGCATCAAGCATGCTTAATGAATGGAGGAAATGTCAGCAAGAAAAGAAGGTATGTAAACCAGGTAGTATGTCGAGTGTTAGGAGGTGGAATCCCCCACCCCAGGGATGGGTTAAAATTAATGTTGATGCTGCTACATTCACAGAATCTGGGAGTGATGGAATAGGCTGTGTAGTTCGAAATGAGAATGTAGAATTTCTTTGTGCTCGAAGTCAGAAGATTGAAGCTCAGTTACATCCGAGAGAAGCAGAGGCTGAGGGATTAAAACAAGCTTTGGCATGGGCGATGGCATTGGGGCTCAAAAACTGTATCTTTGAGACGGATGCAAAGGTAGTTGTGGATGCTGTTAAGGTGGTTGCAGGGCGTGCATTTTTCCATACTATCGTTTTAGATTGTGTTGATTTATTAAAGCACTTTGATAATGTGCTTGTTGAGTTTGTTCACAGGTCTGCGAATGCAGTTGCCCATACATTAGCTAGGGCTACTCATTCTATGTCAGGCATTCAGGAGTGGATGAATATCGCTCCGAATTTTATTTCTGATGTACTGATTATTGATTCGACTTAATGAGAAGCAAGTACGTTTATGTCAAAAAAAAAAAAGAGATTTGTAAGAAATAAATGTGAAAAAAAAAATCATTTTTGTTTGGACGTAAATTTTCTACCTAACCAATTGATCATTTAGCAAATTTGAATAAAAATAAATTTAATGAATAAAATATCTGAATGATTTATCAATCTAAATTCTTAATGAATAATATTATTTGGTACTTAAATTAACAAAATGTCTGAATAATGTAAAATTTTCTATTTTTTAAAAATAATATATTACAAACTATTTGAATAAAAATAATAATAATTATCACTACGTTGCAAGTAGTTCAAACAATAATAGTAAATATCTAATTGATTTCATTTAAGATCAAAAGATAATTTTCAAAGAAATACAAAATTGTTATAACAAAAATATAAACAACTTTTAATGCTAAAGAATATAATATTATGTTAAACTAAAATATATATCAATCAATACTATTATATAATAGACGAAACATTAAAAATTTGGTTGGTCGGTATGGTACATTGTGATTTTACTTAATTGTCCTTAACTGTATTTCGTGTTTTTACTTAATTAACCTTACTTATTTATAGAAATATATTATTAAATAATAATATTACATATTTATAACCAATTACCTTTTTTTCCTAAAATACCTTATTTTTTCTAATAAATTCTCCTACTTTTTCAAACATGGCAATTACCTTTTTAAACTAAAACATGTTATTTTTTCTATTTTTCCTCACTAAAACCCCTCAATTTCCAAAAATATCACGGACAAACATTTAGTTATTTATTTGTAAACCTATAATATTATAATAATTTTTTAAAAGTTTATCTACTTTAACATGCCTACTTATTTTTCTTAACAAATGCAATCACTGAGAATATTAAAATATAAATAATCAAATATCTATTTATAATCAATTACTCTAAAACACATTATCGATTTTTTTTAACAAAGTCATTTCTTTTCTAAATATATCACGGGAAATTGTCTTTTTCAATTTATTTTTTCTATTTTTCTCACTAAAATTCATTTTTTTCCCAAAAATATCACAGGAAACTCTTTAATTATTTATTTTAAAACGAATTTAAATACTTTTAATTATTAAATTTTAAAACCTCATTTTCCAAAAATATCACGGGCATTTACCTTTTTAAACTAAATATATGTTACATTTTTTTTTAAAATTTTAAAATCTGTTTTAATATTTTTAATTAATTAAAAATATTTAGCTATTTTAACATGTCTACTTATTTTTTTAACAAATACAATTAATAAAATATGAAAAATATAATAATCAAATAACAATTAACAATTTGTGCATCGCACAGGTTTTAAGCTAGTACTATTATATAATAGACGAAACATTAAAAGTTTGGTTGGTCGGTATGGTACGTTATGATTTTACTTAATTGCTCTTAACTGTATTTCGTGTTTTTATTTAATTAACCTTACTTATTTATAAAAATATGTTATTAAATAATAATATTACATATTTATGATCAATTACCTTTTTTCCCTAAAATACATTATTTTTTCCAACAAATTCCCCTACTTTTTCAAACATGACAATTACCTTTTTTAACTAAAACATGTTAGTATTTCTATTTTTTCTTACTAAAACTCCTCATTTTCCAAAAATATCACGCCGTTCTGTAATCCCAAACAGCTTCATCAAGCTTCAATGACCAATCCTTCCTTGAAGGATTTACCACTTTCTCTAGAATGCGCTTGATTTCCTTGTTAGAAACCTCTGTTTGGCCATTTGTTTGAGGGTGATAAGCAGTAGCAACACGATGATGGATCTTATACCTAGCCATTAAGGCTGTGAACTTGCGGTTACAAAAGTGCGTACTCTCATCACTGATGATTACCCTTGGAGTTCCAAAACGTGTGAAAATTTGCTTATGCAGAAAACTCAGCACCACTTTAGCATCATTGGTCGGTAAAGCCTTTACCTCGACCCATTTAGAAACGTAGTCCACCGCTAACAGTATGTACTGATTATTGCATGAAGAAACAAACGTTCCCATGAAATCGATTCCCCAAACATCGAAAATCTCCACTTCAAGCAGCATATTAAGAGGCATTTCGTTCCTCCTAGAGATATTACCAACCCTTTGGCATCGATCACATCTCAACACAAACTGGTGCGCATCTTTAAACAGAGTTGGCCAATAAAATCCTGCCTGAAGTACTCGAGTAGCTGTCTTCTCTCCACCATAATGACCTCCATAAGTGGTGGAATGGTAATCTCGCAAAACACCCTCAGTTTCACTATATGGAATGCATCGTCTTATTATCTGATCCGCTCCCTTCCTGAATAAGAATGGCTCGTCCCAATGGTACCACTTCACATCATGTAGAAACTTCTTCCTTTGAGCATAAGAGAATTCAGCAGGGATGACATTACTCACAAGATAGTTCACAATATCTGCAAACCATGGTTCTTCATCTTGCACCCCAAAAAGTTGCGCATCAGGAAAAGATTCATTGATTAGAGTTTTATCCCCTGAATTCTTACCGTGATCTTCCAAACGTGACAAATGATCCGCTACCTGGTTTTCTGTACCTTTTCTGTCCTTAATTTCCAAATCGAATTCTTGAAGCAAAAGAACCCACCGAATCAACCGAGGTTTTGAATCTTTTTTCAAAATCAGATATCGAATTGCTGCATGATCAGTATAGACTATCCTTCGTCCCAAGCAAATACGATCTGAATTTCTCAAAACTGTAAACAACTGCCAAGAGCTCCTTCTCCGTAGTAGTGTAGTTCAGTTGTGCATCATTGAGGGTTTTGCTAGCATAGTAGATCACATGAAACACTTTGTTCTTTCTTTGACCAAGAACAGCTCCCACAGCATAGTCACTAGCATCACACATCAACTCAAACGGTTCACTCCAATCAGGTGCAGTAATAATAGGTGTTGTAGTCAACTTCTTCTTCAAAAGCTCGAAAGCAGCTAAACAATCTTCATCAAACTTGAAAGAAACATCCTTTTCCAACAAATTACATAAAGGTTTAGAGATTTTGGCAAAGTCTTGAATGAATCGCCGATAGAAACCCGCATGACCAAGAAAACTGCGAATTCCCTTAACTGAGATTGGTGGAGGAAGATTTTCAATCGTCTCCAATTTGGCCTTATCCACTTCAAGCCCCTTGCTAGATACCTTATGCCCAAGAATAATTCCTTCTTGCACCATGAAGTGACATTTTTCCCAGTTGAGCACCAAATTGGTCTCAACGCACCTTTTCAGCACCATGCCAAGATTCTGTAAGCACTCATCATACGAAGTTCCAAAAACTGAGAAGTCATCCATGAACACCTCCACATTTCTGCCAATCATATCTGAGAAAATGGCCATCATACACCTCTGAAAGGTGGCATGTGCACCACATAGTCCGAAAGAAACGCGACGGAATGCAAAAGTGCCAAAAGGACACGTGAATGTGGTCTTCTCCTGATCTTCTGGAGCAATGCAGATCTGATTGTAACCTGAATAACCATATAAAAGGCAATAGAACTCATGGCCAACCAACCTGTCTAGCATCTGATCAATGAATGGAAGAGGGAAGTGATCTTTTTTGGTGGCTTTATTCAGCTTTCGGTAGTCCATGCAAATTCTCCACCCTGTAACTGTACGAGTAGGGATAAGCTCATTCTTCTCGTTAGAAACTATTGTCATGCCTCCTTTCTTAGGCACACATTGCACTGGACTAACCCATGAGCTGTCTGAAATAGGATAGTTGATTCCTGGATCCAACCACTTAAGAATTTCTTTCTTCACAACCTCTTTCATGATAGGATTAAGCCGCCTATGAGGATCCACCGTTGGTTTACTTCCCGGTTCTAGCGGAATTTTATGCATACAATACGAAGGGCTGATTCCCTTGATATCCGCTATGGTCCATCCAATTGCTGATTTGAACTCTCTCAGAATCCGTAAAAGTTTTTCCTCTTCACCACCTGACAAGTTAGATGCAATAATCACTGGTAACGTAGATGCATCACCTAAAAAAGCATACCTTAAGTGCTCCGGTAGTGGTTTGAGTTCAAGTGTAGGAGCTTCTTCAATCGATGGTTTGAGACGCTCCTGAGATTTCTTCAGCTCTGTTATGCCAAGAGAATCGAATGGCATGTCAATCTTCCTTTTCCAAGGAGATGCATTCAAGTATTGCAATTGCTCTTCTCTTTCTTCATCTTCCGTCTCAGAATCCCCTATCAGTACCTTCTCCAAAGTATCTGACTTAAGCAATTGCTCAAGCTCCGTGTATACTGCAGACTCAACCAGATCCACTGAAAAGCATTCTTCTTCCTCTGTAGGCAATTTCATTGCATTGAAGACATTGAAGGTGACATTCTGGTCATGTACCCTCATTGTGAGCTCTCCTTTCTACACGTCGATCAAAGTTTGTCCAGTAGCCAAGAACGGTCTTCCCAAGATAATCAGAATCCTCTTATCCTCCTCGAAGTCAAGAATAACAAAATCAGCAGGGAAGATAAACTTATCCACCTTAACCAAGACATCCTCTACTATACCTCTAGGATATGTGACAGACCTGTCAGCCAGCTGTAAGGACATAGTAGTAGGTTTAGGCTCCGGCAGCCCAAGTTGCATGAAGACAGACAATGACATCAAATTAATACTAGCTCCCAAGTCACACAAGCACTTGTTCAAAGATAGGTTGCCGATACTGCACGGTATGGAGAAACTCCCTGGATCCTTCAGTTTATGAGGTAACTTCTGCTGTAGAATAGCACTACATTCTTCTGTTAGAGCGACGGTTTCCAACTCCTCGAGTTTCAACTTCCGAGATAGAATACCCTTCATGAACTTTGCGTAGCTCGGCATTTGTTCTAAAGCTTCCGCAAAAGGTATATTGATCTGCAACTTCTTGAAAACCTCCAGAAATTTAGCAAACTGCTTATCCAACTTCTGCTTCTGAAGACGTTTAGGGAATGGCGGAGGAGGATAGACTTCCTTGCTCTCTGTAGCTTGCTTCTGAATAGGTTTCTCAGTGGAATGGTCATTTTTCTCTGCATCGTTTCCCCCCTGACTAGCTTTTTCTTCATTTTTTTCCACTTCTGGCAGAAGGTCAGGCGCGGGCGCGCTATGAACAGTGCGGGCGCGCCCTAGGTACTGTTCACTTTTCAAATTTTCTTCGTTTTGCGTTGTTTCTGAGTTCTGATCATTCGTAACCCTTCCAGATCGCAAGGTAACTGCTTTTACATGTTCCTTGACCTCCCGTTTGCCTGGATTAGCTTCCGTATCACTAGGGAGAGTTCCCTGTGGTCTATTCAACAACGCATTAGCAATTTGACCGATTTGATTCTCCAGAGTTTTGATGGAAACAGCTTGGCTTTTGCACATTAGCCTCAATTCCTCTAATTCAGATTTTTCATTAGACGACTGACCAACATTGCCTTGAGATGGTTGTTGAAAACCTGGTGGTCGGTACAGTTGCCTTGGAGCATACTGCTGCTGAAAACCAAAAGAATTGAATGGTTTAGCTCCATATTGCTGACCTTGAAACTGCTGATATGGCTGTTGTGGTTGTTGCATACCACCCTGATTGTTACTCCAACTGAAATTCGGATGATTCCTGTTATTTGGATGATAGGTGTTAGGCACTGGCTGCTGTGGTCTCTGGAAATTGCTCACAAACTGCGCCGATTCATTAGATATCGCACATTGAGTCGTGTCATGTGCACCTGCACATAGCTCACAAACACTAGCCACCTGCTGAACTCCATAGTTTGTCAAAGAATCGACCTTCATAGACAGAGCCTTTAACTGAGCTGCTATTGCCGTAGCTGCATCCACTTCCAGAATTCCTGCTACCTTACCTTGTGATAACCTCTGAGTTGGATTCTGGTATTCATTAGCAGCCATCATCTCAATTAGATCATAAGCTTCCTCATAGCTTTTAGCCCAAAGAGCTCCACCTGATGTCGCATCAAGCATTGGTCGTGATTGACCACCCAGACCATTATAGAAACAATTGATCACCATCCAATCAGGCATTCTATGATGAGGACACTTCCTAAGCATCTCCTTGTAACGCTCCCAAGCTTCACATAAAGTTTCCCCTGAATGTTGTGCAAACTGAGTAAGCGCATTCCTGATTGCAGCTGTTTTAGTCATAGGGAAGAATTTAGTGAGAAATTTCTGAGCAAGATCCTCCCATGTAGCAATAGAACCTGCTGGTAGATAGTGCAACCAGCCCTTAGCTTTATCCCTCAGAGAAAATGGGAAAAGTCTCAGCTTCACAGCAGCTTCTGACACTCCGTTGAACTTGAAGGTGTCGCAAATCTCGATGAAATCCCTAATATGCATATTAGGATCTTCCGTCGGAGCACCCCCAAACTGAACTGAATTATGCACCATCTGAATGGTGCCAGGCTTGATTTCAAAAGTATTAGCTGCAATGGCTGGCCTGACAATGCTAGATTGGATGTCATTGATTTTCGGCTGAGAATAGTCCTTTAAAGCCTTCGTTTCTGTTGCTGGTTCTCCCATAACTAGATTCAATTCAAGTTCTTCTTTCCGAGATTGAGAACGTGTTCGCATACACGCTCGCTAGAATACCTGAAACTCACCAAACAAAGCAAAATTGATGAGAATAATCCGAGTCAGTGAACTTTAACGACCACTGATGACAAGCACATAAACTATATATATAACACCGAGTCCCCGTCAGCGGCGCCAAAAACTTGTTCGCACAAAATCACGCAAGCGTACGCGGTCACAAGTAATATATGAATAAGTAGAGTTCGTTCCCACAGAGACTGGTTTACTACAGTTATGCACTTATGCAACAATGTATGGCTATTGTTCAATGCTAAGATAAGTATCAAATTTGATTTGTGATTAACTAAATTAACTAATCAAATTACCAAGACTATAATTAACTAAGGAATTTACTGTCGAATTACTTATGAGAATAAAACATGGGATCCTAACTTCATTAAATACTTCATCTAGAGTCTTTTGTCTTTAATCAATGTATGTGACGGTTGTGACAACTAATCGGATAACACGAAATCAGTACACGCTACCTTTCAGTATACGTATACCAAACCACTCAAACATCCACAAAAGAGATAGAAGTTGAGCAGACACCAATTATGCTTAGACCCTATATGTCTATAAGATTTGAAAACATAACGGTTTAATGAGCAGGTTATCCATTCAGATTACATAGGGCAGGTAAGATGGTTAAAATTACCTACGAATCATGCATGACAAACATACATAAACCTATGCTAGCATAGTAAGTTCTAAACCTCTATATCCACTTTCGCAATCAATAGAGATTAACAAACAACTTAGATGTTAGCTACGCATCCAAGAAGAATAAGCACAACCAAACTAGGAAATCAATTAGCCATCACACACACATCTTTAAAACAATTAACTACTAAAATCCATAAATAAATCCGTTAGAATCCCACGACAATGATTAGTTCATAATCGAACCGTTCATCATCGTGGGTTCTGATGAAAACATGATAATAAATATGTCTGGAATACTAATAAAAAGAGTACTAGTAATAAGGTTTATGAAAAACAACTCTAACGAGAATCCAAAGTATCGTCTAATTAGAAGAATACAAAGATAAGATGAAACTAGATATTCGTAATCAGCCGTCTTCTCGTTCTCCTTGCCGGTGGATGGATATGTATGTATGTTTTTCAATATATGTCTCTGAAATCGTCCACCAATTGTTTATATAGGCTCTTTTGTTGATTGGTCTTCTGTGGTTTCCTTATTAGAACAGAATTTGACTTCTTCAACAATCCACCAGGCGCGGGCGCGCTTCCAAGGGCGCGGGAGCGCTTCAACAAAATTCAACTAGGCGCGGGCGCGCTTCCTAGGGCGCGGGCGCGCTTGAGCCTCTGTCAGATTTCTTCAAAACTCATTTCTTGACTTTTCCTCGCACTCTCACGTCCCGTAACTCCTAGGCTTTCACAAGGATGCTCAATCACCACCGTATAATCAAGATAGCTCTGAAACTCTGCTAATTACTAAGCTCTGCACATTCCAACTCAAAACACATTAAAAACACCAAGTACTTGAACACAAACAGTCAATTTAAGCCGATTTGAAGCATTCCAATTAGATATAAAATCCACTTATCACCCATTCCTTGTTGGGAACTTAATTTTCAGATGATAAGATGAGGCAACAGCCTTAAACGCGTGAAGACCCGTCCTTCCCAGGATCGCATTATAGGTTGAAGTTGCATTTATAACTATGAAGTTCAACATCTGAGTAGACTTATTTGGGGAGTTGGATTGTGCCTTCCACCTTCGATTCTACTCCATTGAATCCATATATGGTAATATTTGAGGGTGTCAACTAAGAGTCAGTATAGCCCATCTTGATAAAAGCATCATGGAACAAGATGTCCACTGACGCTTCATTGTCAACCAGAACTCTCTTTGTTTCAGAATTGCCTATCACAGGTACGATGACTAAGGGATCATCGTGGAGAAATTTCACTCCTTCCATGTCAGAATCATCAAAACCTATAGATATTTCTGTTCTGGCACATTTCGGTGCTTCTCCAACTACGGTCATTACCTCTCGGGCATAGGCTTTCCTTGAGTTTTGGGAGGACCCAGCAGCAGTTGGTCCTCTGAATATCATGTTGATGACTGGCCCTCGGGGCTTTGGATTACGATCTTGATCGTTGTCCCTTCTGTCATAATCCTTCCTTTCATATTTTCCCCTTTGACTTCCTTGATTTCCATCCTTAGTGAATTTATTGAGCTTTCCTCTTTGTATCAGAAACTCGATCTCATCTTTCAATTGTCTGCAATCATCTGTGTCGTGACCAACTTCCTTTTGGAACCGATATAATTGGTTTTGATTCCGCTTAGACATATCAGTCCTTAGTGGCTTCGGCCATCGGAGATCCTCCTCTGCTATTTCCATCAGAATTTGGCTACTGGGAGTTTAATCTTGCATACTCCGTAAAATTTGGCCCAAAATTGTTCCTCTTGGGTGGAGAATCAGAATCCTTTGACGTTCTAGGAAAATTTTCCTTGACGTCGTACTCCTGGGTTTCCTTTCTTTTCTTTGAATTTCCACTGCCACCGGCAGTGGGCTCATACTTTCTCATGCTTTCTTCAGCCTTGATGTACTTCCCGGCTCTGTCTTGGAGCTTCAGCATGCTCTCGGGTGGATGTTTTACCAATGATCTTTTGAAGTGATCATTAGTGGTTCCTTGCTGCAGGGCTATCATAACTACTTTGTCCTCCAAGTCCGGGACTTTCAGAGCCTCCCGGGTGAATCGGTTGATATAATCCCTTAAAGCTTCATTCTTTACTTTCTAAATTCCCATGAGTGATGTAGAACTTTTCTCATACACCCTTCCACTAACAAATTGGTTGATGAACGCTTTGCTTAGTTCCTTAAAAGACCCAATAGAGTTGGGAGGAAGACGGCTATACCAACGTTGGGCCATGCCTGCCAAGGTTTGTAGAAATGCCCTGCACTAGACAACATCATTGGTTGGCTGCAACAGTAGTGCATTGGAGAATGTTCTTACATGATTAGCGGGATCTCCCATTCCATCATAAGCTTTAATCGTTGGCTTGTTGAATTTCCTAGATATGGTAGATTTCATGATGACTTGAGTAAATGGTGGCGTAGGATCGTCAGGATCTCCTAGGGGCAACAAAACACTAGGATCGCCCCTTGGGGCAACAAAACACTAGGATCGCCCCTTGGGGCTTCAGTCCTCTTGGTTCTTCTCGGTGTTGGGTCCAAGTTGATTATCGGGACTCTTCCAGTTGCTTGGCTTTTGGATTTGGCAACCTCCTCTTAAACTAGTAGTTTCTTGAGTCTTGCAGCCTCTGCCTCGTGGGTCGCAATCTTTTCCTTAGTAGTTTGGGGTTGTTCCCGATTTGTTTGGGAAGAACGTCTCCTCATTGGGGCAACATCCCTCTCTTCTCCAAATGAATAATTCTCGTCCTCAGTATAGGGACCCGAGTAGTCTTGAATCAGAGGGGTCCTTCGAGTTTGAGTTTTTTGGTTTTGGGGTCCCAGACCTTGTATGTAAGGGGGAACATATGCTTCATGGTAAGTGGGGTTGAGACCACTGCTACCCATTGTGAGTCGAGGAGGCATGCCATAGTTTGGCATCCCAAGAGTTTGAGTTGCGTATTGGGGAAGATCCGTAGTATGGAGTTGAAGGCCACTTGGTGCATTCATGAGCAGTGGGGATGTCGTGATTGGTTGCTGGTGAGTGATCTCTTGTGAATTAGGTCCATGAACGACCATTTGTAGGGGATTCGTACCTTCAACCGAAATTGAGATTTCCGGTCCTTGAGTGGTGGTGAGGGGGATATTCGCCCCTTGAATGCCAATAGTTGGCGGTGGTTGATTTCCGTGAGCATCAGCCTCAGAGGTGATAGGAAGCTCCTCAGAAGTTTGAGTATCTCGAGTTGTTCTTCCTGTGTTTGCCACGGTTGATGTTGTCTTCCCACATACGGTGCCAAATGTTATGGAATAAAAACTGTGCTTGCGAATTTAATGCTAGGGTTAGAGAGCTTCGGGGTTTAATGTATGTTCTCCTGTTTCGTGACTAAATCGGTCCTCATAAGATGCCTACGTATCTCAATCAATGCTGAAAATCAAGCCAAAAAACGTAGTTCTTGGTGTTGCCCTCAGGGCTATGGCGGCATGGGCACACCAAGGACGTAGTGACTTGTATGCCCTTATTCGAGGATGAAGCCAAAAACGTTGTAGATGACGTATGTAGTTGTGTCTAAAACGTCGTTCTAAGATGATGGGTCAGACCCTTTATATAGGCGTTTAGAAGCCTAATGGATAAGTATTGATTTCCTTGAAGGATAAATCTTATCCTTGACGGTGGATAAGTATTATCACTTTCTTGAAGGATAAATCTTATCTTTGACAGTGGATAAGTATTATCACTTCCTTGAATGATAAGTCTTATCTTTGACGGTGGATAAGTATTATCACTTCCTTAAAGGATATGTGATAAGTGGATTTTATATCTACTTGGAACGCTTCGTATCGGCTTAAATTGATCGCTCACACTCAAGTATTTGGTGTGTTTAATGTGTTTTTAGCTAGAATGTGCAGAGCTACAGATGGATGCAGAAATGTGAGGATTCATGTATCTATGGTGGTTATGTGCTCAAGAAGAGAAGTCCATGCAGTAAGGGAGTTGGAAGCACAAAGAAACGGAAAGAAAATAGTTTGCTGAATTATGAATAGTAGCACTGTTCATGGCACTGTTCATGGCACTGTTCATAGCGTGCCCGCACTGTTCATAGCGCGCCCGCGCCTGAAAAATGCTGGAAAATGCAATTCTGATTCTGAAAAGGAAACCAGCAGAAGACCAGTCAACCCTCAGGCCTATATAAACTAATGGTGGACGATTTCTGAGAGATATATTGAGTTACATACATACATATTCATCCACCGGTGAGGAGAACAAGAAGACGGCTGATTACGAAGATCTACTTTTCATCTTATCTTTGTATTCTTCTAATTAGGCGATACTTTGGATTCTCGTTTGTTCTTTCATAAACCCTAGCACTTTTATTCAGTATTCTAGACTTATTATTATCATGTTTTCATCAGAACCCACGATGATGAACGGTTCTATTATGAACTAATCGTTGTCGTGGGGTTCTAACGGATTTATTTATGGATTTTAGTAGTTAATTGTTTTAAAGATGTGTGTGTGATGGCTAATTGATATCCTAGTTTGGTTGTGCTTATTCTTCTTGGATGCGTAGCTAACATCTAAGTTGTTTGTTAATCTCTATTGATTGCGAAAGTGGATATAGAGGTTTAGAACTTGCCATGCTAGCATAGGTTTGTGTATGTTTGTCATGCATGATTCGTAGGTGATTTTAACCATCTTACCTGCCCTATGTAATCTGAATGGATAACTTGCTCGTTAAACCGTTATGTTTTCAAATCTTATAGACATATAGGGTCTAAGCATAATTGGTGTCTGCTTAACTTCTATCTCTTTTGTGGATGTTTGAGTGGTTTGGTATACGTATACTGAAAGGTAGCGTGTACTGATTTCGTGTTATCCGATTAGTTATCACAACCGTCACATGCACTGATTAAAGACAAAAGGCTCTAGATGAAGTATTTAATGAAGTTAGGATCCCATGTTTTATTCTCATAAGTAATTCAACAGCAATCTCTTTAGTTAATTATAATCTTGTTACGTCGATTAGTTAATTTAGTTAATCAAAACACAACTTTGACACTTGTCTTAGCATTGAACAATAGCCATACATTGTTGCATAAGTGCATAACTATAGTAACCAAAGCAGTCTCTGTGGGAACGAACTCTACTTATTCTTATATTACTTGTGACCGCGTACGCTTGCGTGATTTTGTGCGAACAAGTTTTTGGCGCCGCTGCCGGGGACTCGGTGTTATATATATAGTTTATGTGTTTGTCATCAGTGGTCGTTAAAGTTCACTAACTCGGATTATTCTCATCAATTTTACTTTGTTTGGTGTGTTTCGGTTACTTTATTGAGCGTGTATACGAACACGTTCTCAATCTCGTAAGGAATCACTTGAATTGAATCTAGTTATGGGAGAACCAACAACAGAAACGAAGACTTTGAAGGACTATTCTCAGCCAAAAATCAATGACATTCAATCTAGTATTGTCAGGCCTGCCATTGCAGCTAATACTTTTGAAATCAAGCCTGGCACGATTCAGATGGTGCAGAATTCAGTTCAGTTTGGGGGTGCTCTGACGGAAGATCCTAATATGCATATTAGGGATTTCATCGAGATTTGCGACACCTTCAAGTTTAACGGAGTGTCAGAAGATGCTGTGAAATTGAGACTTTTCCCATTTTCTCTGAGGGATAAAGCTAAAGGCTGGTTGCACTCTCTACCAGCAGGTTCTATTGCTACATGGGAGGATCTTGCTCAGAAGTTTCTCACTAAATTCTTCCCTATGGCTAAAACAGCTGCAATCAGGAATGCTCTTACTCAGTTTGCACAGCATTCTGGAGAAACTTTATGTGAAGCTTGGGAGCGTTACAAGGAGATGCTTAGGAAGTGTCCTCATCATGGAATGCCTGACTGGATGGTGATCAATTGTTTCTATAATGGTCTGGGAGGTCAATCTCGACCAATGCTTGATGCAGCATCAGGTGGGGCTTTGTGGGCTAAAAGCTACGATGAAGCTTATGAACTTATTGAGATGATGGCTGCTAATGAATACCAGAATCCAACTCAGAGGTTATCACAAGGCAAAGTAGCAGGAGTTCTGGAAGTGGATGCAGCTACGGCAATGGTAGCACAACTAAAGGCTCTGTCTATGAAGGTTGATTCTTTGACTAACTATGGAGTTCAGCAGGTGGCTAGTGTTTGTGAGCTATGTGCCGGTGCACATGACACGACTCAATGTGCGATATCTAATGAATCGGCGCAGTTTGTGAGTAATTTCCAGAGACCACAACAGCCAGTGCCTAACACCTATCATCCGAATAACAGGAACCATCCAAATTTCAGCTGGAGTAACAATCAGGGTGGTCAGCAACAACCACAACAACAGTATCAGCAGTATCAAGGTCAGCAATATGGAGCTAAACCATTCAACTCTTCTAGTTTTCAGCAGCAGTATACTCCAAGGCAACCATATCAACCACCAGGTTTTCAACAACCATCTCAGGGAAGTGCTGGGCAATCATCTAATGAAAAATCTGAATTGGAGGAATTGAGGCTAATGTGCAAGAGCCAAGTTGTTTCAATCAAGACTCTGGAAAATCAAATCGGTCAGATTGCCAATGCCTTGCTGAATAGATCACAGGGAACTCTCCCTTGTGATACAGAAGCTAATCTAGGCAAAAGAGAGGTCAAGGAACATGTAAAAGCAGTTACCTTGCGATCTGGAAGGGTTACGAATGATCAGAACTCAGAAACAGCGCAAAACAGAAATTTTTTGAAAATCCAACAGAATGAGGAGCGCGCCCGCGCCCTAGGGAGCGTGGCCGCGCCTGACCTTCTGCCAGAAGTGGAGAAAAATGAAGAAAAAGCTAGTCAGGGGGGAAACGATGCGGAGAAAAATGACCATTCTACTGAGAAACCTATTCTGAAGCAAGCTACGGAGACCAAGGAAGTCTATCCTCCTCCGCCATTCCCTAAACGTCTTCAGAAGCAGAAGTTGGATAAGCAGTTTGCTAAGTTCCTTGAAGTTTTCAAGAAGTTGCAGATCAATATACCTTTTGCGGAAGCTCTAGAACAAATGCCGAGCTACGCGAAGTTCATGAAGGGTATTCTATCTAGGAAGTTGAAACTCGAGGAGTTGGAAACCGTTGCTCTGACAGAAGAATACAGTGCTATTCTACAGCAGAAGTTGCCTCCAAAACTCAGGGATCCAGGAAGTTTCACCATACCGTGCACTATCGGCAATCTATCTTTCAACAAGTGCTTGTGTGACTTGGGAGCTAGTATTAATCTGATGTCGTTGTCTATCTTCATGCAACTTGGGCTTCCTGAGCCTAAACCTACAAACATGTCCTTACAGCTGGCTGATCGGTCGATCTCATATCCAAGGGGCATAGTGGAGGATGTTTTGGTTAGAGTGGATAAGCTCATTTTTCCTGCTGATTTTGTTATTTTGGACTTTGAGGAAGACAAGAAGATTCTGATTATCTTGGGAAGACCGTTCTTAGCTACAGGCCGTACTTTGATAGATGTGCAGAAAGGAGAGCTTACAATGAGGGTTCAAAATCAGAAGGTCACTTTTAACGTGTTCAAGGCAATGAAATTTCCAACTGAAGAAGATGGGTGCTTTAAATTGGAGATGTTCGATTCTGTCGTCAATACAGAGATTGAACAACCGCTGAAGTCAGATACAGTGGAGAGAGTCTTGATAGGGGATTTTGATATCGAAGACGAAGAAAGAGCAGAACAACTTCAGTTGTTGAATGCACCTCCGTGGAAAAGAAAAATTGATGCGCCATTCGAATCTCTTGGATTAGCAGAGCTGAACAATTCTCAGGAGCGACTTAAACCATCTATTGAAGAAGCTCCTACACTTGAACTCCAACCACTGCAGGATCAATTGAGGTATGGTAAAGTCTACGAGAGCAACGGGCTATATAAGGAGAAGGTTAAGGACTGGCGTGAAAGAGGGGTGGTGAAACATTCATTTGTGCTTGGTCAGTTAGTTCTGCGTTTCAAGTCTCACTTCAGATTTTTTCTAGGAAAGCGTAAGTCGAGTTGGTCGGATGCAGTAGAGATTTTCCATAAGTTTCCGGACGACTCGTTCAAGGTTAATGGTCAGTGGCTGAAGCATGACGTTGGTAATACGGTGAACCGTGAGTCGACGTTCACCGTTCTTGCGACTAGATGAAAAAGGATTCACGTCAAGCTATTGACGTCAAACAAGCGCTTCGTGGGAGGAAACCCACACAATTGTCATAGTATTGTTCTGTAAAAAAAAAAAATATGAACAGTAGCAGAGCGCGCCCGCGCCTGGATGAGCGCGCCCGCGCAGGATTACTTTTCACAGAAACAAAAAAAAAAGGACAAAAAAGAGTTTGTTTTGTTTCCCCTAGGATCCATCTGGGATTCAGAGTGAAGTTGATAGGTCCTTTGGGTACTACTTTCAGAGCCACTGGAGTTGGTATTGCTTGGCCAGAATTTGGAGCGGATTCTGTTTATCCACCACCGGATACACCACCCGAGGAGGGTGGTCCTGCTGATGATTAGGTATATTCTGCACTTTCCTTGTTATTACTTTCAATGAGGACATTGAATATTATAAGTTTGGGGGTGGTAATTAGGGCATGTTAGTGTGTGTGTCATATAGGATTCATATTGCATTTGTAGTTAGTTCATTCATATCTTTGCATGTTTATGTCATATAGAGCATTCTGTGTGCATTAATGTTTATATCTATTATGTGAGTTCATTTAGTTGCATTTGCATAGCATATTTCATGATCCCTTAGGACTTGACCATTTCTTGGTTGGTGAGTCGATGTTGATGGGAGTGTGGTTGTGATGAATAGAGGGCTGATTAAGTTCCTATGAATTGACTTGCATGCCAGAAACAAAATAATTTCATAAGTCTCATTGGTTGCTTTTAAATTTGATCAGACCATGTTTGTTTGGATGTTAGAATTTAACCGCTTGCTTATATTTAGAATGTTCTTCTATTCTCTTGAAATTGAAGAAGCACTTAAGTCTAAGTTTGGGGGAAAACAGGGATTTCATGCTAGTTGTCAATAAGGCTAGGTGTCAAATGGCTAGTAGCCGGCTCATTGAAAAGATGAGTAGTCTAGGGTGGGATGAGAAAAATCAAAGCGCACTCATTCCGAAATTGTTAAAAAAAGAAAAAAAAATGAGTTGTGTTTATGCAGAATTGATCAGGTTGAGCTCTTTAATACTCGAGCAATTAAGTTCTAGGGGACTTTGTGCCTAGTGACCTACGACTTTTCCGGTCTGGGATCCGCTAACCTAAAGCTCGCTACATGGGTATTACTGTATAAGCCTTTTGGGGTCTCATCCATTGCACGGTCAAATAAGCATGTTTATTGTGTTTAGTACGTTGTTTCGTAATAAAAACATGAATTCCTGTCTAACTCAAGTGGTTTATGGAGGTGTCTCTAAGTGGTTTCTTGTGTTTAGAGTATATTTTGTTTATAAGCTTGTGGTTGTTTTGATGAAGAACAGGATATGGTCTTGATTTAGTTTGGGAGTATATTGATGAGCATCGCACACACGCACGTTTCTGTGTTTGTATTGTTAGTATACGGGAATTTGGTCGAGTTCTGTTTGGAAGATTGCATTCTTTGAGATGTTGGCTCGTTGATTGGTTATGGTTAGTCTGAGGGGATCGTTTGCATTAACATATTAGTTGCATTCATGCATTGCATTATATATATATAGAGTTTGTTTATGCTTGAGGACAAGCATCGGTTTAAGTTTGGGGGTGTGATAAGTGGATTTTATATCTACTTGGAACGCTTCGTATCGGCTTAAATTGATCGCTCACACTCAAGTATTTGATGTGTTTAATGTGTTTTTAGCTAGAATATGCAGAGCTACAGATGGATGCAGAAATGTGAGGATTCATGTATATATGGTGGTTATGTGCTCAAGAAGAGAAGTCCATGCAGTAAGGGAGTTGGAAGCGCAAAGAAACGGAAAGAAAATAGTTTGCTGAATTATGAATAGTAGCACTGTTCATGGCACTGTTCATAGCACGCCCGCACTGTTCATAGCGCGCCCGCGCCTGAAAAATGCTGGAAAAGGCAATTCTGATTCTGAAAAGGAAACCAGCAGAAGACCAGTCAACCCTCAGGCCTATATAAACTAATGGTGGACGATTTCTGAGAGATATATTGAGTTACATACATACATATTCATCCACCGGTGAGGAGAACAAGAAGACGGCTGATTACGAAGATCTACTTTTCATCTTATCTTTGTATTCTTCTAATTAGGCGATACTTTGGATTCTCGTTTGTTCTTTCATAAACCCTAGCACTTTTATTCAGTATTCTAGACTTATTATTATTATCATGTTTTCATCAGAACCCACGATGATGAACGGTTCTATTATGAACTAATCGTTGTCGTGGGGTTCTAACGGATTTATTTATGGATTTTAGTAGTTAATTGTTTTAAAGATGTGTGTGTGATGGCTAATTGATATCCTAGTTTGGTTGTGCTTATTCTTCTTGGATGCGTAGCTAACATCTAAGTTGTTTGTTAATCTCTATTGATTGCGAAAGTGGATATAGAGGTTTAGAACTTGTCATGCTAGCATAGGTTTGTGTATATTTGTCATGCATGATTCGTAGGTGATTTTAACCATCTTACATGCCCTATGTAATCTGAATAGATAACTTGCTCGTTAAACCGTTATGTTTTCAAATCTTATAGACATATAGGGTCTAAGCATAATTGGTGTCTGCTTAACTTCTATCTCTTTTGTGGATGTTTGAGTGGTTTGGTATACGTATACTAAAAGGTAGCGTGTACTGATTTCGTGTTATCCGATTAGTTATCACAACCGTCACATGCACTGATTAAAGACAAAAGGCTCTAGATGAAGTATTTAATGAAGTTAGGATCCCATGTTTTATTCTCATAAGTAATTCAACAACAATCTCTTTAGTTAATTATAATCTTGTTACGTCGATTAGTTAATTTAGTTAATCAAAACACAACTTTGACACTTGTCTTAGCATTGAACAATAGCCATACATTGTTGCATAAGTGCATAACTATAGTAACCAAAGCAGTCTCTGTGGGAACGAACTCTACTTATTCTTATATTACTTGTGACCGCGTACGCTTGCGTGATTTTGTGCGAACAATATGTCTTATCCTTGACGGTGGATAAGGATTAATTTTTGATCTTTCTTTGTAGGAGTTGTTTCCATATCATAACAGACTTGTATTGAAACAAACCCAATTGTATTAGAACAAGCCTGTATTGGACGTTTCCTAATACATGTTGTACTTCTAGCCCAAATATTAATTACGAAATTAATATTTAATCTGAGTTTCGGGCCTTATTTATGGACATGCTAGGTTTAATTAATGCAATATTAATGATGTCTTTAGGGTTATTTTTAACCCATATCACCCTCCTTTTCCAAAAATATCACGGACAAACATTTAGTTATTTATTTTTAAACCTATTTTAATATTATAATTAATTTTTAAAAGTTTACCTATTTTAACATGTTTACTTATTTTTCTTAACAAATGCAATTACTAAAAATATTAAAATATAAATAATCAAATACCTATTTATAACCAATTATCTTTTCAGCTAAAATACCTTATATATTTTTTTCTAATAAAGTCCCTCCTTTTCTAAATATATCACGGGAAATTGCCTTTTACAATTGCCTTTTTCTATTTTTCTCACTAAAATCCATTTGTTTTCCAAAAATATCACAGGAAACCCTTTACTTATTTATTTTAAAACGTATTTAAATACTTTTAATTATTAAATTTTAAAACCAAATTTTCCAAAAATATCACGGGCATTTACCTTTCTAAACTAAATATATGTTACATTTTTTATTTTTTCTTACTAAAATCCCTCATTTCCAAAAATATAACGAGCAAACCCATACTTATTTATTTTAAAATAAGTTTTAATGTTTTTAATTAATTAAAAGTGTTTAGCTATTTTAACATGTCTACTTATTTTTTGCACAATTACAATTAATAAAATATTAAAAAAAATAATAAAATAACAATTAACAATCCGTGCATCGCACGGGTTTTAAGTTGGTATATGTTAAAGATTGATGCTATGTTTCGTAAAATAATATTTAATTATGATAAAAATTATTAAAAGTAAAATAAAACAGTGTTGCATGATCGTATGCTTTTTTTTCCTGTTGAAGCACCAGTGCACCACCAAGATAGTTGACGATTAGCCTGAGGTATTTTATCTCAGCGGTTAAGACATTTTTAACCTTTAAGAAGAGATAAAAATAAAACCAAACAATTTTAATGTTTTTTTTTTTGAAACTAACAATTTTAATCATTAATTTAAGTAGGATTAAGATAAGAAGTAAACAAATGATTTCTAAGTTTATCATCCTCTTTTCATTAACTAGACCGCAATATATTTTCTATCCAAATAAATTACCCGCGAAAATTATGAATAAAAGTGAAGAATCGAATGTGACATATCATGGGTTAGGAAGATAAAAATGTGACACATCAGGTGAAAAAACACTAGTCTAAGACCTCATGAGTCATGACTCATGAGGCCGCAGTTTCAGTTATTGGTATGTTAGTGTATAAAACCGTACGTCAATTGACATTGTTTGTTTCATTGTTTGTTTTCGCGGCGGAAAGTGGTATCCGTTCATAACTTTTGTGGTGTGTTGTTTACTGTCCCGAATTTCTCCATAATTTTTGGTGTATATGTATGGGATCCGTTATTTATATGTATCGCGAAAATTTTTCATGATACATATTTTCATAACAAACACTAATAATCGTTTGCTGATGATCATTTTTCTTTGTTAATAATATCTCTAGTTGCTAAAATCATTCTGAATATATGAGGGTTAAGCATATTTGGAGCCCGTTTGGGTGAACTTGAACTTATTACTTATGACTTAAAATTACTTAAAATTATAAGCGAAAAGTAAAAATTTTATGTTGAAATCTGTTTGGATAATTTTGTATTATGAGTAACTTGTGAGTTATAAAATATGTAAAAATAGGAAAAAAAACTTGATAAATAGTACATTTGAATGATGATATTAATTTTTATAAAATAAAATAAGTTGTTCAAAAAAATATTTTTTACCAACTTCTGACTTTAAACTGTTTTTTTTAATTTTAAATTATTTTTTAACTTATTACACAAATATATATTTTTCAATTTAAAATCAAAAATAACTTTAAGCCCATGTGTTAAAGTCATTGTCAAACACCCTCTTTGTTTGATTTCGATCTCTAACTCTCTAAGTGATTATTTGCTTTTCAAAACCTTTTTACTTTAACATGCAAAATTGAAATTAAATTTTTGTTAAAATCACGCAACTCGGTGACAAAAGCGGTATTTTTTGGAACATATCTTGAAAATCAATTTTCATCTGCCTTATACTTATTCGTCCCGAACTTTAAGTTTGATTTATATTTCTTCTTCATGTAAGTAAGAATAATTGTATTTATCTAAAAATCAAAATACGAATACCTTTTTTCTGGTGCAAAAAGCTTAGAAGTAAAAGTAAACACAAAATCAAAGATATAAGAATAATTGTATTTATCTAAAAATAAAAACTTACGAATACCTTTTTTTCTGGTGCAAAAAGCTTAGAACTAAAAAGTAAACACAAAATGAAAGATGACATTAAGTTGTTACACTCTTCTTGTGACGAATCATCTCAATTGCACACGTCTCTGTATGTGTAACATCGCATATATATACATACAAGCCTGTAACTCCTGCGATTCACGGATGAATTTTAGTTTTTTTTTAATTTTATTATCTATATTTTGATTTATATGATTTTAAAAAGTAATCAAATATAATAATATATGTATGATGTTATTCTACGTTTTTTTAGCCTATAAGTTGTGCGATACACGGATGAATTTTAGTATTTTTGATTTATTATTTTAGTATTTTTTATATGATTTTTTAGTATTTTTTATCTTATTTTATTAGCATTTATTTGTATTTTGATCTTAAAAATTCTTAATATGTTGTTGACGGAATAATATCTTGAACTTTTGAATTTAGCTTAGAAAAATAGATGATATAAATATTTAATAATAATATGTTGTTGACGGGATTCGAACCTTGAACCCGTGGGAGCATTTTAGATATCAAGAAAAGAATATTTTTTTTAATATTACATCCAACGGTTCTCATTTATCGATATTTACATCTAACGGTTATTATTTAGATAACCAAACTACATATGACCAAACTACCAACCAAATAGATGGTGGTTACTCTAATTTAATTTATATTATTATTATTATTATTATTTTTAATATTAGATCTAATGGTTCTCATTCATCTATTTTAAAATCAACAATCCTTATTGATTTGGCGGTACATGACCAAAATTTTGGATAAAATTTCTCTTACGCTTATTGTATATAAGGATTTAATATGTTTTGCAAACACTTATTCTACTTCCAATATTATATGTATGTGTGTGTGTCGCGTGAGTGGAGACGTATTTGGTATTCATTATTATATCGATTAACATAATCTTATAATACGTGAGATAATTTAACCATGAGATATTTTGTACATGATTTGAACTGACTAACTTGCCCCTGTGTTTATTATTTATTAGAAAAAGTTGTTTGTAGAAATTGAACTTGAGTTTATCTATTAACTGAAACGTCTTTGTATCGCTAAACTATAAAATCACATATTTTTGGAACTTCGCTCGAAACGTGTGAGTATCATTTGATAGAAGACATTTTATTTAACTTCAAAATATATAAAAATAATTATGTAGCTAAATTGAACTTAGGTTATATTGTTGACGGGATTCGAACCTTGAACCCGTTGGAGCATTTTAGATATCAATAAAATAATATTTTTTTAATATTACATCCAACGGTTCTCATTTATCTATATTTACATCTAACGGTTATTATTTAGATGACCAAACTATCAACAGATGACCAAACTACCAACCAAATAGAGGGTGGTTTGCTTATAATAGTATAGTATAAATTTCAATAATTAAATGTATTAAAATAAGTTTTAAAATAAATAAGTAACTATTTGTCCGTGATATTTTTGGAGTGAGAGGTTTTATTAAGAAAAAATAGAAAGAGCAACATGTTTTAGCTAAAAAGGTAATTGTCCATAATTAAAAATATTAAAATAGGTTTTAAAATAAATAAGTAAGGGTGTACCCGTGATATTTTTGAAAAAGTAGGAGTTGTAGTAAGGAAAAATAGAAAGAGTAACATATGTCTTAGTTGAAAAAGATGACTGTTTATGATTTTATAAAAAAAGAATGGACTTTGTTAGAAAAATAGAAAATATAATGTATTTTAACTAAAAAGTTAATTGGTTATAAATAATATAATTATTTAATAATAGTTTTCTTAAAAAATGAACAAATTTAAAAAATAACATGTTTTATCTGAAAAGGTAATTGCCCGTATTTAAAAGTATTAAAATATGTTTTAAAATAAGTAAGAGTTTGCTTGTGATATTTTTGGAAAATGTGGGGTTTTAGTAAGAAAAAATAGAAATAGTAACATGTTCTATTTTAAAAAGGTAATTGTCCATGATTTGTTTTAGAAAATAGAGGATTTTGTTAGAAAATATTGAAAAGTTAATGTATTTTAGTTGAAAAGGTAATAAGTTATAGTTTTTTTTAAATGAAAAAAATACAAAAATTAACATGTTTTAGTTGAAAAGTTAATTACCGTAATTAAAAGTATTAAAATAAATAAGTAAGGTTTGTCCGTGATATTTTTGGAAAAGGAAGGGTTTTAATAAGAAAAAATAGAAAGAGTAACATGTTTTCGTTGATTTTTTTTTTAGAAAAAGAGAACCCTAACATTGACATCACTTATATAACCGTTTACAAATAACCAAAACACAAGTCTATTTTTAAAGTTACACAATCCTGTAACCTGTGCGATGCAGGATGAATTTTAATATTTTTTATTTTATTATCTATATTTTGATTTATATGATTTTAAAAAGTAATCAAATATAATAATATATGTATGACGTTATTCTAAGTTTTTTCATCAGTTACATAACCGTTTACAAATAACCAAAACACAAGTCTATTTTTAAAGTTACACAAGCCTGTAACATGTGCGATGCAGGATGAATTTTAATATTTTTTTATTTTATTATCTATATTTTGATTTATATGATTTTAAAAAGTAATCAAATATAATAATATATGTATGACGTTATTCTAAGTTTTTTTTAGCCTATAAGTTGTGCGATACACAGATGAATTTTAGTATTTTTGATTTATTATTTTAGTATTTTTTATATGATTTTTTAGTATTTTTTATCTTATTTTATTAACATTTATTTGTATTTTGATCTTAAAAATTCTTAATATGTTGTTGACGGAATAATATCTTGAACTTTTGAATGTAGCTTAGAAAAATAGATGATATAAATATTTAATAATAATATGTTGTTTACGGGATTCGAACCTTGAACCCGTGGGAGCATTTTAGATATCAAGAAAATAATATTTTTTTTAATATTACATTCAACGGTTCTCATTTATCTATATTTACATCTAACGGTTATTATTTAGATGACCAAACTACATATGACCAAACTACCAACCAAATAGGGGTGATTTGCTTATAATAATATAGTATAGATAGTATAGATAACATATGACATGCCGAATTTAAATGATCAAAACGTTTATGTTCATGTTGTAGTTAGTGTTTTAAAAATTGTTTGTTTTTTAAAAAATTGTTGATTAATTTTTTATTTATTGATTTAAAATATTTGACCGATTCAATTTTTGAAATTCGATTTATTTCTGTAAATTAATTTTAAATGGTATATTTTCTTATTAATAAGACTAATATATTAAATATATTTAAATTTTTAAATTTTTAAAATTTATTCTGATTTCAGAAATCTACGAGACTACGATCATGGTCATAGTCCTCGATGGATAATGCAAAATGGCAACAAAATCGACTGTTCCTAAGTTTATAACTTTTTTCTTTTTGACATTGCTGTTGGAGACCGCAACAACAACATTTTTTTGGTTCCCATACTTTTGAAAAAAAACTGCTTTTCAGTTTTTGCGGGAAGCAGCTACTAGTACTCATCAAAAACATTAATTTTTTATATTATACACCAAAACATGCACATATCAAAAATATCATCAAACAGTTATCTGATTTTCACAACAACACTTATTTTAACAACACTTTTTTCAAAAACACAACAATTTTTAACAGCAATCTCAAAAAGAGTCTTAAATTTCACTTTGTTACACAGTACATAGTATCCCATAACTCAAACTTTAGTTACCTATTAATCTTTCGTAGTGATGGCTCAATAAGATATTTATTACAGTATCAGATACTTTTACTAGGTTTATAAAGTCAGCACCAGGCCCGATCCTGAACTTTTTGGGACCCTAGGCAAAATAATAAATAAGGACCCTATTTAAAAAAATTTAAAAAAATTGATAGTTATTTGTTAAAATAATTTATTACTTAAGCGACTATATGTTTACTAATAAAAATATCAAATAAAAATTGTCTTAGCAATTAATTTTCATGATTTAATACAGAATGTAACATTTCAAAATAGAAAAAGGCTATACAAACTTTTGGAGATCAAAACCTTCACTAATTCACTATTCAAATGTAATTGTCTCTATTTAAATTGCAAAATAAATCATGTTGTCATATTTAAGAGGAGGTAAGAATTTAAATAAAATTGAATATAAAAAACGACTTAATTTTGCATTACAAAAAAAATGACTTAATTTTTGGGATGCATTGAAGTTTTTGATGTATTTAATAATAAATGGAGATAATTTTGTGAATAAAAAGAGTTTGGATCTAAGTAGAAAAATGAAAAAAGTCTAAAAATTTAATTGTGATAGGGTAAAGAGTGATAAGTGTAACACTGATGAGAAGATCTTTGATTTTTTAGTATGCTTTATATTATTTTTATTTTATTCTCTCTGTAGTAGTAGAATCTAAAAAAAACGAGCCCCTTCGAAGCATGGGCCCTTGGCCACTGCCCCTCGGGCCTGGTCAGCACACACCAAACATAAAATATAGCAGTTGTTTAATACTTGTTTGATAAAGATTACTCTTCTCACCGGAAGACCAAGAGAAAATATAAAAAATTGAGTAAAATTAGATAAAAAATTAGTAAATAGTGAGATTTATCAGTATTTAATATTTAAGTATATTTGATATAATTAGATTGGATTATTAAATAAAAGGTTATTTTCACATATATATATGATTTTTATTATAATTTTCTTGAGAAATGATTAAAAATTAATTTTATGTAAATAAGAGTGAGATGCAAACAAAAAGCAACTGTACTACTTTTGTAAGAAACGTTAAAAAAGTTACGTTGAATTGTTTTTGGTTGAAGACCGTATTAGAATATTACATTTGATAGTTTTTAGTTATAAATTATACTAGCTTAAATCCGTGCGATGCACGGATTGTTAATTGTTATTTTTTTATTATTTTTTTAATTGTATTTGTTAAAAAAATAAGCAGGCATGTAAAAATAGCAAAACACTTTTAATTAATTAAAAACATTAAAACAGATTTTAAAATAAATAAGTAAGGGTTTGCTCGTTATATTTTTGAAAAAAGAGGAGTTTTAGTATGGAAAAATAAAAAAATGTAACATATATTTAGGTTAAAAAGGTAAATGCCCGTTATATTTTTGGAAAATGAGGTTTTAAAATTTAATAATTTAAATTATTTAAATATGTTTTAAAATAAATAAGTAAAGGGTTTGTCCGTGATATTTTTAGAAAAAGAATGGATTTTAGTGAGAAAAAAAGAAAAAGTAAATTGAAAAAGGCAATTTTCCGTGATATATTTAGAAAATGAGGGACTTTGTTAGAAAAAATCTATAATGTGTTTTAGCTTAAAAGATAATTGATTATAAATAGGTATTTGATTATTTATATTTTAATATTTTTAGTAATTGCATTTGTTAAGAAAAATAAGTAGTCATGTTAAAATAGGTAAACTTTTAAATAAATAATTATAATATTAGGTTTAAAAATAAATAACTAAAGGTTTTTCCGTGATATTTTTGTAAAATGAGGGGTTTTAGTAAGGAAAAATAGAAAAACTAACATATTTTAGTTAAAAAAGGTAATTGCCCGTGATATATTTGAAAAAGCAGGGGAATTTGTTAGAAAAAATAAAAAAGAATAATGTATTTTAGATGAAAAAGATAATTGGTTATAAATAGGCAATATTATTATTTAATAATATATTTCTATAAATAAGTAAGGTTAATTAAGTAAAAACACGAATTTAAGAAATGGCAATTAAGTAAAATCACAACGTACCATACCGACCGATCAAACTTTTAATGTTTCGTCTATTATATAATAGTATTGATTTATTTTCCATGTGTTATGTTTAGAAGATGAGTTGTTTTAGTTAGAAAATGTAGAAGAGATAATGTGTTTTTGCTGAAAAAGATAATCAGTTATAAATATATAATAATATTACCATTTTATATATATATTACCTATTTTATTTTCAGAAGATGGGTTGTTTTGGTTAGAAAAATAAATAAAATAGGTAATGCGTTTTAGCTGAAAAAATATAAAATTATATTACCTTTTTATATATATATGTTGCTCGTGTTACTTTTAGAAAATTAGTTGTTTAAGTTAGAAAAAAATAAAAAAGGTTATGTGTTTAGCTGAAAAGGGTAAGTGGTTATTTATTAATAATTATATATAACAATATTACCATTACATATTTATTTTTCATGTGTTATGTTTAGAAGATGAGTTGTTTTAGTTAGAAAATATAGAATAGATATTGTGTTTTTGCTGTAAAAGGTAATCAGTTATAAATATGTAATAATATTATCATTTTATATATATGTTACCTATTTTATTTTAAAAACATGAGTTGTTTTGTTTAGAAAAATATATAAAATACGTAATGTGTTTTAGCTGAAAAAAATAATTGGTTATAAATAAATTGATTATAGATAGGCCCGACCCAAATGATAGATAGTTAGAAAAAAATAAAAAAGGTTATGTGTTTAGCTGAAAAGGGTAAGTGGTTATTTATTAATAATTATATATAACAATATTACCATTACATATTTATTTTTCATGTGTTATGTTTAGAAGATGAGTTGTTTTAGTTAGAAAATATAGAATAGATATTGTGTTTTTGCTGTAAAAGGTAATCAGTTATAAATATGTAATAATATTATCATTTTATATATATGTTACCTATTTTATTTTAAAAACATGAGTTGTTTTGTTTAGAAAAATATATAAAATACGTAATGTGTTTTAGCTGAAAAAAATAATTGGTTATAAATAAATTGATTATAGATAGGCCCGACCCAAATTATAGATAGGCCCGGCCCAAATACCGACCGACTGACCGACTGACCAAAACTTTTAATGTTTCGTCTTTAATAATATAGTATAGATATACTTTCACAAATATTTTCAAACTATACCAAATTGTAAATAATCTAAAAAATAGTATTTAGCTTTGATAATTCTCAAAAGAAAATATTTTTCACGAACTTCTCTTTGATCATAAGAATAAATTTATTAATTCAATACATGTCAAAAGGATAATCAAACTCATCATTCTTATCAACTAAAAAATAAAGTTAGAGTAAATAATGAAAACAAATCATCCATACAAGATCTAGGAGAATTTAAAATTAATTAATTTGGTCCACATCCAACTTTCTCACCCATATCGCAAAGTGCAAATATAATTAGTGTTGATGAAAAGGACTAATCTAATCCTATCTTTTGGCTACAGCTGCTTTCATGATAGCTTTATTTGGATAAAACAAGATACACTGATGGACAGTGGGATCGACGCAACCATTTTTTATGTGAACTAGGCCCATCAACATGTCCTTTCGATTTTATATATTTAAGTCTGGACCCGCTATGTTGTTGATAGGTTTTGATGATTTAACCGGAACTCAAATAGTTCGAACTTATCGGAAATTTGATCTGAAATTAAGAAACTCTTATTGCTACTTTAAAAAATTCCCTCCCTCCCGCTCGGCTTATTTTGACTTTTCGAAGCCGATATCTATTATATACCCGGGTGACATACAAGACAGAACTTTTTATATAGAGAAAATCATTATATAAATATTAAACTACTTATTTTTTAAAAAAAAAATCAAAAATTAGTCGAATAGTCCAAAGTGATTATACATCAAAATCAAATATATCTAAAATGATTCTGCAGCAGATTCAAATTTAAAATCAATGTTTTTATTCAAATTTTATATGTTAATTTTTTTATAAAGTTTGTATATGCTAATATTCTACATTAGAATCAGATTATATATTTTATGTAAAAATATTTCAAATTATTTATGAGATTCTATAATAGAATCTATGGTTCTCCCCGATTCCCTATATAAGATGGTTATCTCTGGAACAATGACCTATATCTAATACAGCAACAAGGGAGTTTCTTAAGCAATTTAATTAGTGAACTATTTTACTCTTCTTTCTAATATATCTTTCAATGTTATTTTGTTTTTTGTAATATTAATATATTTATTACATTATATTAAATTTTGCACAATTAATATGCATATACATACATAAATACATACATACATATATATACCTACATACATACAAACAAACATACATACATACATACAAACATACATATATACGTATGTACGTATGTACATACATATGTTCATACATATATTTATTATGTGAATATACAAAAATATTTCATTCAGCGATTTTAATTTTTTGGTTACCCATACAGGCATACGTGTATATATACATACACATAACATACATGACAATATATGATCATATACGCTGATATATACAATATCTCATTATATTATTATTAGATGAATGTGCATTGTTAATATTTATACCTCTAATAAATTAAATTATACATAATCTTTTAACATATTTTAAGTATTAGATTTGTATGACACAAAAATGTTCAAATAAACACAAGATAACAAAAAGAAAAAAGAACTTTTATGTATACAAGTGTAATACAAAATTGTACTAAATTTATTGTCGCATAACTCATAAGTTGATATTCTAATATTCAAACGTACAAAAAACCTGAATAAACCAGTTTACTCATATTTAGAATATGTCTGTGCATTGCACGGGTTAAAGAGATAGTTTTTTTTAAATAATACTTCTCTAAGTCAAATTTTACCTTTTCATAGTCAAAGTTAAATTTGACTATAATTAATAATTATTTTTTGACATGACATGAATTAAATATGTTTATTATAATATTTCTTTCTAATCTATATAATTATTAATCAAAATTTGATAAATTTAGCTCCGAAACTAAAGGACTTCCGTTTTTCGGTTGCAAATAATGAAAAACCTTTAGACAGTGTTTGACAACACGTATTTCATTTGAAATGATGGATTCTAATTTTTTTAAATTATAATTTCAAATATCCATCTTTATACTTGTGAGTCTTGTGACAACCCCGGCCCGGGAGGAATTTTTAGTAACCCGACCCAAGGTCCGTCAAGCCCAATCCATCAAAATACCCTCGTAGTCCAAATATACTTATACATATAATTCTTACAATTTACAAAACCAAATCCGCACTTAGATGACCGTACAACTATTATCTCAAAAATAAAGTACTATAACGACTTAACAACTTTATTTACGCATACTACAAAGTCTAACGTCTTTTCTCCTCGACTAGTGATACGCTTCTGCTTACCAAACCTTCTCTTTTTCTTTTCCTATTCCGTCCTTATACTTATCCTGGCCTGAAATGGTTAGGATTGAAATAAAATAATAAGTGAAAAACCGAGTAAGCATATCTAGAACGGGATATACAAATCACGAGAAAATCAAAAGCAACAATAAAGAAAACAAAATGTAATGAAAACAAACATTTCTTAAATCAACATACCACAATCACACAAGACACACAAATGACCACACTGAGCGATCTTGCGATCTTTATAGTACCTATTTATTACCTGGGATCCCAACTGTACCTATCAGAGCGCAATACGGCGATCTGATAACCCTCACTAGCTATTCATATTTCAGGATAACCTCGTATCAAGATACGAGTTCACCAACTCGGTCACACAATTCATACTTTAGCTAGTTAGTCAAACTAGCTAATAGAGAATCAACAAAATCAACTCACATTAGCTAATGAACAATATTAGCTAATTCGAAATGAATAACAGGTATTAACAAATCAATGAACCAAATACATTAGCTAATCGAGAACCAACAAAATATTTAATCTTGTTTAACAAACGCGAACAAAGACAATTTCAACAAAAGAAAATAATCTTCAACAATATCCAATCGACAAGATACTCGTCGAACACGTTTTTATAAACACAATCAAAGAATAAACTAAATATACTTACAGTACACCGTCCCTAAGGTCTTAAGGTCTCTGACTTCTCGTTATCTCCAAAAATACGTATTCCTTTTTAACCTACTTGTAACATTATTCAAACCAATCATAAATATTCATCCTCGTATCTCAATATTAGAAACAAATACGTAACCATATAACAATCTCTATCATACAACCTAATAATACCCTTTCATTTATATCGATTATTTAATGCTACAATTATATCATGTTCTAAAAAATAATCCAAGACTTATCTCTTCTCACTTAAACAAATCCAAATCCTCATGTTATACTACCGAATACTTTTTGTAAAAGTTTCATAATTTTTGCAAATGACTAGATATTTTTTTCTTAAAATAATGCATTATCTACTATTTATTAAATAAACAAAAATATAAATTAATTATCCATCAACCAAACCCAAAATCTGACTTCACCAATAAATTCGGAAAATTATTTACTTAAACTTTCATATTGAACATTTTTTCTAATTCCTTTATTTAAACCCCCAAATAAAATAAGAGAATACAAGATTACCTCAGCAATCTTACCTAAAATAAGATAATACATTTCGTGAGATTATCTCATGAATCTTACCTAAGATAATTGAATTGAACAAATATAAACATGACATTTATGTGTAAGTAAATATATTATAGTTATATGTATATCACTTATTAAAAAAATATAATATTTTTTTAATTGAAATTGAATGCACAATTACATAAATTAGGTAAGTATCTCGTATAAGTTTCCTAAGTTTCCTGAGCTCATGAACTTTATTCTCATAAAATAAAACAAATAATATTAATTTTAGCCAATCAGAAACTGTCACGTCATCATCTTCCCTAACACAAATATTATGCATGTTCTCTCTCCTCAAAGTCAACTACAATGTCTAAACTTTGATCAACTATAACTCAATCATTTTTAGTGTGATTTACATGATTCAAGAGTCTATTTCATGTATTTGTTTCGCAAGGATTCCAAATATATAATTTATTTTAACATTCGAATACATCTCGACACCCAACAAACTAATTTTCAGAACTGCACATAAAATAAGAGTAAGTTTTTACCTTTACTAATCAAGCCAAACAACTCACAAATTTAATCAAATTCATCACCTCTTTTCCCAAACTTTTCTCACCCTCTCGTAGATTTCTCTAAAACTCCCTCCCTCTTTCCATTTCTTCTCTCTTTTGCCCTTTTTTCATTTCTTATTTCTCTCGATTCTCTCTTTCCTCCTATCTCTTTACCAAACAATTGCTTATCTATATACATATGACACATATCATGTTTTAGTGAATTTGAAAGAGTGACTCATCTCCATTCTAACACATGTGTAGGCAAATTAAATTACACATTTGGCACATTACAAGGACTACACATGTTTTTATGTTCTATTTTTTTGTTAATTAACCAAGCTTATCTCGTAAGCTTTTCAAATAATTCTATCAAACTTTAGTTTTGTTTTTCTTCCCTACTATTTCTATAAATACCTTTTTTTTTCCGGGTCATTACAATACTAGAGGTATGTACTTAGTTGAAATTTTAAAAAGATTTTTTTTTTTAATTTTAAAATTTTAGAGATATTCAAATTGGATTTTAGAAAAAAAAATATGATGACATTTAATTTAGATTATAAAATGTTATTTAAATTTTGGTTGTATTCTATTAGGATTATTAATGTATTTTAAAATTTAGATGTATTCAATTGGGACATTTTAAAAATTAATTAAAATATCGTGGTATTCAAAAATCAATGAATCTCTTCTATCTATATATAATAGAAGAACAAGAGGATAATTTAAGGCCATTTTGAGCCAATAAACCCCCTGTGAAGTTACCATTTTACCCTTATATATTAAGAAATTACATGTCATGCCACTACTCTCTTATCTGGAGGAAAAAATTGAGTAAATAATGTTTTAGTTAGGAATCAAACCTCTGACATTCACTATAAAAGTCATCCTTCTAATCATTGAGCTACATTATTCTTTTTTATTTTGAACTAAAAATCATATGATATAAACCTCGCATCTTTCTTATCCTATATTTACTATTATTTAAATTTTTGAGTAAAAATTAAGGTAATTTATAATATTTATTAAACTTTATTTTTTTAATACTTAAAATATCATACAGAATCATATATACTACCAGTCTTATAAAATATTAATATTAAGTTATAAAAACAATATTATGTGTGGTGCTTTTTATCTTTCTTTTAACTAAACAAATATTTTATATATGTATCGATAACTATAATATATTCTATTTTCTTGCATCAGAGTCGAACTTTTCTTGTACTCTCGAGTTGTTCTTCGTGTGTAAAATAACTAAAAAACATAAATAAAACATATGAAAAACTATTTGTTTTGAGTAAAAATATTGTAAAAGGCGAGATAATAAAAATAAATATATAGTACAACAAAACAATAAAATGAATTATATATTCTAAAATTTTGATAATAATTTGTGTAAACAATAAACATATTAAAATATATAGTCCATAACAAATTTTAAAAAAACATGATATTGCATATCGTACATTATGATCAGATCAAATCACATTATACAGCCCGGGTTATTTAAAATTATAGTCCCTGATCAATTAAATTATCTATATAAATTAAAGTAAGTACATTGTAACAGACAAAAAAAATGTGCAACCATACCTAGAAAAAAAAAATTAACCGCAAAAAATAGAAATTTATGTTAATTGCTAGAAAAATGACTTGTGTTTTAATTATTAAAGATGTGTATTTTGAAAAAAGTAAAGGATGAATTCATTGTCAAAACACGGACAGAACTCAGAAGACATATGAGCAATTTTAACTTACGATGATATAAGCAAAAAATATTTATCCATCAATTATTGATCAATTATCAAGTTCAGAGTTAAAAAAAAGTCTGTTTGTTTGAAATAATTGAAACACATCAAAATGGTACCAAACGTACTTAATAATAGAATGATTTGGCACAAGGTAGTTCCACTTAAGTCAATTAGTTACATTGTCCTATGTCCTGAAAGTTAGGTAGATAGGGGAAGAGAAATAAAGATAAAAAATGCTTAAAATCAAGAGGTCAGAAGAAAAGACATAAAATAGTTACAAAGAAAGTTTTAAGAACTGAAAACGCAAGGCCTAAGTAGAGTATTAGAAGATTTATGAAAGATTTTGAGTAAAATCAGTACTAAAACCTACAATCTCATACTGCATCATCTTGAAGGCTATTTAGTTTCTACCTTGAATATTGTCGGAGATGAACTAAATGAATGCATCATTTTTGAAGAACTGGAAAAATTTTAGGATTATAATTTTAAAAATGTCTTTTTAATTAGAAAACATCCATAGAACACTCTAATTCTATTCTATGATCCACAACAAAATTAAAAACAGACATGATTTATCAAAACTACTCGTATTAGTTTTCACATTATAAACTTCAACATATTTAAGCAAATACAGCATAGTCATAACATTAACAATAAAAACTCTATGAACATCAAAAATATACAATCATATATGTCAAATGATTGATAATGCTAGTTTATTATTTAATTTTAAAGAATTTGTTAGTGTATTTTTTAAATTTTGAAATCCGGCTAAAATCAATGAGATTTTAATGAATTTTTCAGAAATGTTTCAAGATATATCGAATTCTACATCAATTCTACAATATTTTACATCAAATCATGTAAAATCGATAAATTCACGTTTGAGTTCTTTACAAGTACGTAAAATTATAGTTGTGATCGTCTCTGATCTATATTGTTAATACATCAAAATCTGAATCGAATACATTTATTCAATATTTGAATGCCTTAGGATTTCAGATGAGATTCAAATTCAAATTCTTTAAATTATATAAACATGTTTTTATGCCAAATTCAAAATTTCTAATAAAACCAAATCTCTGATACCTTGTTCCCGAATCTTGGAAACTTTTGCTAAGGCCTTTCAGGACAATCTATGGTTCGTGGACTTGCGTTACAAATACCTATTGGGCTTATTACGTTTTGTTAGGTCCTTGTAAGTTGTATATTGGAGTAAAATCCATAATCAAAAAGTGTAATGGGTTGCTCCTTGGATGGTCATTTGGACAAAAGGCGCAAACTATATTTTTTCGATACTAGTTAGAATTTGTTAATATTTTAATATTTTGTATTTTTTATATTTATATTTATATTTTATGAATATGATTTTAAAATTTAAATAGTTATATGTGATTGTTGAACTTTATGTTGAATTTATGTAGGTATTTGTATTTGATCGTGATTAGTTTGTATTTCAAGAGTTTTGTGTTAAATCATATTTCAGAGATATGTTTTGATTATAATTATTATTTTAAAAAATTAGGAAAAGTTGCAAATGAATGAACTAAAGTGCAAATATCAAAATATGTGTTAGTGCAATAGATTTCTCTCAATATTCTATTACTTTTTTTTATTTAAATGGAAAGTTATGAAAAATTTATGATAAACATGGATTTTATAAGTTTACTATAATAATATTACCATTTTATATGTCTCCCGTGTTATTTTTAGAAGATGTGTTGTTTTAATTAGAAAATATAAAATAGGTAATAGGCTGAAAAAGACAATTAGTTATTTATTAATAAATATATAAAATTATATTATTTTTTATATGTCTTGTCGGTGTTATATTTAGAAGATTAGTTGTTTAAGTTCGAAAATATAAAATAAGTAATGCGTTTTAGCTGAAAAAGGTAACTGATTATTTATTAATAATTATATGAAATAAATTACCATTTTATATATATATGTCACCCGTGTTATTTTTAGAAGATTTGTTGTTTTAGTTAAAAAAATATAAAAAAATGTGTTTTCGCTGGAAAAGGTAATTCGTTATAAATATATAATAATATCATCATTTTTATATATGTTGACTATGTTATTTTTTGAATATGAGTTGTTTCAGCTAGAAAATATAAAAAAGTTAATTGACTGAAAAGGGCGGTTATTTATTTATTTATTTATTTATATTAAATTATGTAACTTTCTTATATATGTTGCTCGTGTTATTTTTAGAAGATAATTTTTTTAAGTTAAAAAATATAAAACATGTAATGTGCCCGTGTTAATTTTAGAAGATGAGTTGTTTTAGTTATAAAATATAAAACATGTAATATGTTTTAGATGAAAAATGTAATTAGTTACTTATTTGTAATTATAATATTATTATTTTATTTTATTAAATAAATTACTTGTAGTGTTTTTCGAAAAAGAGGAATTTTATTTTATTAAATAAACTAGGTTACTAAGCCGCGCTTCGCAGCGCCATTATAATATATTTGTTAAGAAAAAAAATATTAGAATAAAAATTGTGAAATAAATATCTACAAAATTATATAAATTATCAAATAAAATAAATTCTATAAAATTTGCATTTGGGTAGATAATATTATAAATTATTTACATATTACTTTTGTTTATATAATTTGATTTTTTTTTCTTAGACCGATACCATTGTCATATATATATAATATTAATAAAAATCAATATAAACATATAATATTACTTTTATATTTATATAATATTATTAGAAAAGATAATATTTGAACATGGTAGTTTGAATTTTAACTTATATAATAGTCTTACTTATATATTACTCTAATATATTAGAGCATCAAAATACCTGAATACCCGAGAGTATGTTAGTGTCATTAATACGTGCATCAATCATATTCGGACATATGAACTGAAATCCGTGCAGTGATATGTTGACGATGTCTTCTTCCAATCTTTTACGCGACGTTATGCGTATGAAAAGCAATTTAGACCCATTTGATAGTGGTACTTGAAACAACTTTCAGATTTTTGATGCTGTACACGGAGCCTTCCTCTAAAAGATCTTTGAACCGAGAGACCAAAATTTTTGGGATTGGATCAAATTTTCCTGTCATACAACATATTTTAGAAAAGTTAATAACATCATACAATTTGAAAAACTAATAAGTTATAGGCTATAGTTATATTGATTGTAAATATGATTGTAAAGATTTGGAGCTATGTAAAAAAAAATTGGTGTAGATTTTTTGTTATGAATGACCTTTAATTTATAGGTGTTTGTAAGGTGAATAACATGGAAATCCATTATGTTTAAAAGTCAAAAAATATTAAATAGTAACCTACCTTTCAGATATTAAGTTAATTTATAAAAATTATACAAGTTTTTTTATAAGCATGCTCTTTAGTGGTTAAAGAAGATGCCGGGTAAGGAAAAGAACTGTTTGAGTTAGTGTCCGTATATGAATAATTATTGCAAATTCTAAAAATACAAAAGAAAGTTGTAAATAATAATGCATTAGATCCTAAAAATTCAAAAGTAATAAAGAAATTAACATTAAATTTACAAATTTGCAATTTTCCAATTCCATTCTTATAAATTTGAAATAATAAAAGGAAATTGTAATTATTAACATAAGATGCTAAAAATTTGAAAATAATAAGAAAGTTTTAACATAAGATCCTACAAATTTGAAAATAATAAGAAAGTTGTAATTTTCTAATTCCTTCACTCTTACAAATTTGAAAATAACAAAAGAAGATTCTATCAAATTTGAAAATAATAAAAGAAAGTTCTATCAAATTTGAAAATAATAAAAGAGAAAATTACAATTATTAACATAAGATCCTACAAATTCCAAAATAATAAGGAAGTTGTAATTTTCTAATTGAAAACAATGAAAGGAAATTTTAATTATTAACATAAGATCCTACAAATTTGAAAATAATAAAAGGAAATTGTAATTATTAACATAAGATCCTACAAATTTGAAAATAATAAGAAAGTTTTAACATAAGATCCTAAAAATTTGAAAATAATAAGAAAGTTGTAATTTTCTAATTCCTCAACTCTTAAAAATTTGAAAATAATAAAAGAAAATTCTATAAAGTTTGAAAATAATAAAAGAAAGTTCTATCAAGTTTGAAAATAATAAAAGAGAAAATTACAATTATTAACATAAGATCCTACAAATTCGAAAATAACAAGGAAGTTGTAATTTTCTAATTCAAAGAAAGTTCTATCAAGTTTGAAAATAATAAAAGAAAGTTCTATCAAATTTGAAAATAATAAGGAATTTTTAACATAAGATCCTAAAACTTTGAAAATAAAAAGGAAGTTGTAATTTTCTAATTCCTTCAATCGTACAAATTTGAAAATAATTAAAAAAAGTTCTATCAAGTTTGAAAATAATAAAAAAAGTTTTATCAAGTTTGAAAATAATAAAAGAGAAAATTGCAATTATTAACATAAAATCCTACAAATTCGAAAATAATAAGGAAGCTGTAATTTTCTAATTCAAAGAAAGTTCTATCAAGTTTGAAAATAATAAAAGAAAGTTCTATCAAGTTTGAAAATAGTAAAAGAGAAAATTGCAATTATTAAAATAAGATCTTATAAATTCGAAAATAATAAGGAAGTTGTAATTTTCTAATTCCCCCATTCTTACAAATTTGAGAAAAATAAAAAAAAGTTCTATCAAGTTTGAAAATAATAAAAGAAAGTTCTATCTAGTTTGAAAATAATAAAAGAAAATTATAAATAATAATGCATTAGATCCTAAAGTTGCAATTTTCCGATTCCCTTTCTACAAAATCGAAAATAGTAAAGAAAGTTGTAATTTTTCATTTTTCTTCCTACAAAATCGAAAATAATAAAGGAAATTGTAATTATTAATATTAAAAATTGTGAAAAATTGAGAAAATTAGAAAAATAATAATAAAAAAAGTTTTATCAAGTTTGAAAATAATAAAAGAGAAAATTGCAATTATTAACATAAAATCCTACAAATTCGAAAATAATAAGGAAACTGTAATTTTCTAATTCAAAGAAAGTTCTATCAAGTTTGAAAATAATAAAAGAAAGTTTTATCAAGTTTGAAAATAGTAAAATAGAAAATTGCAATTATTAAAATAAGATCCTACAAATTCGAAAATAATAGGGAAGTTGTAATTTTCTAATTCCTCCATTCTTACAAATTTGAGAAAAATAAAAAAAAAGTTCTATCAAGTTTAAAAATAATAAAAGAAAGTTCTATCTAGTTTGAAAATAATAAAAAAAAATTATAAATAATAATGTATTAGATCCTAAAGTTGCAATTTTCCAATTCCCTTTCTACAAAATCGAAAATAATAAAGGAAGTTGTAATTTTTCATTTTTCTTCCTACAAAATCGAAAATAATAAAGGAAATTGTAATTATTAATATTAAAAATTGTGAAAAATTGAGAAAATTAGAAAAATAGAACGAAGCGATTTGAGAGCAACCACCTCATCGCCCTCTGACTTCTCCTTTATATAAGTATATATTGATTGATTACTTGTAGTTGTAATGTTATCTAGCTCGGCTTTGAGTGTGTTTGTGAGTTCTATTCATGTCGTGACCCATACCTTATGGATGTCTTAAAATATAGTGTGTTTGGGATATCACCAAAAATTTAACTTATAGCATAAAATGAGTAAGTGTTTGATAAGTTGATGAATTCTTATAAGTTATACGGGTGTTTGGATAAATTTACTTATAAGTTAGTGAAGAATTTGCTAAATTAAATTTGAAAAAATAATTTTTAAATATAATGATTTAACACTTGTATTTTAAATTAAAAAAATATTTAAAAACACAAATGTAAAAATATAAAATATTAGAAAAATAAAGAAATCAAATAATAAGTTGATAAGTTAAGTAAAATGTTAGTGATTTCTAACATTTAACTTATCAATTTATAAATTATAAATTATCAAATAAGCTGAGTACACAAACACCCATGCAAACTCTTATCAACTTATAATGCGTAAGTACATGCGGCCAAACAGGTCCATACTCCCTCTGTTTGACAATATTTAAAATTTGACTTTTTGGCATACAATTTTAAGAGGTTTGACCACATTGTTAAAATATTTTTTTCCCCAAATTCTCTTTTTGTGAATAAATGTATTGGTTATATGATTTATTATATGAAAAAGTCTAAAAAATAATTATTTTTGTTTGTCAAAAATTAAATCGTTAAATATTTTCAAACAGCGGGAGTAATCAAATAAAATTATGGACAACCATTATTAATTTTCAAAATTCTATAAAATTAGATACTTCACCTTCCATCAATTATATTAAAAAGTAATATATCTTTTGGACATGTTTTTGGACATGTGAGAGTATTGTGATTTTATATTCAAAGTATATTTTCGACGAAACCTTTAAGATCTATAACAAAAAATGAACAAATATTTACATTACGGTAAAAGTAATGTTTAATAGATAAATGTAAAATTATTGAGCACAAATGAGAAAATTCGTTGAGTACATTTGACTTGTTTGAAAATAATGACCAATCAATACCTGACCGAAATATAGTTCATAAATTATAATTTTATAAAAATCAATATATATTAAATAATAATAAAATTATTAACAAAATAACATATTATATTTTAATATTTTTATAATTGTTTATAAATATCAATAATATAGAAAATTTCAATCTACATGACTCTTAGATATCCAGTATTATCTTATAATAGCTGAAATATTAATAGTTTGGTAATCAGTGAATCGATCGGTACGATATTTATATTTTAGTACTTGCAATTTAGTCCTTATTTTTTTAACTCCTTTTTTGATCCATCATTCTAATTAATACAATAAAATTATAAAATTATAATTATCAACAACAAATCAATTTACTTTTTTGAGCAAAAATATGTTACCTTTTTATTTTTCAATAACTAATTTATTTTCTTTTTCAGGTAAAACACATTTTCTTTTATATTATATCTAACTTAAATTTCTTTTTCCTAAAAACACTACGGGCAACGTTGAGAGAAGGAGGCTATAATGGGGATTCGACAAGGCAAGAATGAAACGTTGAGAGAATACTTGAGTAGATTCACTAAGGAGGCTATAAAAGTCCCAGATTTGGAAGATAAAGTGGCTATGATAGCTCTACAGCAAGGAACTACCGATGACCACTTCAGGAGGTCTTTGGCTAAACATCCCCCCGAAAACATGTTGTTACTACAAGATAGAGCTGGAAAATACATCAAGGCTGAGGAGAGCATGAGAAAGTATGAACCCGTTGTTATTGGCAATGGAAATTCAAAGAAGAGAAAGGATACTCCAGAATATGATGCAAGAGAGAAGTATCCTAGGACATCAAAGGATTCTGATTCACCACCCAAGAAGACCAATTTTGGGCCTAAGTTTACGGAGTATGCAAGATTGAATGCTCCTAGGAGCCAAATTCTGATGGAGATTGCAAAGGAAGAAGACCTTAAATGGCCGAAGCCTATGAGGGCCGATGTGTCAAAAAGAAATCAAAACCAATACTGTCGGTTTCACAAAGAAGTTGGCCACGATACAGATGACTGCATGCAACTGAAAGATGAAATTGAGTTCTTGATTCGAAGAGGAAAGCTTGGTAAGTTTACCAAGGATGGAAATCAAGGAAGCCAGAGAGGGAACTATGAAAGGAAAGACTATGATAGACGGGACAATGATCAAGACCGAAATCCAAAGCCCCGAGGGTCTGTCATCAATATGATATTTGGAGGGCCAACTGCTGCCGGACCTTCCAGAAACTCGAGAAAAGCTTATGCCCGTGAGGTAATGACTGTGGTTGGAGAAGCACAAAAGCGTGCCAAGACTGAAGTAACTTTGAATTTTGATGATTTTGATCTTGAGGGAGTGAAGTTTCCCCATGATGACCCTCTGGTCATAGTACCTGTGATAGGCAACTCTGAAACAAAGAGAGTTCTTGTTGACAATGGAGCTTCAGTGGACATCTTGTTCCATGATGCTTTCATCAAGATGGGTTACACTGACTCTCAGCTAACACCCTCAAACATGCCCATATATGGGTTCAATGGAGTGGAATCGAAGGTAGAAGGCACGATTCAACTCCCCATGACAATGGGATAAGGTTCAAAGACGTCTACTCAAATGCTGAACTTCATAGTTATCAAAGCGACTTCAACCTACAATGCAATTCTGGGAAGAACGGGTCTTCATGCATTCAAGGTTGTTGCCTCATCTTATCATTTGAAGATCAAGTTCCCTACCAGGAATGGAATTGGCGAAGAGAAAGGCGATCAGAAAATGGCTAGAAGCTGTTATGTAGCCGCGTTGAGTCCTGATGGAGTTGGGGGGCAGGTTCTCCCAATTGAAGACATGGACATCAGAAACGATGAAGAAAGAAGAGGAAAGCCAGCTGAGGATCTTGTTCCCATCCCCCTGATTCCAGGAGAACTAGACAAGGTCACCTACATTGGAGCTCTACTACCTGAATCTATGAAAAGCAAGTTGACATCCTTTCTTCAAGAAAACAGTGATGTATTTGCTTGGACAGCAGCTGATATGCCAGGGATTGATCCCCAATTGATAACCCACAAATTGAATGTGGATCCTGAAAGAAAGACAGTGAAACAAAAGAAAAGAAATTTTGCTCCAGAAAGGCAAGAAGCCATCAAGCAGGAGGTAGAAAAACTCTTGGAAGCAGGCTTCATTGAAGAAATTCAGTTCCCTGAATGGTTGGCTAACCCAGTGATGGTCAAGAAGGCTAATGGAAAGTGGAGAATGTGTGTGGACTTCACCGACTTGAATGATGCATGTCCTAAGGATTGTTTTCCCTTACCAAGGATTGATGCTTTGATAGATGCCACTGTTGGGCACGAGATGCTAAGTTTCATGGATGGCTTCAGGGGATACAACCAAATCAAGATGCACAAGGACGACATCTCCAAGGTATCATTCATCACCGACTTTGGTGTTTTCTGTTATTTAGTCATGGCATTTGGACTTAAGAATGCAGGGGCAACATACCAAAGATTGGTGAACAAGATTTTTGAACCACTGATTGGTAAAACAATGGAAGTTTATGTGGATGACATGCTAGTCAAGAGCCTCGACAAGGTAGACTATATAAAACATCTTCAAGAAGCGTTTGAAGTGCTGAGGCACCACAAGATGATGTTAAATCCAACAAAATGTGCCTTCGGGGTAGGCTCAGAAAAGTTTTTAGGCCTGATGGTCTCCAAGAGAGGAATCGAAGGTAACCCCGACAAGATCAAGGCAATCCTAGACATGGAACCACCCAAGTCTGTTAAGGATGTGCAGAAATTGACAGGAAGAGTTGCAGCATTGGGAAGGTTCGTCTCCAAGTCAGGAGAAAAGTGCTTACCTTTCTTCAAGGCACTCAAAAATGTGAAAATTTTCGAGTGGACACCTGAAAGCCAAGAAGCCTTTGAGGCCCTGAAGAAATACATGGCTGAAGCACCACTGTTGGCAAAACAAAAGCCAGGAGAGATTCTCTATCTGTACTTGGCAGTCTCCGATACTGCCCTTGGAGCTGTTTTGGTAAAGGAAGAATTGAAGGTTCAGAAACCCATCTACTATGTGAGTAAGATTCTGCATGGGGCAGAAATAAACTACTCTACCATAGAGAAGTTTGCCTTAGCCTTGATAATGGCCTCAATAAAGCTACGTCCATACTTCCAGGCGCACAAGATAGAAGTTTTGACTAATCAACCTCTAAGGAACATTCTGCACAGCCCTCAAGTTAGTGGAAGATTGATCAAATGGGCTATTGAGTTGGGGGAATTTGATATCAAGTATAAGCCTCGTACGGCCATAAAAGCTCAAACACTCGCTGACTTCATGGTTGAATGTACTATTGACAACCAAGAAGTCGGGGGGCAGAAAGTAGTAGTGGAAGACAACAAAGATGAAGACACGGTGTCCAGGGAATGTTGGGTGCTCTATTTTGATGGGGCATCAAATACAAAATCAAGTGGAGCAGGTTTGGTGCTACAAAGTCCTAATGGATTTCTCATAGAGTATGCACTAAAGCTAGACTTCCCGACAACAAACAACGAAGCTGAGTACGAAGCTCTGATAGCTGGTTTGGGCCTAGCTAGAGCCCTGAGAGTTAAGACTCTCAAAGTATGTGGAGACTCAAGGTTAGTCGTTTCTCAAGTAAATGGGGAGTTCGAAGCCAGAGATGAAGTCATGGCTAAGTATCTGAAACTTGTCAAAGCCATCATGACCCAGTTCGATGAATGCTATGTGGAGCACGTTCCGAGGGAGGAAAATGTGAAGGCTGATGCCTTGTCTAAGTTTGCCTCTTCTGAAATTGAAAACTATGCAGGGAGTGTATACTTCCAAGTCTTGAAGACCCCAAACATCAACGGAAAGTTGGTAGCACCCATTGGTATTACCAGTTGTTGGATTGATCCCATCAAAGCTCATCTGGAAACTGGGTGGCTGCCCAACGACACTTCAGAAGCACGAAAGTTATACGTCAGGCCACTAAGGTATGCCCTAATTGAGGGAATCCTATACAAGAAGTCTTTCATCATTCCTTATCTGAAGTGTTTGAGACCCCAAGAGGCAGAATTGGCCCTAAAGGAAGTACATGAAGGAATCTGTGGGCAACACTTGGGGGGCAGAGCCCTAGCAGATAAAGTCACCCGTCTAGGTTTCTATTGGCCAAGCATGCTTGATGATGCTAAAAGCTATGTGAGAAAATGTGAACGGTGCCAGAAACATGCACCAGTGGTTAGACAACCACCTGAGATGATGACATCCATTAACTCTCCTATCCCTTTTGCTATGTGGGGAATGGATATACTTGGGCCATTTCCAATGGCAAGTGCTCAAAGAAAGTTCTTGATAGTGGCAATTGACTACTTCACCAAGTGGATTGAGGCTAAGCCATTAGCCAAGATAACCACCAAGCAAGTGATGCAATTCTTCTGGGAAAATGTGATATGCAGGTATGGAATTCCACGAGTCCTGGTTACGGACAATGGAACTCAATTCAACAATGATGAGTTCAAGAAATATTGTGATGAGAATGATATCAAGTTGCGCTTCACTTCTGTTGCCCATCCTCAAGCAAATGGGCAAGCTGAGGTTGCAAATCGAATTATCCTAGATGGACTGAAGAAAAGAGTTGAACACTCCAGAAATACTTGGGTAGATGAATTGATCCCCATACTATGGGCATATCGTACTACTTGTAAAGTCACCACTGGAGCTACCCCCTTCTTGCTGACATACGGGGAAGAAGCATTGGTTCCAGTGGAGATTACACACACGTCTCCAAGAGTTGAAGCTTATGAACCAGAAACAAATGAAGAAGGCTTGAGGCTGGCTTTAGATCTAATTGACGAAGTTAGAGATGAGGCAAACGCCAAGATAGTTGAACATCAAAAGAAAGCGTCTTTTTACTATAACCTAAGGGTTAAAGAAAGGTTCTTTCGTCAAGGAGACTTGGTTCTCAGAAATATTGAAGCATCCAGAGTTGGACAAAAAGGCAAGTTGGCCCCCAATTGGGAAGGACCATATCGCGTCAAGAACGTATTTGGTCGAGGCTCGTACAAGCTAGAAACCCTTGAAGGGCATGAGGTGCCATGGACTTGGCATGCCTCCAATCTGAAAATTTATTATGTTTAAGGTGTTTCCTGAGAGGACTCACTACTAGAAAATAAGGTCGACGAAACCAATCCAAGTTTTTAAACTTGAAGTAGAAGTAGTATACTATGTAAGGGTTGAACCCATTTCTTCAAGTTATGAATTCATTCAGCAATTTCAAAAATATTCTACAAAGCATTGCATATTGATGTTTATATGATTCAAAGTACTAATTAAGTACGCAAACATGAGAAATTAAAAGGCATGAAGGAAATAAGTTTAACAACTTGTAACAAAAGTTAAGTTATGCCCGAAGACAGATTACAATAAATAAATAAAAGCCACAGTTGGCCATAAAAATCTACAACTAAGCATCGTCATTCCCTTGGTCCTCTTCAGCGGACTCCTCCTCTTCACCAGACTCTTCTCCTTCTTCAGAACTAGAGGAGGAACCTTCAGAGTCTTCATCGTCATTAGGATGAGACGCATGCTCAGGATCAAGAATCTTGTCATCCTCATCCATATCATCCTCCCCAGCCAAAGCCATCTCCAAACGAGTGGGAGCGTGGGGGCTGGGAAAGTCATATATAGTGAGGGATCCAGGAAGTCTCCTCGAAACCTCAGCCAATGCATCGTCCCATCCTTTTGTATACTAGACAGGGAAGAGGAGGTCATCGTGCTGACTGATTAAGTCCTTGTACTCGTTAGAGTCAAGGTACTCATCAATATAGCTCTCCTTCCCCTTCCTGAGCTCCACCAACTCCGCCTGGGCATCAGACAGCTCCTTCTCCCTTCTATCCAAGGAGGCTCTAAGGGAACCCATCTCCAACTGAGCCTTATCAAATTTAGCCTTGTTGGCCTCCGAAGATGCACACCAGGCTTTGGCTTGGAATAAAGCTCCTTGAAAGCTGGCATTAGCCTACAAACAGATCACAAGTTAGAATGATAACTTAAAATATACTAAGGACTACAAAGAAGAAAAAGAGAATAATGACTTACAGCAGCAAAGGCTTGAGAGCCCGCAATTTCTGCCCCCTCAATGGTGGAGTTGGCCACAAAATCCTTGTAGTCACAAGGAGTTAAGGAATGATGTGACCATTCAACAGTGTGCTTGGACACACCAACAATGGTATCCTTCTTCCTGATTCCCCAGTTGGGGCGCCAAACTGAGCTCTTAGCCGAGGAAGAACTCTCGACTTCTTCAACCTCGGCCACATGAGGCCTCAGAATAGCAGGGCCTTTCTCGGCCAACCTGGGGTCCTTCAAACAAGCCCTCTTGATTCTGGCTGTCTCCCCGTCTGCCGGCTCATTCGACTTTTTTATAAAAACAGCGACTGCAAACAAAAAATCAAGAAATGCAAAATTCGGTATAAGGCAATCTTAATGCAAATAAAAGAAAATAGAAGAAAGGGAATTACCCTGATCAGAAACTTTTGAAAGTTTCAGAGACTTAAGTGCAAACTCGTCCAGGAGCTCCCAAGCCATGGTGGCATAATCATCCTTGATGAGTTCAGCGTAAGCATGAGCCTCCTCCTCAGTCAAAACTATGTCATCAGGGCTACCATCCGAAACTCTACTGAATGAGCTTTGGAATAAGGTGCCCCAGTCCCCTCCATCCCAAACTAGGTACATAAATTCACTCTTCCACTTGGGATTGTTATCAGGGATGGATTTGGGGTGAAAAATGGGGGGTGTCGAAGAACGGTGACTAATGTACACCCAACCCAAGGTGTTGGAAGAACTATTCTTAAATTGAAAGATCTTTCTAAAAAGAGCAACAGAAAGAGGGAATTTGTTTTTTAAACACAAAACAATAAAACACATGATTAATCTCCAAGCATTTGGAGGAAGCTGACAGGGATTGATTCCTACGTCTGCTAGAAGTTGAGGAATAAAAGGGTGAAAAGGGAATTGAACCCCTGCAACAAGGGTACCCCTATAAACGTAAAGAGCGTCGGGGCGCCAATGGCAAGATCGATCCCCGGGACCGGCAGGGACAAGTCTATAGGGTGACCTAATCCTATACATGTTTTTATAATCCGCAATCTTATCCACTTCATTATACCAATTACTGTAATTGAAGGAATCTAAATGCAATATAAAGGGATACTCATCACTACGTTCTAGAATCATATCTTGTAAAGACATAGTAGAAGAACGGATAGTGATACCTCTTTTTGACGCTTGATTCATTTTCTGCAAACGTTGAGCAGAACGATAAGCCATCTTCAAATCTTCAAAGAATATGCAGAAAATCTTCACCAAAAACTCAGAAAACCTTCAAGGGATGAAGGTGAAAGCCCAGAAATTCAAAGAAATTCCAGAAGATCTTCAACAGTTGAAGATAGAACCCAGAAAATCTTCAATGCAAACCCAGAAACCCAGAGAATCTTCAATATATGAAGATTAAACCCAGAAACTGAAGGAGAATTACTGAGAAAAGATTTGAAAAGTGAAAAGTGAGAAATGAGAAGTGAAAGTGAAAAGTGAAGATTCACTCTTTTATAGAAAATTATTAACCGGTTGACTAACCGGTAAAAGGGAAGATCAACCGGTTACAGCCTGTCAAGGCCCATAATTATTCTTTGGGCTTCTGGAATTAAGGCCCAAAGGGTTAGGCCCAATAAAGATCAGGGCCCAACTATTGAATCCAGAGAAATTCAAGGCCCAAGGCCCAATATAAATGAAGTCCAAGAAAAAACCAAGGCCCAAAACGCTTTCGAGGTTCAAGGCCCAAAAAAGGGTCAGGCCCAGGAAGTGAGCCTAAGGGAGTTCAAGGCCCCCAAAACAAACAAGGCCCATAAAGTGAACCCAAAAGAGTTCAAGGGCCAACATGACAGAAAAAACTCAATATAAACGAGTCTCAGGGAAATTAAGCCCAATATTAATAAAGGATCAAAGCCCAAATAAGGGTCAAGGCCCTGGGATTGGCCCTAAGAAAGGTACGAGGCCCAATATGGAATTAGGGCCCAAGAAATTAAAGGCCCAACAATAAGTTAAAAGGCTGGAAAAATTCTAACTCATAATTAAGTTGGAAATAAACTCTAAGTTGAGCTCAAAAAATTGAGTTCGAATATAAACTGAAAAATGAAATCGAACCATTCGATCTCACGGTAAATTGAGGTCGAAATTGAACAGAAAAATTGAGGTCGAAAAAGACCCTAATTGAAGTCGACAAATCGAGGTCGAAATTACATTGAAAAACCAGGGCGCAGGTCCCGACCTCATTCCTATTTTGAGTTCGAAAATGATTTGAGTCCTGTTCGAAAATCCTGGTCGAAAAAGATTGGGATTGAGCTCGAAAAAACGAAGTCGAAATTGAACTAAAAATCCTGGTCGAAGGGTTCGACCTCATCCCACTTGAGGTCGAAAAGCAGTTAAAACGAGCTCAAAGAATCGAGGTCAAATTTGCACTGGAAATCGAGGTCGACGTGTTCGACCTCACCCCACTTCCTAGTCGAAAACGACTACAAAAATGAGGTCGAAAATATACTGAGTGAGGTCGAAAAAAATCCTAGTCGAATTTGTACTAAAATTCCTGGTCGAAACGTTCGACCTCACCCCAGTCCTGGTCGAATTTCTGGTCGAAAATGACCTAGAATTCTGGTCGAAAATGGCATGGATTCCTGGTCGAAAATGCTCTGAAAAAATGGAAAAATTCAGGAAAAAATGCGATAACTTCTACAAAAATCCCAAGGGTATTTTCCCAGAAGTTGGGGGGCAAATGATATGGGCTGAAATATAACCCTATAAATAATTAATGATATATTAATTAGACCCAGTTTGGTCCAAGAATTAGGCCCGACAAAAGGCCCGAAACCCTAATTATTCATTAATTTCGTAATTAATAAATAGGGGAAATATACATATCATAAATAGAGACCAAATCGAAGTAATATCTTCATAGAAGGATCCAGAATCCCAATCAAATAATATGATGAGTCACAACACTTATCAGATAAGGATAATACTTGTCTGCTAAGTAATGCACTCCTTATCAGTTATCAATAACGAGACTTATCCGTTAAGTCTCCTAAACTTACTCTAAATACAAGGCTCCTGACGCCTATATAAGGACCCTCGTCCTTCATTCTAGAACTACGTTTTATTGGCTTGATTCTCTATACAGCAGAGATACGTAGGCATCTTGTGAGGACCGATTTAGTCTCAGAACACAAGAGCAGCCATTAAAGCTTGAACGCTCACAAACCCTAGCATTTAATTCACAAAGCACGTTTTTTAATCTATAACAATTCATTAGGAATGTAATTAAATTAATATATTATACACTGTATAAATAATAAAATGAGAGAGAGGGCATGGAGAGATAATGATTAAGAATGAGAGATGAAAATTACTTTAGTTGTTTAATCCCCGTATACGCATATCTTGAATACGAATGTAAATGGTTAAAAAGACACACTTACCGACAATTGGTATTTTGGGTATTTTCTTAGTCTCAGTTTATATATCTATATACAAGTCATATCATATTTTGAGTTATTTTTGTAATGTTAAATGTTTATTTGATATTAATAATATAAATAATCTCTATAGTAATATATTAATTTGTTATTCTAAGGTAAAAGCAAACAAAAAAAAAGAATCAAATTGAAGTTTTTGAATATTTTAAAGTTGTTGCACCTTCAAAATAATTGTGAAAGCATTAGATAATATTTTTACAAGGTAAATAACCTGTAGTTTAATCCGTTCTTTGAAAACAAACCATGCGATAAAAAATACAATAAAACCTCTACATATTAATATAGTTGGGACACGATGATTTTATTAATTAAGAGAGGTATTAATTACTCGATAAATTAATAATTATTAATTTATAAATTGTTTTGGTATCAAACAAAATTAAATTTTAATTATATAAATTTGAATAGAATGAACTCTAGTAATATATTTATAGATTTAATTTAATGTATACTAGCTTAAAACCCGTGCGATGCACGAATTGTTAATTGTTATTTTATTATTATATTTTTAAAATTTTGAATAGAATGAACTCTAGTAATATATTTATAGATTTAATTTAATGTATACTAACTTAAAACCCGTGCGATGCACGAATTGTTAATTGTTATTTTATTATTATATTTTTAATATTTTATTAATTGCATTTGTTAAAAAAATAAGTAGGCATGTTAAAATAGCTAAATACTTTTAAATTTTAAAATAAATAAAAATAAAAAATGTAACATTTATTTAGTTTAAAAAGGTAAATGCCCGTGATATTTTTGGAAAATGAGACTTTAAAATTTAATAATTAAAAGTATTTAAATTTGTTTTAAAATAAATAAGTAAAGGGTTTCTTGTGATCTTTTTGGAAAATAAATGAATTTTAGTGAGAAAAATAGAAAAAGTAAATTGAAAAAGACAATTTACCGTGATATATTTAGAAAAGAAGGGACTTTGTTAGAAAAAATCTATATTTTAATATTATTAGTGATTGCATTTGTTAAGAAAAATAAGTAGACATGTTAAAATATGTAAATTTTTAAAAAATAATTATAATATTATAGGTTTAAAAATAAATAACTAAAGGTTTGTCCGTGATATTTTTGGAAAATGAGGGATTTTAGTTAGGAAAAATAGAAAAACTAACATGTTTTAGTTAAAAAAGGTAATTGTCATGTTTGAAAAAGTAGGGGAATTTGTTAGAAGAAATAATGTATTTTAGGGAGAAAATGTAATTGGTTATAAATAGGTAATATTATTATTTAATAATATATTTCTATAAATAAGTAAGGTTAATTAAATAAAAACACGAAATACAATTAAGAGCAATTAAGTAAAATCACAACGTACCATACCGACCAACCAAACTTTTAATGTTTCGTATATTATATAATACTAGCTTAAAACCCGTGTGATGCACGGATTGTTAATTGTCATTTTATTATTATTTTTTTAATATTTTATTAATTGTAGTTGTGCAAAAAATAAGTAGGCATGTTAAAATAGCTAAACACTTTTAATTAATTAAAAACATTAAAACAGATTTTAAAATAAATAAGTATGGGTGCCCGTTATATTTTTGGAAAATGAGGGGTTTTAGTATGAAAAAATAAAAAATGTAACATATATTTAGTTTAAAAAGGTAAATGCCCGTGATATTTTTGGAAAATAAGGTTTTAAAATTTAATAATTAAAAGTATTTAAATACGTTTTAAAATAAATAAGTAAACGGTTTCCTGTGATATTTTTGGAAAAAGAATGGATTTTAGTGAGAAAAATAGAAAAAGTAAATTGTAAAATGCAATTTCCCGTGATATATTTAGAAAAGGATGGACTTTGTTAGAAAAAAATAAATAATGTGTTTTAGCTCAAAGGATAATTGGTTATAAATAGGTATTTGATTATTTATATTTTAATATTTTTAGTAATTCCATTTGTTAAGAAAAATAAATAGACATGTTAAAATAGGTAAACTTTTAAAATATAATTATAATATAAAAATAGGTTTAAAAATAAATAACTAACGGTTTGTCCGTGATATTTTTAGAAAATGAGGGGTTTTAGTAAAGAAAAATAGAAAAACAAACATGTTTTAGTTAAAAAAGATAATTACCCGTGATATATTTGAAAAAATATGGGAATTTGTTAGAAAAAATAATGTAATTTAGGTGAAAAAGGTAATTGATTATAAATAGGTAATATTATTATTTAATAATATATATTTCTATAAATAAGTAAGGTTAATTAAGTAAAAACACGAAGTATAGTTAATTAAGGGGTCGTTTGGTTCGCTGGTATCAGGAATCAGGTATGGGTTTAGAATGAGCAAAACCCATACCCGGCCTTTGGTTCAAATTTTTTTATTCTCAAACCCATACCTCAAACCTCCAAGATATGAGATTTTGATACCCTAGTGGGGAGGTGAGTATGAAAATGGAGGTATGAGTATCAATTTTATATTATTTATTAATTCATACCAAAAAATATTATAAATATAAAAAATTATTTTATAAATAAAAACAATGTTATAAATAACAATAAAATATTTTTAATTTTTTTTATAATATAAAAAATTAATTTAAAATATAACTTAATATCATTTTAAAAATTATTTCAACACTCAACCAAACACATAATATTATAAATGATCTTTCAACCCCATACCACCTTAACCCGATTCCTGATTCCAAACTCATACCACTCCGTGAACCAAGCGACCCCTAAGGTAATTAAGTAAAATCACAACGTACCATACCGATCAACCAAACTTTTAATGTTTCGTCTATTATATAATAGTATTGACTAGCTTAAAACCCGTGCGATGCACGGATTGTTAATTGTTATTTTATTATTATTTTTTTAATATTTTATTAATTGTATTTGTGCAAAAAATAAGTAGGTATGTTAAAATAGCTAAACACTTTTAATTAATTAAAAACATTAATTTTTTTAAAAAAATAAATAAGTATGGGTTTGCCCGTTATATTTTTGGAAAATGAGGGCTTTTAGTAAGAAAAAATAAAAAATTTAACATATATTTAGTTTAAAAAGGTAAATGCCCATGATATTTTTGGAAAATGAGGTTTTAAAATTTAATAATTAAATGTATTTAAATACGTTTTAAAATAAATAAGTAAAGGGTTTCTTGTGATATTTTTGGAAAAAGAATGGATTTTAGTGAGAAAAATAGAAAAGGTAAATTGTAAAAGGCAATTTCCCGTGATATATTTAGAAAAAGGATGGAATTTTTAAAAAAAATATATATAATGTGTTTCAGCTGAAAAGATAATTGTTATAAATAGGTGATATGGGTTAAAAATAATCCTAAAGACATAATTAATATTGCATTAATTAAACCTAGTTGGTCCATAAATAAGGTCCATTAATAAGGCCCGAAACTCTAATTAAATATTAATTTCGTAATTAATATTTGGGCTAGAAGTACAACCTGTATTAGGAGACGTCCAATACAGGCTTGTTCTAATACAAGTGGGCTTCTTTCAATACAAGTCCGTTATGATATGGAAACAACTCCTACAAGGAAGGATCTAAAATTAATCTTTATCCACCGTCAAAGATAAGATTTATCCTTCAAGGAAGTGATAATACTTATCCACCGTCAAGGATAAGATTTATCCTTCAGGGAAATCAATACTTATCCACTAGGCTTCTAAACGCATATATAAAGGGTCTGACCCCTCATCTCATAACTACGTTTTGGACACAGTTCCATATGTCATCTACAACGTTTTAGACTTCATCCTCGAATAAGGATATACAAGTCACTACGTCCTTGGTGTGCCCCTGCCGCCATAGCCCCGAGGGCAACACCAAGAACTACGTTTTTTGGCTTGATTCTCAATTACGAATTGAGATGCGTAGGCATCTTGTGAGGACCGATTTAGTCACGAAACACGAGAACAACCATTAAAGCTCGAAGCTCTCTTAAACCCTAACAATTAATTTACAAGTATACTTTTTAATCCATAACAATAGGTATTTGATTTTTTATATTTTAATATTTTTAGTAATTGCATTTGTTAAGAAAAATAAGTAGACATGTTAAAATAGGTAAACTTTTAAAAAATAATTATAATATTAAAATAGGTTTAAAAATAAATAACTAAAGGTTTGTCCGTGATATTTTTGGAAAAGGAGGGGTTTTTTGTAAAGAAAAATAGAAAAACAAACATTTTTTAGTTAAAAAAGGTAATTGCCCGTGATATATTTGAAAAAGTAGGGGAATTTGTTAGAAAAAATATTGTATTTTAGGTGAAAAGGGTATTTTGGTTATAAATAGGTAATATTATTATTTAATAATATATTTCTATAAATAAGTAAGGTTAATTAAGTAAAATCATGAATTTAAAAAAGGGCAATTAAGTAAAATCACAACGTACCATACCGACCAACCAAACTTTTAATATTTCGTCTATTATATAATAGTATTGATTATTGATTACTTACAAATTCAATACACTGACAAGATTTCGTGCAAATGTATTTTTAAAAATGATAATGTTAAAGATCATCTAGCATCTTTGATCCAAAACATTTAACTTGTTGACGAAGTTTAAAAGCAACACACCTATGTTAAAAATCATAGAACATATTTGATCCAAAACACTTAACTTTTTGACGAAGGTCGAAACCGACACATTCGAACTCTTCGAAATTAGTTTTCAAGTACATTTTAACTTTAAGAAAGAAAAAAAAAACACTATAATTATATTATACCAGACTATAATAGATATTTTTTTTATAATTATGAAGCATTATTAATCTATGATACTATTGAGACTATCTATTTATATAAGGATTTTTTTAAAATTTATTATCTTATAAAAAATGGTCAAATTTGAAGTAAACCATGTCATAATAGTTTTATCATCAAAATTTACATTAACGTATCACAAAACATACCTTAATGTATAAAAAATAACACTTCAATAGTTTATAGGATGATCATCCTAAATAGATTATTAAAACGTCTAAACTATAGTCGTTAAGTATTTTTAACTCTAATCTTAAAAAAGACATCAATCCTCTAAGACCAACGATTATGGGATATAGACAGAGAATAACAACCATTTTAGGTACATATTTTTTGAGTTTTTATTAATAACTAAAGAATGTCCATTGCCATAATAAATTAAATTAATATTAATATTAACAAACAACGAGAAAAATAAAAATAATAACGATTGACTAGAGTAATCCCGTATCTTACACGGGTATTGAAGCTATTTTAATAAAAGCCTTAAAATTACTCAATATTTTTATGATTGTATAATAGTAATTTATTTTAATTTTAAATAGTAATTTATTAGAAATATTATTGTCAAAAAATATAAATAATATATAGATATTTTAAATAAGGTAACTAATGTATTTAAATTATAATCGGATAATATATGAATATGTTAAATTACATAGCTGCAATATATATATTAGAATTGTAATCGGATAGTATATGGATATGTTAAACTAAATTAAAATCATCAGAACAACATGGCCCAAACAAAAAGCCCATAATCCCCCATCTCCGTCTATAAATAAAGGCTCACCCCCCTTCTCCCCCCTTTTCTCATTCATCGCATCTCCTCTGCGAAGAGAGACGTTCTAATACTCTCTCCCCCTTGTTTTCATAAATCTTATATCTCTCTTTATTTCATAAATCTTGTTACTGTAACAGAACACAACTCTATTTTAATCAATTTCGAAACCCTAGAAATCAACAAATTCAATTCGAAACCCTAATTAATCAATTAAATAGTTTTAGTTGGAGGCGATCGGAACGCAATCATGGATATGCGATTTCCATTTTCTCCGGCTGAGGTTGCCAAAGTTCGTATGGTCCAGTTCGGCATACTCAGTCCCGATGAGATTGTAATTTTCCAACTCTTCTCTTATACAATATTTATGTAATTTGAGCTTGTGATGTGGAATTATTGTGTTTGATTGTGTGTTTGGATTGTGTTTGCAGAGACAAATGTCGGTTGTGCATATCGAACACGGTGAGACGACCGAGAGAGGGAAGCCGAAACCGAGTGGCTTAAGTGACCCCAGGCTTGGGACAATTGATCGAAAAATGAAGTGTGAGACTTGTATGGCTAATATGGCTGAGTGTCCTGGCCATTTCGGTCACTTGGAGCTTGCCAAACCGATGTTTCACATCGGTTTTCTTAAGACTGTGCTCAGTATTATGCGTTGCGTTTGCTTTAATTGCTCCAAAATCCTTGCTGTTGAGGTAATTTTCTTTTTTGAATTGTTTAGACTATATTCAGTTGGTTTAATTGCAAATGATTTCATTTTTTATATATATGTTTTGTTGATATCTGTATGTACGGAAATAATAGGGTAGGAAGCAGCTATGATAGTGTCATAAATGTTATCGGAAACAGTTGAAAACCCGCTAGATGTATTCATGACAAGTTATTAAAATATCAGACACTTTACTTGCTTTGAATGCTATATGCGCAAGTTATATTTACACGAGGAGTTCTTAATATAGCTGACACACTATTGGCTTCTATGAGTGTTTCCTGCGTAATGTATTTATGAGAAGTTTGTTTTTTAATATTTAGGTCAAAAATGTTTTGGTCAAATTACTTACTTAATTATCTTTCCCTTCAAATATTTGTTTTAGAAGTTTTTGCTATGTCTTAATAATGTTTCCCGCGAAATATTTATTTATGAGAAGTTTTAAATATATCCGACAATTTACTTATAAGTAGAATTGTTTTAGTATCGGAGCTTCTTATATATGGAAGCTGGAAGCTAAATGACGTGTTGTGACTGTTACGAGACATGTCACATCTCGGGCCTGTTTTGAGATATAGAAGAGACAAATCACAAATGCGTGGATTGCATATTTTTGTTCAACTCGTGTCGTCTTGTGAACAAGTTTTATACAGTATAATTGCTTAAGATTATTAACTATTTACGTTTTAATTTGTGTAAGGACACCATTAGTTTGGTTTCGATTAAATATTTGTTAATAAATACAAGTGAGATGGTGGAAATTGGACTATGACAATTCAAAACACCCATGTTATTTGCTGTAGGGTCCATCTTTTAGTTCACCATAGGAGGTTTAGATCTGAATTCTTTCAACATCTGTGTAGATTATTAGAGAATCTCTGTTTGAATTCTTAGAATTTTTCTCTGTGCTACATGTTTGATTAATTTTACTCTTTAATTTGCAATATTTTTCAAGCTAATACTTTGCTTGTGGGTTATAGGGTGCATAGATTCTTGCAATTTTGTCAAGATGTTTTTGATTATTCCTCATATTTGCTTCCTTGATTATTATCTGTCTATTTTTCTCAAGGTCTTTTTCAATTATTTATTTGTATTTCTTCCAGGAGGATTATAAATTTAAGCAAGCTCAGAAAATCAGGAATCCGAAAAATAGGCTTAGAAAGATTTTAGATTCCTGCAAGAACAAAACTAAATGTGACGGCGGTGACGACATAGAGTCCCAAAGCCAGGATACTGATGAACCAGTTAAGAAGAGTAGGGGAGGTTGTGGTGCTCAACAGCCAAAGATTACGATTGAAGGTATGAAAATGATTGCTGAATACAAGATACAGAAAAAGAAAAATGATGATCCAGAACAGTTGCCCGAGCCCGTTGAAAGGAAACAACAGCTTTCTGCCGAGAGGGTAAGTTCATTTAATATACTTTCTGACAATTCTTGCATTCTTTGTTCGCAAAACTTCTTGGTTTTGATCTTTTAGTTTTAAAACATCATATTATTGAACAATTCCCCCAGGTGCTAAATGTTCTTAAGCGGATAAGTGATGAAGATTGCATGTTACTGGGCTTAAATCCGAAGTATGCACGTCCGGATTGGATGATCCTGCAAGTTCTTCCAATTCCTCCTCCTCCCGTTAGACCTTCTGTAATGATGGATACTTCTGCTCGGAGTGAGGCAAGTCTTTTTATTCAACACTTTTATGATTTAATTTTTGTGGTATCTTGTCTTAATTTATGTAAATCAGTAGTTTTCCATATAATTGACTTGTTAAAGTAAAAATTGGAAAAGCTTATTGTAACTTTGTGTTTGTTGACAAATTTTGAGTGAAACTATAAGGCTGTAAGTGCTGTGCTGGGATGAGATGCTTTACTGTATTATAAGTGGTATACATAAGTGGTACAAGTGGATAGGTTTTACATTCATCAAACCAAGTTTAATATTGAAGTCTCTCTCTCTTCTTGTTGTTACAGGATGATTTAACTCATCAACTGGCAATGATTATCAGGCACAATGAGAATTTGAGGAAACAGGAGAGAAATGGAGCTCCTGCTCACATAATTTCTGAATTTGCTCAATTATTGCAGTTCCACGTCGCTACATATTTTGACAATGAGCTTCCTGGACAGCCGAGGGTATGTTCAAAATTCACACCTTTAAATTAATTAACTCTTACTGTATCACAAGGTTTGCTCAATAGTTATTAATGCTCTTTCATTGTTCAGGCTACACAGAGGTCAGGGCGGCCAATCAAATCAATTTGCAGTAGGCTCAAAGCTAAGGAGGGTCGTATCAGAGGAAATTTAATGGGGAAGCGTGTGGATTTCTCTGCACGAACAGTTATCACACCGGATCCAACCATCAATATCGATCAACTTGGAGTGCCATGGAGTATAGCTCTAAATTTAACTTATCCGGAAACTGTAACCCCTTACAACATTGAGAGGTATCATGTCGTTAACACATGTCATATTATTGATATATGTCCTTGGTGCAATCCTAATAAGTCTGTCTAAATTTTGAACGTTATTTCCATTTTTTTTCTAGGCTAAAGGAACTTGTCGAATATGGTCCTCATCCTCCTCCTGGCAAAACTGGTGCCAAATACATTATTAGAGAAGATGGCCAGAGGCTTGATCTCCGCTATTTGAAGAAAAGCAGCGATCATCATTTAGAACTTGGATACAAGGTATCTATTATTATCTATTTATATCTATGTTGTGCACAGTTGATTGGTCTTGTCAGGAACTCTTGTGATTTCCTGACAGTTACACATTTGCAGATCTTTAATTATTTGTTTCTCTTGACAGGTTGAGCGACACTTGAATGATGGGGATTTCGTTTTGTTTAATCGGCAGCCAAGTCTCCACAAGATGTCTATCATGGGGCATCGAATCAAAATTATGCCATATTCAACCTTCCGGTTGAATCTATCGGTCACTTCACCGTACAATGCTGATTTTGATGGAGATGAAATGAACATGCATGTTCCGCAGTCATTTGAAACCAGGGCAGAAGTTCTGGAGTTGATGATGGTACCCAAATGCATCGTGTCCCCACAGGCAAATCGACCAGTTATGGGTATTGTGCAGGATACACTTTTAGGGTGCCGTAAGATAACTAAGAGAGATACCTTTATTGAGAAGGTGCTCTACTTTTTTGTTTCATATCTCTTAAATATACTTGCTGCATTTAAATATTATTTTCGTCTGATCTTTTGTGGCTTTAATATGGGTCCTCTTTTCTTTAGGACGTTTTTATGAACATCCTCATGTGGTGGGAGGATTTTGATGGCAAAGTACCTGCACCTGCCATATTGAAGCCTAGACCGCTTTGGACGGGAAAGCAAGTGTTTAACCTTATAATCCCCAAGCAGATAAATCTAATGAGGCAATCGGCCTGGCATGCTGATGGTGAAACTGGACATATAACACCAGGAGATACTCAGGTTCGAATAGAAAAGGGGGAAGTAATTACTGGCACGCTTTGTAAGAAGACGCTAGGAGCTTCGACGGGAAGTCTTATCCATGTCATCTGGTAAGATTCATCAGTAAAAGGTGGATGCTTTTGGTTGTATACGTACTTTTTTATCTAATTTAATTATGTTATACATTTTATGGACACAGGGAGGAAGTTGGCCCAGATGCTGCTCGAAAATTCCTGGGACACACCCAGTGGCTTGTCAACTATTGGCTTCTGCAGCAGGGTTTCAGCATTGGTATAGGAGATACAATAGCAGATGCCGCAACCATGGAAAAAATTAATGAAACTATTTCTACTGCTAAGAATGCAGTGAAAGAATTGATTAGATCAGCACAAGATAAGGATTTAGAACCAGAGCCTGGTCGTACTATGATGGAATCATTTGAGAACAAAGTTAATCAGGTACGATAATAATAAAATGTTTAGAAAGGTGAATGGTTCATCATGTCGATTTTACTAATAAATCTTGTTTCAGGTCTTGAACAAGGCTCGTGATGATGCTGGGAGCAGTGCTGAGAAAAGTTTGTCAGAGAGTAACAATCTGAAGGCAATGGTCACGGCTGGGTCTAAAGGAAGTTTTATTAATATATCACAAATGACTGCTTGTGTGGGACAGCAGAATGTTGAGGGGAAGCGAATTCCATATGGATTCATTGATCGAACTCTTCCTCATTTTACCAAGGATGATAATGGACCTGAAAGTCGTGGTTTCGTGGAAAATTCTTATCTACGAGGGTTAACCCCACAAGAGTTCTTTTTTCATGCCATGGGAGGTCGAGAAGGTCTGATAGATACAGCAGTCAAGACATCTGAGACGGGTTATATCCAAAGGCGACTAGTAAAGGCTATGGAAGATATTATGGTCAAGTATGATGGCACTGTCAGGAATTCACTAGGGGATGTGATCCAATTCCTCTATGGGGAGGATGGCATGGACGCTGTTTGGATTGAATCTCAGAAGCTGGACTCCCTTAAAATGAAGAAAAATGAATTTGACAAGGTTTTCAGGTATGAGATTGATGATGGACACTGGAATCCAAGTTATATGCTTCCAGAACACGTTGAGGATTTGAAAACAATTCGAGAGTTCCGCAATGTGTTTGATGCTGAAGTACAGAAGCTAGAAGCAGACAGATTCCAGCTTGGAACAGAGATTACAACAACCGGCGATAACACATGGCCTATGCCTGTGAATCTTAAGAGGCTTATTTGGAATGCACAAAAGACGTTCAAGGTTGATTTGAGAAGACCTTCTGATATGCATCCAATGGAGATTGTTGAAGCTGTTGATAAGCTTCAGGAAAGACTGAAGGTTGTCCCTGGTGATGATTTGATGAGCATGGAAGCTCAGAAAAATGCAACCCTCTTCTTTAATATTCTTCTTCGCAGTACATTCGCAAGTAAGAGAGTTTTAAAGGAGTACAGACTTACTCGGGAGGCATTTGAATGGGTTATTGGGGAGATAGAATCACGTTTTCTGCAGTCCCTTGTAGCACCAGGAGAAATGATTGGCTGTGTTGCTGCTCAGTCTATTGGTGAGCCTGCTACTCAAATGACTCTCAACACTTTTCACTATGCTGGTGTGAGTGCCAAGAATGTGACTCTTGGTGTTCCAAGGTTGCGGGAAATCATTAATGTTGCCAAAAAGATTAAAACTCCTTCACTATCTGTTTACTTGAAGCCAAACGTTAGCTCTTCAAAAGAGAAGGCCAAAAACGTACAGTGTGCTTTGGAGTACACCACTTTACGAAGTGTGACTCAAGCTACTGAAGTATGGTATGATCCAGATCCAATGAGCACCATCATTGAGGAGGATGTTGATTTTGTCAAGTCGTATTATGAAATGCCTGATGAAGAAATTGATCCAGATAAAATTTCTCCTTGGCTACTCCGGGTGCAGTTGAATCGGGAAATGATGATTGACAAGAAGTTGAGCATGGCTGACATTGCTGAGAAGATCAATCTTGAATTTGATGATGATCTAACCTGCATATTTAATGATGATAACGCTGATAAGCTGATTCTTCGTATACGCATAATGAATGATGAGGCTCCTAAAGGTGAGATGCAAGATGAATCCGCAGAAGATGATGTTTTTCTCAAGAAAATTGAGAGCAACATGCTGACAGAAATGGCCCTACGTGGCATACCTGACATAAACAAGGTTTTCATCAAACAGCAGAAAACAAACAGATTTGATGAAAATAATGGCTTTGTGACTGAGCCCGAGTGGATGCTGGACACAGAAGGAGTTAATCTCTTGGCTGTAATTTGTCATGAAGAGGTTGATGCAAGAAGGACGACTAGCAATCACTTGATTGAAGTGATTGAAGTTCTTGGAATTGAAGCAGTTCGCCGATCCTTACTGGATGAGCTGCGAGTGGTTATATCTTTTGATGGATCTTATGTGAACTACAGACACTTGGCCATCCTCTGCGATACCATGACATACCGTGGTCACCTGATGGCCATCACTCGTCATGGAATTAATAGGAATGACACAGGTCCGATGATGAGATGCTCATTCGAGGAAACAGTCGACATTCTCCTTGATGCTGCTGTTTATGCAGAGACAGATTACCTGCGAGGTGTTACTGAAAATATTATGCTGGGTCAACTGGCGCCAATTGGTACTGGAGACTGTTCTTTGTATTTAAACGAAAAGATGTTGCAACAGGCTATTGACATCCAGCTTCCTAGCTACATGGAAGGTCTCGACTTCGGCATGACCCCAGCCCGCTCGCCAGTCTCAGGGACTCCATATCATGATGGGATGATGTCACCAAATTATATGCTAAGCCCAAACCTTCGGTTGTCTCCCATTACCGATGCTCAGTTTTCTCCTTACGTTGGCGGCATGGGATTTTCTCCAGCATCTTCTCCGAGTTATAGCCCACTTTCGCCAGGTTATAGCCCTGCTTCTCCTGGCTATAGTCCTGCTTCTCCTGGCTATAGCCCTGCTTCTCCTGGATATAGCCCATCGTCACCTGGTTATAGCCCCAGCTCGCCTACATATAGCCCAAGCTCACCAGGATATAGCCCTAGTAGCCCTACATATTCCCCCACGAGTCCATCCTACAGCCCCACCTCCCCCAGCTACAGCCCCACCTCCCCAAGCTACAGCCCAACCTCCCCAAGCTACAGCCCCACCTCCCCCAGCTACAGCCCCACTTCCCCCAGCTACAGCCCCACCTCCCCTGCCTACAGCCCCACCTCACCTGCCTACAGCCCGACCTCTCCGTCCTACAGTCCCACCTCACCCTCCTACAGCCCCACCTCTCCCTCCTACAGCCCCACCTCTCCCTCCTACAGCCCAAGTTCCCCATCGTACAGCCCCACCTCACCTTCGTACAGCCCAACATCCCCATCATACAGTCCTACTTCTCCTGCCTACAGTCCCACCTCACCAAGCTACAGTCCCACATCTCCTAGCTACAGTCCCACATCTCCAAGCTACAACCCTTCATCTGCAAAGTACAGCCCTTCCCTGGCTTATTCCCCAAGCAGTCCAAGATTATCACCGTCCAGCCCTTACAGCCCGACATCCCCCAGTTACAGGCAAGTGGCGGACACTTTTAGTTCTTGAACGTAAAATTGGCCAGTTTGCAAGTGCTGTATGCAATGACCTACACTTATTTAGACTACCAACTAAAGTTAACTTCATTACCACTGCTAATACTACTATTACCACTGACACCTCAGCTTGTCTTCAATACAGTTGATCATTGTGGATGTAATATGCACTTTATTTTTTCTTAATACACTGTTTTAAACGTTTTTGTATTCTTGCAGCCCAACATCACCTTCATATTCTCCTACATCTCCATCTTATTCCCCGTCAAGTCCAACATATAGCCCCAGCAGGTATACATCTGTTTCTAATAGATTTTGTCGCAACTGAAACAATTTATTACATTTATATCTTTGCTTCTTTTCCTCCTTTTTCATGACCCCTTCTCTCTTTAAAATGTGGGATTTTTAGTCTTTAAATGTACTTCATGGATTTGAGTCACTCTTGCTGACGGAATTATGTGCAATGATGGTCATAACTCATAACGAGCAATTTTTTTTTAATGTTTTCAACATAAGATTTTCTGTTCTTCGTGTTGTTTCTGTCTTGTTTTTTTATTGGAATAATATGCTGCTATTGTGACGACACTTGAATCATTGCATTTATATTTTATGTTTTGCAGTCCCTATAATTCTGGTGCTAGCCCAGACTATAGTCCAAGTTCACCACAGTACAGGTGAGTAGCAGTTTTTAAAAAAAAAAAAAATTAAATAATTCATGTAGCTGGTCTTCTTAGTCAGCTGTCTTTTTCCATTTTGCCCCAATCTTAGTGATGTAACTCATTTGCTTTTGTCATGACAGTCCAAGTGCTGGGTACTCGCCGAGTGCACCTGGATATTCACCATCTTCAACCAGCCAGTATACTCAGGGGAGCAACAAAAAGAGCACCAAGGAAAATGGGAAGTGAAAATTTTAAGGTGTGCTGTAGTATCTATTACTAGACTGGTTGGATCATAAATCTGTTGAAGAACAGAGTGTATTTACTTTGAATTTTGTTATGGACATGCTTTCTTTATATTTCTTTTGTAGTAACATTTTTCATTTGTTCAATTCACAATTATTGTAAATGTGTTGACAATCTATCAGTTTATTTAGTTTCATATAGTTTGCTAAAGTTTATTTTTCTGCCAAGTTTGATGAAATTTGCTAAATTTAGTTTCGAGAAGTTAGCTATGGCTGCTAAATGTAATGTTTGGCTGCAACTTAAAGTAAACCCAAAAATGCTTATTGGGGGTGTTTGTCAAAATAAGTGAAATCAACTTATGGCTACATAAAATGGATAAGTTGAATGTTAAGAATCCTTAACATTCAACTTATAACTTATTCTCGATACACGCAATATATAATATCCTTCAAATATTCAAAACCATATATCTTTTGATCCGTTCATTAAAAAATTGATATGTATATATCAAATTTCTCTACTCATCGAGATCTATCAATTGATATTCATTTATATATATTAAAAAATAAATATTTTAAAAATAATAAAAAAAAAGTTAACTTATAAGTTCTGATTTACCCAAACACTCTACTGCTTGTAAGTTCTGATTTACTAAACACTTTAGGACTTATAAGCTCAGCTCTACTTATCACTTATAAAGCACTTACTCATTTTAAGCTATAAGTCAACTTTTGCTTGATACCCCAAACGCTCACGTAGTTTCATAAAGTTAGCTAAGGCTTCGATTGTATTGATATTAGAAATTGTTGTGCCGTAAAAATCAGGTACCGTTTGGTATTTTTTTTTGTGATTTTTGTATATTTTTTGTTATAATATGAAAAGTAATATTTTTGATGAGGCTTGAAATTGATCTTTGCTTTCACCAAAAATTGAAAATAAGTTTTTTACTTCAAATATAGGGGTGTAAATTAATTAAACGGTTCGTGAGCTACTGGAGTTTGGCTCGTAAAATATTAGAATTTGATTCGATAATAATCGATCTCGAGTCGAGTTCGAGCTTTAAATTACTCAGCTTGAGTGGCTCGCGAGTCAAATCGAGTTTATGTTAATACTACTCATTCTGTTACAATCATTTTTTTTACACTTTTTTTTTTTGAAATATCCCTCTCAATTCTTTACTTTTCTAAATTTTCCAAAAATAGAAAACTTTTATATATAGAAATTAACTATCTCAACGTTATACATTAAATATTGATTGATTTCAACACTGTAACCCGCTTTTTCTACTTTCTTCACTATTTTATTATTTTTTCTTTATCTCGGCTCCTTCAGTTTTCTGGTATATCTGAACTAATTTTGTGCAAAAATGGTACATCCACGTACAAGTGTGCAAAAATGGTACAGGCTCCACATGAGGTGGCGATCCCTGCCAAAATTCGCCAGTTGAGATGACGATCCCTTTTTATCTTTTTTTTTTGTTTTTTAGTTTCTTCCTGTTGTTCCTTCTTCCTGTAGTTAGTAAAAATTGGTTGGTCATTTCTAAATAACAACTAAAATAGTTCATTAATAATCATTTTGAAATTTCGAAACAGCAAATGTTTTTTTTTTAATTTTTTTGTTCCCTGCTATTTGACAAAACTAAACTCTAATTTGTTAATAATTATAATTTATTGATTAGGTGAAAATATAAAAAGTTATTTTAATAAATTAAATAATAATAAATTTTAATTTCTAATATTTTTAATTTGAGACTAAATTATCTATAAGTAAAAATATTAATTAAATATACACATGTCAAAATAAGGAAAAAAAATCAAGATATCAATATGTGGTATAAAAGTTTTAAAATTTTTATTAACGTGGAAGTAATTAAATTGTAGTTAATTTTTTTTTGAATTTTAAAAAAATATATATAATTTATGTATAAAAAATAAAATTATAAATATTAAGTATAAATAATTAGAACATTAAGTTATATGTAAAAATTTGTAATTAGAAAATTTTAAATAATAAGTATAAATAATTATAAGAGGCTATATTTTAATTATAATTGGGGATAAAAAAAATAACATTATAAAACTTATTATATCATGAGCAACTTTATACTATTATTAAAATTAATATTATAAAAAAACTTTAAAATCATGATCAACTTTATACATTTTATTTGCTTCAATAAATTTTATCTAGAAATTATAATTTATTTTAATTTTAATAAATTAAAAAATTACACATAATATCACAAATTTTGATAAATTATTTTTCGATTTTAGTGAAAATTTGTAAAAACTTATACAATTATTTTTAATTTAACAAAGAATTCAAAATTATAATTTGTATAAGTTTTTACAAATCTTAACTAAAAATAAAAATAAAATTTCAAAATATTGATATTCTATGTAAAAGTTTTAAAAAAATTATAGTTTGATATAATTTACAAATAAGTTATAGTTTCTAAATAAATTTTTTTATGCACTAAATCATATAAAGTTGATCGTGAGTTTTATAATTTAATAATTTATAATGTTAATTTTTATTTTTATATGTAACCTATATATTTTTTTCAAATTCAAAAGAAATCATTACAATTAGCTACTTCCACATTAATAAAAAATTAAATTTTATACCACGTATTGATATCATGAATTTTTTCCCCTATTTTGACATGTATATATTTAATTAAAATTTTTACTTATAAATATTTTGTCACACATTAAAAATAATAGAAATTATATTTTTTATATTTAATTAATAAAAATAATTCTTTATATTTTCACCTAAACAATAAATTATAATTATTAACAACTAAGAATTTATTCTTCTCAAATAGTAAAAAACAAAAAAAATGTTTTGAAATTTCAAAATAAATATTAATAAACTATTCTTGTTATTTTCTAGAAATGACCAATCTATTTTTACTAACTACAGGAAAAAGCAACGACAAGAACAAGCGAAAAAACAAAAAAATATATATAAAGAGGGAGTCGCCACCTCATGTGGCCAATTTTTTCGGGGGTCGCCAATTTAAGTGACGCCGTATACCATTTTTGAAAAGTACATACCATTTTTACACAAATGATACATAAATGTACCATAAAATTGAAGGAGCCCTTTATCTCTGTCACCAACGCAAATGTAAACAAATGGGCAGGAGAGAGTAATTTATATATATTATTTATATATATTATTATATTAATTATTTTATATATATATTATATTTAATTGATTCGAACTTTCGAGCCGAACTTATTGCATTCAAACTTTTCTCAATAATTAGTAAAATCAATTCGAATTTTTGAGCTAAACTCTAATATATCAAACTTTGATCGAGTCGAGCTTCGAGCTTAAAATTTATGACTCAGTTGAGCTTCCTAATAAAAATATGAAACCTCGCGTTGCCTACAAATTAAAAAACAACCCATGTCCGAAAATTTTGTTAAGTGCATTACTCTTATATCGCCACCAATTGATTTGATTGTAGACTGTTAATTCAAACAACTATATCACAAAGAAGATAAGTAAGAACATATTTTTTGAAGCTAAATCAAATTAAAAATATCATAACTAGATAACAACTGACTCACGTTACACGACCCAAACAAAAAGCCCATAAACTCGGTATAACAAAGTAATTTCACACCCTTAGGGTAGCGAAATTCATGCATCTCCGTCTATAAATTAGGGCCTCACCCCCTTCTTACCCCTTTTTTCATTCATTCGTGTCTCCTTGAGAGTGCGAAGAAAGACGTTCTAATACTCGTCTCCCCCCTCTTTTCATAACAGACTATTAAATATGCACACTCTTCTATCTATATATTTTTTAAATCTTGTTAACTCTATTTTTAATTAACTAGCTCTTTAGCTCGTGCGAGGCACATACATGTTCTAGATATAAATTAGTTGTTTTTTTTAAAGTGCAACAATAATGCTTTTTTTCTATAAATAAAGGTCTCACCCCCTTCTTCTCCCTCTTTTCATTCATTCGCATCTTCTCGAGTGCGAATAAAGACGTTCTAATACTTCTCTCCCCCTTTTTTCATAAAAGACTATTAAATATGCATAGTCTTATATCTCTATATATTACTTAAATCGTGTTAACTCTATTTTTAATTAACTAGCTCGCCCGTACGAGTTACGTGCATGTTTTAGATATATATTAGTTGTTGGTTTTTTTTAAGTGCAACAATAATACTTTTTTTATACAATATTTAAAAATTTGAACTCTTCTCTTATACAATCAATCATCAATACTATTATATAAAGGAGAAGACGGGGGCGGTGAGGTGGCGCTCTCAGATCGTTTCGTTCTATTTTTCTAATTTTCTCAATTTTTTGAATTAATAATACTAAAAATTCGAAAAAATCTCAATTACCTTTTAAATATTTACTAATAGAGGAAACATATAATATTTTTGCATTTAAAATCCATACGAATGGAGAAAGTAAATATACAATAGATCTTTACTAATGGAGGAAACTAAATATCACTAATGGAAAAAACTAAATATTCAATTATAATATTATTGCCTTCAAAATATCTAAATTAGAAAAAAAGTGTATTACCTTACATTATTTTGAACTTTCCTCTATTATTATCTAAATATTCTCATAATATTTTTTTAATGAAATTATTATCTTAACATACTGCTCTCCTAAACTTTCTTTTTTTATGTAATATACTAGAAAATACAGGAACGTTTTGGTAAATAAGAAGTTAATAAATTAGATCGGTCTTGCATAAGAAATTAAGTAATTAATACCAAAAACTAGAAAAAATCTCAATTGCCTTTTAAATATTTACTAATAGAGAAAACTAAATACAAAATTTCAATTTTCTTGCATTTAAAATCTCGAGGAAATTAAATATAATATTCTTGCATTTAAAATCTCTACTAATAGAGAAAGTAAATATACAATAGATCTTTACTGATGGAGGAAACTAAATATCACTAATGGAGGAAACTAAATATTCAATTATAATATTATTGCCTTCAAAATATCTAAATTATAAAAAAAAGTGTATTACCTTACATTATTTTAAATTTTCCTCTATTATTATCTATATATTCTCATAATATTTCTTTTCAAATGAAATTAACATCTTAACATTCTGTTATCCTAAACTTTCTTCTTTTTTTATGTGATATAATAGAAAATACAGAAACATTTTGGTAAATAAAAAGTTAAAAAATTAGATAGGTCTTGCATAAAAAATCAATACTATTATATAAAGGAGAAGACGGAGGCGGTGAGGTATTTTATATTATATATAAACTTAATTTATATATTAGAAATATTATTATATATAATTCAAAACAAAACTTAATTTTATATTAGAAATATTATTTTATTTAAAAACGTATTTTGTAGAATTTTTTTTGAGAAAATTTAGATATATTATTATAAAGCCGCTGCGAAGCGCGGCTTAAGAAACTAGTATTTATGTAATTTAGTTGTAGTTTAAGCTTGTGATTTGAAATTATTGTGTTTGATTGTGTGTTTGGATTGTGTTTGCAGAGACAAATGTCGTTTGTGCATATCGAACACGGTGAGACGATGGAGAGAGGGAAGCCGAAAGCGAGTGGATTAAGTGGCATGAGGCTTGGGACAATTGATCGAAAAATGAAGTGTGAGACTAGTATGGCTAATATAAAACTTTTTTTTATTAAGAACAAATATTTAATTATATCTTCTTTTTTATAAATTCCAAATATCATTTGAATGTATTTTTTACTTCGATTATGATAAATAAAGTTTTAATCAATACTTTTTTTTAAAAATTTGAACATGCTAAAAGAATTTTTTTAATTATATGCCTTCGTCATAAATTGAACTTATGTTTTAAAGTCGAAAGGGTGTGAATTGAGATTTAAAATTTAACTTATTTTTTGAAGTCGACTAAGTCGCGCTTCGCAGCAGTCCTATAATTTTTTTTTGTAAAATTTTAAATATTAACTATTTTAAAAAAGTATATAAAATATGTATTGTTATATAATAGTCATTTCATAGAAAATTTTGGTTTTCAGGTTTTTTGGTTTTCGGTCATTTTAATTAATAAATAATACGAATAATAGGAAATTATCTTTTCTAACCAAAACATGTTACCATTTAATTAAAAAAACACTATCTTTTATAAACACACCTAAAAATACTAATTATATTAGATTTTTCAATCATTAAAAACATATTACCTTTTAATTAAAATATAATACCTTTTATAAACACACCTAAAAATACTAATTATATTATATATTTCAATCATTAACGTTTTTTTTTTTAAAATTAACATGTTACCTTTTAATTAAACAATATTATCTTTTTCAAACACACCTAAAAATATCAATGGTACAATATCTTTCAATCATAAATACACTCCCAAATATAACTTACACGATATCTTTCAATAATATATATATATATATATATATATATATATATATATATATATATATCTATATATATATATATATAACTTATTAATACATCCAAATATATCTTTTATTTGTTTAAATAATAAAATATATTTTAAAAAACCCGTATATGGTACGGGATATAAGCTAGTCTATCTATGCTATAATATAATAGACGAAACATTAAAAGTTTGTGTGGTCGGTCCTAAATGATTTTACTTAATTGTCCTTGCTTATTTTTGAAAAGATATAATTAATTAATAACGATATTTATAACCAATTATCTTTCCGACTAAAATACATTACTTTTTCTATTTTTTAACAAATACCCTCTTTTTCTTAAAAAATCAAGGGCAATTATCTTTTTCAATTAAAACATGTTAATTTTTCTATTTTTTTTCTCATTAAAACCCCTCTTTTTCCAAAATTATCATGGGCAACCCTTATTTAATTCTTTGAAATACTATTTTAATACTTTTAATTACGGGTAATTACCCTTTTTAACTAAAACATGTTTTTTTTTCTATTTTTTCATCCTAAAACTAATATTTTTCCAAAAATATCACGGGAAAATCGTTACTTATTTATTTTAAAACTTTTTTGTAAATAATTTTAATTATTTAAAAAAGTTTAAACTATCTTATAATAGACCAAACATTAAAAGTTTGGTCAGTCGGTTGGTACTCGTGATTTTACTTAATTACCCCTACTTATTTTTGAAAAAGATAATATTAAATAATAAAATTATTTATAACCAATTATCTTTTCAGCTAAAATACATTGCTTTTTCTAATTTTCTTAACAATTCCCTTTTTTCTAAAAAAAAATCACGGTTAATTATTTTTTTCAACTAAAATATGTTACTTTTTTCTATTTTTCCTTACTAAAATCTATTTTTTCCCAAAATATAACGTGTAAAATTTACTTATTTATTTTAAAACCTATTTTATTACTTTTAATCATTGACAATTACCTTTTTCAACTAAAACATGTTACTTTTTTTACTTACTAAAACCACTCATTTTCTAAAAATACCACGGGCGAACAATTACTTATTTATTTTAAAACATATTTTAATACTTTTAATTATTCAAAAACGTTAAGCATGCCCACTTATTTTTTTAAAAAATTACAATTAATAAAATATTAAAACTTAAATAATAATAATAATAATAATAATAATAATAACAATAATTAAAAAAAAATCTGTTCATCACATGGGTTTAAGCTATCTATACTATTATATAATACACGAAACATTAAAAGTTTGGTCGGTCACTAAGTGATTTTACTTAATTATTCTTACCTATTTTTAAAAAGATATTATTAATTAATAACATTATTTTTAACCAATTACCTTTTCGACTAAAATATATTAATTTTCTAACAAATCCTATTTTTTTCTTAAAAAATCACGGACAATTAACTTTTTCATGCTATTGTTTCTATTTTTTCAAAAATATCACGAGCAAACCTCACTTATTTATTTTAAAACTTATTTTACTAATTTTAATTACCGACAATTACGTTATTAAACTAAAATATTTTACTTTTTTAAAAAAATATAGCATTTTCAGAACTACTAAAATCTCAAAAAAATTAAAAAAAAATTCAAAATTAATGTTAAAGTTGCACGTGCTTTGCACGGGTTATTGGCTAGTACTATCAATCAATACTATTATATAATAGACGAAATATTAAAAGTTTGGTTGGTCGGTATGGTACGTTGTGATTTTACTTAATTACCCTTAATTAACTGTACTTCGTATTTTTACTTAATTTAACCTTACTTATTTATAGAAATATATTATTAAATAATAATATTACCTATTTATAACAAATTACCTTTTTCACCTAAAATAAATTATTTTTTCTATTTTTTTTAACAAATTCCCCTATTTTTTCAAATATATCACGGACATTTACATTTTTTTAACTAAAACATGTTTGTTTTTCTATTTTTCTTTACTAAAACCCCTTCTTTTCCAAAAATATCACGGAAAAACATTTAGTTATTTATTTTTAAACCTATTTTAATATTATAATTATTTTTTTAAAAGTTTATCTATTTTAACATGTCTACTTATTTTTCTTAACAAATGCAATTACTAAAAATGTTAAAATATAAATAATTAAATACATATTTATAACCAATTATCTTTTCACCTAAAACACATTATATATTTTTTCTAACAAATTTCATCATTTTCTAAATATATCACGGGAAATTACCTTTTACAATTTACTTTTTCTATTTTTTTTCACTAAAATCCATTCTTTTTCCAAAAATATCACAGGAAACCCTTTACTTTACTTATTTATTTTAAAACGTATTTAAATACTTTTAATTATTAAATTTTAAAACCTCATTTTCCAAAAATATCATGGGCATTTACCTTTTTAAACTAAATATATGTTACATTTTTTATTTTTTCTTACAAAAACTCCTCATTTTCCAAAAATATAACGGGTAAACTCATACTTATTTATTTTAAAATTTGTTTTAATATTTTTGATTAATTAAAAGTGTTTAGATATTTTAACATGCCTATTTATTTTTTGCACAATTACAATTAATAAAAAATTAAAATAATAATAATAAAATAACAATTAACAATTCGTGGATCGCACAGGTTTTAAACTAGTAATATAATAGAGACGAAACATTAAAAGTTTCTGTGGTGGGTCCTAAGTGATTTTACTTAATTACCCTTACTTATTTTTGAAAAAATATTATTAATTAAAATATATTTTTAAAATGATATTATTTTTTAGAAGAAATATAAAAAGTAATATGTTTTAATTTAAAGATAATTACCCGTGTTATTTTTGGAAAAATGAGTAGATTTTGTTAGAAAAAAGTGTTTTAATTATAAAAGACAAATAATAAGGACAAATAGAAAAGCTAACAAGTTTTAATTAAAAAAAGTAACTGATAATTACCCGGTGATAGTTTTAGAAGTGTTTTAATTATATTAATTGTATTTGTTAAAAAAATCCGTTGACATGTTAAAATATGTAAGCTTTTTTAAATAATTAAAAGTACTAAAATAGATTTTAAAATAAATAAGTAGTGGTCCTGATATTTTTGAAAAAGAGAGATTTTAGTGTGAACAAATATAAAAGGTAATATGTTTTAATTTAAAGGTAATTGTCAGTGATATTTTTTGAAAAAGAATTGATTTTGTTTAAAAAAAGTATTTTAATTATAAAAGGCAATCAGTTAGTTACTATTTTTATATTATTTTATTATTTATTAAATAGAATAAATGACCGAAAACCGAAAACCAAAATTTTCAATGTTTCGGCTTTAATAATACTAGCATAATAACCCGTGCGAGGCACGGGGCTTTTTCTATCAATGTGTGGAAGTGCTGATTTTTTAGAATTTGAAAATTATGATTGTACACTGACTTTATTTGAAATAAAATATAAGAACTTATAAGCATTGTATTTTAAATGTATGAGCCAACTAAAATGCAACTGGAAGCACTCATTTCTTAGTAAATGTTTAGACACTCGGGTGACGATAGATCGTGTCATGTTTGCCTTTTTGTTGATGGTTTGAGACTTCGATGATGCTGGTGATCACATATATTTTGGTTGTAAGTGATCCGTAACTAAGTTCTCATGTACCTCGAATAAAACTTTAGTTTCTTTGATAACACACAAATTTTTTCTGAACTCAGCATGCCATATCATTCTGAGACTGCACCCTGTGTGAACTTGGGATGATATAAGTTAGACCCTCTATGTATATATGTGTGCATGCATCCATGCGTTGATATCAGATGGGATTTTACGGTAACACATGATGTCCTTTTCTTGTTTGTCAGCAGCGGTATGGAAAACTCTGAATAGCTGTGCTAGTTCCTTTGTCTGAATCAAAGATTTAGCATGCTCCGATTTAGGAGGGGAGCTTGTTGCATCTTCTAGTGTCATTATTCTCAATCCGATAAAACATATTCCCAGTCACGTGTTATTTTCTATCAATTCTCGCAATGTCCCTAATTTAATTTATAGATAATTTGATTTATTCAAAATTATCCGTGCACTAAAAATAGAATATTTCTTAATATATAAACATGTTGTATAAGTCATATTTAGACTGATTCACTGAACGTGTACGAATTTATTACAGGTCTTGCGATAACTTTGAATCTTAAATTTCTAGTCGAAAAAAAGAACTGAAGTTAAGAGAACATAAAGTTTAATAAATATACCTGTTTTTCTTTTTATTCTCAGTAAATCTATGGAAATTAAATTTTGGAGTTAATTGTTTAATAATTTAATCTAATTGTTTTGCCTTTCTTGTATTAAAAAATTCAATAAACAAAGGTTAAATAAAGTTCTCTATTTCCTTTCTTTTCAAAAGTATAACTGACTCTCAGTTGGTCATGTGACATACTTATTTGCATCAGTCATGTTCTTTAAATTTTTGGCATTGTAGGAAATTTAATATTTATTTACGTAACGATGAGAATCGATAAAGGTATTGTCCAATCAATGTACAAAAAATAATTTATATAACTTATTTTTTAATCTTTTAGATCTATAATTTTAAATAACTCCGAGTGTATAATTTAATTGATCAATCATAATATTTTTCTTACTTGTATGATATGAAATATCATATTTTCTAAAATTTGTTCACTTGACTATATATTTTAATCTATTTAATTTATTATACAATTTTCAAATTTACCTATTATATATTTATTAATTTAATTCCAAATCAGCAATTATTAACTTCCATAAAATTAATATAAAATTTTATATTAAAATTAATTACAAATGCGTTACATACATAATTCATCCAACATAGTTCTAAATCTAGTCACTTCTATTATTTTTATACTATATTATTAAAATCGAAATATTAAAACTTTGATAGTTGGTTAGTACGGTACTCATATTTTGGGATTTACACTTTAGTTCTTTTATTTTTACAATTGTACCGTAATTTTTTAAAATAATAATTTTATTCAAAACATATCTCTAAAAAATTGTTCAACACAAAACTCTTAAAACACAATTTATTGCGATCAAACACCTATGTCAATTCGACGCCGAGTTCAACAATCATATATAAGTATTCATATTTAAAATCATTTTCTTAAGAAACAAATATAAATATTAAAATAAAATATCAAACTCGTGCATGACACATGTTATGAACTTGTATTTGTATATGTAATAAAAATACTCATGAATATCGTGTATACATGTTATCAATATGTGCTATATACCCGTGATTGTTGTCTAATTTTTAAATATTGGACACTACTTTTTATTAATTTAAAAATAAATAATTAAATGATATATAAAGAAACTACTTGTAATATATTACTTATGTTATAATCAATGTTCAGTATTACACTTTATAGATTAAATATATGAATAATTCAAATAAATTTTGTAGTACAATAAAGATAGACCGCTGTGCAAAAATATATATCATTTTATAGTTTACATTACATATACAAGATATTTGTATGACTAAAACAAATGTAGATATACATCACACGCAACATTGTTTTTAAAATTTAATATTAAAATTGTATAAGATTGGTTGTTTAAATAATTATGTACAACATTTTGAAAACTGAAACAACATAGATTAATATATATTATAAAATCACCTTTGTTTTTTGCTCAAAGTTAATATAATAATAAATATAGGATTAAGAATGATGTGAGGTTTATGTAATGTGATTTTTCAAACAAAATCAAAAGAAGTCATGTAGCTCAATGGTTATAAGAATGATTTCCTTAGGGAAGGTCAAATGTTCGATTCTGCACAAAAACATTATTTACTCATTTTTTTTTCTTTAGATAAGAGAGTAATGGCATGACATGTAATTTCAAAATATATAAGGGTAAACTTGTCATTTCACAGGGGGTTTTTTGGCTCAAAATTATCCCCTTGTTGTCCTATACAATTCTAGATTTTTACAACTTTTCTGCAACTTGAAAGTAAGAACAGATAAATTAAATTATAGAAACAAAATAAAGATAAGAACACAGTGCTTTAAAAATTTTAGGTGGATTGTTTTGTGATCCACCTGAGATATATATTAAAGAAATAATCTGTGATATTTGGTTACAAATACACAAATGCTATTACAGTTCTTTGCTCTTAAGAAATGTAAGAGAGAAAACCTAAGCAAAGACAATGTAAACCTATTTTCTCTAACTTCAAAGAACTGCTACACTTGGTTATAAAGACCCAAGTTTACAAGTCATACTATAGACAAAAACTATCTCTATTTTCTAGGTCCAGTATGCTTGCTTCTTCATTCCAGATGCATGTGACTGAGATATTGTACTCTTGACAAGTCGGCTTGTTTATACATCTCTTATGTTTGCATGGAAATGGAATGTTTCTTCTTCTTCGAGGTTCACCAATGTTTGGCTTCCATATTCTTTTTGCTAACTCTATCAACCCATGTGTTTCTCCAGTTTCAAGTCACCATCAACCTTTAGTCTTGAGCTTCATCCGTTGGTAGTGTTCTTGACTATCCGTGGATGACTATCCGTGGATAGCATTAAGTTGGTCCTCCGTGGATAACATTGAGTTGATCATCCGTGGATAGCATTAGGTTTTCATCTATTGTCATTCATTTTCACTTAAACAGAATTACATAACACAACCTATTTACAATTAACTATCATATCCTGCTTATCTACTGAGAGTCAACATGACTTAGTACTTAATACTTTCAAGCCTAAGACTAGAGTAAAATCGAATATGCTACATGATTACTTATCCGTGGATAAGCTTCCCAACAACGGATACTACAAAAGGTATGCCATATGTTATTAGTTACAAAATGACTTACACAGAAATGTGTTATGTGTAGTGTTCTAAAAGTCGGCGATTAATCGGGATTAATCGCTAGACGGCGGGCCACCGAACTGATTAAGCGAAAATCGGTCAATTAATCGTTTTTTCATAAAAACGGTCAAAAATCGGCTGAATTGGTCAAAAATCGGATTAATCGGTCAAAAATCGGGCTAATTATTAAAAAATAGTTACAATTTTTAAAAAATAATAAAAAATTTAAAAGGTAGAAACTTGATTAAACAATAGGAAAAAATAGTATTTTTGTACATATAATTATAATTTTAGATGTCTAAATCGTAAATTCTCTTAAGTTTTCCTCTTAAATTGATCTCTAATTGAAAAGTTAAACCTTCAAAATTTTATTTATTACAATTATATAACATTTTTAACATATTTGCATAAATATATGATAATAACATATGTTTAGTTAAAATAACGAAACAATTTTATAATTGTATATAAAATTTTTTATTAAATTTATTCCGATTAATGATCCGATTAATCATTCCGATTAATCCACGATTACCCGATTAATCCCTGAACGGTACCTTCACCGATTAACTCCGATTCCCGCTTTTTATAACACTGGTTATGTGTTAAGTTATCATCAAGAACAACATATTTCCTAACAATCTCCCCCAATTTATGTATGATAGAATAATAGGGATAAATTAAAGGTCTTGATGATAACAAAAGACATTATGAGAATATTGCAATAAAAGAACATAACTGTATTAAGCTACAAAATTTAATGTAAGAGATTACTGAGTGGAAGTTTAAGGTTGCTCCTCTAGCCTGAGCAGAATTTAATACTTTTTATTTTCCCTGGGAGGTTGAATCTTTTGTCTCCCTTCCTTAACATAGTTGACCTTGACTTGCTCTTGAAGTTTCCTGTAGAATGCATCTTTTTCAGCAATCTTTGGATCTAGATTTGCTTGCAACCATCTAAGGTACTTAGTGCTGGTCTTAGACAGTTGGTCTTCAATCCTGAAGAATCTTCTACAACCCTTGTCATCTTTGAATTCCATCATCCAGTAAGGTTGAAGATGGATTCTTTGTCCATTGTAAGGGATCTTCATCTTCCTTGGCAAACTATCAGGAGAATTCCAACTATCCCTAATTTCTTCAATATTCTTCAATACTGCACCTCTTGCAACCTCAAAAAATCCCCTTGTGTTCTTGAAGCTTGAGAAAATCTTCACTAAGGTGGAATATCCTTCATTCAGTACTTGTTGCAAGGGCCATGATCTCACCCTCCCTCATTTGTAGACAAAAGTTAGTCTTTCAGGCAGAACTCTGTATTTGTCTGTGCCTTTTATTTCACTTACTTCATCAAGGTAAAGATCCATGGACGAATACTCATGTATGTCTGCAATGTATACATAGTCTGCCTTGTCCTCATTTGGCTTGGCAACTGTGGGTACAACATTCAGTTTGATTGGTCCTTGTTGAGCTCTTTTCTTTGGTTCCCTTTTCTTTTTCTTCTTCTCAGCTTCAGCAATGAACTTAGGCAATATCAAGTTTTCAAACTCAACAGGCTCTTCTTTGGGCTCTACAGGTGTTTCATGATAGGTGGTTTGATATTGAGTTGAAGATGGAATAGGGTCTTCAAAAATAAATTTTCTCTCAGTATCCTTTTTCTCTTCCACTTTTTTAGGAGAGACATGCATGTTTGATCTTTGCTTCCATCTGATTAGATTGGTTTTTGGCACTGTCTTCCTCTTCTTTACTTTCCCTTTAGTAGGGGCCTCTTCCTCTACAGCCTCACTATTTTCTCCTTCCATCTCCCTTATCAGTTCTTGGGCCAATCTAGCATGTTTTTCAGGTGTAGATTCAAAACCCTGGGGATTGGCTTCTCTCATCGATCTGGAAATTTCTTCTCTCTTAGCTTCATTGAATCTGGGATGGCTGTTTGTGATGTGAATTTCTTTACCATTCCTGTAGATGACAGCCATCCCCTCTCTGAGCATCACATATGTGGAAGCTTTGAAATCCCTGATTTGAGCTGCCAACACCTTAGATTCATTTGGCATGGGTAAGGGATAATCCACTTCTAACTTGTTCTTGCCATGATGTCTAGGTGGTGAGCCAATCTTACCACTGAAGATATGTTCAAATTCCTTGCAAAACATATAAAAGAAATATGTTTTAGTGAGAGATTTTAATATGAAAAGAACAACATATTTCCTAACAAGGGTTACACCTGATATTTTTGGAAAAGAGAGATTTTAGTGTGAACAAATATAAAAGTTAATATGTTTTAGTTTAAAGGTAATTACCCGTGTTATTTTTGAAAAAAGAGTAGATTTTATTGGGAAAAAGTGTTTTAATTATAAAATGCAAATAATAAGGACAAATAGAAAAACTAACATGTTTTAATTAAAAAAAGTAACTCCATGTGATATTTTTAGAAGATTTTTAATTATATTAATTATATTTGTTAAAAAAATACGCTGGCATGTTAAAGTTGGTAAGATTTTTTAAATAATTAAAAGTACTAAAATAGATTTTAAAATAAATATGTAAGAGTTGCACATGATATTTCAGGAAAAGCGAGATTTTAGTGAGAACAAGTATTAAAGGGAATATGTTTTAATTTAAAAATAATTGTCCATGATATTTTTGGAAAATGGGTAGATTTTGTTGGAAAAAGTTTTTTACTTATAAAATGCAATCAGTTAGTTACTATTATTATATTATATTATATTATTTTTTAATAAATAGAATAAATGACCGAAAACCGAAAACCAAAATTTTTAATATTTTGGCTTTAATAATATAGTATAGATTTTACCTATTTTAACATGGCTACTTAGTTTTTTAAGAAATAAAATTAATAAAATATTAATCATAATTAAAAATTCATATAATTCAAATAAAGATCACATACATAACTACAAACTCTTTCGGTTATACTTTAATTAAAATTCAAAAAAATGCCTTTTTAAAAAAATATTTATATTTATATTTATATTATTACAACAAAATATATTGATAATTTGGACGGTTACATGCTTACCAAGCTAATAATTTTTTATAAGTTTTTTTTTTAGATTTGAAGTATTAAAGTAGTATTTGTTAGGCTCAAGACATGTCTGAATACCACTATTAACAAGCCTACACTATGTGACTATGTCACATTACATGACCTAGTGAATTTTATCACTGGGATATAGTATAGGTCTCTAAATGTACTTGTCTTGTTTTCATGAACATTAGCTTGACCATGTATGCTCAAAGTTATAATGAGCTTAGCAAAGTTTCTTGCATCTAGATTGTATATAGGCCATTGAATAATTGTCCTGGTAGAAGTTCAGAAGTGTTCATGCAGCAGGATAGAGATGAATAAGGCTATGAAGAAATAAGTTGCAGAAATTTGTCTAAGGCATTATATAGCAAGGTCAGAAGAAAGCTATGTCGTGAAGTCACCAATATCTATGTCGTGAAGTGCTACATCGCATAGTCCATTTTGTACTATGTCGAGAAGTCCTCAAGACTCATGTCGTGAAGTGTTGAAGTCAGCAAAGTCAAAGAAGCCTAGATCGCATAGTCGTCAAACAACTTATGTCGCATAGTCGTCAAATGATATATGTCGCAAAGTCTTCAAAAGCTATATCACGTAGTCCTCACAAGGGAGATCGTGAAGTCAGGAATAAAGTGGAGTTCACGATATCAACACTTAGCCGTTTACAACAAGACAAATCAAGGTACAGAATCAAGAATCAAAAGAGACAAATACTGAAGCATTTGTTCTGGCAAGGTGGTCCAAAGAACAAATGGCAAATCTACAGCTAAACTTGGAGAGAAAGATAAGAGACAAGCAGCTACAGAAACGGGAAAGACTCCGAAAAGCAGGTGGTCCTTCCTGACACAGTTAACGTCTTATGGCAGGACAAGTTGGACTTTCAGCAAGGGGTAACTGTGTAAAAATAGGTGTGTGCACTAGTTTGTATAGGGCTTATATATATCATGCACATCCTATTGTTAGCTGTAAGAGAGATACACATAGTTTTTATCTTAAGCTCTTTTCTCTGTAAGCAAGCAAGTTCAAACTGTTCTTGTTTAGAAGCCAGAAATTCGATTGTGAATTTCTTGGAAAGCTGTAGTATTTAATTTGCTTATACAAAGTAGATTAAAGTGATTGTGTGTGTTATTTACTTTCTGCATATTACATATCATAATCATATACAGTCTTTTACTTAGTTTTCAAGAATCGAAAAATATATCAAACTATCCATTCACCCCCCCCCCCTCTGTCTAGTTTCTAGTAGTATTCATTTCTAACAAGTGGTATCAGAGCGTAGGCTGTTAACGTACAAACAGGAAAAGATCAAGAATGAGTTCACAGAAACTAAGCAGTATCAAGATTCCTCCCTTTAACAAGGAGCACTACAGTTTATGGAAAAAGAAGATGTTGCTTTTCATCAAAGCTTGTAACCCCATGTATTTAGATATTCTAAAGCATGGTCCCTTCATTCCAATGATCGAGATTGGTGAAACAACCAATGGCACTGAGATTGTACCAGCAAAACATGTGCCCAAAGATCCCTCAAAATACACTGATCCTGAAAAGGAAAAAGTAGCACTGGATGGACATCTTCAACTTATCATTTGTGAATCTATGGACTTCAACATGTATGGCACTGTTGCTCATTGTACTAGTGCCAAGAAGATGTGGGATCTTATAGAAGTGCTCTGTGAAGGTACTACTGAAGTAAGAAAGAACAAGAAGCAGATTCTTGTTTCACAATATGAAGCCTTCATGGCTCAGCCAAAAGAGGGAATCACAGAAGTGTTTGAGAGATTCAACAAGCTGATAAACGAGCTCAAACTCTATGACAAACACTATGAAACAGAAGAGCTCAATATGAAGTTTCTATTAACTCTTCCAGATCACTTGGAACCAAGAATCTCTTCCCTTAAAGAAAGAGATCTAACAAAGATTGGTTTTGATGTGTTGTATGGTGTTTTGAAGACATATGAGTTAGAGCTATTTCAAAAGAGATCTATTCAAGCAAAGCAAGGATTAGTGGCTAATACCTCCTGTGCACTTATTGCTGACAACCTAAGTCAAAGAATGGACTCTCTTAAAATCAGTCAGGTCAAGATTGAGGAACTGGAAGTTGAAGACACTGGTGATGAGGCCCAAGTTGTCTATGATTTGCCTGAGGATGATGAGTTTTACAGCATGGAAGAACTGGACAAAATGGAAAACAAATCTTTTGCTTATATGGCTAGGAGGTATCCTAACATAAGGTTTAAAAGAAAGCAGCCATTCAGGTCCAAGTTCAATACTGTAAACACTGGTGGATCTAGTGGCTCAAACACCTTCAATAAAGGAAAAAGGGTTTGCTGGTGCTGCTAAAGGTGGATACAAGACATGAAGTGTGGATAGGACCAAAATAAGGTGCTATAACTGCAATGAACTTGGGCATTTTGCCACTGAGTGCAAAAAGCCTAAACAAGTCAAGAAGGACAAAGCATACTTAGAGCTTGAAGCTAAGTATGAGGCTCTACTCAAGAAACAACAGGGCAAAGCTTTTATTGCTGAGGAAAAATGCTGGGATGACTCTGATGAAGAAGAAGAACAAGAGTACTCAAACTATGCCTTGATGGCATTTTCTGATGATGGTGATTCAAGTCAGGTACCTATTCTTACTTCTCTTGATATGACTCCCCTTCAATATAAGCAAACTGTTGAAGATATGAGCACTGAGATGTTTAATATTCATACTAGCATGTTAGTAGCTAATGAAGAAATTGATAGACTAACTGCTAAGAATGTTGAGCTTGCAGAAAAGAATGAGAAACTTGAGTTAATGGTTGTGAACCTGGATGGTTTGAAAAAGGAGGTTGAGTATCTTAAAAACAAAGTGATTTGTGCTGAACAGATAGAGAAAACCCTTAGGGAACAAATTGCTGAAACTAAACTGAAACTAAGAAGCTTTAAAAACTCCTCTGAACTTATTCAAACCTATCACAAGGAACACACTGGAGACTGCAAGGTTGGAGTTGGTTTTGACTATGAAAATGACAAGGGAAGGAAGAAGGTCAAGGGCAAAGGAAAGGAAACTTTTACAAACAAAAATGCCCCAACCATACTGTCAAGTGTTGAACAGCCCATCTTCAGAAAGAGTGCTGTTGAGTTTGATGAGGAACTACTGATCATCAAGCAACAGCTACTTGAAGAAGATGAGGCTGCTAAAAACACTTCTTCTTTTCCTGAACTTGTCAATCAGAAAGAGACCAAAGACAATCTTGTCAAGAGTCCTAAAGCAAAGAAAGAAGCTGTTAAGAAAAAGAAACAAAACAGAAATGGTAAAGTTGGTGTTAGCAAGGGAAACAACTATGCTTATGTGCCAAATGCTCCCAGGAAACAATGTCAAAAATGCCTATCTGTTAATCATTTGACTCATAAGTGTAGTAAGCCTGAAATTGTTGAAGTTGACAACCTGAGTAACCATTCTGCCAGCATAAATTCTAGTCACGATTCTTTCTGTGGTAAGCCAAACTGCATGACATGCTATGTGACTGTGATTGCTAACTGTTTATCTCTTAAACATAAACTTGACTCTGCACAATCTGGTGAATCACACACACATATGCATTCTCACAGGACAGGGTCCCCAATCAAGGTTGAGAGGGTGAAAACTTCATGTGAGCCTAAGAGTGTAAACTCCAAAGCCACAGAAAAAGTGAAGTCTCCTACTATGAGAAATGCAATTTATGACAGAAGAATTGTTAATCAAAATGTTTCTAAATCAACTGGACCCTACCAAGTGTGGGTACCAAAAACAACTTAGTCATTTTGTGAATGCAGGGCAACAGGAATAAAATAGTCATATGGATCTTGGACAGTGGATGCTCAAGTCACATGACTGGTGATATAGCCCTGCTATCACATTTTGAGGAAAAGGCTGGCCCATCAGTAACCTTTGGAAATGACAACATTGGTTATACAATGGGATATGGCAGTGTTAAATCTGGAAATGTCATTATTGAAGATGTAGCATTTGTTGAAGGACTGAAGCATAATCTCTTGAGTATTGGACAATTTACCAACAGAGGTTTCAAAGTGGAATTTGATGAAGACCTTTGTTCAATCTCAAAAAGGGAAAGTGGTGAAGTTGTTCTAACTGGTGTGAAGAAAGGAAGCTTGTTTGTAGCTAATCTCAAGGCTGCAGATAAGGGAGAAATTTGTTGTTTCTACACTAAAGCCACAAATGAGGAATTCTGGCTATGGCACAAGAAGCTGTCTCACTTGAATGTTCAGGCAATGAACTCTCTAACCAAGAGAGAACTTATCAGGGATTTGCCTGCCTTGGAGTTTGTGCAAGATGGAGCATGTGAAGCTTGTCAGAAAGGAAAAATTAAAAGATCCAGTCACAAGAACAAGTTGCTCAATACAAACTCAAAACCTCTGCAGCTAATTCACATGGACTTATTTGGCCCTGTGAATGTAATGTCCCTCTCCAAAAAGAAATATGCTCTAGTGATGGTAGATGACTATTCAAGATATACTTGGGTGGAATTCTTATTCTCCAAGGATGAAGCACCCCAAGTCATAATAGAGCATATCAAGAGAGTTGATAGAGAAGCACAAAGCACTGGTTCCTCTGTAGTTGCCTTGAGAAGTGATAATGGGACTGAGTTCAGAAATTCAACATTGTATGAGTTTTGCAAAGACAAAGGAATTTCTCAACAATTCTCAGCTCCTAGAACACCTCAACAAAATGGAGTAGTTGAGAGAAAGAATAGAACTCTCATTGAAGCTGCAAGGACAATGCTGCTGGATGCAAAGCTACCTACTAGCTTTTGGGCTGATGCTGTTAACACAACATGCTATGTGCAAAATAGAACCTTAATCAATAAGAAGTCTGGCAAAACTCCTTACTCATTAATGACTGGAAAAAGAGCATCCTTCAAGCACCTGCATGTGTTTGGAAGCAAGTGCTTTGTGATGAAAGATACCTCTGAGCATGTTGGAAAATTTGATGCAAAAGCATTTGAAGGTATCTTCATTGGATACTCTCTGGAAAGGACAGCATACATAGTATTTGTACCTGAGCAACACAAAGTCATGGAAAACATGGATGTTACCTTTGATGACAAGAAGACTCCTGGACTTAAAACAAGTGATCAAGACAGTGTGCCATTGAGATTTGAGAATCAAGGTTATCTTGAGGATTCTGAAAATGAAGATGAACCCCCTGTTCAAACTCTTCTAGAGAATGAAATCCTTGAAGTTGACAATCTTCTTCAAACCCCTGTGCAAGGGTTCACAAACACAGGGGGAGAAGAAGAAAATGCACCTGTCAACCAAAATGAGCTTGGAACAGATCAAGGAAATGAACAGGGGCACACAAGGAAATGGGACAGAGCCCACACTAGGGATCAAATCATTGGAGATCCTAGTGAGGGAGTTAGAACAAGAAGGGCAACATTAAATACATGTCTGTATAGCTGCTTTCTGTCACAAGAGGAACCTAAATTAATTGAAGAAGCTTTGAAGAATTCTGATTGGATTGTTGCCATGCAAGAAGAGTTGAATCAATTTGAGAAAAACAAAGTATGGGAACTAGTACCTCCTCCAAAAGGAAAGAATGTTATTGACACCAAATGGGTGTTCAGAAACAAGATGGATGAAGAAGGAGTGGTAATTAGAAACAAAGCAAGACTGGTTGCCAAAGGATATTGTCAGCAAGAAGGCATTGACTATGATGAGACATTTGCACCTGTAGCTAGACTGGAAGCCATCAGAATCTTCCTGGCTTTTGCAGCTCACTCAGATTTTAAGGTGTATCAAATGGATGTGAAAAGTGCATTTCTCAATGGTGATCTTGCTGAAGAAGTTTATGTGTCTCAACCACCTGGCTTTGAAAGTGAAGACTTCCCAAACTTTGTGTATAGACTGCTCAAGGCACTCTATGGACTCAAACAGGCACCAAGAGCCTGGTATGAAACTCTATCTCAATTCCTTCTTGAGCATCAATTTACCAGGGGTACAATTGACAAAACCCTATTCTTCAAGAAGCATGGAAATGATATCATTCTTGTTCAAATCTATGTGGATGATATCATCTTTGGCTCTTCAAATGAAAAACTCTGTGAAAGGTTCTCTAAGTTGATGCAAAGTAAATATGAGATGAGTATGATGGGAGAGTTAACCTACTTTCTAGGCCTGCAAGTACATCAAAGGGAGGATGGCATCTTTATAAACCAATCTAAGTATGTCAAGGATCTTTTAAAGAAATATGGTTTAGAAGAATCATCTCCAGCTAAAACTCCTATGTCTACTGCAATCAAGCTGGATGAAGACAAGAAAGGCAAGATAGTTGATATCAAGGTCTATAGAGGAATGGTTGGATCCCTACTCTATCTCACAGCTAGCAGGCCAGACATCATGTTTGCCACATGCCTCTGTACAAGGTTCCAGTCTGATCCCAAGGAATCTCACATGATGGCCATCAAAAGGATTTTCAAATATCTGAAAGGGACTCCTAATCTTGGGCTAAGGTATCCAAAGGGCACTGGGTTCAACCTGGTTGGTTACACAGATTCTGATTATGCTGGATGCAGAATTGACAGGAAGAGCACCTCTGGAAGCTGTCAATTCTTAGGTCAAAGGTTAGTGTCCTGGTTTAGTAAGAAACAACAGTCCACAGCAACATCCACAGCTGAGGCTGAATATATTGCTGCTGGAAGTTGCTATGCTCAATTGCTTTGGATTAGAAATCAACTCATGGATTATGGGCTAGTGTTAGAACACATTCCACTAATGTGTGATAATACTAGTGCAATATCCATAGTTGCCAATCCTGTTAATCATTCTACTACAAAGCACATTGAGATCAGGTACCATTTCATTAGGGAACATGCTGCAAATGGTACCATAGAAGTCTCTTATGTTCCGACTGAGAAACAACTAGCTGACATATTTACTAAACCTCTGAATGAAGCAGTCTTCAACAGACTTGTGAGTGAAATTGGAATGCTCAATCCTTCATTTAGTTGTTCTAAGTAAGTATGCTAGCTAATAGTTGCAGCAGTAAATTTTCATTGTATTTAAATGCTCTATTTGTTTGGAGTGAAAATTAGTTGAGATATGATTTATAAATATTTCAGTATTTTACTGCATATTTTTCAAAATCACATTTGTTAGTAAAGTTGTGAGCTTTTGAGACATCTCGATATAGATGATTTTCAGAGTTCACGACACAGTTCAAATCAAACAGACTTATATCGCAAACTGTTGAGATTGTGAGACTTTGCGACATAGTTCATTTCATGAGTTTGCGACATAGTTTATGTTATGACTTCGCGACTTAGAATAACTACATCGACAAGTCTCCACATTTGACAGAATTTTGATTTAAATTAATTTTATTTCAAAATTTGATAAAAGTCTGACAATTTGCTTAAAATTCCTAAAAGAGAGCTTTAGACAGGGTATTTCTACTATATCGCAAAGTCTCCCCGATCCTTTCATCTTGAGGACTTTGCGACATAGTTCATTTCTGAGACTATGCGATATACTTTGCACGACTTTGCGGTACAGGCTATCTCTGACTTCGCGACATACAAATAGGCTGTACATATTCTTAACTCCATATCGCAGTGTCTCCATCATATAAATACCCTTTTCTAACCGTTCACAACTTTTCATCTTGTCTATTGCTCTCAAACTCTCAAACTCTCAAACTCTCAAACCTAAGCACAAATTCTCTACTCTAATTTTCACTCTCTATTTTGAAATGGCACCCAAATCTCAAACAGTATCATCCTCTATCCCTTTAACCATTCCCAAAGAAACCAATCTTCTCACCATTCCCTCTGAGGCTGAGGCCAAACCAAGGTACAAGTGTTTTGTTCGGTTCTTGAACACTTCCTACCTACGCCAAGCCCTAACCCTGAACCCTACATTGTATGTCGATGTGTTGGAAGGATTTTGGCGAACGGCGTTGGTATCAACAATGGCAAGAGAAGATGGAACTTCATTCCAGGAGGTTACTTGTTCAATCAGCGGCAAACACTTCCAGTTTGGTGAAAAGGAAATCAATGAAGCATTGGGGTTCAAGGTGGAGGGTCATGACCAAGAAGCTACTGATGCTCAAATTGTAGACTTCATGACCTTCATTCTGTATGCAGATGAGATAGATACTGGAAAGCTAAACAAGAAGTTTGTAAGAAGGGAGTGGTCATTTCTATTTGATGCACTCCAGAAGGTGTTTCTATGCAGGAAAACAGGATGGGACCATATCAGTCACATTGCTGTGAAGCTGGCCTATTCCCTAGCCTACAACCAAGAAATCAATGTTGGAGCAATCATCCTCAAGGAATTGGCTCAGAGGCTAGGGAAGACAGTTCGTGGGAGAGGTAATGACATCTTTTACCCTCGTTTCCTTCAAGTTATTTTAAATTATCTTGATGCACATATCCATGAATTGGAGGGTATAGATAAAACTAAAATGGCTTATTCCAAGTCCATGTCCAAAATACTATTTGGTTCATTGGACACAAGGAATCAAGTGGATGTGATTCTAAGTGTGACCAAGCTTATGCAGGACACATTTGAGTCTTATCCACTTGATAAGCCCATATACCATGAACTTTCCTGGACAAGGAAGGCTAAGACTGAAGGTGCTACACAGTCTAACCCCAGCCTTCCTATCCCATCCAGCAATCCTACTGAAAACACCACTGTAGAGGTTAGGCAGCCAAGTGTATCAATCTCTCAAAAGGTTGATGTTACTAAAAAGAAGACAAAGAAGAGAGCCATAACAGTGATCAATGAATCTGTAGAGATAGAAAGTGAGAATCCTGAGTCACCTCTCACCAGACAAAAGAAGAAGTCAAAATCTATAGCCACCACTGCATCCTCCCAACAGGATTCAGATGTGGAAAAAGGGGTACACCTGTTACTGTCTATGGCCTCTCAACAGGTCATTGGCATTGAAAAGAGCAGCCTCCCCACAGGGTCTACACAGGGTCAAGACCTCACTCTTGACCCTAGGAGTGATAAGGCTGATCATACACAGAGTGGAGAGCACATCACTGTTGAAACTCCTCTTATTTCTCAGGGGGGGTTGCCAAAATCTAATCTAAACCCCACTTCTCTCTCAGATTCTTCCATAAAAATTTCTTCTGAACAAGAGAGTCATTCCAATGACAATCTTGCCTTTGATCAATCACAATTCTCTCCTGTGCTTGAGCCAATTTCAAGTGACATGGTGCATGACACTATGCTCACCACCCAGGAACCACATCTAGTTGGTCAGGGAATGCATGCTGGGGCATGTCCTAATGACACCAACACAAACATGGAGGATTCACCAGTTTTCACTGGAGACTCTATGCCAAATTCTCCCATCCTTAGGGATGTGGAACTGTCTTCACAGACAAATAGGGCTAATGTTGTAACACATCCCATTTCAATGGAGAAAACATTAGACTCTACAGCCATTCCAAGGCTGGAGGCAACTCACTCAACCATTCCCCATGAAGTGCCAAGCACTAGCTCTCACTTGGCTCAGGCCACAATAACTGAATGGCTGAAACCTGTGCAACATGACAGGGCTTCGGGATCATCCTCTGTGCCACCACAATTGACGGAAGAAGAATTACAAGATCTTCATGTGGCACAGATTGATGAGATCTCTAGGATTGCTCAACATCTCCTCACTGCAAATCTCCCAAATTCTGACTATGAGGCTATTCTTCTCACTCATAAGGAGGATGTTGAAGCACAACAGAATAAAATTGTGGATGAAGCCCAGCAAGCTGGAAATGTGGATGCTTGGCTGGATGGCAAAAGGACAGTCAAGCTTAAGGAGGCTCTAGCTTTTATCAGAGAGGACTATCTTACAGCCTTGGGGTCAAATGCCAAAGGTCTCTCTCCTGCTGAAATCTATGATGCAGTTAATGATGTCTACAAGAGCCAACTTAAAGCTATGCACTTTCTTGGGAAGGGTCTTCAGTCAGAAATCTCCACCATTCAGGAAGAAACAGCTCATTCTAATGCTCAACTCAAGAATTGTTTTCTTTTAGGCTTTCCCAAGGTAGATGGCATTCTTAAGGAAGTCCAGAAAACTGCCTCAAATGTCACCACAATGGACTGCACCCTAGCTATGGTTTCAGATAATATGAAGAAGCTCTCTACCAAGCTAGACAATCAGGTGCAGGCCAACATCAACTCAAACTCCATGCTTACAGTACTCTGGAAGAATCAGTATGGGAACAAGCTGGTTGATGAGGTTCCTATTTCTGATATCTCCAAGTTTGAATTCTCCAAACTCAAGGATCAATCCCTTAACTCCTTCAAATCTCAACAACTTTTCTCCAAAGTGGACAGCTTGGAAAGAGAGGTAGCTGATCTGAAAGCAGAAAACAAAGGACTATCTCTCTCCTTGGAGCAGCTTAATGCTAAGATGGATGATCAAACCAACTCCACTTCTAATATTTTGTTGGTACAACAACAAATGATGACCTCAATGATGAGACATATGAACCTGCCTATCCCTGGGGAAGCTCAAGACATCTTGTCTGATCCCAAGCCTAAGGGGGAGAAACAAAAGGAGTTCATTCTGAAACAGAGAGGGGGGGTACCTGCCAAGCAGCCAAAGCATAAGGGCAAGGGCAAACTCATTGAAGAAACCATAAAGCCAATCATTCTTCCGCCTGTAGATGTCATCAGTGCAGAAGGTCAAAAGAGCACAATTTCAACCACCTTCTATCCATCCACAATGCCTAAAGATATCTCCACTCCTCAACCTGCTCAACCTACTCCCAAGGCTCAACCTGTCAAAGCTATAATCATCACAGAGGCCAAGCTACAGGAAGTTGCCAATTCTCACATCTATCATGATGAGGCCTTCCTGGAGTTTTTGAAAGCCACTTACAGAAATGCACAAGAAGATGCAAGGACTTACAGAAAGAAGCTCAAGGAAAACATCAAGTACTTCACAGTTGCAGTAAGGAAAATCAAGGATGTCCATCTAAGAGAGATAATCATGGTGTGCAAGGACAACTGCTTGTGGCACTTAGCTTTTCAAACTCTAGAGAAACTGAGATTCACTGAGCTGTCAATAATAATGGACTTAATAGAACAAGGTGGGGTTAACAACAAGAGACTGTTTGATGACTTAAAGATAGATCAAGATCAAAGACTGCCTGAGGTTATCTCAAAGCCAAAGACAATAATCTTCCAAAGTCTATCTCAAGACAGCAGCATTGACCAGTTGGTGATCCCTTCAGATTTGACAAGAAAGAATAATACAAAGATCAACCAAGTGCTGCAAATGCTAAGGGCCAAGAGGGGAGTCAGGACAACTGAGGAACTAGAGATGATTCACACTCTACAATCGTTTCTGATCCATGGAGTCATTCCTGAATCTGTCAAAGAAAAGAGCAAAAAGAAAGATGGGGATGATGATGATGAGGAGAAAACCTATAAAAGAAGATCTCAGTCAAGAAAAGATAAGGATGAATCTAGTGAAAGCAGCAGGAGCAAACATTCAAAGAAATCAAAAGATACTGGTGATGACAAGAGGGATTCAAAAGGAGGAAAGGAAACAGTCAAGAGAACAAGGAGTGGAATTCAGCAAGTCAAGGACATTGCTAGCAGTACTTTAACCACAACACAAGACTCTAAGTCTAGGGTGGGTACTGTTAGCAATAATCCTCCAAAATCATTATCTATGACTTCTGAACCTGAATTGCCACAGAAGAAAGATGAAGCCACTAAAGTAATTTCAAGAAAACACTTCCACAAAGTTACAGCTAGTGGAGTGTTACAGTGGATGAAGGGGAAAGGAATCAAGCTACTTCCAAGTGATGTGGCACTGAAGACTAATTCTCCCTGCTCCACAAAGCTACCTCAAGTGAAGCACATGAAGATCAAGAGGGCAGCTAAGAGGACAAGGATAACAAAGAAGAATGGAGTAATCACTAATGTTGTAGGGATCAAAGTGCTTCCTCTTGATGAAGACTATGATGAAGATGCCCTAGCATTCTTGAGAGCCCAAAGAATCTTTGAAGTCAAAGTGAAGCTAGATCATCTAGAGATCAAGTACACTGATGGGAGAGAAAGAAGTATGAAACAAGAAGGCTGGCAATATTTCTATAAGTATGAGCTTGAAAGGATAAATGCCTTACTGAATTTTGAAGAAAAGGAAGAAAGGACATGGAAGATAGATATTGCCAGGTACTTGAAAATGCATGCTGATTATGAAGAAAACATGAGGAAAGAGAATGAAGAGAAAAACAAACAGAGAGAGAAAGAAATGGCTGAGATGGAGGAGAGGGCTAAAGAGCTAAGGCAGAAAGGGCTGTGCAGGGTCAAGCAAAATCCTTACATTGTGGAGTACAAAAACTCAAATGGAGGCCAAAGCAAAATAAGGATGGAGTTTCTGGACTCCTATATAGAAAGTGCACTCAAGGCTGCAATTGATGACTTGGAAGGCTCACCTCTCATTGAAGAACTGATTGCCAGAGAAGAACTTCAAGAAGCCATCATAGACATGAAGAGAAGAGAAGAGATAAGGAAAAAGAAAATGTATGATGACTTACTAAAGAAGCAATTGGAAGCTGAGGCTGCTGAGCAACAAAAATAATCTGTAAGCTTTCAATTTTTCTATGTAATCAAATTCCTGATCACAATGTTCATGAATTGTCCTCTCTGTTACTGAATTTCCTTTTATGTAAGTTAGGCTTGTTATCAGACATGAAATTGTGCCTAAGGATCTTACTCACAATTTGGGGGAGATTGTTAGGCTCAAGACATGTCTGAATACCACTATTACCAAGCCTACACTATGTGACTATCTCACATTACATGACCTAGTGAATTTTATCACTGGGATATAGTATAGGTCTCTAAATGTACTTGTCTTGTTTTCATGAACATTAGCTTGACCATGTATGCTCAAAGTTATAATGAGCTTAGCAAAGTTTCTTGCATCTAGATTGTATATAGGCCATTGAATAATTGTCCTGGTAGAAGTTCAGAAGTGTTCATGCAGCAGGATAGAGATGAATAAGGCTATGAAGAAATAAGTTGCAGAAATTTGTCTAAGGCATTATATAGCAAGGTCAGAAGAAAGCTATGTCGTGAAGTCACCAATATCTATGTCGTGAAGTGCTACATCGCATAGTCCATTTTGTACTATGTCGAGAAGTCCTCAAGACTCATGTCGTGAAGTGTTGAAGTCAGCAAAGTCAAAGAAGCCTAGATCGCATAGTCGTCAAACAACTTATGTCGCATAGTCGTCTAATGACTTATGTCGCATAGTCGTCAAATGATATATGTCACAAAGTCTTCAAAAGCTATATCGCGTAGTCCTCACAAGGGAGATCGTGAAGTCAGGAATAAAGTGGAGTTCACGATATCAACACTTAGCCGTTTACAACAAGACAAATCAAGGTACAGAATCAAGAATCAAAAGAGACAAATACTGAAGCATTTGTTCTGGAAAGGTGGTCCAAAGAACAGATGGCAAATCTACAGCTAAACTTGGAGAGAAAGATAAGAGACAAGCAGCTACAGAAACGGGAAAGACTCCGAAAAGCAGGTGGTCCTTCCTGACACAGTTAACGTCTTATGGCAGGACAAGTTGGACTTTCAGCAAGGGGTAACTGTGTAAAAATAGGTGTGTGCACTAGTTTGTATAGGGCTTATATATATCATGCACATCCTATTGTTAGCTGTAAGAGAGACACACATAGTTTTTATCTTAAGCTCTTTTCTCTGTAAGCAAGCAAGTTCAAACTGTTCTTGTTTAGAAGCCAGAAATTCGATTGTGAATTTCTTGGAAAGCTGTAGTATTTAATTTGCTTATACAAAGTAGATTAAAGTGATTGTGTGTGTTATTTACTTTCTGCATATTACATATCATAATCATATACAGTCTTTTACTTAGTTTTCAAGAATCGAAAAATATATCAAACTATCCATTCACCCCCCCCCCCTCTGTCTAGTTTCTAGTAGTATTCATTTCTAACAGTATTTTTAATACTTTTTTTTAAAAAGGTATCATTTTCAGAACTACTAAAATCTCAAAACTTTTAAAAATAAATGTTCAAAATTAATGTTAAAGTCGTTCGTGCTTTGCATATCATTTTACCCGTGCTACGCACCAAAAGCACAATCTTAAATTCTTTTAAAATAATTATAGATATATTATACAACAAAACTTGTTGTGGATTAAAAACTGAGCTTGCGAATTTAATGCTAGGGTTAGAGAGCTTCGAGCTTTAATGACCGCACTTGTGTTTCGAGACTAAATCGGTCCTCGCAAGATGCCTACGTATCTCAATTCGTTATTGAGAATCAAGCCAAAGACGTAGTTCTGATTGTAGGATCAGGGACCTTATATAGGCGTCTGAAGCCTAGTATTTATGGTATATTTGGGAGTCTTAGTGATAAACATTGTAAATCTTGCTGAATAAGTCTTTTCCTTGTTGATAAGGGCTATGACTCATTAATTGGGATTCTGGATCCTTCTTTGATAAATTTGCCATATTTCGGACTCTTTTCATGAGCTGTATATTTCCCTTATTTATTAATTACGAAATTAATAAATAATCAGGGTTTCGGGCCTTATTTATTGGGCTGTATTCTTGGACCAATCTAGGTCTAATTAATACATCATTAATTACATATCTAGGGTTATTTTTAGCCCATATCATTTGCCCCCCAATTTCTAGGAAAACTTTTCAAGTTTTCTTAGAAATTATATTGACATTTTTCGAGATTCGGGGTCTTTTTATCCTTTACCTAGGACTTTATTTACACCAGTGTTTCACAAGTATCGCCTTATTGCAAAGTGTGGAGCGACCTACACATTTACGACGATTGTTGCCTTATTCGAGGCTAATTTGACATTTATATGAAATATTCCTAATATTTAAGGAATTTCTATGTACCCACGGGTATTTTTAATAATTATTCCTAATATTTTAGGAATTTCCATGTACCCACGGGTATTTGTAATAATTATTCCTAATATTTTAGGAATTTTCATGTACCCACAGATATTTTTAATAATTATTCCTAATATTTTAGGAATTTCCATGTACCCACAGGTATTTTTAATAATTATTCCTAATATTTTAGGAATTTCCATGTACTTACAGGTATTTTTAATAATTATTCCTAATATTTTAGGAATTTCCATGTACCCACATGTATTTTTAATAATTATTCCTAATATTTTAGGAATTTCCATGTACCCACAGGTATTTTTAATAATTATTGCTAATATTTTAGGAATTTCCATGTACCCACGGGTATTTTTAATAATTATTCCTAATATTTTAGGAATTTCCATGTACCCACAGGTATTTTAATAATTATTCCTAATATTTTAGGAATTTCCATGTACCCACGGGTATTTTTAATAATTATTCCTAATATTTTAGGAATTTTCATGTACCCACAGGTATTTTTAATAATTACCGGTATTTTTAATAATTATTACTAATATTTTAGGAATTTCCAAAGCTCAGGGGTGAATTTGTCATATTTGAAACTTCAGTGGAGAATTTGTCAATTTCTAAACTTCAGGGAAGAATTTGTGAACTACTCAGAACTTGGGGTACTAAACTGCAGTTCGGCAGTTTAGTATCATTTGGCAACCAGGTCGATCAAATCGACCTCATTTGAGGGCTCTCACTCACGACCTCATTTGAGGTCGACTAAAATTGTTTTTTTTTTCTTTCAAATACTATTGAATAATAATATTTATTTTACCCGAATTTTTTTATGGGTACTTCCGACCTCATTTTGACGTATTTTCGACCTCATTTTGAGGTATTTTAGACCTCATTTTGAGGTATTTTCGACCTCAAATTTTTGAGGTATTTTCGACCTCAATTTTTTGAGGTATTGTCGACCTCATTTTCGACCTCGAACCCAGTCTTTTTCGACCTCGAAAGGTCCCAGGTCGGAGTCTTCGACCTCGTTTTTCCGTGCTTTTGCGACCTCGGTCGTTCGATCTCAAACCCAGTCTCCTTCGACCTCATTTTGAGGTATTTTAGACCTCATTTTTGAGGTATTTTAGACCTCAATTTGGTCCCTGGTCGAGCAATTCGACCTCGTTTTTCCGTGTTTTTTCGACCTCGGTCGTTCGATCTCAAACCCAGTCTCATTCGACCTCATTTTTGAGGTATTTTAGACCTCATTTTGAGGTATTTTAGACCTCATTTTTGAGGTATTTTAGACCTCAATTTGGTCCCAGTTCGAGCAATTCGACCTCATTTTTCCGTGTTTTTTCGACCTCAGCCTTTCGACTTCATTCTATTGTTTCTTCGACCTCGGTTGGCTCCAACAACGCCAAACGTGGCTTATAGATACAAGAACTAACTTGAGTTCTAACACCTTAGACCTCATTTGAGGTTTCAACAACGCCAAACGTGGCTTACAGATACAAGAACTAACTTGAGTTCTAACACCTTAGACCTCATTTGAGGTTTCAACAACGCCAAACGTGGCTTACAGATACAAGAACTAACTTGAGTTCTAACACCTTAGACCTTATTTGAGGTTTCAACAACGCCAAACGTGGCTTACAGATACAAGAACTAATTTGAGTTCTAATACCTTAGACCTCATTTGAGGTTTTAACAACGCTAAACGTGGCTTGAATTTTTGTTTTCGGGTCGAATAGTAACGACTTGGATTGAGATTGAAGCCATTCGTCCTCGTTTGAGGTTTTACCAATGCCAAACGTGGCTTATAGGTAGAGGACATGATTTTGAGGTTCAACATCTTAATTTTCACATTGAGAGGTCTTCATGAACGATGATAGACATAACGTTTCACTCGTTTCTTTAATTTGAGCTTCCAGTATATCGAATTGAAGCTCGTTCTGAGCTCTACTTCGTCGAATTTTCAGGGGTTTCAACCCGTATATTAACCTTCTTCCAATAGGCCTCTTTAGGCTTTTAGTTGAGCTTGTAACATAACTCTTTAATCCTTCGGGATCTTCTATCCATGCATGTTATTTATGCATATTATGTTTCTTCGTTCTTGCATTCACTTATATTTATTTAGCTTATCTTTTGTTAGGCAATTCCTAGTACTTGGCCTCTTGAATGGGCTGGCACTTTGATCAAGTGTTATTGGTACAACTTGTTCTTTAGTAGAACAATAAGGAAATACTCAAACAAAGATAAGTAATAAAATAGTGAATGAGAACTTGAAATATTTCCTTTTAAAAAGAGGGTTCGGCCCTTACATAGTGCTTTATTTCCTACTAAGAGCTTAAGAGCTCAGAATGATTTCGTCGACCTTATTGCTACTTGTACTATTAGTGGATCCCTTAAGGAAACACTTAAACATAATAAACTTTTAAATTTGAGGCATGCCAAGTTCTTGGCACCTCAGTCCCTTCAAGGGTTCAGGCAACAATGCTCCAATATAAGTGACTTTGTCTTTTGAATTCATAACCTCGATTGGGAGAACCTGCCCCCGACTCCATCAGGCCTTAACGCGACTACATAGCAATTCCTAGCCATCTTTTGATCTCCTTGTTCTTCACCAACCCCGTTCCTTGTTTGGAACTTGATTTTCAAATGGTAAGTTGAGGCAACAACCTTGAATGCATGAAGGCCTGTCCTACCAAGGATTGAATTATAAGTCGAGGTTGCCTTTATCACCACGAAGTTCAGCATTTGAGTTGCTGTTTGTGAACCTTGCCCTATTGTCATAGGGAGCTGAATAGTTCCCTCTACTTTGGATTCAACCCCATTGAACCCATATATGGGCATGTTTGAAGGAGTCAGTTGTGAATCGGTATATCCCATCTTGATGAAGGCGTCATGGAACAGGATGTCCACGGAAGCTCCATTATCTACCAGAACCCTCTTAGTTTTAGAGTTGCCTATTACAGGTATAATGACCAACGGGTCGTCATGGGGGAACTTCACCCCTTCAAGATCAGAATCATCAAAGCTATTAGCCACTTCTGTCCTGGCACGTTTCGGTGCTTCTCCCACAACAGTCATTACCTCTCGGGCATAAGCTTTCCTTGAGTTTCGGGAGGATCCAGCAGCAGTCGGTCCTCCAAATATCATGTTGATGACAGGCCCTCGGGGCTTAGGATTACGATCTTGGTCGTTGTCCCTCCTATCATAGTCTTTTCTTTCATAGTTTCCTTGTTGATTTCCTCGATTCCCATCCTTAGTGAACTTATCGAGTTTTCCTCTTCGGATTAAGAACTCGATTTCATCTTTTAGTTGTCTACAATCGTCGGTGTCATGACCAACTTCTTTATGGAAACGACAGAATTGATTCTTGTTTCGTTTCTCCAAGTTGGATCTTAGTGGCTTTGGCCATCGAAGATCTTCTTCCTTCTCAATATCCATCAGAATTTGACTTCTTGAGGTGTTCAACCTTGCATACTCACTGAACATGGGTCCAAAGTTGTTCCTTTTAGGTGGAGAGTCAGAATCTTTCGCTGTCCTGGGATATTTGTCCCTAACGTCATACTCTTGAGTCTCCTTTTTCTTTTTCCCGTTTTCACTTCCCTCAATAATGGGTTCATAATTTCTCATGCTTTCTTCAGCCTTGATGTACTTTTCGGCTCTATCTTGGAGCTTCAGCATGCTCTCGGGTGGATGTTTAGCTAATGACCTTTTGAAGTGGTCATCAGTAGTTCCTTGTTGCAGGGCTATCATAGCCACTCTGTCCTCTAAGTCCGGGACTTTCAAAGCCTCCCGAGTGAATCGATTGATGTAGTCCCTTAGGGCTTCATTCTTTCCTTGCTGGATTGCCATGAGTGATGTAGAGCTTTTCTCATGCACCCTTCCACTAATGAACTGATTGATAAAAGTCTTACTTAGTTCCTTGAAAGATCCAATTGAGTTGGGAGGAAGACGGCTATACCAGCGTTGGGCCATGCCTGCCAAGGTTTGTGGAAACACCCTACACTTGACCGCATCGTTGGTTGGCTGAAACAGCAGTGCATTGGAGAAGGTCCTTACATGATTTGCGGGATCTCCCGTTCCATCATAGGCTTTGATCGAAGACATCTTTAATTTTCTGGATATAGCCGTTTTCATGATGTCTTGAGTAAACGGTGGTGTATGATCATCAGGATCTCCTAGGGGCAACATGATACTAGGATCACCCCTTGGGGCTTCGGCCCTCTTGGTTCTTCTTGCCGGTGGATCCAAGTTGATTATCGGGATCCCTTCAGTCGTTCGGCCTCGAGATTGAGCGGCCTCCTCCTCAGCAAGGAGTTTTTTGAGTCTTGCAGTCTCTGCCTCATGGGCTGCAATTTTCTCCTTAGTAGTTTGGGGTTGATCCCGATTTGTCTGGGAAGAACGTCTCCTTCTTGGGGCGACATCATCCCTAGTTGTATAACCCTCATCTTCGGTGTATGGGCCAGAGTAATCTTGAACGAAAGGGGTCTGGCGAGTTTGTTGATTTTGGGGTCCCAGACCTTGAATGTAAGGGGGCACATATGCCTCATGGTAGATTGGATTAGTTCCACTACCGCCCGCCATGGGTCGAGGAGGCATGTCATAGCTTGGAATCCCCAAAGTCTGATTCGCGTATTGAGGGAGATCAGTAGTATGGAGTTGAAGGCTTCTCGGTGCATTCATGATGAGTGGATAAGTCGAGATTGGTTGCTGGTGAACGGTATCTTGTGGATTAGATCCATGAATGACCATCTGCAGGGGATTCGTCCCTTCAACCGAAATCGGGATTTCCGGTCCTTGAGTGTTGGTGGGGATATTCGCCCCTTGAGTGCCAGTAGTCGGCGGTGGTTGATCAGCCTCAGAGGTGATATGGCGATCCTCAGGAGTTTGAGTATCCCGAATATAATTAATTAAATATTAAAACATAAATAATAACTAAATAATCCGTGCATCGCACGGGTTTTAAGCTAGTATATATAAACAGTGAACACAATATTTTACAAAATAACATACATAAACAATAAAATAAACCATCGACATATTTTAATGCCGATTTTGTATCATGTTTTCTTGAGCCGATAACTAAATACAATAATATGCAGTAATATAAATTTAAGTATTAACCACCACTTAATTCTTCAACCATTCGTGTTATCACAAAAAATACAAATTTCTTAAATATCCCTAGACTTTATATGCCGATTTTGTGTCATGTTTTTTGAGCCGTCGTCCATTGCATAAATATTTATAAATAAAAAATATTAAAAATATATGGAATAATAAAATTTAAGTATTAACTACCATTTCAAACTTCAACTATTAGTTTGATAACAAAAATTACAAAATTTTTAAATATCCCTTGACTTTATATGCCGATTTTGTGTCATATTTTCTTGAACAGACGCCTATTGCACTAAATACATATAAATTAAAAATTTTAAAACTAAGAAATAATAAAATTTTAAGTATTAATCACTGCTTCAAACTTAAACTATTTGTATTATCATAAAATTACAAAAATATTAAACATTCTTAGATGTTATAATAAAACCTGCTAGTGCGTATATGTGCATCATTATAATATAAAAGGTAAAACATTATCGATTTTTATATAATCATCGTCCTTCTTGTGAATTTGAATGTAAATAAGGGGTTTTAATTTTAGTTTAGTTAAGAAAAAAATTAACATTTGTTTAATTGAATAATTCAAATTAATTCCCAAAATCATAAAAAGAAAGTATATCAAAAACTATATACAAAGATAACATTCAGTATAATTATTATTAGATATAGAAATTAAGTAAAGAAAAAAAATTGTATACACGTATGTGATGTTTTTTACAAACCCTAAATATAACCTGCGAAATCTAAAGTTACACTGTTTTTTTTACAAAAGAAGATAACTTTTCATTCATTTAAAATATCACTCCTACATATGGACAACACCTTTGCTGGGACATTGGCCTCTGTAAAATTACGATCAGAAAGTAAATAGGATTGCCTGGCTAAGCAATGAGCCACCGCGGAACGTTTAACAAAACAAAATGCAACATGAGCAAAGTTGTGCATTAGTTGCTTACAATCAGAAATAACTCGACCAAACGGGGATGCTAGTTTCACCGAGCTTCGAAGAGCTTGTACCACTTTGATGCAATCAGTTTCCAACAGAAAGTTACAATGTTAGAAAAAAGAAAATAAATCAAAATATATAAACAACTATCATCAGTATAGGCAATTATCATAAAATTCTCAAATTTATGATGTGAAAACTAATCAGTATACCATGCTTTTATAGACAATTTAAAATAAAATAAATGTTAAATTCCAAATAAAATTATAATATAAAAATTTGATAAAAATTAAATTCTAAATATGATTGTAATCTATACTATCAATACTATTATATAATAGACGAAACATTAAAAGTTTGGTTGGTCGGTATAGTACGTTGTGATTTTACTTAATTGATCTTAACTATATCTCGTGTTTTTACTTAATTAACCTTACTTATTTATAAAAATATATTATTAAATAATAATATTACCTATTTATAACCAATTACCTTTTTTCCCTAAAATACGTTATTTTTTCTAACAAATTCTCCTACTTTTTCAAACATGACAATTACCTTTTTTAACTAAAACATGTTAGTTTTTCTATTTTTCATTACTAAAACCCCTCATTTTCCAAAAATATCACGGACACCTTTAGTTATTTATTTTTAAACATATAATATTATAATTATTTTTAAAAAGTTTACCTATTTTAACATGTCTACTTATTTTTCTTAACAAATGCAATCACTAAGAATATTAAAATATAAATAATTAAATATATATTTATAATCAATTACTCTAAAACACATTATAGATTTTTTCTAACAAAGTCTCTTTTTTTCTATATATATTACGGTAAATTGTCTTTTTCAATTTACTTTTTATATTTTTGTCACTAAAATTCATTTTTTTCCCCCAAAAATATCATAGGAAACCTTTTACTTATTTATATTAAAAGGAATTTAAATACTTTTAATTATTAAATTTTAAAACCTCATTTTCCAAAAATATCACAGACATTTACCTTTTTAAACTAAATATATGTTACATTTTTTATTTTTTCTTACTAAAACCCTTGATTTTCCAAAAATATCACGGACAAACCCTTACTTATTTATTTTAAAATCCGTTTTAATGTTTTTAATTAATTAAAATTATTTAGCTATTTTAACATGCCTACTTATTTTTTTAACAAATACAATTAATAAAATATTAAATATATAATAATAAAATAACAATTAACAATCCGTGCATCGCACGGGTTTTAAGCTAGTATTATTAAAGCCGAAACATTGAAAATTTTGGTTTTCGGTTTTTGGTTAGTTTTTGGTTTTCGATACTTTTTCTAATTAATAAATTAATAATATAATCAAAATTCGGAAAAGTTTTATTCTACATTAATATTTCACTATATTTTACTACATAAAAATCAAATAATATTGAAATCTAATAAAAAAAATGGAAATGTGGGATCTAATTTGTTTAAATTTAGGATACCCTGTTACAAATATACTTATTTCTTTTTAGGATAACGAAAGCTACTACAAATCAAATCTTTTATGAAATTGTATTATTGTCAAGTTACCAAAATAGTAACTAGATTATTGGCTTTTATAATTAAAATATTTTTTTTCTAACAAAATCTACTCATTTTCCAAAAATATCATTACAATTATCTTTAAATTAAAACATATTACCTTTTATATTTGTTATTACTAAAATCTATGTTTTCAAAAAATATGAGGTGCAATCCTTACTTATTTATTTTAAAACCTATTTTAATACTCTATTTAATAAATAATAAAATAATATAAAAATAGTAACTAACTCATTGCCTTTTATAATTAAAAAAAATCTAACAAAATCTACTCCTTTTCCAAAAATATTACGACAATTACCTTTAAATTAAAACATAATATATTTTATATTTGTTATCACTAAAATCTATATTTTCCAAAAATATGAGGTGGAATCCTTACTTATTTATTTTAAAATTTATTTTAATACTCTATTTAATAAATAAAAAAATAATATAAAAATATTAACTAGCTGATTGCTTTTTATAATTAAAACATTTTTTTTCTAACAAAATCTACTTATTTTCCAAAAATATCACGGAAAATTACCTTTAAATTAAAATATATTACCTTTTATATCTGTTATCACTAAAATCTCTCTTTTCCAAAAATATCAAATGCAACCCTTACTTATAAATTTTAAAACTTATTTTAATACTTTTAATTATTTAAAAAAACTTACCTATTTTAACAGGTGAACGTATCTTTTTAACCAATACAATTAATATAATTAAAATATTATAGGTAGTTACTTTTTTTTAATTAAAACATGTTAGCTTTCCTATTTGTCCTTATTAAAAAAACTTACTTATTTTAACATGTCAACGTATTTTTTTAATAAATACAATTAATATAATTAAAACACTTCTAAAAATATCACGGGCAATTACTTTTTTTTAATTAAAACATGTTAGATTTTCTATATGTCCTTATTATTAATATTATTTTATTATAAAATAATATTAATAATACCTCATTTATCTTCATCAGCCCATATGTATTTTTTAATATTTTTTTATGTTCCAATTAATATTTAAGTTTCTCATTTTATAATTTATCATATTAATTTTTACTTTTATTTTAATATTTTCCATTCAAATTAAAATTTTTAGTTTATTATTTTTTAAGACCCGTGTCTTGCACTATTTGGGTAATTTTGTATTATGATAAACTAATGACTTATTAAAATTGTAACAATTAAATTAAATTTGATAAATAATGCATTTGAATGATGATATTAACTTTTATCAAATAAATACATTAAAATAAAATAAGTAATTCAAAAAATTATCTCCTACCAACTTCTGATTTTAAACTGTTTTGAAAGTTTTGGTTTTCGATCCTTTATTTTATTTAATAAATAATAAAATAATATAAAGTAATATAAAAATAGTAACTAGTTGATTGCCTTTTATAATTAAAACACTTTTTCTAACAAAATCTACCTTTTATAATTAAAACACTTTTATAATTACCTTTAAATTAAAACATATTACCTTTTATATTTGTTATCACTAAAATCTATCTTTTCCAAAAATATCAGGTGCAACAATTACTTATTTATTTTAAAACTTATTTTAATACTTTTAATTATTTTAAAAAAAACTTATCTATTTTAACATGTCAACGTACTTTTTTAAGAAATATAATTAAAACACTTCTGAAAATATCATTGAGAGTTATTTTTTTTAATTAAAACATGTTAACTTTTCTATTTGTCCTTATTAAAAAACTTACATATTTTAATATGTCAACGTATTTTTTTTAACAAATACAATTAATATGATTAAAACATTTCTAAAAATATCACGGGCAGTTACTTTTTTTAATTAAAACATGTTAGCTTTTCTATTTGTCTTTATTAATATCACAGATAGTTAATTTTTTTAATTAAAACATGTTAGCTTTTCTATTTGTCCTTATTAAAAAAACTTATCTATTTTTTTAACAAATACAATCAATATAATTAAAACACTTCTAAAAATATCACAAACAATTATATTTTTTAATTGAAACATGTTACTTTTTCTATTTGTCCTTATTAAAAAAACTTACCTATTTGAATATGTTAATATTTTTTTAACATATATAATTAATATAATTAAAAACTTCTAAAAATATCACGGACAATTACTTTTTTTTTAATTGAAACATATTACCTTTTTTATTTGTCCTTATTGTTAATATTATTCTAATAAATAATAAAATGATATTAATAATATCCCATTTATCTTCATCAATCCCATTTGTATTTTTTATTTATTTTTTCTTCCAATTAATATTTAAGTTTCTCAATTTATAATTTATTATATTAATTTTTATTTTTTTCTATAATATTTTCTGTTCCAATTTTTTTTTTTTAAATTTATTATATTTTAAGGCTCGTGTCGGGTTATAGGCTAGTATCAAAACTATTATATAATAGACGAAACATTAAAAGTTTGGTTGGTCGGTATGGTACGTTGTGATTTTACTTAATTGCCCTTAATTAACTGTACTTCGAATTTTTACTTAATTAACCTTACTTATTTATTGAAATATATTATTAAATAATAATATTACCTATTTATAACTAATTACCTTTTTTTTTTACCTAAAATACATTATTTTTTCTATTTTTTCTAACAAATTCCCCTACTTTTTCAAATATATCACGGACAATTACATTTTTTAACTAAAACATGTTAGTTTTTCTATTTTTCCTTACTAAAACCCCTCCTTTTCCAAAAATATCACGAAAAAACATTTAGTTATTTATTTTTAAACCTATTTTAATATTATAATTATTTTTTAAAAGTTTACCTATTTTAACAGGTGTACTTATTTTTCTTAACAAATGCAATTACTAAAAATATTAAAATATAAATAATCAAATACCTATTTATAACCAATTACCTTTTCAGCTAAAACACATTATATATTTTTTCTAATAAAGTCATTGTTTTTCTAAATATATCACGGGAAATTGTCTTTTACAATTTATTTTTTCTATTTTTCTCACTAAAATCCATTCTTTTTTCAAAAATATCACAGGAAACCCTTTACTTATTTATTTTCAAACGTATTTAAATACTTTTAATTATTAATTTTTAAAACCTCATTTTCCAAAAATATCACGGGCATTTACTTTTTTAAACTAAACATATGTTACATTTTTTATTTTTTCTTACTAAAACCCCTTATTTCCAAAAATATAACGGGCAAACCCATACTTATTTATTTTAAAATATGTTTTAATATTTTTAATTAATTAAAAGTGTTTAGCTATTTTAACATGTCTACTTATTTTTTGCACAATTACAATTAATAAAATATTAAAAAAATAATAATAAAATAACAATTAAGCATCGCACGAGTTTTAAGCTAGTAATATTAAATTCTAAATGAGATTAAATTCTAAATGAGATTAAATTCTAAATGAGATTGATTTTTATTAAATATTAAATTCTAATAATAGAGATTAAATTCTAAATGAGATTGATTTTTATAAATCCACTCATCCCCGTCTATAAATAAAGGAGGCCTCCACCCCCTTCCCTCTTTTCATTCTTTCGCAGCGACTCTCGTCGAGAGTGCGAGAAGAAACGATTTCAAATTATCCTCTCCCCCTTCTTATACATACAAACTCTTATATCTATATATTACTTAACCCTAATTAAATAATTGAATAGGTTTAGTTCGAGACGATTGGAACAAAATTCGAAACCCTAATTAAATAATTGAATAGTTTTAGTTCGAGGAACGCAATCATGGATATGCGATTTCCATTTTCTCCGGCTGAGGTTGCCAAAGTTCGTATGGTCCAGTTCGGCATACTCAGTCCCGATGAGATTGTAATTTTCCAACTCTTCTCTTATACAATATTTATGTAATTTGAGCTTGTGATGTGGAATTATTGTGTTTGATTGTGTGTTTGGATTGTGTTTGCAGAGACAAATGTCGGTTGTGCATATCGAACACGGTGAGACGACCGAGAGAGGGAAGCCGAAACCGAGTGGCTTAAGTGACCCCAGGCTTGGGACAATTGATCGAAAAATGAAGTGTGAGACTTGTATGGCTAATATGGCTGAGTGTCCTGGCCATTTCGGTCACTTGGAGCTTGCCAAACCGATGTTTCACATCGGTTTTCTTAAGACTGTGCTCAGTATTATGCGTTGCGTTTGCTTTAATTGCTCCAAAATCCTTGCTGTTGAGGTAATTTTCTTTTTTGAATTGTTTAGACTATATTCAGTTGGTTTAATTGCAAATGATTTCATTTTTTATATATATGTTTTGTTGATATCTGTATGTACGGAAATAATAGGGTAGGAAGCAGCTATGATAGTGTCATAAATGTTATCGGAAACAGTTGAAAACCCGCTAGATGTATTCATGACAAGTTATTAATATATCAGACACTTTACTTGCTTTGAATGCTATATGCGCAAGTTATATTTACGAGGAGTTCTTAATATAGCTGACACACTATTGGCTTCTATTAGTGTTTCCCGTGTAATGTATTTATGAGAAGTTTGTTTTTTAATATTTAGGTCAAAAATATTTTGGTCAAATTACTTACTTAATTATCTTTCCCTTCAAATATTTGTTTTAGAAGTTTTTGCTATGTCTTAATAATGTTTCCCGCGAAATATTTATTTATGAGAAGTTTTAAATATATCCGACAATTTACTTATAAGTAGAATTGTTTTAGTATCGGAGCTTCTTATATATGGAAGCTGGAAGCTAAATGACGTGTTGTGACTGTTACGAGACATGTCACATCTCGGGCCTGTTTTGAGATATAGAAGAGACAAATCACAAATGCGTGGATTGCATATTTTTGTTTAACTCGTGTCGTCTTGTGAACGAGTTTTATACAGTATAATTGCTTAAGATTATTAACTATTTACGTTTTAATTTGTGTCAGGACACCATTAGTTTGGTTTCGATTAAATATTTGTTAATAAATACAAGTGTGATGGTGGAAATTGGACTATGACAATTCAAAACACCCATGTTATTTGCTGTAGGGTCCATCTTTTAGTTCACCATAGGAGGTTTAGATCTGAATTCTTTCAACATCTGTGTAGATTATTAGAGAATCTCTGTTTGAATTCATAGAATTTTTCTCTGTGCTACATGTTTGATTAATTTCACTCTTTAATTTGCAATATTTTTCAGGCTAATACTTTGCTTGTGGGTTATAGGGTGCATAGATTCTTGCAATTTTGTCAAGATGTTTTTGATTATTCCTCATATTTGCTTCCTTGATTATTATCTGTCTATTTTTCTCAAGGTCTTTTTCAATTATTTATTTGTATTTCTTCCAGGAGGATTATAAATTTAAGCAAGCTCAGAAAATCAGGAATCCGAAAAATAGGCTTAGAAAGATTTTAGATTCCTGCAAGAACAAAACTAAATGTGATGGCGGTGACGACATAGAGTCCCAAAGCCAGGATACTGATGAACCAGTTAAGAAGAGTAGGGGAGGTTGTGGTGCTCAACAGCCAAAGATTACGATTGAAGGTATGAAAATGATTGCTGAATACAAGATACAGAAAAAGAAAAATGACGATCCAGAACAGTTGCCTGAGCCCGTTGAAAGGAAACAACAGCTTTCTGCCGAGAGGGTAAGTTCATTTAATATACTTTCTGGCAATTCTTGCATTCTTTGTTCGCAAAACTTCTTGGTTTTGATCTTTTAGTTTTAAAACATCATATTATTGAACAATTCCCCCAGGTGCTAAATGTTCTTAAGCGGATAAGTGATGAAGATTGCATGTTACTGGGCTTAAATCCGAAGTATGCACGTCCGGATTGGATGATCCTGCAAGTTCTTCCAATTCCTCCTCCTCCCGTTAGACCTTCTGTAATGATGGATACTTCTGCTCGGAGTGAGGCAAGTCTTTTTATTCAACACTTTATGATTTAATTTTTGTGGTATCTTGTCTTAATTTATGCAAATCAGTAGTTTTCCATATAATTGACTTGTTAAAGTAAAAATTGGAAAAGCTTATTGTAACTTTGTGTTTGTTGACAAATTTTGAGTGAAACTATAAGGCTGTAAGTGCTGTGCTGGGATGAGATGCTTTACTGTATTATAAGTGGTACAAGTGGATAGGTTTTACATTCATCAAACCAAGTTTAATATTGAAGTCTCTCTCTCTTCTTGTTGTTACAGGATGATTTAACTCATCAACTGGCAATGATTATCAGGCACAATGAGAATTTGAGGAAACAGGAGAGAAATGGAGCTCCTGCTCACATAATTTCTGAATTTGCTCAATTATTGCAGTTCCACGTCGCTACGTATTTTGACAATGAGCTTCCTGGACAGCCGAGGGTATGTTCAAAATGCACACCTTTAAATTAATTAACTCTTACTGTATCACAAGGTTTGCTCAATAGTTATTAATGCTCTTTCATTGTTCAGGCTACACAGAGGTCAGGGCGGCCAATCAAATCAATTTGCAGTAGGCTCAAAGCTAAGGAGGGTCGTATCAGAGGAAATTTAATGGGGAAGCGTGTGGATTTCTCTGCACGAACAGTTATCACACCGGATCCAACCATCAATATCGATCAACTTGGAGTGCCATGGAGTATAGCTCTAAATTTAACTTATCCGGAAACTGTAACCCCTTACAACATTGAGAGGTATCATGTCGTTAACACATGTCATATTATTGATATATGTCCTTGGTGCAATCCTAATAAGTCTGTCTAAATTTTGAACGTTATTTCCATTTTTTTTCTAGGCTAAAGGAACTTGTTGAATATGGTCCTCATCCTCCTCCTGGCAAAACTGGTGCCAAATACATTATTAGAGAAGATGGTCAGAGGCTTGATCTCCGCTATTTGAAGAAAAGCAGCGATCATCATTTAGAACTTGGATACAAGGTATCTATTATTATCTATTTATATCTATGTTGTGCACAGTTGATTGGTCTTGTCAGGAACTCTTGTGATTTCCTGACTGTTACACATTTGCAGATCTTTAATTACTTGTTTCTCTTGACAGGTTGAGCGACACTTGAATGATGGGGATTTCGTTTTGTTTAATCGGCAGCCAAGTCTCCACAAGATGTCTATCATGGGGCATCGAATCAAAATTATGCCATATTCAACCTTCCGGTTGAATCTATCGGTCACTTCACCGTACAATGCTGATTTTGATGGAGATGAAATGAACATGCATGTTCCGCAGTCATTTGAAACCAGGGCAGAAGTTCTGGAGTTGATGATGGTACCCAAATGCATCGTGTCCCCACAGGCAAATCGACCAGTTATGGGTATTGTGCAGGATACACTTTTAGGGTGCCGTAAGATAACTAAGAGAGATACCTTTATTGAGAAGGTGCTCTACTTTTTTGTTTCATCTCTCTTAAATATACTTGCTGCATTTAAATATTATTTTCGTCTGATCTTTTGTGGCTTTAATATGGGTCCTCTTTTCTTTAGGACGTTTTTATGAACATCCTCATGTGGTGGGAGGATTTTGATGGCAAAGTACCTGCACCTGCCATATTGAAGCCTAGACCGCTTTGGACGGGAAAGCAAGTGTTTAACCTTATAATCCCCAAGCAGATAAATCTAATGAGGCAATCGGCCTGGCATGCTGATGGTGAAACTGGACATATAACACCAGGAGATACTCAGGTTCGAATAGAAAAGGGGGAAGTCATTACTGGCACGCTTTGCAAGAAGACGCTAGGAGCTTCGACGGGAAGTCTTATCCATGTCATCTGGTAAGATTCATCAGTAAAAGGTGGATGCTTTTGGTTGTATACGTATTTTTTAATCTAATTTAATTATGTTATACATTTTATGGACACAGGGAGGAAGTTGGCCCAGATGCTGCTCGAAAATTCCTGGGACACACCCAGTGGCTTGTCAACTATTGGCTTCTGCAGCAGGGTTTCAGCATTGGTATAGGAGATACAATAGCAGATGCCGCAACCATGGAAAAAATTAATGAAACTATTTCTACTGCTAAGAATGCAGTGAAAGAATTGATTAGATCAGCACAAGATAAGGATTTAGAACCAGAGCCTGGTCGTACTATGATGGAATCATTTGAGAACAAAGTTAATCAGGTACGATAATAATAAAATGTTTAGAAAGGTGAATGGTTCATCATGTCGATTTTACTAATAAATCTTGTTTCAGGTCTTGAACAAGGCTCGTGATGATGCTGGGAGCAGTGCTGAGAAAAGTTTGTCAGAGAGTAACAATCTGAAGGCAATGGTCACGGCTGGGTCTAAAGGAAGTTTTATTAATATATCACAAATGACTGCTTGTGTGGGACAGCAGAATGTTGAGGGGAAGCGAATTCCATATGGATTCATTGATCGAACTCTTCCTCATTTTACAAAGGATGATAATGGACCTGAAAGTCGTGGTTTTGTGGAGAATTCTTATCTACGAGGGTTAACCCCACAAGAGTTCTTTTTTCATGCTATGGGAGGTCGAGAAGGTCTGATAGATACAGCAGTCAAGACATCTGAGACGGGTTATATCCAAAGGCGACTAGTAAAGGCTATGGAAGATATTATGGTCAAGTATGATGGCACTGTCAGGAATTCACTAGGGGATGTGATCCAATTCCTCTATGGGGAGGATGGCATGGACGCTGTTTGGATTGAATCTCAGAAGCTGGACTCCCTTAAAATGAAGAAAAATGAATTTGACAAGGTTTTCAGGTATGAGATTGATGATGGACACTGGAATCCAAGTTATATGCTTCCAGAACACGTTGAGGATTTGAAAACAATTCGAGAGTTCCGCAATGTGTTTGATGCTGAAGTACAGAAGCTAGAAGCAGACAGATTCCAGCTTGGAACAGAGATTACAACAACCGGCGATAACACATGGCCTATGCCTGTGAATCTTAAGAGGCTTATTTGGAATGCGCAAAAGACGTTCAAGGTTGATTTGAGAAGACCTTCTGATATGCATCCAATGGAGATTGTCGAAGCTGTTGATAAGCTTCAGGAAAGACTGAAGGTTGTCCCTGGTGATGATTTGATGAGCATGGAAGCTCAGAAAAATGCAACCCTCTTCTTTAATATTCTTCTTCGCAGTACATTCGCAAGTAAGAGAGTTTTAAAGGAGTACAGACTTACTCGGGAGGCATTTGAATGGGTTATTGGGGAGATAGAATCACGTTTTCTGCAGTCCCTTGTAGCACCTGGAGAAATGATTGGCTGTGTTGCTGCTCAGTCTATTGGTGAGCCTGCTACTCAAATGACTCTCAACACTTTTCACTATGCTGGTGTGAGTGCCAAGAATGTGACTCTTGGTGTTCCAAGGTTGCGGGAAATCATTAATGTTGCCAAAAAGATTAAAACTCCTTCACTATCTGTTTACTTGAAGCCAAACGTTAGCTCTTCAAAAGAGAAGGCCAAAAACGTACAGTGTGCTTTGGAGTACACCACTTTACGAAGTGTGACTCAAGCTACTGAAGTATGGTATGATCCAGATCCAATGAGCACCATCATTGAGGAGGATGTTGATTTTGTCAAGTCGTATTATGAAATGCCTGATGAAGAAATTGATCCAGATAAAATTTCTCCTTGGCTACTCCGGGTGCAGTTGAATCGGGAAATGATGATTGACAAGAAGTTGAGCATGGCTGACATTGCTGAGAAGATCAATCTTGAATTTGATGATGATCTAACCTGCATATTTAATGATGATAACGCTGATAAGCTGATTCTTCGTATACGCATAATGAATGATGAGGCTCCTAAAGGTGAGATGCAAGATGAATCCGCAGAAGATGATGTTTTTCTCAAGAAAATTGAGAGCAATATGCTGACAGAAATGGCCCTACGCGGCATACCTGACATAAACAAGGTTTTCATCAAACAGCAGAAAACAAACAGATTTGATGAAAATAATGGCTTTGTGACTGAGCCCGAGTGGATGCTGGACACAGAAGGAGTTAATCTCTTGGCTGTAATCTGTCATGAAGAGGTTGATGCAAGAAGGACGACTAGCAATCACTTGATTGAAGTGATTGAAGTTCTTGGAATTGAAGCAGTTCGCCGATCCTTACTGGATGAGCTGCGAGTGGTTATATCTTTTGATGGATCTTATGTGAACTACAGACACTTGGCCATCCTCTGCGATACCATGACATACCGTGGTCACCTGATGGCCATCACTCGTCATGGAATTAATAGGAATGACACAGGTCCGATGATGAGATGCTCATTCGAGGAAACAGTCGACATTCTCCTTGATGCTGCTGTTTATGCAGAGACAGATTACCTGCGAGGTGTTACTGAAAATATTATGCTGGGTCAACTGGCGCCAATTGGTACTGGAGACTGTTCTTTGTATTTAAACGAAAAGATGTTGCAACAGGCTATTGACATCCAGCTTCCTAGCTACATGGAAGGTCTGGACTTCGGCATGACCCCAGCCCGCTCGCCAGTCTCAGGGACTCCATATCATGATGGGATGATGTCACCAAATTATATGCTAAGCCCAAACCTTCGGTTGTCGCCCATTACCGATGCTCAGTTTTCTCCTTACGTTGGCGGCATGGGATTTTCTCCAGCATCTTCACCGAGTTATAGCCCACTTTCGCCAGGTTATAGCCCTGCTTCTCCTGGCTATAGCCCTGCTTCTCCTGGATACAGCCCATCGTCACCTGGTTATAGCCCAAGCTCGCCTACATATAGCCCAAGCTCACCAGGATATAGCCCTAGTAGCCCTACATATTCTCCCACAAGTCCATCCTACAGCCCCACGTCCCCCAGCTACAGCCCCACCTCCCCAAGCTACAGCCCCACCTCCCCCAGCTACAGCCCCACTTCCCCCAGCTATAGCCCCACCTCTCCCAGTTACAGCCCCACCTCCCCTGCCTACAGCCCCACATCACCTGCCTACAGCCCGACCTCTCCGTCCTACAGCCCCACATCACCTTCTTACAGCCCCACCTCTCCGTCCTACAGCCCGACCTCTCCCTCATACAGCCCAAGCTCCCCTTCCTACAGCCCCACCTCACCTTCATACAGCCCAACATCCCCATCCTACAGTCCTACTTCTCCTGCCTACAGTCCCACCTCACCAAGCTACAGTCCCACCTCTCCTAGCTACAGCCCCACATCTCCAAGCTACAACCCTTCATCTGCAAAGTACAGCCCTTCTCTGGCTTATTCCCCAAGCAGTCCAAGATTATCACCGTCCAGCCCATACAGCCCGACATCCCCCAGTTACAGGTAAGTGGCAGACACTTTTAGTTCTTGAACGTAAAATTTGCCAGTTTGCAAGTGCTTTATGCAATGAGTTACACTTATTTAGTGTACCAACTACAGTTAACTTCAATACCACTACTAATACTACTACTAGCGCTGCCTCAACTTGTCTTCAATACAGTTGATCATTGTGGATGTAATATGCACTTTATTGTTTCTTAATATACTCTTTTAAACGTTCTTGTATTCTTGCAGCCCAACGTCACCTTCATATTCTCCTACATCTCCATCCTATTCCCCTTCAAGTCCAACATATAGCCCCAGCAGGTATACATCTGTTTCTAATAGATTTTGTCGTAACTGAAACAATTTATTACATTTACATCTTTGCTTCTTTTCCTTCTTTTTCCGTTACCTCTTTTCTCTTCAAAACGTGGAATGTTTAGTCTTTAGATGTACTTCATGGATCGGAGTTGGTCTTGATGAAGGAATTATATGCAATGATGGTCATAACGAGCAATATTTTTTTTGTTTTCAACATAAGATTTTCTGTTCTTTGTGTTGTTTCTGTCTCGTTTTTTATTGGAATAATATGCTCTACTCTTGTGACCACACTTGAATGATTGCATTTATATTTTATGTTTTGCAGTCCCTATAATTCTGGTGCTAGCCCAGACTATAGTCCAAGTTCACCACAGTACAGGTGAGTAGCATTTTTTTTTTTTTTTAAATTTCATGTAGCTGGTCTTCTTATTTAGCTGTCTTTTTCCATTTGCCCCCAATCTTAGTGATGTAAAATCAGGCTTTGCTTACCTCATTTCCTTTTGTAATGACAGTCCAAGTGCTGGGTACTCGCCGAGTGCACCTGGATATTCACCATCTTCAACCAGCCAGTATACTCAGGGGAGCAACAAAAAGAGCAACAAAAAGAGCAACAAGGAAAATGGGAAGTGAAGATTTTAGGGTGTGCTGTAGTACCTATTAGGCTATTACTAGACTGGTTGCGTCATAAATCTGTTAAAGAGCAGAGTGTATTTATTTTGAATTTTGTTTTGGACATGCTTTCTTTATATTTTCATTAATAGTAACATTTGTCCAATTCACAATCTTCTATCTATCTATATATATCTATTACTATATATAATAGGCCAACACAAGGGCAAAAGTTGTCAATTAAATGGTCACAAAATTACCGTTTTACCCTTTTTTTTTGAAAAATAACAAAATTGCCACTTGTATATTATTATACAAAAAAATTTTAATGGATGTGTTACTACAAAGATTCGAACCTGCAACCTCCTTCCAAGATATCCATGAGCTTAACCACTATGCTACATGTTTTTTGAGTTTATTTCAAAAAACTTATTAGATAACCCACGTCTTTTATCTCTTATATTAATTTTTTTTACTTTGATGATTGAATAAATAAAATGTTGGTTTGAATTATTTATATAAATTTGTTTTTCTTTTTTCCTTTTCAGCAAAATTACTGTTTTACCTTTTTTTTTTGAAAAATAACAAAAATGTCACTCTTATATTATTATACATTTTTTTAATAGATGTGTTACTACAGATATTCGAACCTCCAACCTCCTTCCAAGATATCCATGAGCTTAACAACTATGCTACATGCCTTTTTGAGTTTATTTCAAAAAACTTATTAGATAACCCACGTCTTTTATCTCTTATATTATTTTTTTTACTTTGATGTTTGAATAAATAAAATGTTGATTTGAATTATTTATATAAATTTGTTTTTCTTTTTTCCTTTTCATGCCACTCGTATATTTTTATACAATTTTTTTTAATAGACGTGTTAGTACAAAGATTCGAACCTCCAACCTCCTTCCAAGATATCCATGGGCTTAACCACTACGCTACATGTCTTTTTGAGTTTATTTCAAAAAACTTATTAGATAACCCACGTCTTTTATCTCTTATATTATTTTTTTTTGCTTTGATGTTTGAATAAATAAAATGTTGGTTTGAATTATTTATATAAATTTGTTTTTCTTTTTTCCTTTTCGTAATTTTATATATCTATATATTCAATCACTATATATTATTGCAGTTGTATGTTTTCAATTTAATATATATTAATTATGTTGATTATAATTCATAATTTATATTATACTTTATTTGAATTAAATTAATTATTCATGCATAAAATATACTATTAAAATTCGATCTAATATAAGAAATATTATACACATTATATATCTCATTATTAGTTATTTCTATAATTTTTAAACTAAGAACATTAGCATTCAAATTATACAAAAAATTCGTCTACCTACTCTGTTCGTCGCATCCATTTCTTAACAATTTTCTTTTCCAGAATGTATTGTTCATTTGTTAACATTTTCGAAAGTAACATGTCATTCTTTATTAACTTATCTATATTTTTTTTCACTTTTCTAACCCCCTCCCCTTCAACCCCAGTGACGTTCGTGTCAAAAATCGTGGTGAGTTTTTAAAATATAGGATATTACATAGTATATAATTACATAATAATCAGTCAGACTGTTAGTAGACGATAAGTTTTGGGAAAATTGAAAATTACAAGTTTTGAAAATAGAATTTCAAATTGTATTCCAAAAATTATTGTACGATGTTAAAAAAAGTATAATCTTTCATAATAATAATATAACTTTATAGAATACATTAAATTGATTCGTAATGTCATATAATCATTTTGATAAAATGAAATTCTAAATAGGGTTTGTGGGTCCTTGACGACATCCTCTACAACATATACAATATTTCTTATATTAGGTCGAATTTCAATAGTATATTTTATGTATGAATAATTAGTTTAATTCAAATAAAGTATAATAAAGATATATAATATAAAAGTATGAATTTTAAACAACATAATGAATATATATTTAATCGAAAATATACAACTATAATAAAATTCAGTGATTGAATATATAGGTATATAAAATTATAAAAAGAAACATCCGGGCATGTAGATGAGTTGGTGAGAGCACTGGTTATTGACCAAAGCATTCAAGGTTTGATTCATGGGAGCGTGGGGAATTCTTCATGCACTCTAGGGTCTGGCGTGATACCGGTTGGGGTGTCCGGAAAATAAAATTTTTGACCAAAATTACGAAAAGATGAAAAGAAAAACTGATTTATATAAATAATACAAACCAATATTTTATTTATTTAAACATCAAAGTAAAAATAATATAAGATAAGAGAAGAAAGACGTGGATTATCTAATAAATTTTTTGAAGTAAACTTAAACATGCATGTAGAATAGTGGTTAAACCCATGAACATCTTAGAAGGAGGTTGGAGGTTTGTTTCTTTGTACTAACAACTATTAATATATTTTTGCATAATAATATATGAGTGACATTTTTGTGACGACCATTTAATTGGAAATTTTTGCCCTTGTGTTGAGGTTTAATATATAGTAATAAATTGGATTAAAATGTGTAACTATAAAACGATATTCCAAACACATTCTTAATGCATTTACTGAGTGTGTTGATATAATTTAATATAAAGATGAACACATGAGAGGAGTGCAGAATCAGTTCCCAAGTAAAAAACCAAAAACAAATAGGTGACATGAATACTCCAAACTGTAATAGATGTTCATCTCCCAAGGTGTTTATCACAAACTTGGGTGATGTGAGGGTGTGCAAAGATGCGTCGGCCTTCAGCTTCTTTTTAAAATCCTCTATCTCATCCATGCATGTTCGATTATATTACAATAACATTGCATGCATATAACCTATTCATAACCTAGATTGCAAAAAAAAAAAAAAACCAATCAATTCCCGAAAAACATATAACAACCGGTCTATAACGCAAATTACCAATATACAAACTATCCTTTCTCTGACACACAAAACACAGGTAAACCTGCTTATAATCACAAGAAGAACAATAGTACATTCGTGCTTCAAATTCTACATTATTTCAATCTGGTCTCAAAATCAATAATAGTCACTATAAACAAGTCTTAGAGCCTTGGCATAGTTACGTTTATGATTCAAAGTAATTACAATATTCGTCAAAAAAATTATTTACTCCTCACTATGCATGAACCATACTTCTCATTTTACGCTCTCAAACTTAAGACTACACAATCCTTAATCTAATAAATCGATCACGACCAACTTTTTCACGATAAAAATTATTGACATCTCTATGCAGGCCCGTGCCTTGCACAGGCTGTTACGCTAAATTGGATTAAAATGTGTAACTGTAAAACGATATTCCAAACACATTCTTAATGCATTTACTAAGTGTGTTAATATAATTTAATATAAAAATGAACACATGAGAGGAGTGCAGAATCAGTTCCCAAGTAAAAAACCAAAAACAAATAGGTGACATGAATACTCCAAACTGTAATAGATGTTCATCTCCCAAGGTGTTTATCACAAACTTGGGTGATGTGAGGGTGTGCAAAGATGCGTCGGCCTTCAGCTTCTTTTTAAAATTCTCTATCTCATTCATGCATGTTCGATTATATTACAATAACATTGCATGCATATAACCTATTCATAACCTAGATTGCAAAAAAAAAAAAACCAATCAATTCCCGAAAAACATATAACAACCGCTCTATAACGCAAATTACCAATATACAAACTATCCTTTCTCTGACACACAGGTAAACCTGTTTATAATCACAAGAAGAACAATAGTACATTCGTGCTTCAAATTCTACATTATTTCAATCTGGTCTCAAAATCAATAATAGTCACTATAAACAAGTCTTAGAGCATTGACATACTTACGTTTGTGATTCAAAGTAATTACAATATTCGTCAAAAAAATTATTTACTCCTCACTATGCATGAACCATACTTCTCATTTTACGCTCTCAAACTTAAGACTACACAATCCTTAATCTAATAAATCGATCACGACCAACTTTTTCACGATAAAAATTATTGACATCTCTATGCAGGCCCGTGCCTTGCACGGGCTGTTACGCTAGTATATATATAATAGAGTAACCAGGGGGTTTGTGAGACAATTTAATCAAGATTGAAATGACAATTATACCCTCTGAATCATAAAATGACATTATTGCACATTCCTTATTTAATTCATATTAACACTCTACTATTATTATTTATTAATACATTTATACATTAATTACTAATCTTCATTAAAGTATATTAATTGTTTTGTAATTAATACTTATTTTTTATATGCATGATATTTTTAAATAATATATATTATTAAAAAATATAGCATATAATTTAAAAATATTAATGATATTGAAATAAATATATAAATATCATGAATTTTTTATATCAAATGGTTAGTAATATGTCATGATTTCATGTTATCTTTATTGTGGTTTGACCTGATTTGCAAAAACTTATTCATTGTTAACTAAATAAAAATATGTATGTAAAATCCTATCGAGTTTTTTAAAAACAAATTATGGAGTAAAAAAATATCAAATACTTAGTTACTCGAAAATCAACTGCAATCTATTCACATCCAAATTATAGACATGTATCACTACGAAAGGGAATTCACCCTGTCACGTCCCGCCCAACCCCGATCCAATTCCCACTCCGAACGGGACGGGAAATCAGGAATTTTTTCGGAAACAAGACAAAAATCGGGGACAAATATATGAAAATTTTGGGGATCAGGGCGGGGTTGGAGATTAGGGTCTTCCCAACCCCATCTCCGACCCCCCGAACCCTATTTATTTAAAAAAATAAATATATTTTATATGTATATTAAATAAATTATTAAGAATATATAGATATAATGTTATAAATTTAATTTTGTATCCACTCAATAATAAAAATGTTACATATTATGATATAATTTAATTCTAATAATATTATTTTTGTTTATTATTAATAGTATAAATAAAAATTAATAAAAATTAAGGTTTAGACTGTTCTTTTAATATAAAAATAAAAACAAATATATGATTTATCATGTTAATTTATATTAAAAAATATTATTCATAATTTTAAAAAATTAAAAAAAGTTTCCGATTCCTCGCAGGGCCCATTCCCCGTTCGGGGCAGGGATCGAGTAGTTGTATAATCCCAGTTCGGAGATCGGGGCGAGTTCGGGGACGGGTTCCGGGGTTGGGATTGGGGGACGGGGATAGCATTCCCCGGGTCCGAAGTGACCCGTCGCCCATCTCTATGTATCACATGAAACGATTACAATATAATTAAAAGAGAGAAATATTAATTTTACAACTATTGCTAACTTAAATTTTCAAATATGTCAGTCATCAAACCATCAGCACTAATTAACAATATGTATATAAAATCATATCGAGTTTTTAAAAAAACAAATTATGTAATAAAGAAACATCAAAACTTACTTACTCGAAAATCGACAACAAATTACTCACATCCAGATCATAAACGTGTATCGCACGAAATTCAAATTAAACAACTAAAATAAAATAAAAAAATAGGAATATTAACCTTACAAAATCTACTGCTAACTTAAATTTTCAAATATCTCGGTCGTCAAACTATCAACACGAATATATCACAAATAAATATACCAAAATTAATGATAAATTATAAAATAATTTAGAATAAACCTGTGTTTCGCACGGATTATAAAACTAGTTTCTGTAAATGTGTTGACAATCTATCAGTTTATTTGGTTTCATGAAGTTTGCTAAGTTTTCGTTTATCAATCTTATCTTTTCTGCAAAGTTGATGAAGTTTGCTAAGGCTGCTAAATGCAGTTTCATGAAGTTAGCTGTGGCTTCAATTGTATTGGTGTTAGAAGTTGTTGTGCTGATAGAAAAAATAGTGTTGTATTTTTTTTTTAATTTGTGTATATTTTATGTTATAATATAAAAAATAATATTTTTGATGATTTTTGATATTGATGTCTGCTTTTATAAAAAGAATAAATCTTCGTACACATACATAAACACTACTAACACACTATCATGAATTTAGGAGTAATAATTTAGGAAATTAAGATAGAAAAATAAAGAAGTTAGAAAATAAAACAACTGAAAATGATATAAAAATAAGTTATTATTTGATCCTAAAAAAAAAAATTGCTTTTGAAATTCATTACTGTAAATAGTTTCTCACCTGGTTTTCAACAAAAAGTTTATGTTGTGTTGGAGCAGAAAAACCAAACAAAAGCTAAATCTAGTTCCAATGTAAATTTGTTTGTTACATTAACCGAAAGTGCATTTAAAATTATTATTTTAAAATTTTTTCTTCCGAGTAGAAGTATATAAAAGATAATTTAATTTCAAAAAAAAATTTAAAAAATAATAATTTTAAGTACTCGGTTAAAATCAAGTTTCATATAAAAAAATGAAAAAATACAGGCTAAGATTCATTGAGAGGAGTTGCAAGGGAGGAATTTTGTGCTATCTTTAAATTGTATGGAATTAAAGACACTAGATTGTTCGAATAATGGGATTATTTTTCATGGTGATGTATCGTAAGTTTATTGATTGTAATTGTATCCAAAAATTTGGTTTGGGACTGTTTTGAGTAAATTGCAAATTGACAATTGAATTTTATGACATAATGTATTTTAATAGCCGAATTTCTAGATTTCCCAATTTGATGGACACGTTACCTTCGTCTTTTAAAGAGGTAGATAATTATTGACGGGAAATGGTGGTTAGGTTTTGGTTCTTAAGAATCGATTGTTAATTACTTTTTTGGAAAATGAAAGTAAAGTAAATGTGAAAATACAGACACCAAAATACTAGATTAGATAAAGTCGAGTCATCATTGCAGAATTTACTCTATCCTTTGTATCAATATTTTTTTTTGGCAATACTAAAAAATCCTAAAATGGTTCTAAATATATTTTTGAATTATACGTAATATATTTTTATTTGTAAAATTTGTACGTAGGAGGGGTCCATCTTATTTATAAAAGAAAATTCAATCATATGTTAACAACTCAACATTCAATAACGATTTTGAAATATTTAATGTTTTCCTTTTTAAAAAAAAAAGAAAAAAAAAGAGATAAATCTTCATTTTGTTTTAGTTACAAATGATCACGGCGCTACAGTTTGTCGTAGTTAGGGGTGTAAACGAATCAAACTGTTCGTGAGCTACTCAAGTTCGGTTCGAAAAATATTCGAATTCGGTTCAATAATAACTGAGCCGAGCTCGAACTCGAGCTATTCAAATACTTTACCGAGACGAGCTCGAGTTTCAAATTACTCGGCTTGTAAGGTTCGCGAACCTAATTGAGTCTTTATTAATTTTTTAATTATATATATATATATATTATAAATATATTTTTATATAAATATTAAATATTTAAATATAATTTATATATTTAATCGAGTCGAACTCGAGCCAAATCAATCATATTCGAGTTTTTGTCAAAATTTAGTAAAATCGATTCGAGCTTTCGAGCTGAGCTCGAACATATTGAACCTTTCACAAGCCGAGCTTGAAATTGAAAACTCGGTCGAACTCGAGTCCGAACTTTTTAATCGAGATCAAACTCGAGTCTGACGATGTTCGACTCGGCTCGGCTAGATGATAGTGGCGGTTGATCAGACCGTAAACTTGTCAAAGTTTGATCTTTTAACCAGTCTGTATATCCACGAGAAATGGCAGTTGTAATTGAATAGTCTAACCAAAGTCGTCACCATATAAAAAACACCATTCTCCTGAACAAATTTTCCCTTTTAGATACGCAACTTTCATTCATCTATGAAATTATTGTATTTCCAAATTTACCGAACGCCGCTTTACAAATTACACATACATATACAGTCAATAAAAACAGGACGAAAATAAATTGTATTTAAAGTCGCCAACCATTTTGTCTTGTAGAAGATTCAAGTAATAACATTTTTTAAAACAAAAAAAAAAACAAAAAAATTCCACATCAGTAATCCACCGCAACCTAGTAGGTAGAAAGCACACGTACACCGTTTCTACACGATAGAGATTTAAGGCCATAAACAGCCCGGATTATAAATAAACCTATAATAATCTAATTACGAACTTTCACATGAATTATTCAACCCAAATTACTCGTCTAATCTCTGTTTTAACATATTCCAACGGCCAAGTCACATGCAAAAAACAAAATAGAATACTAATTAAAAAAGACCGGCTGATTAACCAAGTGTGGATTAGTAAAATAATTAATTAAGTAGCTTGGTCGTTTGTTTGTATATCCTTTTTTTGACTTGGAAACAAATGAACCCTTCTCTCTTTCTTTGTCTTTTCCTTACCATTTCCCAATTTTTATACACAGTCAATCTAACGTATCATTCCTTAGATCCTATCTCAAAACTTATATACAAATACAGTCAACAAAACAAATCATACCTTGGATCCTATCCAACTTTATACTCTCAAATCTCTCTCTCTCTCTCTCTCCCTCGTATCCAGATATTCGTATCCAACTTTATACTCTCAAATCTCTCTCTCTCTCTCTCTCTCTCTCTCTCTCTCTCTCTCTCTCTCTCTCTCTCTCTCTCTCTCTCTCTCTCTCTCTCTCTCTCTCTCTCTCTCGTATCCAGATATTCGTATTCAACTTTATACTCTCAAATCTCTCTCTCTCTCTCTCTCTCTCTATCTCTCCCTCTCTCTCTCGTATCTAGATATTTGTATCCGATCCGGTTTTATATCTAGCTAACTGTTCTAGACAATAGTGGGTATATAATAGTTAAGGCTGTTTTAGTTGCGGTGATGGAAAAATCAGGAATTAAATCAAAGAACAGATTGTTGAAGCTAGCATCATCTGCAGTTTCGTTTCAAAATCCACCGTACAGTCCGAATAGAGAAAAAGCTCAAGCGAGAAAAGGGTTTTCCGGTCCGATGTTTCCTGCTGAGTCTCGATACAAATCGAAAAATTCGAGTTATATATCACATGAACCTACCTCACCAAAAGTCTCATGCATGGGCCAAATCAAACATAAGAAAAAGATACGTGACTTGAATAAAAAGAAGGCTAATGATCACGCTTCTTTGCCTCCGCGTCACGATCATTTTATTTCGCACTCAACTCCTCTTGAACAAGTTAACCCTAGTAAAAACCAGAAGCCGAAATTATTCAAGTCTTTTCATTCTTTTACTGAGGTAAAAAAGAAGAATCCAGCACCGGTTTTAGAACCGGTGCATTCTTCTAGCCACGAGGATGCGGAGAAGAAGAAGAAGAAGAACTCAGGGATTCGTAGTATATTTGGTAAGCCGAGTAAAAGAAATGAATATGATCAGCCGCCTTTGACTGCTCCTTCTGATAAAAAGGCACCTAGTTTAGGTCAACTGCAACGTTTTGCCAGTAGTCGAAATTCGTTGTCGAATTTCGATTGGACGACGGCACAGATATCTCCAGCGGAGGAGCATGATGATGAGAGCGACGGGGAGTGGGATGAAGAAGATGTGAAGATATCGTTTTCAGCACCGTTAAGTTTGAGTAGCTGCAGTGTGGCTAATGCAGAGCCAAGAAAAGAGATTAATTTGTGGAAGAGAAGAACTATGGCTCAACCTAAGCCTCTTCAACTTAATACTTGAGTTCATCTGATGGATCATCATCATCTCTTGTTAATTTTTTGACCTCAAAAAGATTTGTTTATTCTTTGATATTGTCTTACAGATTCTGATTTTTTTTTATAAGTTTTGTAATATGCTTGATGAATCAGGCTTGTACATAATTGCATACTTAAACGGAACCCATTGATTTGTTTATTTGCAGATTTATTTTTGCTGAATGTAGTGTAATTATTTTGTTCTTAAGTGTATATTTATAAACATAATACTAATCTTGGTGGAGGGTTAGGGATGCTTTCATCTAACAAACCGCCAATGCAATTCATAGAATATGCGGACAGGGGTCACAAGTTCTTTTTCCTTATTCATCTATAAAGTTTTAGACAAATTTGTATTGTGTTTGTCATCATGTATCAGAGCTCTGGTCGGCAGGGGTCACAAGTTCGACTCCTAGACACCCTCAATATTCTCATAATTAATGAGGGATACGAAGGCAAATTAATGTCCCAAAATGGACACCCGTGATCCACTCTTTAAACCCAAAAATGGGCTTTCGAGTGAGGGGGAGTGTTGAAATATAGCATAAGATTCATTTGAGTCTTTCTCTAAATACCTTAAGATTTTAGATGAGCCGGTTACTCGATAAATCGGAACTGAACTAGTTACTAAAATCTTCTTCGGGGCTAATTTTATTTTAACTAGTTTAAATGGGTTGGCGGTTGGCCTGCCAATGCCATGTAGCAAAAAAAATCAAGGCAGAATTAATAATATTAATGTTACAGCTGGAATTGGTTGTGTATATTACCTGTACTTGGCTGCTTGGAATGAAAAGGGAGTAAATTTGGGCAAATGAGCCATTAGTTCTGTGTTGAAGATATTTTGGCAGATTAATAATTTATTGAGAAAAAAGATCCTGAGGTTACCTCAGGAAGATTACCTGAGATAAATTTATTTTCAAGTACAAAAAAGTGATGGCAATTTTGTAAATATGTTAATCTTTCTGAAATTACAATAATACCGGCCTGTATTTGTATGGAAAATTTTTAATTGCCTCAGGTAACTCCCTGAGGTAACCTCAGGAACATGATACTCTAATTTATTTATTATTTTTATACAGTAATCAACCCGATGCAACTAACAACTACCATGTCTTTCATATTAGGGAAAACGATTACATTAGATGGCAAAAGAAAGAATAAAGAAGGCAGATCTTAACTTTTTTAGCGAAAAGTAACAAAATTATGTCACTGGTTTACTTCAGGAAAAGACCACAATTTTGTGCTAATATATTGGTTTGCCTATATGCCATAATGCTATATTTCAGTTTTTATTTTGTAAGCCTATATAAAGGAATTGATCCTTAGACAATAAGATGTATTGAACATTCTGAAACTAACATTCTGTCGAAAACACAGATATAATGTGGATAAAATCTTCAATGTTAAGCAGGTTTTTACTCTGTTTCAGGCTTGCAGAAAAAATAACTCTGAACCTGGACATGTAAAAGTTTTGGTTTTACTACAACTCTTGCCCCTTTTATCACTTCGGTTTACTATGAAAGTATTCACAGACCATTTCCAGTTTCCCTTTGGATCTGATCTAGGTCTTGCAAATAGAGCCCTCCATTTCTTTGTAGTGCTAGGAAATTATTCCAAAATGTTCCGTAATTGTAGAGAATGTTTTACAAGATCGCGGTTTTGCTGAGCAAGGATCTAAATCATTGAATGCTAAGAGAGTACGAATAATGCAGGATCCAAATCATTGTGGTTTTGCTGAGCAAGGATACTGACTCATTGAAATGAAGAACACTGAGAGTTGGTCAACTTGAACTAACAAGCTCTAATTATTGGCTTTACTAGAAAGTTCATTGCAGTCATATCTGATGCAAGTATAAGAAATATGTGGTACATATCTGATTATAGGCAAGGACAAAAATCTAGCTAGAAATGAAATAAAAATTTAGCATCAGCAGACACCAAAGAAATTTGAATGAGATAATCCATCATGTTAGTGGACACATATTCGAACTTTCCCAAAACTACGGCCCTCTCACTTACTTGCAGCTTGGCTCAGTTCCAACTCTTGTTGTCTCCTCAGCAAGTGCAGCCAAAGAAGTTTTTAAATACCATGACCGCTGTTTTTCAAGTAGGCCAGCTTTAGTTGGCACACAGAAGCTTTCCTACAATGGCTTGGACCTTGCCCTTTCACCGTATAGCGAGTACTGGAGGAACACTAGAAAATTATGTACTATTCATCTCTTTAGTTCTAAAATATCTCAGTCTTTCCGTCCCCTTCGTGAAGAAAAAGTTGCACGAATGGTCAAAAAAATACGTGATAAAGCGGATACTTCTGCTGATTCCAATATTGTGAATTTGAGCAAAACTGTTAACACTGTGGCAAGCTCAGTAATCTTTAGAATCACTTTTGGTAAAAGATATAATGATGAAGAAGATGATACCTGGGATAATAATGGAATGAGTAGTAGAATTCATTGGCTACTAACTGAAACTCAGGCCAATTTTACAAATTTTTTTCTTACAGATTATTTCCCTGTATTGGGTTGTTTAATTGATAGACTAAGTGGGGCTCGGCTCGGTTGGATAAGAATTTTGTGCTAATGTATTGATTTGCCTATATGCCAGAATGTTATAGTTGCAGGGGCAGGCACAAGTGCAGCAGCTGTGGTATGGGCCATGACTTTTTTGATCAAGAACCCCACAACAATGAAGAAGGCGCACCAAGAGGTTAAAGAGATAACTGGAAAGAAGGGACTTGTTGATGAAAACGACTTGCAAAAGCTTGTTTATCTTAAAGCGATTGTGAAGGAGTCACTGAGATTGCACCCACCGGCTCCACTTCTTGTGGCTAGAGAAACAATTGAAAAATGTGTGATAAGTGGCTATGAAATTGAAGCTAAAACACGTGTATACATAAACGCGTATGCTATTGGAAGGGATCCTGAATCTTGGGAAAACCCTGACGAGGCTTTACCTGAAAGATTCATAAATAGTAGCATTGATTTCAAAGGACAGGATTTTGAGCTAATACCTTTCGGAGCAGGCTGGAGAATATGTCCAGGAATATCGATGGGAGTGGCAACGATTGAGTTAGTGCTAGATAATCTTCTCTACTCCTTTAATTGGGAATTGCCTCCCGGTAAGAAATTGGCAGACATAGACATGGCTACGCTGCCTTGTATAACAATGCACAATAAGAATGATCTTTGCCTTGTACCAAAAATATTTGACCAAGTTTTACATGCATCTTTAAGGGTTGGATCATACAATTAGTACTGGTGTTATATAATATAATTGAATGTAATCCTTTTGTGTTTTTGGAAGGTTCAGAAAAGTAGATTATTTTGCAGATAGTTTTTAAAGCAATTAGCATCAAGAGCAACACTAACAAGTCCGGAAAAGAGTGCAACTCACCAGGTCAAAGATGTATGAATACTCTTAGGGGAGCAAACCATCAGGCGACCAGGTGAGGTCGTGGGCTATCCATTGCCCCCGCCCCTGGTTCATCATCAGTGAGGTTGAAAAGAAACATGCTCTCATGGTAAGTGCGTCAATACATGTCCTTATCATTTTTGATTGTACAAAGAGTTGTTTGTCACAGTTTTTGGATTTGTTTCCTGCCAGAAAATGAAAATTGCCTTCCAGTAATTTCGTCCTTATGATACATTCAAATTTTAAAGTTTTCATGAGTTCTTATGGAATTTAATTTACTTGTATAATTTGTAAATTAATTTTAGTGTTGTATTTCAAAACTTTCTTATGTTGTCCAATTTATTTTTTGATTTAAATGAATTTTTCTAATTAATTGATATAAATGAATTTTTCTTAAGTAAACGGATTGGATTTCCTATTCCCCGTGATTCTCACTGATCCAAATATATGGATGAGGACATAAAAATACTGATGTGAATCGGATGAAATTAAATGAATATGAATCAAGACCGATCTAATTCAGATCCGATCTGATCCATTGGGAATCCTTTGACAGCCTAATAGGCTAATACTATGCCATACAAGAAAAACGATTACTAAATCAATCGCTGAATAGAGGCCAGTGAGTTGATGCCACACATCTTTGAATACTAATTTTAGCATTATAAAATGATATGATAACGTGCAAGAAATTCACATACTTAAACTTTGACCTGGTTTACTATGAACTCATGGTGCCTAGACTTTAACTTGTTTCAATTAAAACTAGCCTATTCTCACAATTTGAAAGTAAATTAAAAGGAATAAAGATCATGTTACAAGTTACAACTCAAACAGATCATTCAGCTAGAATGGAACTAGTTCTCTTCCTTGCAATTTCCATTCCCCTGTTTCTGCTATTCATATATAAAAATTACTATGTACCCAAGTTGTCTCCCCGTCCACCAGGTCCCCGTGGCCTTCCGTTGATCGGAAACTTGCACCAGTTTGATGCCTCAAACACTCACCTCTACTTTTACCAGCTTTCGCACAAGTATGGCCCTCTCATTTCTTTGCGACTTGGCTCAGTTCAAGCCCTTGTCATCTCCTCTGTTACCGCTGTCACAGAAGTTTTTAAATACCATGATCTTTGTTTTTCAAGTAGGCCAGCTTCAGTAGGTACGCAAAAGATTTCTTACAAGGGCCTGGATCTTGTCTTTGCACCTTACAGTGAGCACTGGAGGAAAACGAAGAAAATAGGTACCCTTCATCTGTTTAGTTCTAACAGGACTCACTCTTTTCAATCCATACGTGAAGAAGAAGTTGCACGAATGGTCAACCTAGTACGTGATAAATCTGTTGCTTGTACTGATCCTTATATTGTAGATATGAACAAAACTGTTATAACGTTGACAAGCTCGATTATCTTTAGAATTACTTTTGGTAAAAGATATGATGATGGTGAGGGGGAGAAGAATAATATGAGTAGTAAAATTCATTGGCTACTTGCTGAAACTCAGGCCAATTCCGTAAGTTTCTTTGTTACCAATTTTTTTCCTCTAATGGGTTGGTTGATTGATAGACTTAGTGGCGCAGAGGCTCGGTTGGAGAAGAGCTTCAATGAATTAGATGCTTTCTATCAACAACTAATTGATGAAAATCTTCATGCATCCACTGTTTCTACCGAAGAGGGTAGCATCCTGGACATCTTACTTAAGATGAAAATGGATTCATCTGAGTTCACGTTTGATCACATCAAAGCAATATTAATGGTAATCATAAATTTAAAGGAGGCGTGTGTGCGTGAGTATTTAGATTCCTCGAAGATAAGATTCAGTACTTGTGTTCTAATTTATGGCTTCTTATAGCATCTACAAGGGCAGAATTGTCAAAATTTAGCTGTAACTTAGAGAGTATGCACTAACCATTTGCATTGTTGCATTTATTTATTTTAAGTTATTTAATTAGATTTACTCTTTAATTTACAAGGCAATCTAATAGAGAGTCTGATACCTATTGTAATTGGAGTAAACCATACAGGAGTTTTGTGCTAATTTATTGTCGTTCCTACTTTGTGGCACAGAATTTTATAGTTGCAGGGTCAGATACAAGTGCAGCAGCTGTTGTTTGGGCAATGACTTTGTTAGTGAAGAACCCCACAACAATGAAGAAAGTGCAACAAGAGGTTAGAGAGTTAACGGGAAAGAAAGGATTTGTAAATGAAAACGACGTCCAGAAGCTTGTTTATCTTAAAGCAGTAGTGAAGGAGACAATGAGATTGAACCCACCTGCTCCACTTCTTGTGCCTCGAGAAACGATTGAAAAATGTGTGATAAGTGGCTATGAGATTGAAGCTAAAACACTTGTATACATTAACGCCTATGCTGTAGGAAGGGATCCTGAATTTTGGGAAAATCCTGAAAAGTTTTTACCTGAAAGATTCATGAATAGTAACATTGATTTTAAAGAACAGGATTTTGAGCTGATACCATTCGGAGCATGCCGGAGAATGTGTCCAGGGATTTCAATGGGAGTGGCCACAACGGAGCTAGTGCTCGCTAATCTTCTCTACTCTTTTGATTGGGAATTGCCTCCGGGTAAGGAAATTGCAGACATTGACATGGCTAGCCAGCCCGGTACAACAGTGCACAAGAAGAATCATCTCTGTCTTGTCCCAAAATTCAGTAATTAGGTAAGCACAAGCATAGTTAATATATTATATATGACAAGTAATGTCATACACATGTTTGGTTAACTATGTTTTTTTGAGCCAAGTGTTTGAATAGCTATGTTGCATAATAACATTTAACTTTTTTCGTTATTCGATTAAGAGATTGTTAATCACTATTTCTATAAAATTATCTTCATATATTGAACTTTTGTACCCATGGTGATCAATGATCATGAGATGGTTGATTACTAGTGCTATGTATTTCATGACATTAATTTTTTGAGTTATTCGATTATCATTGAAGTAATGTATTTGGTTTAACAAAAAAAGACAGTATAACATAACTGATTTCTCATCCAGCTCAAATGAATTATTAGTTGAAAAAAAATACCTTTATTATATATCTAAAAGTTTAATAACATTTAAAAATTGTAATCATGAAAATTAGTATTATGATATGATCATAATCTTTATAATAAAAAATCATCAATATACTTATATAAAGGAGAAGACGGAGGCGGTGGGGTGGCGCCTCTAGAATCGCTCCGTTCTATTTTTCTAATTTTCTCAATTTTTCACAATTTTTAATTTTAATAATTACAACTTCCTTTATTAATTTTGATTTTGTAGGAAGAAAATTGAAAATTACACTTTTATTATTTTCAAACTTGATAAAACTTTCTTTGATTTAGAAAATTACAAATTCCTTATTATTTTCGAATTTGTAGGACTTGATAGAACTTTCATTGATTTAGAAAATTACAACTTCGTTATTATTTTCGAATTTGTAGGTTTGATAGAACTTTCTTTTATTATTTTCAAACTTGATAGAACTTTCTTTGATTTAGAAAATTACAACTTCCTTATTATTTTCGAATTTGTAGGACTTGATAGAACTTTCTTTAATTTAGAAAATTTCTTTGATTTAGAAAATTACAATTTCCTTATTATTTTCGAATTTGTAGGACTTGATAGAACTTTCTTTGATTTAGAAAATTACAACTTCCTTATTATTTTCGAATTTGTAGGCTTGCCAAAACTTTCTTTTATTATTTTCAAACTTGATAGAACTTTCTTTGATTTAGAAAATTACAACTTCCTTATTATTTTCGAATTTGTAGGCCTGATAGAATTTTCTTTAATTATTTTCAAACTTGATAGAACTTTCTTTGATTTAGAAAATTACAACTTCCTTGTTATTTTCGAATTTGTAGGACTTGATAGAACTTTCATTTATTTAAAAAATTACAACTTCCTTTTTATTTTCAAATTTGTAGGCTCTTATGTTAATAATTGCAATTTTCTTTTTTATTATTTTCAATCTTAATAGAACTTTCTTTTATTATTTTCAAACTTGATAGAACTTTCTTTGATTTAGAAAATTACAACTTTCTTATTATTTTCGAATTTTTAGGATATTATGTTAATAATTGTAATTTTCTCTTTTACTATTTTCAATCTTGATAGAACTTTCTTTTATTATTTTCAAACTTGATAAAACTTTGTTTTATTATTTTCAAACTTTATAGAACTTTTCTTTTATAATACTTCTTGACTTTTAAACATAATGGATTTCCATGTTATTCACCTTACAAACACCTATAAATTAAAGGTCATTCATAACAAAAAATCTACACAGGAATTGTTTTACATAGCTTCCAATTTTTACAACCATATTTACAATCAATACAACTATGGTCTACACCATGTTGGATGCTTTGAACGACAACAACTATACCTGGATGATAAGAGTACGAGTGTGTAGAATGTGGGAATCTGTCAATCCAAATACTGAAGAACTGATCAGTCTTGACATGATTTTGATCGATGAAAAGGTTAATAAATCAATATACTTATAACTTATTAGTTTGTCAAATTGTATGATGTTATTAACTTTTCTAAGATATGTTGTATGACAAGAAAATTTGATCCATGCTACGATCCCGAAGATTCTGGTCTCTCGGTTCAAAAATCTTTTTATAGAGTAAGGCTCCGTGTACAACATCAAAAATCTGAAAGTTATTTCAAGTACAGGGAAATATAGACCACTATCACATGGGTCTAAATTGCTCTTCATACGCATAACGTTGCCTAAGAGATCGGAAGAAGGCATCGTCAACATATCATTGCATGGATTTCAGTTCATATGTCTGGATATGATTGATGCACGTATTAATGACACCAACATACTATCAGGTTTTTGATGCAGTAATATATTAGAGTAATATATAAGTAATACTATTATATAAGTTATAATTCAAACTATCATGTTGTAATATTATTTTTTCTATGTTGATTTAGATGTTGTAGGCTACTTGACCTACTTTGAGGCATTGAAATTGTCAAAGGCGGTTGGAAAAAAAGAGATCTCAAATTTGTCACAAATTAGTAAGTTATGCATTATATTAATTTTAATATAACTGTTAATTGTTTTTTATTGTTCTTGTAAGTTTATATTACTTCTTTGGTTACCCCAATTTATTTGTTTTACTTTTTTAATTTGTTCTAATTTTTTTCTTAAACAGCTCTATCACCAGTACCATATCTTTGTGGGAAAAGTTTGCCGAGATGTTGATACAAATTTATACAAGGAGGATGGTGGACCCTATATAATAATTGTCACATCTACCCGGATTAAAAAATTTAAAAGTAATTATCTTTATTAATGTTTTTATAATATATAGTTTTAGAAATTGCACCTATATAAATATATCTTATCTCGATTGAACGAATATCATTAGATATTATACAAATATTTGTTTCATTGATATTATTGATTTAATTCTTATATTAGTTTTTTAACCATTTATTTACTCTTATATGCAGATACAATTAACTTTTCTACCACAAGAAATAGTAAAATTTATACAAATCTGGATACACCGTATGTGTCATCCCGGAGAAAATAACAATATTATATGTTTATATTGATTTTTATCAATATAATTTTTTTAATATATATATGGCAATGGTATCGGTCCAAGAAAATAAAAAATCAAATTCTATAAACAAAAGGAATATGTAAATAATTTATAATATTACTTACCCAAATGAAAATTTTACATAATATATTTTATTTGATAATTTATATAATTTTATAGATATTTATTTCACAATTTTTATTTTAATATTTTTTTTCTTAATAAATATATTCTAATGCCGATACGAAGCGCGACTCAATAACCTAGTTATTAATACAAAAGATAATTTAATAACGTTCTTAAAAGTAAATACCCTTTTTATAACATACATGATCATTATTAGTGTACAAATTTATTTAGTTGGAATATTAATTTATTCTAACACAATATGATAGAACAACAAATGTAAAATATTTTTAATTGATTCAATCCATCGAGAGAAGGGTCACACCCCATGTGTAGTATGTTCATGTGCAAAAGTAAATTCTAGCGACGTTACTTGTATATTAATTCTAGATGTTACCAAAAAATCTACATGCTTCTGCACCATATCACTATACTTTCCGCTATTGATAAAAGATTCCTTGAAAAGTAGTTAGAAATCACATGTTTAGACTTGATTATAATAAATTACTTGGACAAGAATTTTGTTTATAGAATTGTCACTCGATTACTATTATGCTATAAGTAACGATTGATCATAAAACTAACTTAGATGTTCATACATATCCACATATTATATTATAATATTTTTGTCTCTTTTGTAAAATGAAAGATGTGCTCAAAACAATATAAGTGCACATATTATATTTTTAGTTGTTAAGGTTTTAAAAGGTCTTAACTTTGTATTTTTCCAAATCTATCACCAAGAAACCTGCAGCTAAGAATACTTTTGTATTCACATATTGTAGCAACACTGTTTCCAATATATCATATTAGATTGAAAAGTAAATTTGTGTTCATGTCTTTTAAATTTCGCAAACACTTTCACATACAAATTTACATTGTTATGTAAACCTGTTTTTAATTGTTCATCAAGAACATTGAAAATCGAGTATAATACACTCACCCCTCCTCTGTATTACATCTAAGCTAAGCACTCATTTTCAACAAAGGTCATCTATCCTACCATCGACTGAAAAGAAATTGGAGTGAACTTGAAGAGAGTTTATAAAATGATACAATATAAATATAATTGAGAATAAATATAAACCCAATAATCTTATACTCACAAATGATATGAATTAAACTAACTTTGGCGAATACAAATGAGTGAAACTTTCTCCAAACTTTACCACAAATGATCAGTCTATTAGTGATCCCCCATTGCATGCAACGTAACATGCCCCCTGTAACAACCACTATTGAACCACATTTATTTTATATTGCATCTTATAACTCCATTGATTCACCCCCCGTTTGTTTATTTCATGAATACATAAATAAGAGCAACTCAATTACACGATAATCAATTAAAATTTCTTTGTAAACAAGAATATTATAATTCATATTAAACTCCAACTATAGAATTCAAGAATACAAGTCTCCAAATTTTGAATTTGTAGAAATATGGATAGTTCTCAATAACTAGCAAATAGATGCATTATTCAAGTACGAAGCTCAAATATATTTTGAAGTGAGGAAACATATGTATATCCAAATTAGAAAGAGAGTAACTTACTTACATTCTTTAAATGCTAGATGGATTCATCAAAAGAGTGTGAAAAAATTAAAATAAAATGTTGTGTCTTAAAAATCAAAATATCAAAAAGATTATGAAAGCAATCTATATTAATGAGGTTGAGTACACAAATTGACTAGGAATTATACTTTGAGATTGAGAAATGAAACCTTGAGCAAAGTACTCGGGTAAATGGACCAGGCTATTAAATCAAAATATAAGCAAGGACAAGTGTTCTCCAAAGAAAACATGGACGGTGATTTCCATTAAAAAAGATAAAAAGTAGTCAACTTTAAAAGTATTGAGGTCAATAATATAAAGAAAAGAAAAGAAATGATGGTCTTACATAAGAATTAGGTAAATAAAATAATATCCCCTTAATGATGATTCATTCTGTTATGCCCAAAAATGGACATGGTCTCCGGGCAGGCTCAATGGGCTACTGAAAGCCCATTTATTGGAATTAGATTATATTACACGCTTCAATCACGGAGAAATAAGTTCTACAAACACAGAGACACTTCATATCATTCAAATATCAATTGAGGGACTCACGGTCCATATCCGGGGATCGCATCGCTGTCTATTCCTTTGCGATATTGTCAACGAGGGCGTATGCGATCCCGGCTGTGGGATCGCATTTGTCGTTAGCTTGTTACACTCAAGAATCATCAAAGGCTTCGTATCGTTATCAGTATCAGCAAAGGCTTCGTATCGTTATCAGTCATGGCTACTCAGGAAGAAGGACATATGCGATCCAATCTTTGGGATCGCATCGTTACAAAATAAAGGCCTATGGCCAGGCCTCAAGGGGTCGCATAGGTAGGCATCGTTATAATGCATGGTCAGGCTATCAGCAACCGCATGCATTATCCCTGGGCTCCCATCGCAGGGCCAGACTCGTCTAAGGGGTCGCATGCGAGGTCCATAAATTACTTTATCCTAACTCCATGACAGCCTCTCACAACTACATATGCTTCGGCCATGGTTAGTAATGGGCTTACCCACGGTCTCTACAGTCGTCATGACTTGGGCCTTAATGGATCATACAAAACCCTACCCCGTCTAGGTAACTTGTCACCCAAGAACTACGTGTGGCTTGAACCCCTATAAAAGGGTACGTAGGCCTCTTGTTCAAAGGGAGATTTTTGGAGTTTAATGCAAGAGTGAATAAATATTTTTTCTCTAGCATTCTTCGAATCAACCAACAAGATCAGCTACAAAATTCATCAATCATCATCCCATGTTCTTCGCGTTCTTCGAGGAATCACCATATTTTACTCCGTTAATCCAGCAAACCTCCAAAACACTGTTAACCAGATTCTCCCATTAACATTTGGCGCTAGAAGGAGGGGCTTTTTATCATCTAAGGGAGAAGGATGACTCATTCGAATAAAAATGGAGTGAATAAACCCGGTGATAAACTAGGAGATCTGACGAATGAGGAAACCCCCATCAATCAGGAGGCGGACGCTAGCAAGGTAGCTACTCCTACCGGACAGGAGGTCATGGATTATCTCAAAACCCTTGGGGATCGCATGATAGCTTTCAATGACAGGATGAACAAAGTAGAATAGCAGAAGGGAAAATCTCGCAATGCTAAAAGGAAGAAGATAAAACATTTGAAAGCTACTTTAAAAAAATTATTAAGCGATTTTGACGAAGCTGCTACTGAAGAAACCCAAGAGGACTGGGTAGAGGCATAGGAAGAGGATCCCAAAACAGGAAAGGGATCACAACACGATCCTGGTTCCTCTGAATTGTTAACTACTAGTGTCTTCGATCGGCTGGGAAAACAGCTATCCCAGCATGACTTAAGACTCAAGTTGGAACCGCATCAGGATGGTCTCCCCTCCGAGTTGATGGCGACCTATGTCTATGATCGAATGGGAAAACAATTATCCCAACATGACCTAAGGCTCAAGTTAAAAAAGATCCAAGACGAGAAAGGAACCCCGAGTGCGGCTCACGGGCGATCCCCCTCTCCACATAAGGAGAGGGAGCGGTCCCCTCGTCGCGGCCCCTCAGGGAAGCCTCCCCCCAAGTACCATAAGAGGACTCTTCCCAAGTATCATAAGAAGCAGGATCGCAAATATGATCAAGAGGAATCTAGATCTCACAAAAAGGCACCCTCCCAGCATGCTAGCAATTGGGATCAAGAGGATGCCAAAGTAGGAAATCTCAAAATAGAGGAGCTCAGGAAGCTGATAACTAAGATGGGAACAAAAAAGGCTGCAACTCCTCATCACTTGGATGCGATTTCTCCTTTCACTGTGGAGATCAGGACCGCCCCTCTCCCTCCGGTATTCAGGACCAATAACGAATTGACTTTCAATGGGGAGGCCGATCCCGCCGAGTACTTGATCCGATTCAACACCGAGATGGAGGTGTATCAGGTCTCTACCCTCGCACGCTATAGATTGTTTGCAGCCTCACTAAGGGTTAGTGCCCAACAATGGTTCTCTAAGCTTGGGACACATGTCACCATTGATTCTTGGGAACAATTTGCGGACATCTTCATCGAGCAGTTACAATCTTCTATGTTTTACGCCCCACCCGTGGCTACTCTCGCCAACATCAAACAAAGAGAGGAGGAGACCCTCCAGGAATACTTTAAGAGATTCAATGCAGAGGTCCCTAGAGTGAGAGGTGCCAACAAAGAGGCTGTAATTTTTTTTTTGATAGCCGGGCTGAAAGAAGGAACCAAATTCTGGAAAATCTTACAAGCCAAAACCCCTCACACTCTGACTGAATTCTATTCCCAAGCTGAGCCCTTTAAGTGGATTGAAAATTCTATGCAAGACCTCAAAAAAAACAATGAAGGTAATAGCAGTGGAAGTAAGAGTAAAGGGATTAAGCGCAAGGCACCGGAAAGCCCCAAGAGAGATGACCGGGATCGCAGTGAGAGCCCAAAGCCATGGGGGCGGGATCACTTTCGATCAGAAGAAAGTCGAGACACCAGGTATACTTCTTTGGTCGCTCCTATCGACCATATTTATTCAATCAATTCAGCTAAAGGCTTGTTCAAGCGACCTCCTCCCATGGTCCCCTATGGGACAAAGGATGCTAGACGGTATTGTGCTTTCCATGAACAATAGGGACACAATACTGCAGATTATAGACAACTCAAAGACCAGATCGAAGACCTCATTCAGGATGGAAAGCTAACTGATTGGGTGGTACTTGAGGTCAAAAAATTTGGCAGAAACAAAGGCCTAGGTTTTACCGAAGTTCCTGTTCCCACCAACGAGGCGCAAAATTCTCCTCCCAGAACCACCCGGGAAGGAAGCATTCATGTCATTATGGGAGGCCCCCCATATTGGAGGAGAAAGAAATAAAGCCCGAGATAGATATGCTCGTGAGGCCAAGGGTAACCCCCTCACTAACGTGAATCACTTGCAGGAAAGCCCCCCTAAACTTTTCAAGGGAAAGGACACTAACATCATGTTCATAGAAGATGATGCAAAATGGGTTCATCACCCTCATTCAGATACCCTGGTTGTCCGAATCAGAATCGGAACTCAAAACATCTATAGGGTTCTCCTGGATAATGGAAGCACTGCAAATGTTCTCACCTATGAAGTCTATCAAAAAATGGGACTTTTGGACAAGGATCTCACTCCCACTGTGGGACATCTCTATGGATTCACTGGGGGCTTCAGTCAGTGTGAAAGGTCTTATTAGGCTCCCTGTTACTTTGGGTGACGAGCCCTTTGTTACCACACAAGTTGTGGACTTCATGGTTGTTGATCAACCCTCTCCATGAAGTTCCTAACCCCCAGTGGGATCAGATGGGTAAGAGGTATCCAGTACGACTCATGGGAATGCTATAACAAGGCTCTTTGCTCAGCTGAAAGGGCAATAAGCCTGTCCCAGATGACACTGTGATGGAAGACATTGAAAGAACTAGGAAAAGCAGCTGTAATATGATATCCATTGAAGAGCTCCCAGACGATTACTTTCATAACATGGGAATACAAGTGGAACCGGTTCCTGGAGCTCTTATTATGGAATCATCTTAACCCATCATGACCCTCAAGGAAGGGATCGTTGAAGAGGCAAGTGACGATGATGAGACCCTGGAACAAGTTGCTACTGAGGTACGCGAAGGAAAATGGGTTTGCAGGGAAGCTTATACATTGGTAAACCTTTCAAATGGAGTCACTCAAGAGTCTACCCTTATTACTGAAAGTCTGACCAACTCGTCTGGGATCCATGATGGCGATCTTCAAGCCGACTAGAATGGAAGATCCCAAGGATGGAAGATGCACTCCCGGAGATAGGGGAACCCAGTAAGGAAAGAGATTTTGACGTCGATCTTGATCCCCGAATCCCCGAGCATGTGGAGAGAGCATGTACAACTGAGGACACAATTCTCATTCCGGTTGATCCACATGATCCTTCTAAGATTCTTAAAATTGGATCCCGACTTCGTCTAGAGCTTAGAGAAAGTCTTAAAAAATTCTTGAAGGATAACTTGGATGTGTTTTCCTGGTCCCATGTCGATATGGAAGGAATCGACCCAAATATCATGTGTCATCGGCTGAACCTTGATCCAAAAAATTAGGAGTAAGACAAAAGAGGCGACCAGTTAGCGGAGAAAGGGAACAAGCCCTCAAAGAGGAGGTGGACAGACTCCTCGAGGTTGGTTTGGTTCGAGAATCCTTCTATCTTAAATGGTTATCTAAACCTGTCCTCGTGAAGAAGCCTAACGAAAAATGGAGGACTTGTGTGGATTTCACTGATCTCAATAAAGGTTGCCCTAAGGATAACTTTCCTTTACTAATGATAGATCAATTGGTAGACGCTACTACTGGCCATGCACTTCTAAGTTTCATGGATGCCTATTCGGGGTATAACCAGATCCCCATGTATGGTCCCGACCAAGAGCATACATCATTCATCACTGACAGGGGACTCTATTGCTACATAGGGATGCCATTCGGACTCCTCAATGCTGGGGCAACCTACCAAAGACTAGTCAATATGATGTTCGAAAAGCAAATTGGGAAGACAATGGAGGTCTATGTAGATGATATGTCGGTAAAATCTAAAAAGGCTACAGATCACATCTACCACCTTACAGAAACGTTTGCTATTTTGAGGTCTTATAGAATGAAGCTCAATCCCCAAAAATGCGTATTCGGGGTGGAATCCGGAAATTTTCTCGGGTTTATAGTCAACCATAGGGGAATAGAGGCCAATCCAGCTAAGATACAAGCCCTCATAGACATGCAATCCCCAAGATGTGTTCGGGATGTACAAAGCCTCACAGGGAGGATAGCTGCCTTGAATCAATTTGTCTCGAAATACTCTGATAAGTGTCATGAGTTCTTCCAAGCTATCAAAAAGATTGGATCAACTTTTGAATGGACACCCGAATGCGAGGAGGCCTTTCAGAACATCAAGAAGCACCTAGGGCAACCCCCTTTCCTCTCTAAACCAACAAATGGGGAAACCCTCATTGTATATTTTGCTGTCTCAGAGTATGCCGTCAGTGCAGTCCTTGTTCGAGAAGAGGAAGATGTTCAATATCCCGTCTATTATGTCAGCAAAAGAATGTTGGATGCGGGAACTTGCTACACAAACATGGAAAAGCTAGCTTACGCCCTCATACTGGCTTCTTATAAGCTAAGACCCTACTTTCAGGCCCACAAGATCGTGGTTCGCACCTCCTACCCTCTAAGGCAAGTGATGCATAAGCCTGAAACTTCAGGAAGACTTCTTAGATGGACAGTAGAGATGGGACAATTCGACATAGAATACAAGCCACGGGGCACCATAAAGGGACATACCCTCACTGATTTCTTCTTGGAATTCCCTCCTCAATATAAAGGAGATTCTTGGGCTATTATCCCATTCCAAAATGGACTAAAACCACCTTTGGACATGCAAAATTCAGCTCCTTGGTGGACACTCTATGTTGATGGGGCAGTTAACAAAGAAGGAGTCAATGATACAATACCTGCATTACTTACAACATTCTAATAATACAACTCCAAAGACCCCAATCAGTTACGCACACACACACAAGTTATAGCCTTGGAAATGAGCAACAAAAGTAACATTTGTTATTACAACTCAAATGTACTATCCAGGATCTCATCTCTATTATTTACTACCTCTACCTGAAGTTACAATAATAGACCTCACAGTTCTATACAAGGTTTAATAATACAAACCTACTCGAAAACAATTCTTACTAATTCAGTCTGCAACTATTCTGCTCACACCGGCAATATCCATCCTGCTGAACTAACTCAAGGGTGGTCTCTCCATTCCTTTGCTCTCGTAACATGAGGTGAATCGACAATGTTTTCTTCATGCTGAAAGTTTTAATAAAGCAAGAATGAGCTAATAGCGCTCAACAAGAAATCTATCCCAATTTAAATTCTTTAAACCTTTAAGGTAAATAATCCATATAGGATCCATGTTTAAAAACTACTAGGGTTTGACCCCAAAATAGTATACCGTTCCAAAATACCGTATGACTTATAATCATACTCAAATACTCTTCTTAAATCATTTAGAAATTGATAAGTGGATTCTATATCTACTTGGAACGCTTCAAATCGGCTTAAATTGACTGTTTGTACTCAAGCACTTGGTGTTTCTAATGTGATTTGAGCTAGACTATGCAGAGCTTAGTAATTGGCAGAGTTGTGGAGTTTCTGTGATTATATGGTGGTGTTTGAGCATTATAGTGAAATCCAAGTGGTTGTGGAACTTGAGAGCGCGAGGAAATGTCAATAAAATGTGTTTTTATGAATTCTGGCAGAAAGACAAATGCCCCCGCGCCTGTATGAAGCGCGCCCGTGCCTCTATGATTGCTGAGGAGCGCGCCCGCGCTTGTGAGGAGCTCGTCCGCACTTGCCCAATGCTGAAGAAATCCTGTTTCAGTTCTGTTTTGGAAATCAGCAGAGACCAGTCAACCGTGAAGGCTTATATAAGCAATTGGTGGACGATTTCAGAGGCATACATCCATATACCTACCTATATATCTATCCACCATCATGGAGAACAAGAAGACGACTGATTACGAAGACCTAGTTTCATCTTTTCTCTGTATTCTTCTAATTAGGCGATACTTTGGATTCTCGTTGGAGTTGTTTTTCATAAACCTTATTACTAGTACTCTCTTTATTAGTATTCCAGACATATTTATTATCATGTTTTCATCAGAACCCACGATGATGAACGGTTCGATTATGAACTAATCGTTGTCGTGGGATTCTAACGGATTTATTTATGGATTTTCGTATTTAATTGTTTTAAAGATTTGTGTGTGATGAATTATTGATAACCTAGTTTGGTTGTGCTTATTCTTCTTGGATGCGTAGCTAACATCTAAGTTGTTTGTTAATCTCTATTGATTGCGAAAGTGGATATAGAGATTTAGAACTTGCCATGCTAGCATAGGTTTATGTATGTTTGTCATGCATGATTCGTAGGTGATTTTAACCATCTTACCTGCCCTATGTAATCTGAATGGATAACTTGCTCGTTAAACCGTTATGTTTTCAAATCTTATAGACATATAGGGTCTAAGCATAATTGGTGTCTGCCCAACTTCTATCTCTTTTGTGGATGTTTGAGTGGTTTGGTAAACGTATACTGAAAGGTAACATGTACTGATTTCGTGTTATCCGATTAGTTGTCACAACCGTCACATGCATTGATTAAAGACAAAAGACTCTAGATGAAGTATTTAATGACGTTAGGATCCCATGTTTTATTCTCATAATTAATTCGACAGTAAACTCCTTAGTTAATCTTAGTCTTGATAATTTGCTTAGTTAAATTAGTTAATCACAACTCAAATTTGATACTTATCTTAGCATTGAACAATAGCCATACATTGTTGCATAAGTGCATAACTGTAGTAAACCAGTCTCTGTGGGAACGAACTCTACTTATTCTTATATTACTTGTGACCGCGTACGCTTGCGTGATTTTGTGCGAACAAGTTTTTGGCGCCGCTGCCGGGGACTCGGTGTTATTTATATAGTTTATGTGCTTGTCATCAGTGGTCGTTAAAGTTCACTGACTCGGATTATTCTCTCATCAATTTTACTTTGTTTGGTTTGTTTCAGTTACTCTAGTGAGAGTGTACGCGAACACGTTCTCAATCTCGTAAGGAATCACTTGAATTGAATCTAGTTATGGGAGAACCAGTTCAGAAACGAAGGCTTTGAAGGACTATTCTCAGCCGAAGATCAATGACATTCAATCTAGCATTGTCAGGCCAACCATTGCAGCTAATACTTTTGAAATCAAGCCTGACACGATTCAGATGGTGCAGAATTCAGTTCAGTTTGGGGGTGCTCCGACGGAAGATCCTAATATGCATATTAGGGATTTCATCGAGATTTGCGACACCTTCAAGTTCAACGGAGTGTCAGAAGATGCTGTGAAGCTGAGACTTTTCCCATTTTCTCTGAGGGATAAAGCTAAAGGCTGGTTGCACTCTCTACCAGCAGGCTCTATTGCTACATGGGAGGATCTTGCTCAGAAATTTCTTACTAAATTCTTCCCTATGGCTAAAACAGCTGCAATCAGGAATGCTCTTACTCAGTTTGCACAGCAGTCAGGGGAAACTTTATGTGAAGCTTGGGAGCGTTACAAGGAGATGCTTAGGAAGTTTCATCATCACAGAATGCCTAATTGAATGGTGATCAATTGTTTCTATAATGGTCTGGGAGGTCAATCACAACCAATGCTTGATGCAGCATCAGGTGGAGCTCTTTGGGCTAAAAGCTATGAGGAAGCTTATGATCTAATTGAGATGATGGCTGCTAATGAATACCAGAATCCAACTCAGAGGTTATCACAAGGCAAGGTAGCAGGAATTTTGGAAGTGGATGCAGCTACGGCAATAGCTGCACAGCTAAAGTCTTTGTCTATGAAGGTTGATTCTTTGACTAACTATGGAGTTCAGAAGGTGGCTAGTGTTTGTGAGCTATGTGCAGGTGAACACGACACGACTCAGTGTGCCATATCTAATGAGTCGGCGCAGTTTGTGAGCAATTTCCAGAGACCACAGCAGCCAGTGCCTAATACCTATCATCCTAATAACAGGAACCATCATAACTTCAGTTGGAGTAACAATCAGGGCGGTATGCAACAACCACAACAGCCGAATTAGCAGTTTCAGGGCCAGCAGTATGGAGCTAGACCATTCAATGCTTCTGGTTTTCAGCAGCAGTATGCTCTAAGGCAACCATATCAACCACCAGGTTTTCAACAAACATCTCATGGCAGTGTTGGTCAGTCGTCCAATGAAAAATCTGAATTGGAAGAATTGAGGCTAATGTGCAAGAGCCAAGCTGTTTCCATCAAAACTCTGGAGAATCAGATCGGTCAAATTGCTAATGCGTTGTTGAACAGACCACAGGGAACTCTCCCTAGTGATACGGAAGCTAATCCAGGCAAACGGAAGGCCAAGGAACATGTAAAAGCAGTTACCTTGCGATCTGGAAGGGTTACGAATGATCAGAACTCAGAAACAACGCAAAATGAAGAAAATTTGAAAATTGAACAGTACCTAGGGCACACCCGCACTGTTCATAGCGCGCCCGCGCCCCCCATTCTGCCAGAAATTGAAAAAAATGGAGAAAAGGCTGATCAGTTGGGGGACAATTCAGAGAAGAGCAAACTTTCTACTGAGAATTCTATTTCGAAGCAAGCTACAGAGAGCAAGGAAGTCTATCCTCCTCCGCCATTCCCTAAACGTCTTCAGAAGCAGAAGTTGGATAAGCAGTTTGCTAAATTTCTGGAGGTTTTCAAGAAGTTGCATATCAATATACCTTTTGCGGAAGCTCTAGAACAGATGCTGAGCTACACAAAGTTCATGAAGGGTATTCTATCTCGGAAGTTGAAACTCGAGGAGTTGGAGACCGTCGCTCTTACAGAAGAATGTAGTGCTATCCTTCAGCAGAAGTTACCTCCTAAACTCAAGGATCCAGGGAGTTTCACCATACCATGCTCTATCGGCAATCTATCTTTTAACAAGTGCTTGTGTGACTTGGGAGCTAGTATTAATCTGATGCCGTTGTCTGTCTTCATGCAACTTGGGCTGCCTGAGCCTAAACCTACTACTATGTCCTTACAGCTGGCTGACAGGTCTGTCACATATCCTAGAGGTATAGTAGAGGATGTCTTGGTTAAGGTGGATAAGTTTATCTTCCCTGCTGATTTTGTTATTCTGGACTTCGAGGAGGATAAGAGGATTCCTATTATCTTGGGAAGACCGTTCTTGGCTACAGGACGAACTTTGATCGACGTGCAGAAAGGAGAACTCACAATGAGGGTGCATGACCAGAATGTCACTTTCAATGTCTTCAATGCAATGAAATTTCCTACAGAGGAAGAAGAATGCTTTTCAGTGGATCTGGTTGAGTCTGCAGTCTACACGGAGCTTGAGCAATTGCTTAAGTCAGATACTTTGGAGAAGGTACTGATAGGGGATTCTGAGACGGAAGATGAAGGAAGAGAAGAGCAATTGAAATACTTGAATGCATCTCCTTGGAAAAGGAAGATTGACACGCCATTCGATTCTCTTGGCATAGCAGAGCTGAAGAAATCTCAGGAGCGTCTCAAACCATCTATTGAAGAAGCTCCTACACTTGAACTCAAACCACTACCGGAGCACTTAAGGTATTCTTTTTTAGGTGATGCATCTACGTTACCTGTGATTATTGCATCTAACTTGTCAGGTGGTGAAGAGGAAAAACTGTTACGGATTCTGAGAAAGTTCAAATCAGCAATTGGATGGACCATAGCGGATATCAAGGGAATCAGCTGTTGGGAACCACGGACTTGGGGTTCTACTACATTTTATGATACACAATTAAGGAGTGCGAAAAGAAAATTACCTTGTTAACGGTTGATTCCACGCTCTTCTATTGTATTCCCAAATTCCCTTGAGCGAAGTGTGGCCTCCGTCTTCTCAAGTTAACCTCTCTTCTTGCTCCTAGGTGGCTACAATATTTTTCTTAACCAACCCTAGCAAGAAGAGAATAAGAATATATATAGGGCTACAATAGGGATCATGGATAATTAGGTTGGGCCTTTTAATTACATCCTGGGCCTAGCCCAATGTAATTAAATATTAATTCAATCCACTAAAGAATTAATATTTGCACTACCTTTCCTAATACCGCAACTTAATTAATTAATTCGGTTCCAATATTATTTGCTTATTAAATTCCCCATGTTTAAAATAGCGCATGCCCATTAATTAAATAAATTACTGATAATTCATTTAATTAACATCTTATATCCTTGATCATCCACTCTACCTTTATTTAATTATGCCGGAATAAATCCACCTGCAGGGTTTCACATAATTAAATCCTTTTGAGCTTTCAAGGGGACATCATTAACCCGAATATTATCAGGACACAGATTCCTTCAATAAATAATATTCACCATATATATTATTCCATCACCCAAAATATAATGATATAATTCAAAAGAATTATTTCATATATAAATCAAAGCATGTAAATAATATACACGTGTCAATTACTATATCCGGATTAAGAACCTAAGCATTAATAATAACATAGAATCTTAGTTCACCTGCTTAATCAGTTTAAGGGAACAATTCTAAATTTGATCCTGTTCAATATACACAAAGTATACAAGTATTATTTAATAGTCAAGATAAACTATTCCCAAATAATACTTCAGTTATTCCAGTGGTTTGTCTAATTCCACTTAAACTGTGAACCCTTTATATTATATATAGACACTGATAATTTAATCTTCTGTTATCCCATTTGATACTAAATTATCCACAATATATAATAAATAGACAATGTAAAAATATGCAATCAAGATTCTCAATAAAATGGACAATGTTTATATACTACTAATGAATAGTTTAGTATAAAACCCAACAATCTCCCACTTATACTCAAGCTATTCTTTGAGTATATTAGTGTTTATTAATATAATCCGCTACCAGTTTAAATAACTATTCCGTGACCAGACATCTGACTCCTATCTCCTCCACGTGTTCTTCAAAAACCTTAGCTGGTAAACTCTTCGTGAAAGGATCAGCCCGGTTGTCCTTTGATGCTATATCAGTCACAATAATATCTCCTCGCTTAACGAACTGTCGTATGAGGTGATACTTACGCTCAATGTGTTTTGCTGCTTTATGTTCTCGTGGTTCCTTTGTATTTGCAACAGCACCAGTATTATCACAATAAATTGTGATTTGCCGTGGCAAATTAGGAACTACATTCAAATCCAGCAGGAAATTCCGGAACCATATAGCCTCCTTGGCTGCCTCAGAGGCTGCTACATATTCAGCTTCCATGGTTGAGTCTGCGATGCATTTCTGCTTCACACTCCTCCATATTACAGCTCCACCTCCTAAAGTAAAAACACACCCCGAGGTTGACTTCCTCTTATCCCTATCTGTCTGGAAATCTGAATCGGTATAACCCACAGGAAACAAGTCTGAAGCCTTGTAAATTAACATATACTTCTTAGTCCTTCGCAAGTACTTAAGTATCGTTTTTACTGCACTCCAATGTTCCTGACCTGGATTGGACTGATATCTACTGACCATGCCTACGGCAAAGCAAATATCAGGTCTCGTGCATAACATGACATACATTAAGCTTCCACATGCTGAAGCATAAGGAACTGCTTTCATGTTCTCTATCTCCTTAGGTGTCTTAGGACACTGCTCCTTTGATAGAGAGACTCCATGTCTAAAAGGTAAATTACCCTTCTTAGAGTCCTGCATGTTAAAACGAGCCAATACCTCATCAATGTACGGTTCTTGAGATAAAGCCAACGTTCTTTTCTTGCGATCTCTTATAACTTTGATCCCAAGAATGTATGCGGCTTCACCTAAGTCTTTCATTTCAAATTGTTTGAACAACCATGCCTTAATAGATGACAACATCTCTACATTGTTTCCAATGAGCAAAATGTCATCTACATATAGTACTAGAAAAACCACTGCATTTCCTTCACTTTTCCTATACACACATGCTTCGCTTGGACTCTGATCATAACCATTTGTCTGGACGGCCTGATCAAAACGAATGTTCCACTCCCTGGAAGCTTGTTTCAGTCCATAAATGGACTTCTTAAGCTTACACACTAGATGCTCTTGGCCCTCTTTGATGAATCCCTCTGGTTGCTGCATATGGATGTTTTCATCAAGACTTCCATTTAGGAAAGCTGTCTTGACATCCATTTGCCAAATCTCATAATCGAGATGAGCTGCTATAGATAAAAGAATCCGGATTGACTTAAGCATGACTACCGGAGAAAAGGTTTCCTCATAATCAATTCCTTGTTTCTGAGTATACCCTTTCGCAACAAGTCTTGCTTTCCAGGCTTTCACCTTTTTGTCAGATCCTCTTTTTCTTTTGTAGATCCACTTGCATCCAATGGGTTTTACACCACTGGGTGGTTCCACGAGATCCCAGACTTTATTGGAATACATAGATTCCATCTCAGACTGCATAGCCTTTTGCCAAAGATCTGCATCCTTATCTTGCATTGCTTCTTCGTATGTCCTGGGATCCTCATCATGTTCACCAGAGACTAAGTCCGAAGACTCTCCCAAAAACATGAACCTCTCAGGTTGTTTAACAACCCTCCCACTACGATGAAGCATTGGAGTGGTATTAGTGATAGGTTGTTCATTTACTTGTGGTTGTTCTACTTGTACCGGTGGCATACTAGAATTATCTTGTCCTCCCACTAGTTCCTCTAAAACAACAGTACTCATGGGTTTGTGATTCATTATATAGTCTTCCTCTAAGAATCTAGCATTGGTGCTTATAATGATATCCCGATCCTTAGGACTATAAAACAAATACCCTTTTGTTCCCTTGGGATAACCCACAAACAGCCTCACTTCTGTACGAGAATCTAACTTAGTCACGTTCTTGTTCAGCACATGTGCTGGACAACCCCAAATCCAAATGTGTTTCAAACTAGGTTTGGTACTAGTCCACAATTCTTTTGGAGTTTTTGGAACTGACTTAGAAGGTACCAAGTTTAGAAGATAAGCCGCTGTTTCTAGAGCATGCCCCCAAAACGACTTGGGTAAATTCGAATAACTCATCATCGATCTAACACTCTCTAAAAGAGTCCGGTTCCTTCTTTCTGCTACACCATTCTGCTGAGGTGTGCCAGGTGCAGTCAACTGGGATGAAATCCCATGTTCTGATAAATATTCTCTAAATTCTCCAAGCAGGTATTCGCCCCCACGATCTGATCGTAGTGACTTGATACATTTTCCTGAATGTCGCTTTTCCGCACTTGCTTTGTACTCTTTGAATTTTTCAAAGCACTCAGACTTGCGGTGCAACAGATAAATGTATCCATATCTCGAATAATCATCAATGAAAGTGACAAAATATTCATACCCACCTCTCGCTTGGATATTCATAGGTCCACATAAATCAGTATGAACCAATTCTAACACATCTTTGGCTCTATTTCCTTTTGCCTTAAAAGGTCTACTGGTCATTTTTCCTTCCAAGCAAGATTCACAGACTGGAAATGGCTCCACTGCCAACGAGCCTAAAGGCCCATCTACTACCAATCTTTGAATCCTCCTTAAGTTAATATGACCTAATCTCAAGTGCCAAAGATATGTTTGGTTCAATCTAGAAGGTTCCTTTCTTTTACTAGAGGTAGAAAGTGTATTATTAATTTCACTTGGTTGCAGCATTGGTTCTATAGGATTAATAATATATAAATTGTCTTGCAATGTACCAGAACATATAACTCGTTTATTCATCATAATGGAAACATTACGATCCAAACAAACATTATAACCATCCATAGCAAGTTTAGAAACCGAAATTAAATTCCTTCTAAATGAAGGTACATAAAGACAATTATTCAAAACCAAAATCCTATCATAACCAAAAGATAAAGAAATAACTTCAACTGCAACCACTGCTACTTTCGTAGCATCTCCCATGAACACATATATCTCGCCATCTCTAAGTAGCCTGGTTTTCTGGAACCCCTGCATGGAATTACAAACATGATCAGTGGCTCCTGTGTCTACACACCAAGTGCTCGTAGACATAGCCGCTATATATGTTTCCGTAACAAGAGAAAGAGACATACCAACATTGTTCTTCTTAGACAGAGGACAATCCTTTTTCCAGTGACCCGACTGCTTGCACTTGAAGCACTTTCCCTTAGGCTTCTTCACTGAATTCTGAACTCCCAATGGTTTCACAACTTTCTGTGTCTGAACCTTCTTCTTCTTCTTTCCTTTCGGCTTTGAAGAAGAAACTTTCTCAGCCACATTTACCTGAACATGCTGCTGAAATAATGATTCCGCTGCCTGAAGCTCTGTCAGAAGTTCTGCAAGACTATACAACTTCTTGTTCATGTTGTAATTCAAGCGAAACGGCTCAAAGCTTTTTGGCAAACTCATAAGTATGATATCGACCTGCGTTTCCGCATCAATATCAGCACCAAGGACCTCTAGTTCATTTATATGAGACATCATCAGAAGAACATGGTCCCTTACAGGTGTTTTTTCAGCCATCTGAGTGTTCATTAGAGACTTCATTGCTACTTGCCTAGCAGCCCTATTCTGATCTCCGAAAAGCTCCTTGAGATTATAGAGCATATCTGCAGCAGTGGTCATGGCCTGATGCTGATGTTGCAAAACACCCGACATTGCTGCCAGAATGTAACATCGCGACATCTCATCTGCCTTAGTCCACTTCTTAAAATACTCTTTATCCTCATCCGGAGCATCGGCAACAGGCTGGTCCGGTTTGGGTTCAACAGTACAAAATTTAAACTCTTCAGCAGTCAACACTATGTCCAAATTGCGTTTCCATTCAATATAGTTAGGTCCGGTAAGTTTGTTATCCTTAAGTATGGTGAAAAGTGGATTAAAGCCCATTCTATCATGAGAATCATGCATATAACACTTAATCAGAAAATTGCATATATCTTAAAACCTATTTGTTTCCTCTAACAATTAATTAAAATTAATGCACTAATATTTAAATTCCATAAATATCTGGTACGCCATGATGGATGACATATATACCATTTAAATTTAAATATTACTTCGGTCCTACTACTAAATAATACGCCACGTTAGGGTGGACTATATATTATCTTTCATAGCTAAGTGTATACCATTATTTTGATCTTAAGTTGCCTTTAGTCAGACCCATCCGTTCGATGTATCAATGGATAAATCCCAGGTGTTTTCGGTGAAGTCACAGACGGACTCGCTTAAAAACACAACCCCTAAGACAAAAATATCCATTATTAACATCAATCAAGGAATGTCCAACTTTTTTCTCGAATTCTATGAAACTTGGTATGTCACGATGGGGTGAGCTTACCTTTCATTATTCGTGATTAACTTAAGAAGATTGTCCTAGTAATATCCTTAACACTACCCAGACGTCATAAATCATACGCCACGATGGGTGACATATATCCAATTCATAATCGTCCTAGTGTTAAATTACATACAACCAATAATGGATGACCATGGGATCTAATATCAAATTAATTCCCTCTCCCACTTAGTATTTTAACATGAGTAATTTTATCTAGATGCATCGCCCTATGTTATTTCTTCGAGGTCCACATGTTATCAAAATAACAATACAAAGAACACATAACATAGCATAGCATGCATCTCTACATAATTAAATGGGGCATATGTCATTATAATTATGTCTAACATGCATTCCAAATACACACATAATTTAATAACATAAAACATTTAATTAAAGCAATAAATGAAAATTTATGTCCATGTCGTCCTATTTATGTTAACCATGCAATTAAAATTACACACATAATTAACAACACACATAATAATTATTTAATGCAATAATTAAAATTAAATAGCAGAAAAATTAAAATAAAAAATAAATCCACTATTATGGCCAAAAAAAAAATTTCATCCGAAAATCCTGCGAAAATTTCAACTCGCTGTTTGAGGGTCTAAACGAGCTCAGACGCACATGAAACTTTGACAACGTCACTTTTCAATCGTGTAGAACATCGAAATCCCTTTCCGAAAAGGTATTACTCATCGAAATCCGACACCGTATGCAAAAGTTACAACAGTTCAAAGTTGCATAGGCGAAATCTTGTAGCATCAGCGGAAGAACTTTGTTTTCTTGCAACTCCGTCGATCAAATAGTTACATACAACATAACATACCTATTCTATTACATCAGATCATAATCTAACATGAATACAAATCATGATTACAAGATTACAAAATCATAATAGAAAACAAAACTAGCACGATCAACCCTCGTGATTTACAACCACGATAAACCACGTGGAAACCAAAACAAAAAATAACCACGATTAAACCACGTGGGATCCAAACACATAATTAAAATAAAACGAGGCCATAATAGTGGATACTAAACAACCTGCAAAAGATTATTATCCAAGCATACCACTATACATACATAACCAATTTTAATTACGACATGGACATCATATCATAAAACATAGAACCCATAACCAGGCTCTTGATACCAATTGTTGGGAACCACGGACTTGGGGTTCTACTACATTTTATGATACACAATTAAGGAGTGCGAAAAGAAAATCACCTTGTTAACGGTTGATTCCACGCTCTTCTATTGTATTCCCAAATTCCCTTGAGCGAAGTGTGGCCTCCGTCTTCTCAAGTTAACCTCTCTTGTTGCTCCTAGGTGGCTACAATATTTTTCTTAACCAACCCTAGCAAGAAGAGAATAAGAATATATATAGGGCTACAATAGGGATCATGGATAATTAGGTTGGGCCTTTTAATTACATCCTGGGCCTAGCCCAATGTAATTAAATATTAATTCAATCCACTAAAGAATTAATATTTGCACTACCTTTCCTAATACCGCAACTTAATTAATTAATTCGGTTCCAATATTATTTGCTTATTAAATTCCCCATGTTTAAAATAGCGCATGCCCATTAATTAAATAAATTACTGATAATTCATTTAATTAACATCTTATATCCTTGATCATCCACTCTACCTTTATTTAATTATGCCGGAATAAATCCACCTGCAGGGTTTCACATAATTAAATCCTTTTGAGCTTTCAAGGGGACATCATTAACCCGAATATTATCAGGACACGGATTCCTTCAATAAATAATATTCACCATATATATTATTCCATCACCCAAAATATAATGATATAATTCAAAAGAATTATTTCATATATAAATCAAAGCATGTAAATAATATACACGTGTCAATTACTATATCCGGATTAAGAACCTAAGCATTAATAATAACATAGAATCTTAGTTCACCTTCTTAATCAGTTTAAGGGAACAATTCTAAATTTGATCCTGTTCAATATACACAAAGTATACAAGTATTATTTAATAGTAAAGATAAACTATTCCCAAATAATACTTCAGTTATTCCAGTGGTTTGTCTAATTCCACTTAAACTGTGAACCCTTTATATTATATATAGACACTGATAATTTAATCTTTTGTTATCCCATTTGATACTAAATTATCCACAATATATAATAAATAGACAATGTAAAAATATGCAATCAAGATTCTCAATAAAATGGACAATGTTTATATACTACTAATGAATAGTTTAGTATAAAACCCAACATCAGCCCTTCGCATTGTATGCATAAAATTCCGCTAGAGCCAGGAAGTAAACCAACGGTGGATCCGCAGAGGCGGCTTAATCCAATCATGAAAGAGGTTGTGAAGAAAGAAATTCTTAAGTGGCTGGATGCAGGAATCATCTATCCTATTTCAGACAGCTCATGGGTTAGTCCAGTGCAATGTGTGCCTAAGAAAGGAGGCATGACAGTAGTTGCGAACGAGAAGAATGAGCTTATTCCTACTCGGACAGGTACAGGGTGGAGAATTTGCATGGACTATCGAAAGCTGAATAAAGCCACCAGAAAAGATCACTTCCCTCTTCCATTCATTGATCAGATGCTAGACATGTTGGCTGGCCATGAGTTCTATTGCCTTCTAGATGGTTATTCAGGGTACAATCAGATCTGCATTGCTCCAGAAGATCAGGAGAAGACTACATTCACATGTCTTTTTGGCACTTTTGCGTTCCGTCGCGTTTCTTTCGGACTCTGTGGTGCACCTGCCACCTTTCAGAGGTGTATGATGGCCATTTTCTCAGATATGATTGGCATAAATGTGGAGGTGTTCATGGATGAATTCTCAGTTTTTGGAACTTCGTATGATGAATGCTTACAGAATCTGGGCATGGTGCTGAAAAGGTGTGTTGAGACCAATTTGGTGCTCAACTGGGAAAAATGTCACTTCATGGTGCAAGAAGGAATCATTCTTGGGCATAAGGTATCTAGAAAGGGGCTTGAAGTGGATAAGGCCAAAGTGGAGACGATTGAAAATCTCCCTCCACCAATTTCAGTTAAGGGAATTCACAGTTTTCTTGGTCATGCGGGTTTCTATCGGCGATTCATTCATGACTTCGCAAAAATCTCTAAGCCCTTATGTAATTTGTTGGAGAAGGATGCTTCTTTCAAGTTTGATGAAGATTGCTTAGCTGCTTTCGAGCTTTTGAAGAAGAAATTGACTACAACACCTATTATTACTGCACCTGATTGGAGTGAACCGTTCGAGTTGATGTGTGATGCTAGTGACTATGCCGTGGGAGCTGTTCTTGGGCAACGAAAGAACAAAGTGTTTCATGTGATCTACTATGCTAGCAAAACTCTCAACGATGCTCAGCTGAACTACACTACTACAGAGAAGGAGCTCTTGGCAGTTGTTTACAGTTTTTAGAAATTCAGGTCGTATTTACTTAGGACTAAGGTGATAGTCTATAATGATCATGCAGCCATTCGATATCTGATTTCGAAGAAAGATTCAAAGCCTCGGTTGATTCGTTGGGTTCTTTTGCTTCAAGAATTCGATTTGGAAATTAAGGACAGAAAAGGTACAGAAAACCAGGTAGCGGATCATTTGTCAAGGTTGGAAGACCTCGGTAAGAATTCAGGGGATAAAACTCTAATCAATGAATTTTTTCCTGATGAGCAACTTTTTGGGGTGCAAGATGAAGAACCATGGTTTGCAGATATTGTGAACTATCTTGTGAGTAATGTCATCCCTGCTGAATTCTCTTATGCTCAAAGGAAGAAGTTTCTACATGATGTGAAGTGGTACCGTTGGGACGAGCCATTCTTATTCAGGCAGGGAGCTGATCAGATGATAAGACGATGCATTCCATATAGTGAAACTGAGGGTGTATTGAGAGATTACCATTCCACCACTTATGGAGGTCATTATGGTGGAGAGAAGACAGCTACTCGAGTACTTCAGGCAGGATTTTATTGGCCAACTCTGTTTAAAGATGCGCATCAGTTTGTGTTGAGATGTGATCGATGCCAAAGGGTTGGTAATATCTCTAGGAGGAACGAAATGCCTCTTAATATGCTGCTTGAAGTGGAGATTTTCGATGTTTGGGGAATCGATTTCATGGGACCATTTTTTTCTTCATGCAATAATCAGTACATTCTGTTAGCTGTGGATTACGTTTCTAAATGGGTCGAGGTAAAGCCTTTACAGACCAATGATGCTAAAGTGGTGCTGAGTTTTCTGCATAATCAAATTTTCACGCGTTTTGGAACTCCAAGGGTAATCATCAGTGATGAGGGTACGCACTTCTGTAACCGTAAGTTCACAGCCTTAATGGCTAGGTATAACATCAATTATCGTGTTGCTACTGCTTATCACCCTCAAACGAATGGTCAAGCAGAGGTTTTTAACAGGGAAATCAAGCGTATTCTAGCGAAAGTGGTAAATCCTTCGAGGAAGGATTGGTCGTTGAGGCTTGATGAAGCTGTTTGGGCTTACAGAACGGCTTACAAGACACCGTTGGGTACATCACCGTTTCAATTGGTGTATGGCAAGGCTTGTCATTTGCCTGCCGAGCTAGAGCACAAGGCATATTGGGCATTGAAGAAGTTGAATTTTGATTTGTCAGCAGCATGAGAAAAAAGAATGCTTCAGATTAACGAGTTGGATGAGTTTCGTCTACAGGTTCATGAAAATCACAAGTTATACAAGGAGAAGGTCAAGAGATGGCATGATAAAAAGTTGATGCACAAGTCCTTTGTGCCTGGTCAACTAGTTTTGCTGTTCAACTCTCGTCTCAAACTTTTTCCTGGTAAACTAAACTCAAGGTGGTCGGGACCATTCACGGTAAAAACGGTGTTTCCACATGGTGCAGTGGAAGTTTTTGATAAGTCACCGGACGAAGCATTCAAGGTAAATGGACAGAGGTTGAAACCGTATTTTGGTGAACGTGTGAATCGCGAGGCGGAAACCGCGATTCTTGTTACGACTGAATGAGAGAATGGAATCACGTCAAGCTATTGACGTAAAACAAGCGCTTTGTGAGAGGCAACCCACGCGATTGTTGTAGCATTATTGTTTAAAAAAAAATGAAAAAATCAGAAAAAAGTTTTCTGGGCAGAGAAAAATAAATAAATAAAAAAAAAAGTGAAAAAAAGAAAAAAAAACAGAAATTGTTGTATGTTTTCCCCTATTTAATCCCTACCCATCACTTTCTCAGACCCCATCTACAAACCCTAGCCTCTTTACACATATCTCTCATTCTCTCTCCAACCTATACATACACTTACATACATATTCACTTCTCAATTCCATGGCTCCACCAAAGAGAGGTCGATTTGCCGGGAGTAGTAGCACTCGTCGCTCTTCATTTGAAGAGGAATCAAGTATGGGTTTTGGGGGAGAGAAGTTCACTTCTTCGGAGGCACAAGCTGAGTTTACACGGTTGCTATCTAAGGTTGTGGCTAAGGAAAGGAGGTTTTTGCCTCATCCTACCGATGGGTATTTGTTTCGTATGATTACAAAGAAGGGATGGGAGAGTTTTTGTGAAGCACCTGAACCGGTCCCGTTGAGTATTGCGCGAGAGTTCTATGCCAATGCAAAGGCTGAAAAGAATGGGTATAGTGTGGTTCGAGGATTCACGGTGGACTACACTGCGAAGGCTATTCATAGGGTTCTGAATTTGCCAAGGAAGAAGAGGGGAGACGAGGATTGGTCTTTGAAGTCCCGGGATGATGTTGATCTCGAGTACATCATAGGGGAGATTTGTGTTCCAGGTACAACTTGGAAGTATAAGGCTGGCACCATTGAGCCGGTCACTTTTTCGGCTTCTGCGATGAACAGGTATGCGAGGGCATGGAATATGTTTATGTGTGCTAATATTTTGCCGTCTTCGCATTCGCATGAGGTTACAATGGACATGGCTATTGTTAGGCCGAATACACAATATATAATCAATATATGTATGAGAAGAACAATCAAGAACACTGTTTATGAACAATAAACTGAATTATATTAAATAACTCTTCTCTCAGTGTTGTAAAATATCACAGAGAGCTGCTAGGTTACTAGAATAATGTATTCAGTATTCGCATCCCTTTTAGGGTTAACCTATCTGTGTTTATATAGTACACAGCTACATAGATTCAATCTCTAATTGATATTCCAACAAATTTGCTATACAATTTATATCAAATTAGGATTGCTTCTGTCTTCTGTTCCGTTTCCTTATCTGTCTCAATATATCTTGCTTCTTTCCATCTTCAAGATATATTGCTTCTAGAATCTTCATTGTCTTTGCACCGACAACTAAGCAAACTCTTACCCCGTCAGACTTTATCAAACTCTGACTGGCTTCTAGTAAACTCTGATGAGTACCTGTTGCTTAAACACTGATAAACAATCATCAGCAATTATATCTAACAATCTCCCCCAACTTGTGCATAATGAAAATGTACAAGTTAAAAGATAATTGATGATGTCAAAACATATAACAAATGCAGTGTTTATAAGATATCAGAGTTTAACTTTTACTTAGAACAGAAAACTTTAAAAACTTACAGTCAGACTTTACTTAATTTCTTCAATATCAGGCACTGTCCCGAGATAATCAATGAGTAGCCTCCTTTCAGCTTTTTCTAGCTCATCCACCATGATTTCTTTCAACTCTTTAAGCTCTGGATCACTTTCTCCAGTCTGTTAGATAGCAGCTCTTAGAGAATAAATGCTATTCTTTCTCATTTCATTCCCTAGCCGGATAAAGTAAGATTTGTCTGACTCTAGGTTGAATTCCAAAACCTTTATTCCTAGTGCAGTCTTGAATCTGGCACTGTTTCTCTTCATTTCAACTATCTTTCCATAAGCATCTCTGTACTTAGGAATGTAAGCACTTGAAACACCTCCTCCAAGAAGAACTTTTGATTTCATCATTCTGTCTCTTAAAACTAGAGCAGCATCATGAGTACTTCTATTTTTGATCTTAAGAAGATATAGAACATACTCTAGCTCTTCCCATAGTTTCAAATGAATATCAGCTTCTCCAATTCTGTAAACTCTTCCATCATTCATGAAGTATAACAAAAACTTCTTCTTTAATCCCCTGTGGTAAATCATCTGAACAGACTCTAGTTTGTCAAGGTTTTCTTGAGTAACCCCAACACCAGGTTCTGCCAGTGATGTAAAATCTGCAGGACTGTTATTAATTCTTTTCTCCCTGTGTGAACCCAAACCAGACTTATCGTAAGATTCTTTTCCAAGTACTGTTCTGGTTTGAAGAAAGTTAACAGATTCTGGCTTCAGAGTTTCAGGAAGTACAGGTCTTTTGAAACCTTGGAGTTGTGAAGATAACTGAGTTTGGACAACTTGAGCATTGTCAGAGGTTGTCACAACTTTAACAGAACTATCAACTTGAGCAACGTCAGAGGTTGATTGATTTAGTCTTGATTCAACTTGAGCAACGTCAGAGGTTGAATAATTTTTCTTTGAAAACTGTCCTTCTTCTACCAGTTTTCCATTTCCTTTTCCAGAAACATCTACTGTAGGCCTCCTGGAATATTGTATACTCTGTTGAGTATTTTCCTTGATAGAAAGTGCAATTTCCTTTTTCCTAGAAGCCTTAACAGTCTTCTTCTTGTAAGTACCAGCTTCAACCTTCTTCTGGTGTTCTTCAGCAAGAAGCTTCATCTCAGCATCCATATCTTCCACTGTGGCTTCACCACCATGTTCTTCCATAAACAACTTAGCAGCAATCTCTTCATCAGTAGTTGGATTTGATGAAATCAGTAGACTCTTAAGTCTTGAAGAGGATTGACCACCAGAGTTTATTCTTTCAGAGTATGTCTGTCTAGCAGAGTTTGACCTAAGTCTCCCTTGCTCTTGAGAAGACTTTGACCTTTTCTCTGCTCCTCTGCTTCCACCATCATTAGAATCATCCCTCAGTCTCAAGGTTGGAGTCCTTTTGCATTTGTCTTTAGGTACTTTCTCCCCCTTTTTGACATCATCAGGAATAAAAACTGATGTCAGCAACTCTAGTGATGTAGCAATAGAAGTAAGTTGAGAAGACATAGCAGTCTGATTCTCTTCCACCTTGCTTAGCCTTTGCTTTATTTCCACTTGATCCTTGATCATGGAAGATAATCTAGTTCTATCATTCTTCAAAGCCAACTCCTTAGCAGCAACATCATTACTCAATCCAATGACAGCTTTGTGAGTCTCATCAAAGCGATTGTGCAATGATTTGACTTGAACAATTGTAGCCTTGAAATGTGTCAACAACTCAGGATTTGAAATCTCCTTTGCAGATTGAGCAACAAAATCAGCAGTCCTTTGCTTGGAGAAAATACAATCAGCCCCTGACCAATTAGCATAGTACATATCTCTATAATGAGCTTCAGTGGCAGTTTGATTTTCCTTGACATTCTCAGCAGTAGGATCCCTTAGAAAAGGTATGAATTCATCAGAGTCTGAAAGTTCAACATTGATGTTAGAGTTTGCAGGAAGAGTATGTTCATCATCTGCATCAACATTGTCTTGGATAGGCTCTGCAGCTTCATTAATAACATTCTCTGCAGTAACTTCAGTATTTATCTGTGCAGCTTCTTCAAGAACTTGCTCTGCAACAACTTCAACATTCTCAGAGTTTACATTTGTAAGAACCTCTTCTTCTTCAGGAACAGTCTCAACAACAACCTCAACCATATCCTCTGCTGTAGCTTCATGTATCAGCTCTACAACAGCTTCAACAACCTGATCAACCTCTTCACCCATTTCAGGAACTTGATTAGTGACAGAGAGAACCTCTGTATGAGTTGCAAGTGACGCATCTATAACTAGGGTGGGTTGATCAGCTACCACATCCTCAGTGTCACAAACACTGATAGAAGGATGTGCTTCAAAATGTGCATCCATTTCAAAGTCATTAAAGAAATCATCTTGTGCAGGCATATCAGCCTCTGCATCAGCATGTACTCTGGCCTCATCAGACACAGCTAGAGGAGCTTCATCAACAACCTCCTGATTTTCGGCTTCAGGAGCTTCAACTTCTAATTCATCAAAGAGATAATTAGCTACCATCCTCCTCTTTCTCTGATGAAGAATTTCATGATCAACATCATCTTCATCATTAGACTGTGGCCTGTTAGCTCGAACTTTTCTCTTGAAAGCTCTTTTCTTAATTCTACCACCAGACTGTGGTTGTTGAGAAGTAGAAGGTGGAGGTCCAGTGTTTAGTGATGAAGTGTTCAGAGTTTGAGGTTCTGGTTCAGGTTGTGATTGTGGTTGTGGAGGATTATTTTCGAACTGTTGCACTCTCTCAGGTAATAGCAGAGCACCAACATTCCCTTTCTTAAGATCCTTGTTTGTTAAGTCAGAAAATATGCGTTTATGCAATCTAAAAGACTGAATAACATCATCCTCCAGAATCTCAATTTCAGGAACACAAAAGGAAAATAGTAGTTGACAAAAACGAGCAAAATAGACAACACCCCTGTTTTCTGTCATCTTTTCACCAATATTATGTAAAACTAATCTAGCAAAATCAAAGTGAGTACCATAGAGTAAGGAATACCCGATTTGCAGACTGTCTGTAGGAATTGCATCCCAATTGGTGCATTTCTTCCCGAAAGCTCTTGTGATGCAATCAAAGAAGAAACTCCACTCCTTCCTCAAGAATGGACGCTTCAATTGACCCACCTTGGCCAATGACCCAGAGTAACCGATATCCCTCATCATTCTCAGCAGTTCTCCATCGCCAACAGAAATTGTATAGGAATTGAAATCCTCAAAGTTCAGAGCATCACGAACAGTCTCAGGAGTGACCACAAACTCTTGGTTTTGATACTCAAAGACAATTGACGGAGACCCAGCCTCTCCTCCATCATCATAAACACCTGTCTGCCAGAAAGTTCTAATTTGAGATCCAGAAAGCTTCGTTGGTTCAGAAAGAGCATGTCCAATATCAGAATTTGCCAAGAAACGCTGAACCAAGTGAAACGCCTCCGGTGCGTTCGCATTGTTTAACGGAGCTGCATAGTTGTTTGGTACAAATTCTAACCCAGAAACAACAAAAGCTGTAGTGGCCATTAGTACGATTTGAGAAATATTCAGAATATAAAATTAGAAAACTCAAGAGTAGTTGGTTCAGAAAGTGTTTGTGAATATGTGTGTATAACTGTAGAATTCAAATTTGTGTAAGATGTGAAAAGTGTAAACGGTTGTGTATAATGTATAAATATCAAAATTAAAATTAAAAACTGAAGAGTTTTTAATCATTAAAACGCACAACTGTCTCACTTGTGAACCGTGTCATACATGCAATGACTGACAGCGGTAAGTTGGAGTTTTCAATGCGCATGCGCAGTAAAAACTTCAATAATTACCGCCTTTCACACTTATCAAAACACGCAACCTCTCTCCTCTGTTAAAAGCAATTCTCAAACTGTTGGACATCCATACACGCCTCTTGATAAAACAATTTTTTTTTAAATTTATGAAATGTTTGAAACAAAGAATTATTTTAATCAAAAAAGATTAAAAATAATATACCTCGGCGTATATTACACAATCCATCAGTGTTTACCAATTCTCCTCCTTCATTAATAAACTTTTTTCACAAAAATGTACAGATGTGAATATATGTGAGTGAATTAGCAGAATTTACTGAATATGAATATTTAAATCATCTCAAAGTGCATAAAATCCACAAAATAAATCAGTAAAAACTGGTTACCCAAACTCTCATGTATAAAATAAAATCTGATCTCATCTAAACTCTGTACTATAAAATTTATTATTTTCACCCCCTTCGATTTTTTTTATTTTTTATTTTTTTATTTTTTTATTTTTTTATTTTTCCAATAATCAGTGGTTGGCACTAGTCACCAAAAATCAAAGATTTTAGCCCTTATTTCATACAATAAGTTCATGGGTCTTCCTAGGCACAACATGATCTCAAAGGAATTTGTGCACTTTTTGGCATCTTTTGATTTGAGGGTGAGATATTAGCAACTAATTATCAGAGTTTAGACTTTTATCAGTTAATACAATTAATTTATGAGAGAAAGTGCAAACAGCTAATACAGACTCAGTGTATAGGATCAATAAACTAAGAGATGCTATAAATATAGAGACAGTATCATGCTGTGTAAAATTTCTGCACATTTTGAAATCAGAATTTATATCACTCAGAAGGATTCATGATTACTTACTGAGAATCATGCTTCATACAATTTTCTTCATCGGTCCATATGTTTCAGACAAAAATCACAATCAGAGTTTAACATCAGAGAATGACTGACAGAGTATGTGTAACAGAGTATGGCGAACAGAGTTTGACAAACTGGTATGAATGATAGTTAACATAAGCAAAGAAACATGAGCACCAAATTATAGAAGTATAGATTTTGAGTCTAACCAGTATCTCTAGTCAAAACCAGAGACCATTCCAAGTTCATTTACCAGCCTTGTAAAGGTAGCTTCACTCAAAGGTTTGGTGAAGATGTCTGCAAGCTGTTGGTCTGTAGACACAAAGTGAAGCTCAATATTTCCTTCTTCCACATGTTCCCTGATAAAATGATACCTTATGCTGATGTGCTTGGTCATGGAGTGCTGTACTGGATTACCTGTCATAGCAATAGCACTTTGATTATCACAGAAAATAGGTATTTTAGAGTACCTTAATCCATAATCCAGCAACTGATTCTTCATCCATAAAATCTGTGCACAACAGCTACCAGCAGCAATATACTCTGCTTCTGCTGTGGATGTCGAAATTGATTTCTGTTTCTTGCTGTACCAAGAAACTAATCTGTCACCTAAAAATTGACAACTTCCACTTGTGCTTTTTCTGTCTATCTTACAGCCTGCAAAATCTGCATCAGAGTAACCAATTAATTTAAACTCTGATTCTCTAGGATACCACAAACCAAGAGTTATGGTTCCTTTGAGATATTTGAAAATTCTTTTCACAGATGTTAGATGAGGCTCTCTGGGGTCTGCTTGAAATCTTGCACAAAGACATGTTGCATACATGATATCTGGCCTACTTGCTGTTAGATAAAGAAGAGACCCTATCATCCCTCTGTAGTTTTTCATATCTACTGAAGCTCCTGTGTCTTTGTCTAGCTTTGTTGCAGTAGCCATGGAAGTTGTAGCAGATGAACTATCAAGCATACCAAATTTCTTGAGAAGATTTCTGGTATATTTTGCTTGATTGATAAAGATCCCATCATCTGTTTGCTTGACCTGTAAGCCTAGAAAATAACTAAGCTCTCCCATCATGCTCATTTGATACCTTGACTGCATAAGCTTGGCAAATTTCTTACAGAGTTTGTCATTAGTAGACCCAAAAATTATGTCATCCACATAGATTTGAACTAACAGCAAATCATCACCAGAATTAAAATAGAACAAGGTCTTGTCAATTGTACCTCTAGTGAACCCACTTTCTAAAAGAAATTGAGCTAGAGTTTCATACCATGCTCTAGGTGCCTGCTTTAGTCCATATAATGCCTTGTCAAGCCTATAGACATAATCTGGATGCTTGGGATCTACAAACCCTGGTGGTTGTTCAACAAACACTTCTTCTTCAAGTTTCCCATTGAGAAAAGCACTTTTCACATCCATCTGAAAGACTTTAAACTTCTTGTGAGCAGCATAGGCCAGAAAAATCCTTATTGCCTCCAATCTTGCAACTGGAGCAAAGGTTTCATCATAGTCAATTCCTTCCTGCTGTGAATAGCCTTTAGCCACAAGTCTAGCCTTATTCCTTGTAATCACCCCATCACTGTCTGTTTTGTTTCTGAAAACCCACTTTGTACCAACAATAGATCTGTTCTTTGGTCTTGGTACAAGTGTCCAGACTTCATTCCTCTCAAATTCATTTAACTCCTCTTGCATTGCTGTTATCCAGTTAGCATCTTGAAGAGCTTCTTCCACTTTCTTGGGCTCAGTTTGAGACAAGAATGCATGAAACATGCATTCATTAGTTGTAGCACTTCTAGTTCTTACACTAGCTTCTGGATCTCCAATTATCAAGTCAGGTGTATGAGCTTGTGTCCACCTTCTTGCTGTAGGTAATTGGCTTCTATTATCATTGTTAGATCCTCCCCCTTGATCCATGCTTTACTGATTTTCTTCTTGACCATTTGCATTCTCTGAGGCTCCCCCTGAATTGGACTGTTCAGTATTTGAACTTTCAGAGTTTAACTCAGAGTTACTATTTGATTCTTCAGCTGACTCACTTTCAGAATTTGAGTCATTATCTTGAGATGTTTCTGAAGTATCTTCACGCTCCCCCTCGACTGGTTCTCTATTTTGTTCTGTTAGAGAAATTCCCTCAGTGTTTACCAGTAGAGGTTCAGAGTATGCTTCGTCAGAGTTTGTTGGATTTGCTTCATCAGAGTTTAGATCTTCATTTTCAAAGCGAAGTTGATCATGAAATTCTACATCTTCTAATCCAGTTATTTTCTTGTCATCAAATGACACATGTATAGATTCCATGATCACTTTAGTTCTCAGATTGTAGACTCTGAATGCTTTAGTTGATTGTGGGTATCCAACAAAAATTCCTCTATCAACTTTTAAGTCAAACTTGGTCAACTGTTCATGATGAGTTTTCAACACAAAGCACTTACATCCAAAAATATGAAAATATTTCAAATTTGGCTTCTTATTTTTCACCATCTCATATGGTGTTTTCCCATGTTTGTTGATCAGTGTAGCATTTTGAGTAAAACAAGCTGTTTGAACTACTTCTGCCCAGAAATAAGTTGGCAATTTTGCTTCATCAAGCATTGTTCTGGCAGCTTCAACTAAGGTTCTGTTCTTTCTTTCAACTACACCATTTTGCTGTGGAGTACCAGGTGCAGAGAATTCTTGCTTCACTCCTCTTTCCTTGCAAAATTCTTCCATTATTGAATTTCTGAATTCAGTACCATTATCACTCCTGATAACTTTCACTTTGTACTGTGATCCTTTGTCCAGCAGCTTTACATGATCCATTAGAATTAAGGCAGCTTCATCCTTCTTTGCTAAGAAATACACCCATGTGTACCTAGTGTACTCATCAACAATGACTAGAGCATATTTCTTTCTGCCCATTGACATTATATTTACTGGACCAAAAAGATCAACATGTAGAAGATGATAAGGATCCACAACTGAAGATTCAGACTTACTCTTGAAAGATGACTTCCTTTGCTTGGCCTTTTGACAAGAATCACACAGACCATCTAAGCTGAGTATTGACTTTGGAAGTCCCCTTACTAGATCTTTTCGAATTAGCTCATTGATGTTGTTCAAGTTTAGATGAGAGAGCTTCTTATGCCATTTCCAACTCTCTACATTTGATATTTTTGCAGATAGACACATAGCTTTTCCTTCAGAGTTTGTTACCAAACTTGCTTCATAGATGTTGTTACGCCTGTGTCCAACTAGAACAACTTTTCCTGTAGATTTGCTGATAACTTCACAGTGTTCAGTATGAAAATCTACATGATATCCTCTGTCACAGATTTGACTCACAGATAGCAAGTCATGCTTGAGTCCTGGGACAAGAGCTACATTTGTGATGATGACACTTCCAAGATTGATATTGCCATATCCCATAGTACGTCCTATGTTGCCATCTCCATAGGAAACTTTTGGGCCAGCCTTCTCCTCATAGTCTGATAGCAGGGCTTTATTTCCAGTCATGTGTCCTGAACATCCACTGTCCAAGACTAGGGTACTTTCCCTTATGCCCTGCAATCACAAACAATTACAAAGAATTAGATTTAAGGATCCAGACTTTCTTGGATCCTTTGGCTTTCTTAACATAGTTAGCTTTTGCAGCGGAATCATCAACAGAGTTTAAGCTAACAGTATCAGACTCTACACTTGCAGAGTTTGCTTTAATCCATTTTAAGTTGGGCTTTAACTCATAGTAATTGTGATAAATAGCATGATAACTCTTGCAAGTATAAATGGAATGCCAAGTGCTCCCACAGTGTGTGCATAAAGTCTGTGGTCTAACCCTAACATTATCATTTTTTACCCCAGACTTGGAGGGTAAAGAATTAATATCTTTGTTTTTCGTGCAGAAACTTGCAAGATGGTTAGTACTACCACAACTATGACATGTCTTCCTAGGAGCATCAGAATTAGGCAGATACTCATTTCTTTTATTAATGCCTACTTTTCCATTCCTATTTTTCTTGGACACTTTCTGTTTTTAACAGACTTTACCTCTTTGAGCTTATGTTTGAATTGTTTTTCTGTCATCAAACCAACATTAATCTGTTTATCACAGATTTTTACTAGTTCTTTAACAGCTTCTGACTTAATCTTATTCTCTGTTATTGAACCAACATTAATCTGTTTTTCACAAGTTTCAACTGGTTCCCTAACAGCTTCTTTCACAACTACAGACTTTAGATTACTGGATTCAGAAACAAATTTCACAGGTTTAAGTTGTGGTTTCACTTTCACTTTATCTTTAAACCTAAGTTCATCTTCCTCACAGTAACCTAAACCTACAGTATCTGTCTGAAACACTTGATGTGTATCCTTTCCAGAATTAGTCCAGGTTTTAATCACTTTCCTCTCTTTCTCTAATTCAGATTCAATTTGCTTATATCTTTTAAGCAATTCCTGTTCAACATAAACAACATCATCTCTTTCCTTTTGAACTTGTTGCATGTTAACAAGTCTCTCTTCAAGAAATTTATTCCTCTCTTTAAGACCTAGATTCTCAGATTTGATTCTTTCATTTTCTAAAGTCTGATCCCTATAACTAACATGTATGCTTTTTAGATAAACTCTCAATTCAGATATATTATCAATATCATAAGCATAAGTTGTTAGGGGTACCTTGTTTTCAGATGATTCAGATTCATCTTTGACAGTTGCCATGAGAGCATAGTTTACATCCTCATCTGAATCTGAAGTGTCTGCCCAGTCTTTTCCTTTAGTGATGAGTGCTTTTTCTGATTTTCCTTTCTTGCACTCTGGAGCATAGTGACCCATCTCTTTACACTTGTAGCACTGGATCTCAGACTTATCTTTCTTACCAGTTTTGGTATCCCTTCCTCCAGACTTTCTGAAACTCATTCTTTCAGAGTTTGAATCTTTCCTTGAGAATCTCTTTCCTTTCTTGAAGTTCTTGAAACCCATCTTCTTGAAAGTCTTCACCATCAAAGCAGCCATTTGCATCATTTGTTCTTCATCATCCTCAGATTCAGAAGAAGCATCAGTATTTGAATCATCATCAGAGTTTGATGACTCACTATCAGATTTTTATGACCAAAGCCTTTCCCTTAGCTTTCTTCTTTGATGTTTCTTTCTTCATGAGTTTTCCTTCAACCTTGAGAGCAACATATTTTGTCTTCTTTCCAGATCTCTTGTTTCTTTGTTCTATTTCAAGTTCATGAGTTTTAAGTAACCCATAGATTTCATCAAGATCTGTTTCTGCAAGATCATAATTGTCTCTGATTGTTGTCGCTTTTAAATCCCATCTTTCAGGTAGGGATAGTAGAAACTTGAGATTTGACTCTTCAAGTTCATATTCTTTATCAACCATGGACAAATCATTCAACAATTTACAGAACCTGTCATATGTATCTGTTAAGGTTTCATCAGATCTCGAGTCAAAGTGTTCATACTCCTGTGTTAGAATGGTCTTCCTATTCTTCTTTATAGCACTTGTTCCTTGACACCTGACTTCCAAAGCATCCCAAATTTATTTGGCAGTTTTGCAGCCAATAACTCTGTTAGACATGACATTATCTAAAGCACTGTGGAGTAGATGTCTAACCTTTGCATCCTTTGCAATTGATGAGATGTCTTCAGGAGTCAAATCTTTCTTCTCTTTTGGAACAGTCTTTTGTTCTTGACCAGTAATAACAGGAGACAATTTAGTTGGCATATGAGGACCATCATTGATTCTATCAAGGTATTCTGGATCTGTGGCTTCCAGAAACATGGTCATCTTCACCTTCCATATTGGATATTCAACTGGTCTTAGAATTGGAACCCTTATAGTCTCATATCGACTCACAGAGGTAGGTTGAACCTTTTGAGCATTAGAACCTGGATTAGAACCTTCCTGAGAGTTGTCAGCCATTATTATACTTGTGTTTGGATCGATAAACTGTATATATTAAACAGCCAAGGCTCTGATACCAATTGTTAGGCCGAATACACAATATATAATCAATATATGTATGAGAAGAACAATCAAGAACACTGTTTATGAACAATAAACTGAATTATATTAAATAACTCTTCTCTCAGTGATGTAAAATATCACAGAGAGCTGCTAGGTTACTAGAATAATGTATTCAGTATTCACATCCCTTTTAGGGTTAACCTATCTGTGTTTATATAGTACACAGCTACATAGATTCAATCTCTAATTGATATTCCTACAAATTAGCTATACAATTTATATCAAATTAGGATTGCTTCTATCTTCTGTTCCGTTTCCTTATCTGTCTCAATATATCTTGCTTCTTTCCATCTTCAAGATATATTGCTTCTAGAATCTTCATTGTCTTTGCACCGACAACTAAGCAAACTCTTACCCCGTCAGACTTTATCAAACTCTGACTGGCTTCTAGTAAACTCTGATGAGTACCTGTTGCTTAAACACTGATAAACAATCATCAACAATTATATCTAACAGCTATTATTCTCTGGGGGATTTTGAATGAGGAGTACATTGATCTTGGGGAACTCATTCATAGAAATATTGTGAGGTTTTTGCGAGGTGGTACAACGGGGGCGATTCCTCATGCCTCTGTTGTTATCAAGCTATGTTCAGCTGTCGGTGTTCATTGGTCTGAGGAGGAACATCTTCAGCTACCTAGTGCTCCTATTGATCACTCGACGATTTCTAGGATGGAGGATTGGACAGGTGGTGCTCCTGACTACTCTGGTTTGGGCTATACTGATTTTGATGAGGAGGAAGGCGATGCTCCGCCTCGTGAGCCTGCAGCACAGACAGGGGGTCCATCTGGGATTCATCGTGAGGTTGATAGGGCTAGTTTTGGCGATACTCAGTTTAGGCGGCTGACTCGGCGTATAGACGCCATGCATGACATTCATCGCCGCTTTGCTCAGTATTTGACTCAGGCTTTGGGTACTGCATTCAGAGCCACTAGAGTTGATGTTGATTGGCCTGACTTTGGAGCGGATTCTGTTTATCCACCACCTGATACACCACCCGAGGAGGGTGGTCCTGCTGATGATTAGGTATTCTCTGCACTTTCCTTGTTATTACCTTCAATGAGGACATTGAATACTGTAAGTTTGGGGGTGATAATTAAGGAATAGTAGTGTTAGTGTGTGTTCATATAGGATTCATATTGCATATATAGTTAATTCATTCATATCTTTGCATGTTTATGTCATATAGAGCATTCTGTTTGCATTAGTGTTTATATCTATCATGTGAGTCCATTTAGTTGCATTTGCATAGCATATTTCATGATCTTATAGGATTTGGCTGTTTCCGTTGGTGAGTTGATGTTGATTGGAGTGTGGTAATGATGAATAGAGGGTTGATTTAAGTTCCTAGGAATTGACTTGCATGCCAGAAACAAATTAATTTCATAAGTCTCATTGGTTGCTTTTGGATTTGATCAGACCATACTTGTTTGGATGTTAGAATTTAATCACTTGCTTACATTTAGAATGTTCATCTATTCTCTTGAAAACAAAGAAGCACTTAAGTCTAAGTTTGGGGGAAAACAGGGATTTCATGCTAGTTGTTAATAAGGCTAGGCGTCAAATGGCTAGTAGCCGCTCATTGTAAAAAATGAGTAGTCTAGGGAGGGATGAGGAAAATCAAAGCGCACTCATTCCGAAATTGTTTAAAAAAAAGAAATTGTTAAAAAAAAAAGAGTTGTGTTTATGCAGAATTGATCAGGCTGAGCTCTTTAATACTCGAGCAATTAAGTTCTAGGGGACTTTGTGCCTAGTGACCTAAGACTTTTCCGGTCTGGGATCCACTAATCCAACGCTCGCTACATGGGTATTATTGTATAAGCCTTTCGGGGTCTCAGCCATTGCACGGTCAAATAAGCATGAGTGTTGTGTTGTGTTGTAATAAAGCATGAATTCCTGTCTAACTCAAGTGGATTATGAGGTGTCTTTTAGTGGTTTCTTGTGTCTAGAGTTCATTCTGATTATAAGCTTGTGGTTGTTTTGGTGAAGAATAGGATATGGTCTTGTTTTAGTTTGGGAGTATATTGATGAGCATCGCACACACGCACGTTTCTGTGTTTGTATTGTTAGTATGCGGGGATTTAATCGAGCTCTGTTTGGAACATTGCATTCTTTGAGATGTTGGCTTGTTGATTGGTTATAGTTAGTCTGAGGGGATCGTCTGCATTAGCATATTAGTTGCATTCATACATTGCATTATATATATAGAGTCTGTTTATGCTTGAGGACAAGCATCGGTTTAAGTTTGGGGGTGTGATAATTGGATTCTATATCTACTTGGAACGCTTCAAATCGGCTTAAATTGACTGTTTGTACTCAAGTACTTGGTGTTTCTAATGTGATTTGAGCTAGACTATGCAGAGCTTAGTAATTGGCAGATTTGTGGAGTTTCTGTGATTATATGGTGGTGTTTGAGCATTATAGTGAAAGCCAAGTGGTTGCGGAACTTGAGAGCGCGAGGAAATGTCAAGAAAATGTGTTTTTATGAATTTTGGCAGAAACACAAGCGCCCCCGCGCCTGTATGAAGCGCGCCCGCGCCTCTATGATTGCTGAGGAGCGCGCCCGCGCTTGTGAGGAGCGCGCCCGCGCTTGCCCAATGTTGAAGAAATCCTGTTTCAGTTCTGTTTTGGAAATCAGCAGAGACCAGTCAACCGTGAAGGCTTATATAAGCAATTGGTGGACGATTTCAGAGACATACATCCATATACCTACCTATATATCTATCCACCATCAAGGAGAACAAGAAGACGGCTGATTACGAAGACCTAGTTTCATCTTTTCTCTGTATTCTTCTAATTAGGCGATACTTTGGATTCTCGTTGGAGTTGTTTTTCATAAACCTTATTACTAGTACTCTCTTTATTAGTATTCCAGACATATTTATTATCATGTTTTCATCAGAACCCACGATGATGAACAGTTCGATTATGAACTAATCGTTGTCGTGGGATTCTAACAGATTTATTTATGGATTTTAGTAGTTAATTGTTTCAAAGATTTGTGTGTGATGAATTATTGATAACCTAGTTTGGTTGTGCTTATTCTTCTTGGATGCGTAGCTAACATCTAAGTTGTTTGTTAATCTCTATTGATTGCGAAAGTGGATATAGAGATTTAGAACTTGCCATGCTAGCATAGGTTTATGTATGTTTGTCATGCATGATTCGTAGGTGATTTTAACCATCTTACCTGCCCTATGTAATCTGAATGGATAACTTGCTCGTTAAACCGTTATGTTTTCAAATCTTATAGAGATATAGGGTCTAAGCATAATTGGTGTCTGCCCAACTTCTATCTCTTTTGTGGATGTTTGGATGGTTTGGTAAACGTATACTGAAAGGTAGCGTGTACTGATTTCGTGTTATCCGATTAGTTGTCACAACCGTCACATGCATTGATTAAAGACAAAAGACTCTAGATGAAGTATTTAATGAAGTTAGGATCCCATGTTTTATTCTCATAATTAATTCGACAGTAAACTCCTTAGTTAATCTTAGTCTTGATAATTTGCTTAGTTAAATTAGTTAATCACAACTCAAATTTGATACTTATCTTAGCATTGAACAATAGCCATACATTGTTGCATAAGTGCATAACTGTAGTAAACCAGTCTCTGTGGGAACGAACTCTACTTATTCTTATATTATTTGTGACCGCGTACGCTTGCGTGCTTGCATCAGGATCGTCAGGATCAAAATTGATATCAGGATTTCATATCAGGACTGGGATTAGGATTGATCATCAGGACTGGAAGCTGACCAGGATTTCTATTTTGAGTTATATTTGGAGTCTAGTTAAATAAGGATTTTTATTTTGTCGGTTCCTGGTTTGTAGGAACGTAGCTATCAATTTAGGATAGGTTTCAATCTTTGTAATTGATTAGGACTTATCATGTAATTGATAGAGAAGCTGTGTAGTATATAAACACAGTTTAGGTTTCGATTTATATCGATCAAACACTCGAGTATTTTTGTAACCTAGAAGCTCTCAAGAACATCAGAATTTCTTGAGAGAGTTTGTAACAGTTTTATATCAGAATTATTAAAGCTGTTATTATTCATATTTGTGTTTAAAGTCGAGAATCTTATACAATTGTATTCAACCCCCCTTCTACAATTGTTTATTACTGGGCAACAATTGGTATCAGAGCAAACTAATGTAAATTTGAATCAGATACGATCTAAGATGTCGACAACCAAGTATGAAAGCATGAAAATTCCCATCCTGAAGAAGTCTGAATATCTAACATGGAAGGTAAAGATGATGATGTACCTAGATGCTATGGATCCTGATTCTTTGGACAGGATTCGTGATGGACCATATATTCCTACCAGGATCATAGAACGAACAGAAACTGTACCTGAACACTATGTGGTCAAGGCCAAGAGTGAATGGACTCCAGAAGAAAAAGCTCATGTACTCAGGGAGGCAAAGATAAAGAATATCCTGCACAATAGTCTTGATGCTATCATGTCCAACAGAGTGATTGCATGCAAGTCTGCAAAAGAAATCTGGGATACTTTGGAAACTCAGTGCCAGGGATCTGCATCTGTCAAGAAAACCAGAAGGGCTCTTTTGATTCAAGAATATGAACAATTCGATGCTAGACCTGATGAGAGCCTGACTGATTTATATGATAGATTTCTGACACTCCTGAACAGTCTATATTTAGTTGGCAAGGAATATGTTTCTGAAGATTCAAATACCAAGTTTCTGAGAGCTTTACCAGAAGAATGAGATACTCAAACCTCGATCATTAGACATCAGTATGATCTCAACACTGTGTCTCTTGATGAAGTCTTTGGAATGCTAAGAACTCATGATCTTGAAGTTCAACAGAGAAAGAATAAGAGAAGCAGCAAGGAAAAGTCTATTTCTTTGAATGTAGAGGCTAAATCAAAAGGAAAAGCTATGGAGGTCTCTAGAAGGAAATCAAGAGTGGTGGAGTCAGATCCTGATGATTCATCATCAGATACTGATGACAATCCTGATGCCAATACTGATGATGATTCTTCTGACTCAGACATGGAAGAGATGGTTGCTATGATAGTCAGAGGATATCAAGGATAGCAAATTTGACAAGTCAAAGGTTAGGTGCTACAAGTGTAATGGTATGGGACACTTTTCTACTGAGTGCAAGAAGACAAAAGCACTCATCACATCAAGTAAGGACTGGATGGACTCTTCCTCAGAATCTGAAAATGAGGTGGTCAACTATGCTCTAATGGCCAATACTGATGATACTGCTATTCCTGATGATAAGGTACTAAATACTGTCTTTGATTTTGATACTGATAATGCTTCTGAGTTAAGACGTTTTCTAAAGTCATTGCATATTAGCTTTAGAAGTCAAACTGCTGAAAATACTAGAATCTTATCTGAGATGTCTGAACTTAGGAAAAGGAATGAGCATTTAGAAGCAGAATTTTCTCTTATGCAAAACGTACAGATAGAATGTGATAATGCTAAACACATGTACTTAGAGATGAAATTTAAATGTACTGCTCTTGAAAAGGAACTTGAATATGATAATGAGAAAATCAGAACCTGGACAGACTCGGGTAGAAAATTTCATGAGATTAATACCTCTAAGAATTGGAAAGAGTGTCTAGGGTATACGTCAGATGAAGATAAGAAATTGAAAGAGAAAATTGTTGTTGATGAGACAGTTAGTCCAAAAACCCATAGACATGTTATAGACAAAACCAAATCTAAGATTACTCATGTTAATTTTGTTTTTGGTAAGGATTCCAATTCAACTTTTGAAAAGGGACCTACTTCTGTTCAAAGTGTTAAATTTATTAAGTCTAAACCTGTCATGAGTAAAGTTACTAAGAATGTAGGTTTACTATCTCAGAAACAACTCAAGGATAAAATCTGTGAAATTACAGATAAGAAGAAGGAACCAAGTGTCAAAAGAAACAGGAATGGTAAAATTGGGATTAATAAAGAAAATGGTTATAAATATGTCCCAAATGCACCTAGAAAATGTTGCTTTAACTGTGGTAACTCTAATCATCTTGCTATTGATTGCAGAAAGAGTAAAAAGAAGGTTACTGAAATTCCTAGGTCTGATGTTAGGAATAGATCAGTATTTTATAAACCACAGAATTCCTGTTTTCATTGTGGTAGTAACTGGCATTCTATTTATACATGTGGAGAATATCATGATTTGTACTATAACTTCTATGATCCATTACCTAAGTTTAAAAATAGTGCAAATTGTGGTAGCCTTAAGAATGTCAAGGTGAAACATGCTTTTGTTAATACTGATACTGACAAAGCAAATCCTGATGGAGTAAATCCTGTCAGGACTGCTAAAATCAGAAAGTCTTCTGCTGCTAAAATTAATAAAATGCATGGAAAAGGAACCCAACAAGTGTGGGTTCCTAAACATTCTAACTAGTGTTTTAACATTCTGATTGCAGGGTAAAAAGAAAAAAGTGGATGTTCTGTGCACATGACTGGAAACAAGGTCCTGTTATCAGAATATGAGGAAAAAGCTGGTCCAACCGTGTCTTATGGAGATGGCAACATTGGACAAACTTTGGGACATGGCAATATAATCATTGGCAATGTCATCATTGAAAAAGTAGCTCTAGTGAAGGGACTAAAACACAGCCTGTTGAGTATTAGTCAAATCACTGACAGAGGTTATCATGTCAATTTCTATTCCACACATTGTGAAGTAGTCAGCAAAGAAACATGAAAGATTGCATTGACTGGCTACAGGCATGGTAACATTTATGAAGCCAACATTCTCTCAAATACTGATGGCTCCCCTACATGTCTCATCAGTAAAGCATCAGTAGATGAAAGTTGAAATTGGCACAAGAAGCTTTCTCATCTCAACTTCAGCAATATCAATGGGTTGGTTAAGAAAGATTTAGTGAGAGGATTACCTAAAGCTTTGTATACTCCTGATGGACTCTGTGATGCTTGTCAAAAGGCTAAACAAAGAAGGACATCATTCAAGAGTAAATCATAATCCTTTATTGAAGAACCATATCGCATGCTGCATCTTGATCTATTTGGACCAGTCAACATTATGTCCATCAGTAAGAAAAGGTACACTCTTGTAATTGTTGATGAATATTCTAGATTCACCTGGGTGTATTTTCTGCACAGAAAAGATGAAACTCCTGAAATACTGTTGGATCATGTGAGAATGATTGAGACAACCACAAAGTACAAAGTCAAGATACTGAGAAGTGATAATGGTACTGAATTCAAGAATTCAAAGATGGAAGAGTTCTGCAAATACAAAGAAATTATTCAACAATTCTCTGCTCCTGGTACACCTCAGCAAAATGGAGTAGTTGAAAGGAAAAATAGAACTCTTATTGAAGCCGGCAAAACTATGTTGAAAGAAGCTAAATTATCTACATATTTCTGGGCAGAAGCAGTCAATACAGAATGCTATACTCAAAATCTCACATTGATAAATAGACATGGTGTTACTCCTTATCAATCACTCAAGGAGAAGAAACCAAGTTTGAAGAATTTGCATGTGTTTGGCTGTAAATGTTTTGTTCTCAGAACTCATCCTGAATAGCTAGGGAAATTTGAAACAAAGGCTGATGAGGGAATTTTCATAGGCTATCCTGCATCAAGAGCCTTTAGAGTTTTTAACTTGAGAACAAGGACTGTCATGGAGTCAATACACGTATCTTTTGATGATAAGAAGATAATTGGATTGAATGAAGACTCACATGATAGATTGGTTTTTGAAAATGAAGCTACCAAGGAACCTGAAGAAAATGAATTAGATCCTGACAATTCATTAGATACTGATGGGTCACCAAATCCTGATGATCCATCAAATCCTGATGACACACCAAATCCTGATGGAGCACCAATTACTGATGGTGCTAATACTGATGATGCAAATAATGATGATTCATCTAGTAGTGCAAATGTTGAGGGGGAGCAACAACAAACTACTACAAATTCAGAGTCAACTCAATCATCAGGACAAAATTCTTCAGATACTTATTCAAGTGACAATCCTGATAATTCATCAGGAGGAAATAACAATAATTCAGGGGGAGCTTCTAATGAAACAAATTCTTCTAATCAAGATAACACCAATCCAGGGGGAGCATCTACGTCAAGGAATGACTTACCACCAGCAAGGAAATGGACTGCAAGTCATACTCCTGATTTGATAATTGGAGATCCTGATGCAGGTGTTCAGACAAGAAGTGCAACTCAAAATGAATGTCTATATAATAAATTTCTGTCAAAGGAGGAGCCAAAGAAAGTTGAAGATGCAATTAAAGATGCTGATTGGGTTACTATAATGCAAGAAGAATTGAATGAATTTGAAAGGAATGAAGTCTGGAAACTGGTGCCAAGACCAAAGAACATGTCAATTGTTGGTACAAAATGGATTTTCAAAAATAAGACTGATTCAGATGGTGTAATTATCAGAAACAAAGCAAGACTAGTTGCAAAGGGGTATTCTCAACAAGAAGGAATTGATTATGATGAAACTTTTGCTCCTATTGCAATACTAGAGGCCATCATGATCTTTCTGGCATATGCAGCTCATAAGAAATTCAAGGTTTTCCAGATGGATGTGAAAAGTGCTTTCTTAAATGGTGAACTGGAGGAAGAGGCATATGTTGAACAACCTCCTGGTTTCATTGATCCAAAATATCCAAATCATGTTTATAGATTGGATAAAGCACTTTATGGACTAAAGCAAGCTCCAAGAGCCTGGTATTAAACACTAGCTCAATTCTTACTTGAAAGTGGATTCAAAAGAGGTACTATTGATAAAACTTTGTTCTATTTGAATCATGGTAAGGATTTGCTTGTAGTTCAGATTTTATGTTGATGATATCATTTTTGGGTCAACAAACAATAAGCTGTGTGAAAAGTTTTCTAAGCTTATGCAGTCAAGATATCAAATGAGCATGATGGGAGAAATGAGTTACTTTCTTGGTCTTCAAGTTAAACAGACTGAAGATGGTATTTTTATCAATTAGTCAAAATATACAAGGAATTTATTGAAAAGGTTTAACATGCAGGATTGTGCTATTGCAAGTACTCTGAAAGGCATATGCAATAGCCTATTTGTAATTCGAGGATTCTACTCAACTTAAACAAGAATGTAATAAGTAAATATTAGATTAAAGGTCACAGGAATCTCAGAGAGTTTTATCTGTCAAGAGATTGAAGATTAAAGTCATCTACAGACTTGAAGTTATTCTACATTGAAAGAAGTTCAATTTATTGTTCAAGCCTCAGTGAAGTATTCAAGAAAGTGGATTTACTACAGTGACAGAGATTTCCAGTTGGTGACACAAGAAGTACAGGATACAGAGTTTATTCAAAGCTAAAGAAAAGAAGCCACAGCTTTAAATGTTTTAAAGATGAAGAATTATCATTGAAGTCAGTTATTCATGAACCAGACAGTGCATCGAATGACGACATCAATCAGTGGAATTAAATCATCTATATTCAGTGGTTTTCAGAAGATAGAGGAATGCAAGGATTTTAAGTTATCTTCTTCTAATTAATTAAATTATTAATCAATTTAATTAATAAATTAATTCTTTCAGAATTAATTTATTTATTAAATTAATTCTTTCAGAATTAATTTATTTATTAAATTAATTAATTTAGTTGTTTAAATTATTTATTAAATTGATTCTAGAAAAGAATTAAATTAATTTAGAATTTAAATTAACTAATTTGATTAAAGGGAATTAACTTAATACTGTATGACCTGAACTAGTTCTCTGTATGACCTGCCCTGTATAGGTCATACCGTGTTTTTTATAGGTCATACCGAGTTCTGTTGCTAGGTCATACCGTGTTTTGTATAGGTCATACCATACAATTCTGCCAGGTCATACAAGTTACTTTCCCAGGTTCTACTGAGAGTTGGTGGAAGAACATCAGGTCATACCAGACAGTTTTTGAAGGTTCTATTGGATGTAGCAGGTTCTACCGAGCAGAATTCTCAGGTCATACAAGTGTATGATTTGTTTTTATTAAATCTTTATGATTTAATTAACAGGTCATACAAGGAAAAAGCATTTTGTGTTAACCGAGGCTGTGCAGAATGAAAAACTGACTTGTATTATCAAAAACAAAGCAGCAGACATTTTTCTCTCAAGAACAAAAGAAGAAAGCATTTGATCTCATTTCTTCTCAAGCAATTAATTCTAGTTTGTATTGTTAAATCCAAACCACTAGAAGTTGATTACTTGTATTGCTTTGATCATCTAGCGGATTTTTATCCCTAGAATTTATCTCGAACTTGCTTTTAGCATTCGATCTTTTTATTACAAATATTAGAAAAGTTCATGTCAAATTTATTCTAAATTTGTATTAATTAGTTTGAGATAAATACTTTGTAATCCATATTGTATTTGCAACACCCTTCAAGTTTAATATAAGTTATATTTAACTTGAATCTTGTTCCATTTATATTCCGCATTAATTTGTTCTAAATTGTTAAATTATTCAAGAACAAATTTCGATAAAACGGTATAGTTTGTATTCAACCCCCCTTCTACAAACTTATCAGGACCTAACAATTGGCATCAGAGCCTTTTGATTGATATACAAATCAAAGATCCAATTGTTTGAGATTTTTTTAACTCTGAAATTTTTATTTTTCTAAAAATCTCAAAAGATGTCTACTACACAGAAAGTGGCTACAGTAAAAATCCCAATGTTCAGCAAGGAGCACTATCCTATATGGAAGAAGAAGATGCTCTTGTTTCTTCAAGTGGTTAATGTTGAATATCTTGAAGTGCTGAAGAATGGACCAAGAATTCCTATGTTTGTTGAGAAAGAGCTAATAGAGAATGATGTTGTTACTAGGGCTGCTAGGATATACCCTAAGGATCCCAAGGACTACACTCCTGAAGAAAAAGAAGATGTTGCCTTGGATGCCTGTCTACAGTTGATACTGATTGATTGTCTTGATCCAATCATGCATAATCATATTTTAAAATGTGTCTCTGCCAAACATATTTGGGATACGATTGAAATAATCAATGAAGGGACAGAGGAAGTCAGAGAGAATAAGATGGAAATTCTCACCTCTTCATATGAGCACTTCAGATCAAATCCAAGGGAAGGAAGAGTGGTTAGTATGTCTACTTCACCGGTAGCTGGAGTCCCACAGAAACAGGAAGCGAAGGTTGTTCTACCTTCCAGTCCTAACAAGGATGTAATTGTAGCTGAATATGGTGTTACATCTACAAGTCAGGCTGGTGGTGATTTTTATTCTATGGAGGAGCTTGAACAGTTGGAAGATGAGTCTATGGCCTGGGTAGTGAAGAAGTTTGGAAACTTCAGGTTAAGGAGAAATCCTAGTTTCAAGTTCAAGACATATGCTGACGAATACCAGACAGGTGGTTCTTCATCCTCAAATAGCACAAGGGGTGGCTATAAAACAGGGATGGTTGAGAAGAACAAGTCTGAAGAAAAGAGCTGGGATGATACAGACAGTGAAGATGAAGAAGTTGGAAATCTTGCACTCATGGCAATAGGAGACAAACTCTTTGAGTCCATGTTATCTCCACCCAACATGTCTAAGGTAAAATTCACTGATACTGAAATGATTCATCATCTTGGTGGCACCATAAGTTCTGCACGCACTGGAAATGATAGAATAATTCTTTTAAACACAAATCTTGAAAAAGAGATAAAAGAATTAAAACTAGTGCATATTAATCAAGATGAACTCACTAAAAATGTAGCAGTTCTTGAGAAAAGGGTTAAATTGTATCAACAACTGGAAACCATTCTCAAAGATCAGATTAGTGAGCTTAAAACCAAAGCTAATGCCTATTACAACTCTTGTAAAACGGCTAAAGAAATTTTCAATAAACAAGCTATTGGTAATCATGTCAGTATAGGTTATGATTATAATGAGGCTATTGGATTGCTTGGTATTAATACACCTTGTAGAGTCAGAGAAGAAGGAAAGGTTGTTCCTTATATAGTTAAGGGTATTGAAACACCCTTCTGTAAAGAATCCATAGCAGATCCTATGAATGAATACTCTATAATCATTGCTGAAGAGATTCGTGAAGAAGATATTGCTTTGGAAGCTGAACAGTCCAAAAAGTGTATATCTGATATTCCAGTCAAAGTTGCTACAACTAAAAAGACTAAATCAGATATCCATAAGTTGGATCAAAACAACTGTTCTAACATGCCTGTTGTTAATTCTTCTCATAAAGCATGTGGTGTGATTAATTGCATGTCTTGTGCTTTCAATGTTATGTATGCTTATTTTAATAGTAAGCATGTATCTAGTGATAAGACTGCTCCACGTCAACATGTTAATAATAATAAGAAGCATGTTAAAACAAAGACTACTAGTCCTCCTCAGACTAGAGTGGATTCATTTATCCCTAAGACTACTCAGAAATGTGTTAAGGCTGGTTATAAATGGAAACACTCTTATGTGAAAGAGGTTGAAGTAGTTTTAGCTAAAAATGTTGTTTTGCCTGACAAAGGCCAGTTCTTTAAGTATGCCGGACCCAATCAATTTTGGGCTCCGAAGAAGGTCTAATCAATTTGATATTGCAGGGAGTTAAACAGGTAAACCGTGTTATATGGATTCTTGACAGTGGCTGTTCAAGGCATATGACCGGAGATAGAGCCCTGCTATCAGACTTGGTTGAGAAAGCTGGCCCAGTGCTTACCTTTGGAGATAACAGCAAGGGTATAACTGAGGATATGGCCTATTTGAAATCAAGAAATGTTATCAGTCAATAAGAACATCAATGTTATATTTGATGACACCAAACTCCCTAATATCCAAAAAGAAGATTCATCTGAAAAGCTGAAGTTTGATAACTTGCCAGACTCAGAATCAGATGATGCATCCCCACCTGAAGTTATTGCTGGTACTGATAATAATAATGATGATAATAATCCTGGTGGTGGTGATGGAAACATTGGTAACAATGGAGATACCACTAACACTGGAGAAGAATCATCAAGGCAATCAAGCAACAACTCAGGGGGAGGAAATGAAGGGTCGACTAGTCATTCACAACACCATAATGTAGAACAAGGCGAATCATCAATATCAAATCTTCCAAGATAAACAGTTTGGAAAAGAGCTCATCCTTTTGAGCTGATTATTGGTGATCCAGGTGTTGTAGTCAGAACTAGAAGTGCTACTCAAAATGAATATCATTATTCAGGGTTTCTTTCTGAAATGAAACCAAAGAAGATTGAGGAAGCACTAGGTGATCCTGATTGGGTGATTGCTATGCAAGATGAACTCAATCAAATTGAACAACAACAAGTTTGGAAGCTGGTACCTAGACCGAAGAACAAGGAAGTAGTTGGTACTCGGTGGGTATTCAGAAATAAACTAGATGAAGATGGCATAATCACAAGAAACCAAGCACATTGACATCAGGTATCATTTTATCCGAGAGCATGTCATGAATGGTACTGTGGAGTTACTCTTTGTACCCACAGAGGAACAAACAAAAGATATTTTCACTAAATCTCTTGATGAATCCATGTTTACCAGATTGGTTGGTAAATTGGGTATGTTAAATAGTTTTAGTGATTAACTCTGTTTATTTTTTATGTTTGTTCTTAATTAAATTTACAAGTGTTCATTTGTTGTATATATTTTTAAATCACTTGTAAATTTATTTTATCATCTCAATTTTCTCTTATGCATGTTGATTGTAGATTATTGCCATGTCTTGTCTAATTGTTAAGCTTCTTAGTTTGAGTAAGTTAAGATTAATTATTTTCTCTAAAAATATTTTTCTCAGATTTTACAAGTTAAAATTGTAGAGAAATCTATTTTTATTGAAAATCTTTTATTTTAAAATATTCGAATTTGCATGTAAATAGTTTCCTGTAAATATTTTTTTCTTATGTATATATTATTTTAGTTTGAATATATTATTTTATATTATTTTTATTATTATTTATTATCTTTTATTTTCTATTTGACTTAGATGTTTGTGTAAATATATTATATATATTATTTCTGATCTAGCTCTTGCTTAGCTGGAAATTCAGTGCCAAATCCAATTCAGGTATTACTTTCTATCTCTCAATCCACTTCTTTTACTGTTGCTGAACCCAAGTGGTTGTTAGGGCTGACCAAGGGATTGTAGATCCACAATCTTTATCCCAGGTCTTAGAGCCAAACAATGAGTCTACAACTTAATTACTTGACCTCTCAGCCTAAACAGAAATCAAATGTTAAACAAAGAAGTATTTTGATTGAAACAGTGAGTGATCCCACAACTCTGCCTCCTATAAAGAAATTCAACATATACTGAGGCATCTGTCAGCCCATCTGTATCCTCTCAATAGGATATGGACTTTGAAATGGCCAATGAACTGTATCTAGAGACATTCTCTCAACAGGATGAATCTATTGAAATTCGCCATAGGGCCATGGCACTTTGTACTGAGTCAAGCACACTCTCATTACTCACAATGGGAGAAAACAATTTCATTAGATGAAACTCAGGACACAGTGAAAGCAGAGCACCTGCAACTGGTTACAGTGCCTACCATTGTCACGGTAGAAGTGCCTTCATAGGCATCTGAGGGAAAATTTGATTCTTTGCCAAATTAAATAGAATCATTTTCTCCCCTCCCAGAGTGAACACCTCTGGCTCCCTAAGGGATTTTCCACTCGCAGATTTATCTGGAGAAAGTGGAAGGCAACTTGGTCAGTCTATCACTGAAGCAATTCAGATTTCAAATCCAAGTGATTTGATAGACATGATTGAGGATCGGGATTTGCGAACTCCCATTGCACCACCACTGACCTCTCTTGAAGAGGCTAGGGTGAGTTTCAATGCAGGTACTGATCAAAAAGGAGCAAACAGACAGCTAATGTTGAGTGATAAGAGTCAAACACTGAGTGAAACACATGCACGTGAGATGAGTGATACACTTACATGAGAAATTCAAGTGAGTGCACACACAGACACATACACTGCAATGTAGTTAGCTCACATAGCTGATCTATAGGAACATCTATTCAAAACCCAGGCTGATAAAGAAATTTAGCAAGCATAAGTGGTTGAACAGTTTTCTTCTTCCACCTCTGTCAACAATCAGCTGGGACTGCTCAAGGAAATCTAGAAGACAAATTTACTTCCAAGATCAACTCCATCATCTATCTCAACTCCTACTGGCTTCAGATACTCTAAAAGTTAAATCTGTAGAGAATTCCTCAACTAAGGGGGAGAAGTTACTAAGGGGGAGAAGTTTCTAGAAGTTTCTAAGGGGGAGAAGTTTCTAGAGCCTTCTGGAGAAGCTAGTAAAAAGGGAGCTGAAAAAGATATAAAAGGTAAAGAGGGAGTTTCAGGGGAGTAAAGGTAAGTTAGCTCTGTCTTGTATAGAGCTTAGGTAAATCAAGACAGGTTCAATGTTATCATATGTTCAGTCTAAAGGAACATCTGTCTTGTATTTATCTTTACTGGTGAAATCTGGAAATGTCATATTTGATCCAGAACTTTCTAGTATTTACTTAGGCTTAAGAGTCTTATCTTTTTCTTGGTTTTAGTTGAGTGATCCTCTAGGTATTTGGTTGTTATTCTCTAACAAACAAATAGGGGGAGATTGAAAGGCATATGCAATAGCCTATTTGTAATTCGAGGATTCTACTCAACTTAAACAAGAATGTAATAAGTAAATATTAGATTAAAGGTCACAGGAATCTCAGAGAGTTTTATCTGTCAAGAGATTGAAGATTAAAGTCATCTACAGACTTGAAGTTATTCTACATTGAAAGAAGTTCAATTTATTGTTCAAGCCTCAGTGAAGTATTCAAGAAAGTGGATTTACTACAGTGACAGAGATTTCCAGTTGGTGACACAAGAAGTACATGATACAGAGTTTATTCAAAGCTAAAGAAAAGAAGCCACAGCTTTAAATGTTTTAAAGATGAAGAATTATCATTGAAGTCAGTTATTCATGAACCAGACAGTGCATCGAATGACGACATCAATCAGTGGAATTAAATCATCTATATTCAGTGGTTTTCAGAAGATAGAGGAATGCAAGGATTTTAAGTTATCTTCTTCTTCTAATTAATTAAATTATTAATCAATTTAATTAATAAATTAATTCTTTCAGAATTAATTTATTTATTAAATTAATTAATTTAGTTGTTTAAATTATTTATTAAATTGATTCTAGAAAAGAATTAACTTAATTTAGAATTTAAATTAACTAATTTGATTAAAGGGAATTAACTTAATACTGTATGACCTGAACTAGTTCTCTGTATGACCTGCCCTGTATAGGTCATACCGTGTTTTTTATAGGTCATACCGAGTTCTGTTGCTAGGTCATACCGTGTTTTGTATAGGTCATACCATACAATTCTGCCAGGTCATACAAGTTACTTTCCCAGGTTCTACTGAGAGTTGGTGGAAGAACATCAGGTCATACCAGACAGTTTTTGAAGGTTGTATTGGATGTAGCAGGTTCTACCGAGCAGAATTCTCAGGTCATACAAGTGTATGATTTGTTTTTATTAAATCTTTATGATTTAATTAACAGGTCATTCTAGGAAAAAGCATTTTGTATTAACCGAGGCTGTGCAGAATGAAAAACTGACTTGTATTATCAAAAACAAAGCAACAGACATTTTTCTCTCAAGAACAAAAGAAGAAAGCATTTGATCTCATTTCTTCTCAAGCAATTAATTCTAGTTTGTATTGTTAAATCCAAACCACTAGAAGTTGATTACTTGTATTGCTTTGATCATCTAGAGGATTTTTATCCCTAGAATTTATCTCGAACTTGCTTTTAGCATTCGATCTTTTTATTACAAATATTAGAAAAGTTCATGTCAAATTTATTCTAAATTTGTATTAATTAGTTTGAGATAAATACTTTGTAATCCATATTGTATTTGCAACACCCTTCAAGTTTAATATAAGTTATATTTAACTTGAATCTTGTTCCATTTATATTCCGCATTAATTTGTTCTAAATTGTTAAATTATTCAAGAACAAATTTCGATAAAACGGTATAGTTTGTATTCAACCCTCCTTCTACAAACTTATCAGGACCTAACATACTCCCATAGCTACAGCTACCAAACTTGATCCTGATCAAGGTGCTGAGGTAGATGTAACTCACTACAGAGGAATGATTGGCTCGTTGTTGTATCTCACTGCAAGTAGACCAGATATCATGTTTGCAACCTGTCTGTGTGCAAGATTTCAAGCAAAACCTAGGGAACCTCATCTGATTGCAGTTAAAAGAATTTTCATATATCTCAAAGGCACTCCTTCACTTGGCCTTTGGTATGCAAGGGAATCAGATTTTGGTTTATGTGGTTATTCAGATGCTGATTTTGCAGGGAGCAAAATAGACAGAAAAAGTATTTCAGGAAGTTGTCAGTTTTTGGGTGGTAGACTAGTTTCATGGTTCAGTAAAAAGCAAAAGTCTATCTCTACTTCAATTGCAGAAGCTGAGTACATTGCTGCAGGAAGTTGTTGTGCTCAGATAATGTGGATGAGAAATCAGTTGTTAGATTATGGCATGTCATACTCAAAAATCCCTATTTATTGTGATAACCAAAGTGCTATTGCAATGACAGGAAATCCAGTTCAACATTCTCTTACTAAACACATCAGTATTAGATATCATTTCATAAGAGAACAGGTTCTGGAAGGAACAATTGAACTTCACTTTGTTCCTACTGATCAACAACTAGCTGATATATTCACCAAGCCACTACCTGAAGCTACTTTCAATAAGTTGGTGAATGAACTTGGAATGATGAATTTTGAGAATTTCTGAGAAAAGCTACAGGGAGGAAATCCTGATGACTATCAAATCCCGATGGTCATTCTGCAAGTCTGTGATGCAGGTTTGGAACTCGGCTGTGTTTGGTAAAGGTGTATGAGAAGATACATTGATGCAATTCGAATACAATGGAAATGTGTATCATGTTACTCCTGCTGTGGTTGAAGAAGCTTTGCATTTGCCAATTCTGGGTGACAAAGTTCCTGATACTATTTCTGACTCAACCATTTTTGAGTTTGTTGCCAAGTTGGGCTATAATGGCGAAGTAAAGAGGTATGGAAGCCTTTTCAGGACTAAGCTTAAAAGAGAGTGTAATTTTTTCTTTGACACGATTAGCAAATGTTTCCTGAACAAGACATCGAACTTTGATGCCCTACCGTCAGGATCTCTAAAAATTGGGTACTCTCTAATCTACTCTCAAGTTTTTGACCATGGTTCATTTATCTTAAAAGCTTTAAGTGATAGGAAGTTAGATAAGTTAGGTTATGTCTGTTTCCTTAGATTTTTTCAGCTAATCTTTAATCACTTCTGTCCTGATGTTGTTTTTGAGAATGATGTGATTCTACCAATTTGTAGAATTACAGAGAAGAATTTGAAGTCCTTAGTCAACAGTGATAAGGCAAATGGTTTTTATAGGCAATGCCTTTATTCCTGATGAGGTCAGGTTTTTCTTACATCAGAAAATGCCTACTTGTTATGGTTTACTCTCTGATGCTATGGGGCAAGGCCAATCACAACTTGTTCCTGACCCAAGAATCCAACCCAAACAGTCAAAACAATCAACTGCCACCTCTATTGTCTCCCAAAAGACTTTAGTTGTAAAATCTAAGAAATCAGCTAGATCTGATGTGTCTGGAAGACAATCAGGATCAAAGGATTTTTCCTATACACCACTCACTCAAAAGAAGATAAAAGGGGGTGTACAAGGGGTCCTGGTGAAGAAAGGTGCTAAGATTGTTACTGACCAGGTTGTTGAGGATGTTCCAGTCAAAAGAAAGTTGAGGTTAATAGATGAAAGTGATTCTGAGGATGATATGCCCATCTCCTCTAAGTTTAAGATAATCAAGGAAGTTGCTGATACTGCTACTGAAGCTGTGGAACCTTCATCAAAGCCACAGAAGAAAAGGAAATTATCAAAAAGCAGGTATCATATTCCTTTGAAGGTGCAAATGAAGGATACTGATATTCAGACATAAAATCCTGATGAGTCATCTATTTCTGATGCTCATCCAAATCCTGATGTTGGTATTCCTGATGCACAACCAAAAATTGTCTCTATCTCAGACTCTCCATCAAAAGCCTCTCAAACTGCAAAGATTGTTGAAATTTCATGGGAGAAGGTTGCTGAGACTACTTCAAAACTTGGGTTTTCACATCCCATGGAAAAGAAAAGAAAAGCAGAGGAGTTAGTTTTTCAGAGACAAAAGAAGCTGAAAGGATCAAGCCCACAAGAACCTGAATCTCAATGTGATTCAGCAGCTACTGAACATCCCGCCCCACAAGAACCACTCAATAAAAGTTTGAGTGAAGGCATAGCTATTGGAATGGTCCCACAAGAACCATTTTCTCACAGGGAGAATGAAGACATCAACATTCCAGCCACACAAGAACCATCTTTTACTTCTGAAGATGCAGGCAAAGCTACAGCTTCTGAGAAATTTCCTGACAATGCTCAAGGGATTTCTAGTGAAAATGAAAGATTGGTCGAGGACACTGTCGCTAAGGGAAGTACACAAGAACCTTTAACTCAAAGTGTTAAAGCAGCATCTGAACCTCATGCTACACAAGAACCATTAGTATCAAATCCTGATGCAAGCTTATCAAATCCTGACGGTGTTGCTACTGACGCTAGTGGTGCTCCTGATGCTGAGCCAATCCTGATACAGCCACTGAGCTCCAGACCAATGACAGATACTATCACAGAATCACAGGATAAATTAAAAGGTATTGCTATTCCTGATCCTAATGTTCCTGATGATTCTGATGATGATGATAGTGATGACAGTGATGATGATAATGAAGAGAAGGATCAGCTTGCTACAGCAATCAAAGCTAGTCTTGGAACCAACTTTGGTTCATCAAGCACATTCATGGCTGACAAGGCTACTACTGGAAAAGATCTCAGACAAGATTTTTGTGTTCCTTCTGAAATTTCTCCTGCTGAGGCACTTAGACAATATGAATGGAACAATTCATGGTATAGATCTTCTGAATCCGTTAGCTTTCCTTCTGCTTTGGATCATGCCTATGATGCAGTGAAATTGATTGAGAATCAAGATTTGAAGAATCATTTGAAGGCAACTACTCTATTATCCAAAGGCCTCAAACATGAAATTGATTCTATCAAGGCTGCTACAGAATTAGTAAGGACTGTCATTTCTCAAAACTTCACAAAGGTGCCTACTGCTCTTCAACTAAGAATAGTGGAATCCCAAGTCAAGTCAGTCATTACTGAACAAACCTCCATTAATAGCAGAATTGATTCTCTTGATTCCAAGGTAACAGATATACAAACCTCTCTTGCCTTAATTTTGAATATATTGTCAAATACTGATGTCAAAAAGGGGGAGAATGTAAGTTCTACAAAATGTACACCTGATCCAGTATTAAGGAAAAATGATGATGATACTGCAAATGATGGTGGTGACAAAGTACTACAAGGAAAAACCTCTGATGCTGCTGTTATGAAGACTATTCAAACTTCTCAAAGTCAAACAATGCAGTCAACTCATGTTTCTGATTCTGGAGTAAAGACAGTGAGGACATTGGTGCAATTTCAAATCCTGATGGAAGAGCAAATCCTGACAGGTGATCACCTATCGCGAAACAGAAGCGTAACGAATTATGGATTAAACCCTAACCGAAGGGGAAGTATCATATAAGATCATCGAGTGCATCATATAAGAGGATTGATGATACGATAAATGACATAAGCATGACACATGAGGATGACATAGGTGTGACAAAGTGATGAAAAGGTGATGAATCATCACCTTGTCACCACTTTCACCAAAACACCACAACAAGATGACATGTGTCCATGGGATGACAAAACTCAACCTAAACCACACAAAAGAGATGCATCCAATTAAGAATTATTTGACAAAAGAAAAAAAAAGAAAAGAAAAGAAAATCAAAAAGAGAAGCATGAAGAACACAAAATATTCGGCCCTTTTCTTTTCTCCATTTCCGTAAGAAATTTTCTACAAGCTACACACCTCCTAAAATCATGGTTATGGATTCTAAAGCTTCCATATTTCTAAACTAAGGTAATCTCTAAATCCTAACTTCATCCATGGATTGCATCATGTTCAAATCTTGATTAAAAGATGAGCATGAATAGTGAAATGAATAGTAACTTATAATTTTCTTGATTTGTTCTTGAAGTTTAAGGCTTGTTAAGGTTGTTTAAGGATCAAGAAAGGATATATAAGCTATTGATAGTCCTTACCAAGCATCAAGGAAGGTATAAACATCTCAAACCTTTAGTTATAATTCGATTTTTATGATTAGTTTGATGATAGTTTGAGATAGTATGGATTAAAGGTTGAATCCTTTGTTATAATGATTGTTTAGTGATTATCTTGATGGTTGAACTAGTAAATGTTTGAATGGACTTGTTGGTTAAAGATCATGGGTTAGTTTAGATGATGAATGAGAAGTGTTGATGGTTTGGTTGTGTTAATGGATTGATTGGAGTGTTTTAAACACGGGATTCACGATTAAGCGTTGTTACCATGTCGGATTTTCCTTAGAAAGATTTGACAGAGACCACGGTTACCTTCTAGACATAACAATGAGGTTTTCTGACCATGATCATGTAGGCTCTGTTTTTTAGTTTTTTTAGCGAAAGAATCGTATCGTTTCGATTTACGGTTTAGGAGAAACATCTGTTTTAGTGAAAGCGGTTTCGGATAACTAAGTAGTTCACTGCATGAACTTTGAGATTGTGATCAAACCCTTTAAGAATGAAATTGGGTCGAGATATTAAAATGAATACTAGCATGGACAGTTAGGAAGGGAACTGAGGAGGTTTCGTGTTAAAATAATGATGTTTCGATTTTATAAAAATATCGGAACCAAAGCTGCGCGAGGATGAATGGTTTCTGCACTCTACTGCCTTAAACTGCTGCTCTCGGGATTTTCATCCCCTGAACCAGAAAACTTTTTTCAATCATTTTGTTCCATTCTTTCTCTAGATCGTGCACGCGAAAAGGGTGTGTCATTTCAGTTAACGGTTAAGGAGATATGAGCATTTTATTGAAAGTAGTGTGAATAGTAACTTTCCGTAGCTCATCCAAGTTTGAAAATACATTTCACCAAGTTAAACCCCTGTTTTGAGATCAAAACTTTTATGATAAATATTACAAATACTCAAAATGATTTTAGAAGTGGTTTCTTATTTAAATGTAAATTTTCTGATTTATTAAAAGTGTTAGAGTGCGAGTCGCGTAATAGTAACTCCATGAAAAGTCAACTCTAGGGGTACTACTTTGACCACCCGTTGTGACTGAGATAAAAGATTATTTCAAGTCGATTAAAACACGAACGTTGTTGAGGAATAACATGAATAAATGATGTGTTTGGCTTATGGTTGACTTAAAGTGAGTGTCTTAAGGATAAGCGAAGTATTATGAGTGAGTTGTTATGAGCGAATGATTACGCTAGGGGACTGATCGAGTATTTCTTTGTTTATAGATTTCCCGGCAAATTCTCGAACCCCTAACAACCAAGGACCCAAGGCAAGTTTTCTCATTCCATGCTATGTTTTCCGTTACTTATACTAATGATGCATAGGATATGATATCATGCATGCTTTCAAACCTTACATCGTATATAGATGTAATGGTATTAAAAATGTTGAGATATAATACATGCATAGGATAGATGCATGCTTTCAAACCTTACATCGTATATAGATGTAATGGTATTACAAATGTTGAGATTTAATATAAGCATATGATAGATGCAAGTTTTCAAACCCTACATCCTATAAGTGATGCTGTGGTGATTTACTGTTGTGTATATGATATATTCTGCTTTAATGATGTGAAAAGATTTATAAATTGATTGCGCTTTTGATAAAAAGCTTTATGAGATATAATGTTTATATGCTATGTAAATATTAGATATAAACCGAGGTTTTTAAAGGCTCTAAGTATAGAGCAGTCATGCGATGATTTTAAAATATTAGACCGGGAGTTAAATTACTATTTTGGTCTTGATTATACTGTCAGAAACTGGAGGGTCCAGGGACAGTTATGTTTAAAAATGTGATTAAATATTCCAATATAAATATTATTGGATATTTAATGTTAACTATTAAATAATATTATAAAAGAATATTATTTGGATATTTATTTGATTAAGTGAATATTATTTTGAATATTCACTTAAGTAGAAGTTTATTGAATAATAATTCAATATTTATTATTGGAATATTTATTAAATATTCCAAAAATGATTTAAAAATCATAGAACCTTATTTATATTATTATTTAAGGTTCCAATAATTATTAAAATATTTTCTGATCTTAAAAAGATTTAGTCGATTGTAATAGGGGTTCCCAACTACTTTAATTATTTATCTCGAATGATGATTTTGATTTGAACTTATCAAAAATTGGGAATCCATCTCACGAAGTGAACATATGATTTCACTTGCCTCTTTCATTAAAAGTGATATATTTTGGGTTTCTGAATTATCAGAACTAAAGATATTTTACTAAACTCCCGGGTCGTGATTGCGAAATGATTTACTCGAGGATCGAGGTCAGTTGACAATAGTCAACCCACATAGTATTATTACTTCCTCAACATTTCCGGAAGTAAGTATGGTAATAAGTTCATACCTATCAACGAGCTAGTCTACGCTCGGGGAACAACGATTAAATTCGGTTCCAGATATAAGAATAGGATTCATCAGGGGACTGGAAATAATCAGTGCTCGACAATGAAATAGGTGCCAGGTAGTACGAAATCGTGCTCGGCAATGAAATAGGTGCCAGGTAGTACGAAGTCATACTCGGCAATGAAATAGGTTCCAGGTAGTATGACCATATGCTCGGCAATGAAATAGGTGCCAGGTAGCATAATGGGCCCGAATGCGGCCAGGGTGATAACCGAATAGGAAGTCGTCCTTCTACTAGTAGAAAAGTTACGTTATGATACAACGGCTGATCACCGTGTATCGTGTGTTCCAGTATATCCCCTTCTTCCACTTGGAATTGTGCTGCACATTGTAACGAAAGCCTAGGTGCTGAGTTACCGATATTGTGACAGAAATTGAACAATGATGTTCCGTGTATAGTATTTGAACTGCATGACATGTTCTGATGAAAAGAGTATTCAATATATCATTCTATATACGAATGAGGTTTTAAAAGCTTTCAGCTATAATATCAGCTCACATATATGATTATGTTTCTATATATTATTGTCGAGCTATAGTGCTCATTCTTGCTTCTTTTATATATCACAACACAACAACTTCAAAAAGGTGTTTGTTGCCCAGTAATAATCTATTGTAGAAGGGGGGTTGAATACAATAGTATAAGATAATCGACTTCTTAATGTATATATCACAAATATGAAAGAAAGATAACAGCTTTATTAAATCTGATATAAAACTGTTACAAACTCTCTCAAGAAATTCTGATGTTCTTGAGAGCTGCTAGCTTACAAAAACTCTCTCAAGAAATTCTATGTTCTTGAGAGCTTCTATCTTGATTCACACCGAACCAAAACCAAAACTGTGTTTATATACTACACAGCTTCTCTATCAATGATAAGTCCTAATCAATTACAAAGATTGAAACCTATCCATAATTGATAGCTACATACTACAAACCAGGAACCGACAGAATAAACTTCCATGTTTAACTAGACTCCAAATATAACTCGAAGTAGGAATCCTGATCAGCTTCCAGTCCTGATGATCAATCCTGATCCCAGTCCTGATATGTATCTTGATCCTGACAACCATGTAATCCTGATGACATCAGCAATCCTGATCAGTTGAGTCTAGCTCTTGACGATCATTGAATTCTGATCTAACAGTGTTCATTACTGATATTTTACAGTATTTTGAATAGTATGAGATATCTAAATAGATATGCATGTATATATGTTGAGAAGATATTTAAGATATACAGTATGTTGAACTGTATAGTATTTTGAATCAATGGATAGGCTTTAAGCCTTGATTCCAATATTTGATATCTATTTTAAAAAGATATGTTTGAGACTTGGTTTATCATATTGATACCAATGATTTCTAAATGATTTACGAAGAGTATTTGAGTATGATTATAAGTCATACAGTATTTTGAACGGTATACTATTTTGGGGTCAGACCCTAGTAGTGTTAAAACTTTGATCCTATATGGATTATCTACCTTAAAGGTTTAAAGATTTAAACTGGGATAGATATCTTGCTGAGCGCTATTAGCTCATTCTCTCTTTATTAAAACTTTCAGCATGAAGAAAACATTTCCGATTCACCTCGTGTTACGAGAGAAAGGGAATGAAGAGACCACCCTTGAGTTATTTCAGCAGGATGGATACTGCCGGTGTGAGCAGAATAGTTGCAGACGTAATTAGTAAGAATTGTTTTCGAGTAGGTTTGTATTATTAAACCTTGTATAGAATGGTGAGGTCTATTATTGTAACTTCAGGTAGAGGTTGTAAATAATAGATGAGATCCTGGATAGTACATTTGAGTTGTAATAACAAATGTTACTTTTGTTGCTCATTTCCAAGGCTATAACTTGTGTGTGTGTGCGTAAGTGATTGGGGTCTTTGGAGTTGTATTATTAGAATGTTGTAAGTAATGCATGTATGGTATAATTGATGGAGCGTGACAACCCAGATTCCCGACCCCGGATCTGGGGGTGTTACAGAACAAGTAACCCATGGGCCGAGTTTCCTTCTTTAACAACGGAAAGACCGGGATCACCGCCTTTGATACGTCATTATGAGTTGTCATGGTCTTGCTATTATTTCGGGATAAGATAAGATAATTATTGATCCGAGATTATCGGGATCAACACTTATCTAGTAAGAGATAGCGAAAGACCAGCTCTATGCATATCGAAAAGGGGAATATCCTCCAATCTTTCCAACTAAAGCAAAGTTCACTAGCCTAATTGGTCTTTAATTAATGTAATTTAAATATTTTATTTACCTTAAGTGAGACTTCTCATCCTCCTGGACAAAGTTAATTTCAACCCCTTTTTTCGGGCGAAGTCACCTCCAAGTCTGAGGGGGCGAGATTGCCCAGTAGATCTTAGGGCGAGGTTGTCTAGCAATCCCCAGATGAAACCACCACCTGATTAGTGGGCGAGAATGTTTATCGAGCAGGCATACTTGGACCGAGGCCAGATTATACTTAATCATCGCCCCAATAAAGGCGAGATTTGCAAGTAAACGGTTTAGGCCCATCAAAGATTCTTTACTATCTCAAAGGCTTACTAATCCAGGCCTCCTTTTCTCGACCTCATGGAGGGCGAGGCCACCTAAAAAGGCGAGGTTGTCATTTTGGCAATAACAACTACCCCCCAATTTCTTATAACGAGAATTCGTAAAAGAAAATTTATCGGATGAGTCCTTTATAGGTGTCGCCCCTTTCTGAAACATTTTCTCCCTTGAAGTGCGAGGTTTGCTTGTAATTCTTTCCTCTGTTATTATATACCTCGTCATATGAACAAGCTATTCTTCCCGATAAATTAAAATTTTCTCTCCAACGGTCACAAAAATCTAAAATCCAGTCAGGGATAGCCACGTGGCAATTTTTTCGTCTGCCTATAAAAACCCCAAAATTTTCCTCATTTTTTCAAGCTCACTGAAAATCTACCAAAGTGCTGCAAAAATTTTCTCTGTATGAAGAAGGCGAGGCTCTGTTTCCGGAAGGCGAGATTCACAAATCACAAGGCGACTCCTACTTTTTGCAAAGGCGATCTTTCCAACTTCACTAAGGTATATCTTCTCGTCTTCATTTAACTTTATCATTGTATTATTCATATCATAATTAGGCGAGATTCCTTTAGGTCAGCTCTAGGATAGGACATAAGTAGTTTTAGGACGTCGCCTTCATTTGATAGGGCGAGGAAATTAAAACCCTCTTCTTTACCCGTTCCAAACAAAATAACCTTCCTTTTAAATCTTCCTTCTGTCCTCTTTTTTCCTTTCTAACTATGTCCTCGCCCTTTATTTCAGATGTTGAACGAAAACTCGCTCGCCAGGAATCATTCGTCGTCGCCATCGAAAGCATCATCTCCCAATCGAGAGGAAGCTAATCTTCAACAATACCTAAATCCCCAATGGTTACGAGCCCATCAAAGAAATAACAACTCTACGAAGATTCAACTCCGAGCTTCCGAGATTATAGAGCTATCCGAGGATCTAAACACGGGTGAGGGCATTGAAGACCTTTCAAGTACGTTTCACGCAGAGGAAATGAGGGAGGACAACGATGACGACCTCTATGATCTGTTCGCAGATCTTGACCACCCACAAGTAGGCCCTTCAAGATTAGGAAAGGGGCGAGGAAAAGATTTGGCCAAATACGAGGCACTCATCCGCGACCAACCTGACCCAGAGAGCGAGGAAGATCATAGCGAATGTGAAGAATACGAGTCATCTGAAGGCGAGATCGGAGACGAGGACGAGGTCCTTTCTGTTTCACCAATTCGATACGCCATGGAACTTCCCTCTCCACAACATAATCCTTATAAAGCTCCTATCTTTGAACATGAACTAGATTTAGATTTCGGGGAAGAGTTCTCGGAAAAAGAAAAAGCCGATGCTCGTTATGAAAGAAGAATTATTTCCTGTGCGGGCCTTAGATCAAGAATTTCATCTGAGGAAATCATGTATTTAATTGAATACTACAACTTAGAAGGAAAATGGCTAAGGCCTCGTTCGTTTATGAGAATGCACCTACTCCGAGAATGGTCCTGAAAAACAAATTAGTCGAACTAGGTCTAGGATGGCCTATGCATCCCTTCCTTCAAGATTTAATAGACTACTACAACATCGCCCCAATTCAACTGTCGCCAAACAACTATAGAGCAGCCATTGGATTATACATGATGTATAGAAACAATGGATACGAGGCTCCGTCAATGGGCGAGGTTAGTCACTTCTTATCTCTGAGGAACAGCGGTAAAGACCTCGGCTTCTACTATCTCGCTTTCTGGGCGAAACACAATAAAAAGGGTTTCGCCACTGGAAATCCAAGCAACATGAAGGTCTGGAAAGATGGGTTCTTATATTTATACGATGTCCCAAGGGCGAGAACTCAATTCAATTTAGAAGCTTGTAAGTATCTTTCGATCCTCGCCCTTCTATGAGTGCTTCGCTTTCTTTCTTTTTATTACTCATTCATTTACTATTTTATTGTCAATCTTTCCATATTCTAGTTAAGCCTTCCCAAGTAGAGCTCAAGGGCGAGGCCTTCCTAAGAGCTCAGGCAATAGGAAACCTTTCTCGAGACGAGAAAGACTTGAACCTGTGAGTTACGCCTAAAAATCTTCTCGCCCATGGTTTCTATAATGCGGGGTTTGGACAACTCGCACCAATCAAATTCATAAGGAATTCATTAAAAAGAATTCGCAAAAAACAAACTAAAAATCTAACTGGCAAAGGTAATTTAGATAGCGTCGCCCTTTTGTCAGAATTTATCTACTTCCCCATTTACTTGAATTCGCAGTGACTTATCCATTCTATATTGCATATTGCCTTAACATATTTTTTGTCTTTTTTTCAGGACTAATGGCCGCCCTTCCCTTTGGCAAGAACCCTTTCTCGAAGTCAACTGCTACGCCAGCCACGACCACTACCAGCCAGTCTCGTCCTTCTGCCTCAAACTTAGCGAGTTTTCCACCTCCTCCCCCTGTCCACAATGCTGAGAAACACAAAAAGCGAGGAGGGGGAGAAACTGTCCAGAATCCCCAGAAAAAACTCAAAGCTACCGCTACAGAGGACGCGCCTGTTGATCCAGTGGCCTCTCTCTTTGGTTCAATTGTATCAGATAACTACTCTGATCAAGATGCACATCTATGGCTCACCCGCAATGAGGAGGACGAGGAACTATGCTTCAAAGTTGGTCTGGGCGACGCATTCGTTCATGGGCTATCTGTTCTCGCCCAGAAGAATGCTCGTATAAAAGAGCAAGATAAAGTTTTAAAAAAGCTGAAAGACGAGGCTTCCTCTTTTAATGCCAAGCTATCTGAAGTACATAGAAAGTGTAGCGACGAAGCCAAAGCTAGGAAAGGCGAGGTTAAGAAGCTACAAGCTTCTCTAAATCAGGTATCTTCAGTGGCAAGAGCCATGGGCGAGGCCTTGGAGAAAGAGAATGCGGCCTTGAAAGAGGAGCTAAGGGATGTCAAGGACAGCAAGGACAAAGAACTGAGCGACGCCTACAGCCTGGGATTCCTCGGCTATCTTGAAAACTTTTTAGCCGCTGATCCCGAGTATGACTGGTCTACACATTTCGCCCCTTCTACTTCTGCTTACATGATCAAATTCAAGGCTGATAATATCACTTCTATCAAGGCGGCCAAGGAAGACCTTCGAAAGAAGATAAGAGCTGAGTTGGCTGCAATCGAGGAGAAGAAGAAGAAGACAGACGAGGTCAAGGAAGAGAACATGACCATGGCGTCACCTTCTGAAACTGTTGGTTCCTGACTATATGATTTATTTATTATTGCACGAACAATTGGAGTACAAATGCTCTCTTAACATTTCTTAACAATTGGGGAAGCGCGCCCCCCATTTATAGGCGTCGCACTTGTATTTGAATTTTTATTTTATCAAACATATTCTACTTTCTTGCTTATAGCCTCGTCTAGATATAAAAAAAATAATAACTAACCTACAAAGCCACCTTTTTATAAACAAACTCATTTTTATATAAACGATCTCGTCTCCTTATATACTTGGCCAAATATTCAGGGAAAATTAATGTAAGCTCGCCTTCTTATCTACTCTATGCAAAAGCAGAGTTTTAGGGGGGGAAAGAAGGTAACCTCGCCCTCCTAGGCACTCTATGTAAAAGCAGAGTTTTAGGGGGGAAGAGGGTAACCTCGCCCACCTATTTACTCTATACCGAAGCAGAGTTTTAGGGGGAAGAAGGTAACCTCACCCTCCTAGGTACTCTATGCAAAAGCAGATTTTTAAGGGGGGGGGGGGAGGGTAACCTCGCCCACCTATTTACTTTATTCCGAAGCAGAGTTTTAGGGGAAGAAGGTAACCTCCTTGGTGAGCTTTCCGGAAGTACGGATAAGCACCCCGGAAGTACGGGTTTACCAAGGTTTTTTGTAAAACATATCAAGTAAGTTTGGTCAAGAATTACAAGTCAGGCAAACAAAATTCTGTAAAAGAAGAATGCATGTTTTATTCATAAATATAAGATAAGTTCTGTCAAAGGAGAAGTACATGCACTACCCCCCTAGACTTTATTGCCAATTAATTAAAATAAAGTTTACATATAAAAGTTAGAATATCGTACGCTACTGATAATACTTCTTGAGATGCTCCATATTCCAAGCACGAGAAATGTCCTTTCCATTCATATCAGCAAGGTAATAGGTTCCACTCCATAACACAGCCCAGACTCGGTAAGGTCCTTCCCAGTTTGCTCCAAAGTCCCCATGATTGTGAACTTTGGTGTTAGGCACAACCTAGTCTGAGAGGTAGTCCTGAGTTCTTCCACCATATCTAAATAGAGACGCTGATTTACCTCGTTGACTTCTGGTTGAAAATGATCCCTTCTAAACGATCCTGCTCTAAGCTCGACTGGTACCATAGCCTCGCACCCATACGTCAAGACGAAAGGAGTTTCTCCCGTTGTGGTTCTGGGGGTGGTATTATAACTCCAAAGTACATTGGGCAACTATTCAGGCCAGCTACCCTTGCTATCTTCCAACTTCGCCTTCAAAGTGTGTTTGATGATTTTATTAACTGCTTCTGTTTGGCCATTAGTCTGAGGATGACTAACAACAGAGAAACTCTTCACAATACCAAGGTTATCACATAGCTCACACATCTCTTTACTATCAAACTGCTTTCCATTGTCAGATATGAGCTTATAAGGAATTCCAAACCGGCAAACAATAGAACGATACACGAAATCTACTAACTTCTTAGCAGTAATTGTTGCCAAAGGTTCGGCCTCTGCCCACTTGGTAAAGTAATCTACGACAACTACATCATACTTAACACCCCATTTCCCTTAGGTAACTCTCCAATCAAGTCAATTCCCCACATAGAGAAAGGCCAAGGACTAGTGATATAAGTAAGTGGAGCAGCAGGGTTATGAATGTAATTAGCATACTTCTGGCACTTGTCACAAACCTGAACAAACTGAGAAGCATCCTCCTTTAATGTAGGCCAGAAGTACCCTTGTCGCAATACCTTCTGAGCTAAAGATCCACCCCCCGAGTGGTTGTCACAAATGCCTTCATGAACCTCACGGAGAACGTAGGTAAATTCATCACCATCCAGACACTTAAGAAGAGGTTGATTGAAACCTCTCCTGTAAAGAATTCCTTCATAATTAACATACCGGGCTGCTTTTTAACGTAACCTTCGAGCCTCCCCCTTGTCTTCAGGAATAGTACCCTTAGTCAGATACTCCCAAATCGGGGTTTTCCAGGTGAGGGGAACAGGTTCCTCCACTTGCATCAAATTAGCTTCTGGCATACTAGGCTGCCTTCTTATTTCCAAGGGAATGAGCCCCAAGAGTGCAGCACCCCTTTGAGATCCTAACTTCGCCAAAGCGTCCGCCTCTGCATTAGCGTCTCTAGGAAGTTGTTCCAACCTAGCCTCCTTAAACAAGTTCATCAACCGCTGAGTGCATCTCATATATAACTCCGTCAGACTCTGAACTTCCTTCACTGTTCTGGGCGACTCCATGTCAAGAAGAGCTTGTATTTTTGCTGGGTTTGCCTCTATTCCTCGGTAATTCACCATAAATCCCAAAAATTTTCCAGACTCAACCCCAAATACACATTTCTGAGGGTTGAGCTTCATTCTGTACTTCCTTAATATCTGAAACGTCTCATCCAGGTGAACTATGTGATCCTCTGCCCGTTTAGATTTTACAAGCATATCATCTACATAAACCTCCACTGTCTTTCCAATCTGCTCTTTAAACACCATGTTGACCAACCTTTGATAAGTAGCTCCTGCATTAATCAAGCCGAAGGGCATTCTTATGTAACAGTATAACCCCCTATCTGTGATAAACGAGGTGTCCTCCTGATCTGGTTCATACATGGGAATCTGATTGTACCCCGAATAAGCATTCATAAAACTGAGAAGGGCGTGCCCAGCCGTGGCATCTACCATTTGATCTATTCCAGGCAAAGGGAAGCTATCCTTTGGGCATGCTTTGTTTAAATCTGTGCAGTCTATGCAAACTCTCCACTTTCCATTAGGCTTCTTTACCAAAACGGGGTTTTCCAGCCAATTAGGATAGAAAGACTCCTTAACTAGGCCAACTTGCATAAGTCGATCAACTTCTTCTTTCAAAGCTATTGCTCTTTCCCCACTAATCGGACGTCTCTTTTGCCTAATGCCTTTCTTCCGCAGGGGGTCAATGTTGAGATGATGACACATAACTTCTGGATCGATTCCTACCATGTCAGCGTGACTCCAGGCGAAAACATCCAAATTTTTCTTCAGGAACTCAATCAACCTCGCCCTCAAGCCAGGCTCGAGCCTAGCCCCTATCTGAATTACCTTGGGAGAGTCTGTTTCCTCCATTCAAATTGAGAGGGTATCTTCTGCTGGTGCTATCTTTTTGTCATTCTCTGGTAGACGCGGGTCTAGATCAAACTCGACATCTGTTATGCCACTAGATTCTCCTATTTCTTGCACAGACACTACCTCGCCCTTCCTAGGTAGCTGAGAGGACAATGCTTCCGACAACTCTGAAGGGAATTCTACCAAAGGTACCAAGCCATTTTCGATGATCATTTTACCCTTCTTTACCCGTAGACTATGCTGATCTACTTCATCGTCACTAGCGTCTTCCACAATTCCTTCATAAAAAGGATTTGGTGGAAGAGCTTTAATCATCAACACCACATGCTTCTGGTTCAAAGGAGCCTTGTCTTCTTGAAAAACCTCTTTTGCCTTTAATATGTCAGCAGTTCCACCTACAGATGGTGGGGCTTCCAAAAAGAAAATTGGAATTCCATCTCTTGCCAAAGCTTCATAATCCTGAAGCCTTTCTTCCTTTAGGAACTCGATTGTATAAACCATATTAGTGCTAGCATACGGGGGTTTGAAGGATGCTTGAGTTTCCTGCGTACTTTCTTGATCAAAATCAGGCATATCAGAGTCCTCCTCTACACCTTTACTTCCTTTGCGAGATGACCTGATCATTCTGCTGTAACAGTCACGAGAATCATATTGACATCCCTTAATGCAACCTACACCATTTGGGGTCGGGAACTTCATGGACATATGATAAATCGAGGTAACAATCCGCACTTCCTTTAGAACTGGTCGTCCTAATAAGGCATTATAGTGCGTTGGTTGATCGACGACCAAAAAATCGAAGACTTGTGTGGCTGAAAGAGAACCTTCCCCTAGGGTAAGTGGTAGCCTGATCATGAATCCGAAAGAATCCGAAGTATACTGGTCCAAATACAGCCAACTTGGGTAGTTCACAAGCCCAACATATGCCCCTAAGAGATTACAATTTGTGAGTGTAGTTAATAGTAGTACTTTGCATTATAAACTAAATTAAAGTCCCAAATCTTCTCGATAGGACCAAGGTGTTACAAACACCCCCTCCCACTTAAACTCCTGACGTCTTTGTCAGACCTGAATGGATAGCTCATTGGCACAGATCATTCCTTTATAGTCATTATGGGATAATACCGGCTAGTTTCGTGTCCCAAACTCCGAACCTCTGTTCATTTTGCGATAATACCACCAGCTTTCGTGTCCCCAGCACGAGAAATTTGACAAATTAAATTTTTGAGGGTCAGCTCTGATAAAATCTTAAAATTTTTTCAAAAATCGGGTCAAGTCTCAATTACGAATCCGAAATAAACCAAAACCTACTATCCCAAATACAACAACTTGAATAATCGACAAGAACACAAAAAGATCATAACTTTTGTTAGTGTATTTTGTAATGTTGCTTTAACTTATAAATTGATCTAAGGTCCCAAATTTGGACCGGGATATTACATTGAAAGTATGTACGTTAACCTTGAACAATATACAATCTTGGGTATTTTTATAATTTTAATTTTATATTGCAATTATAGATCTAAATATGATTTATACGTTCAAGTTGCTTTTCTTACAAAATTTATATGCAGTCAACTAACTCTAAGCCTCTACGTACAAATAAATATCAAATCTATAAACTTTATTAATGATAAAGTGAAATCCCATTTTAACATTGTATTAAATTTAGTTCGCACTTTTTTTGGTTCACACTTTTTTTTTGATTTCACCCTTAATTTGTTTTTTTTAAATATATTTATCTAATTTAAAATAGATTATATTATACCCTAAATTTCTATTTCATGTAGTACAATTAGTATATCCTAAACTCCTAATTCAAGTAGTAGATTTTTATGTTATTTTAAAATTATTTTTGTTTTGTCCCCTTATAATTATCATTTACAGTTACGCCGTCAAAGATCTGCCAGAAGAGAAAGATATCGTCAAACAAGAAATTCTGAAACTATTGACCAGCAGAATAAATATAATGAGAAAGGTCGCAAAAAATATATGGAGTATTGGTTACGAAGTTTTTTTGTTTAATTTTATTTAGTTTTTCAATTCAATTAATGATCTCTTACGTTTCTATATAATAGAAAGTTGTTTTCGTAAATAAAGAAATTAAATTGAATGACAATCTTTTGGATCTATATACAAGTTGGTGTTTAAGTTTTAAAATTAATTTGATTTTAATTACGTTTTTTATAGAATTAAAAAAGCAATTTCTAGAATAAAGAAACTCAACTGGACGAGAATCTTCTAGATCTTATACGAGTATAAACAAAATTTTAATTATATGCATACATACATACTTTATAATACATTTGACTGATTTTTTAGTACCCTTATAATTATCCTTTATAACTACGCTTTTAAAATTGGAAGTTAAAAGATCTGCCGGAAGAGAAAGATATCATCAAATAAGAAATTCTGAACTAATGAACAGTGGAATAAACGTTATGAAAAACGTCAGAAAAGATATATGGCACATGTGTTGGTGACGTAGTTTCTTTTGCTTAATTATATATATATATATATACTAGTTTAAAACCCGTGCGATGCACGGATTGTTAATTGTTATTTTTTTTATATTTTATTAATTGTAATTGTGCAAAAAATAAGTAGGCATGTTAAAATAGCTAAACACTTTTAATTAATTAAAAACATTAAAACAGATTTTAAAATAAATAATTACGGGTTTGCCTGTTATATTTTTGGAAAATGAGGGGTTTTATTAAGAAAAAATAAAAAATGTAATATATATAGTTTAAAAAGTTAATGCCCGTGATATTTTTGGAAAATGAGGTTTTAAAATTTAATAATTAAAAATATTTAAATACGTTTTAAAATAAATAAGTAAAAGGTTTACTGTGATATTTTTGAAAAAAGAATGTATTTTAGTGAGAAAAATAGAAACAGTAAATTGTAAAAGGTAATTTCCCGTGATATATTTAGAAAAGGATGGACGTTGTTAGAAAAAATATAAAATGTGTTTTAGCTGAAAAGATAATTGGTTATAAATAGGTATTTGATTATTTATATTTTAATATTTTTGATAATTGCATTTATTAAGAAAAATAAGTAGACATGTTAAAATAGGTAAACTTTTTAAAAAATAATTATAATATTAAAATAGGTTTAAAAATAAATAAATAAAGGTTTGTCCGTGATATTTTTGGAAAAGAAGGGGTTTTAGTAAAGAAAAATAAAAAAACAAACATGTTTTAGTTAAAAAAGGTAATTGCCCGTGATATATTTGAAAAAGTAGGAGAATTTGTTAAAAAAAATAGAAAAAATAATGTATTTTAGGTGGAAAGGGTAATTGGTTATAAATAGGTAATATTATTATTTAATAATATATTTCTATAAATAAATAATTTTAATTAAGTAAAAACACGAATTACAGTTAATTAAGGGCAATTAAGTAAAATCACAACGTACCGTACCGACCAACCAAACTTTTAATGTTTCGTCTATTATATAATAGTATTGATATATATATATATATAATTATTCAAAAAATTCAACTATTAATCTATTACGTTTTCTATATAAAATAAAAAATTGTTGCTGAAAATAAAGAAATTCAGTTGGATGAGAATCTTTTGGATCTAAACACATGTTGGTGTTTTAAATTTTAAAATAATTTTGCTTTTGATATTGAAATAAAATAATTTACCATTAACATTCCGGTTGATACTATTCCACACTTCATTAAGATTTCGTTATGTTGTAAAGGGATAACATGTTAATTTTTTATATTTGACCGAATAATAATAACATTTTCATGAGTAAAATATTTGTAAAATTCAGTAATTAATTTTATGAAAAAATAATCTAATTGAAAAAAATATTAAATCAAAATTTAAAATAATATAATTAATAATATTAATGAAAAATAATTTAAATAAAATAAATTTCTAAAAAAATCATTCGGCGTTATCTTCTAGTATAATAATAATAGAGTACAATGAAAATTATGTGACTAAACTAGCACCCATGTGTAAATTATGTGACTAAATTATATCTTTATATATAATTTGTGTAAAGGGGTTTAGGTGGTATGGTATGGCGTGGTCGTCAGGTCCTACATTTAAGGTTTAGCCTGTACATTTTAGTAAACAACATAATTAAAAACAAAATAATTAAATATGTATATCAAAAATTAAAATCAATGAAACATCTTTTATATGTATAATTTATGACTTGCGTGGTCTCCTACAGGTTTAGCTGGTACATTTTAGTAAACAACATAACTAAAAACAAAATAATTAAATATGTATATCAAAAAGTTAAAATCAATAAAACATCTTTTATATGTATAATTTATGACTTTTGACTTTAAGCAATTTAAATTATAAGCAATAATTTTAAATTTACCCAAACAAGCTCATACTCCCACATAAAAAAGGGAAAATAATTTAAAATAAGATTTAAATATAAAATAAAGGTTAGATATACTTAACATTATAATCACCGTGCTCCAACAAATATTTAACATTTTGAAACAAAAAATCACTAAAACAAAGAATACAATTATAATTAATTATAATGAATGATCTTTAAAAACTAAAAAGTTATATAAATATTATCTATAATCAGAAAAGATAAATCTTGAAATTAATAATCAACAAATTATGGTCAATATTTAGCTAAAAACAATTAAAGATAAATTTTTAAATGATACATATATTAGCATATGTATTACTTTAATGTAAATTAGTTTCATTTACAAATATGTCTCTTATTTTGAATTAAAAATAAAACAAAATCTCAATTTGTATGAAATTCAAATTATTAAATAGAAAGATAACTAAAATGTCCTATTCTCATTATAAATGAACAAGAAATTAAAGATAAAACTTAAATCTAAAATATGAGTTAGATACGTTTAACCTTGTGATTACTAATATAATTACAACAAAAATAAAAATAAAATAATAACTATAATATAAAAGCAAACTAAAATTATCAAAGTTAAATTTAGGAAAATAATAAATGATTACAAACAAATAGTGATTTTAAAAATATAAAAATAAAAAACAAGTATCATTTCAAAAATACGACATAAACTTAAATAAAATATATGTGAAATTTATATGTTTTCAAGTTTGGTTATCTTAAAAAATTTATAAAGTTGAAATTAAATCAAAATAATACTTTAAAAAAAAATTAAAAATAACAATTTAAACAAAATTAAAATTAACTCCTTATATATAATAAGCGTAAGGGAGATCTTATCCAAAACTTTGGTCGGTTACTACCACCAAAAGTATACGATCCGTTGGATTATAAAACTATAAATATTCAAATCGATGAGGACCGTCAGATATAATATTAAAAATTGTATTTGATTATTAATAGGATAGTATTTAAATACTAAAAGATGTATTTTGGTAATTTAAACCAATTATAAATAGGTTTCTATATTGAATAGAAATCTTTATGTAAAAATTCGTAATTATCTTTTCTATTTAGTTTATGGATAGTTCCGGTTAGATAATAGTTATTAAACCATCATTAAATTAAAGATAATTTTGTAAGCTTCGCGTGGGCTGTAAAATCGTTAAAATCTGTTGTCTAAAACTCAAGATAGAGCCCAAACAGTAAAGTTATTATCTAAATTTTAATAAATATATTTTTATTATTGTAGCACCAATTTAATTTTTTTCCCCTAATTCTTTTAAATTTATAAATTCTATGTTTATTTCAATAAAAAATTAAAATCAATTTAAGAAAAAATTAAAATCGATCGTCCGTGTACGATTACGACCAAATTAATAATTATAGTTAGATCTTAAATAGTTTCGATGAGAATTGTTAGATCTAATATTAAAAAGTGTATCTGATTAATAATAGAATTATTTTTAAATACTAAAAAGTGTATTTTGATAATTTAAAATTTTTCTATGTAAAAATTCTTAAATATATTTTCTCTTGAATTTATGTATAGTTCCAGTTAGATAATAATTGTTAAACCAAATATCAAGATAACAATTCATATCGATTACAATGATACACGTGGACCCTACATTACACATTATAACAGACTTAGGAGAAGTCCTGTACATTAATAAATTTAAACACTTTTTTTCTTAAGTAACATAACAATTTGATTAATCCAAATTATAATTATATTATTTTACATATGACAAACATAAAAGGATAATATCAAAATATTATTAAAATATTGAGGGTCGTTGGATTATAAAACTATAAAATTATAAATCTTCAAATCGATGAGGACCGTCAGATATAATATTAAAAATTGTATTTGATTATTAATAGGATAGTATTTAAATACTAAAAGATGTATTTTGATAATTTAAACCAATTATAAATAGGTTTTCTATATTGAATATAAATCTTTATGTAAAAATTCGTAATTATATTTTCTCTTTAGTTTGTGGATAGTTCCAGTTAGATAATAATTATTAAACCATCATTAAATTAAAGATAATTTTATAAGCTTCGCGTGGGCTATAAAATCGTTAAAATATGTTGTCTAAAACTCAAAATAAAGCCCAAACAGTAAAGTTATTATCTAAATTTTAATAAATATATTTTTATTATTGTAGCACCAATTTAATTTTTTTTCCTACTTATTTCAAATTTATAAATTCTATGTTTATTTCAATAAAATATTAAAACCAATTTAAGAAAAAATTAAAATCGATCGTCCGTGTACGATTACGACCAAATTAATAATTATAGTTAGATCTTAAATAGATCGATGTGAATTGTTAGATCTAATATTAAAAAGTGTATCTGATTAATAATAGAATTATATTTGAATACTAAAAAGTGTATTTTGATAATTTAAAATTTTTCTATGTAAAAATTCTTAAATATATTTTCTCTTGAATTTATGTATAGTTCCAGTTAGATAATAATTGTTAAACCAAATATCAAGATAACAATTCATATCGATTACAATGATACACGTGGACCCTACGTTATAACAGGAGAAGTCATGTACATGAATAAATTTAAACACTTTTTTTTCTTAAGGAACATAACAATTTGATTAATCCAAATTATAATTATATTATTTTACATATAACAAACATAAAAGGATAATATCGAAATATTATTAAAATATTGAGGGTTTCATATTCATAAACGATAATTTTGAATATAATGCTTATATTAAAATGTGTATTTGATCAAATGTAGGATTATATTTAAATACTAAGAAGTGTGCTTTGATAATTTAAACCAATTATGAATTGATTTTCTATATTGAATTGAATTCTTTATGTAAATTTCTTAACCATCTTTTCTTTTCAGTTTATTTTATGAGTAGGTCAACTGGTCAAGTTAGATAATAATTATTAAACCATCATTAAATTAAAGATAATTTCGTTAGTTTCGCATGGGTTTTAAAATCGTCAAAATTCAATTTCTAAAACTTAGGATAGAACCCAAATAATAAAGTGTGTATCTAAATTTTAATAAATATTTTTTTATTATTGTAGCACTAATTTATTTATTTTTCCACTAATTCTTTTAAATATAGAGAAATTTTATGTTTCTTTCAAAAAAGTATCAAAATTAATTAAGAAAAATTCAAATCGATAAAGAATATAATAATATGAGAATAAATTGTTTTATAATCATAACATAATTTTTATTCTGTTTAATAATTTTTAAGTAATAATGTATTTTAAAATTTTATATACACTGTAAATAAAACCGAAACATTAAAAGTAAAATTAGTTAGTAAGATACTTATATGAGTATATACTTGATATCCTTATTATATTAAATCCTTATATATAATAATCATAATATGAATTTTATCCAAAATTTTGGTCGTAAACAAACAACTTAATAAGGACCATTAGATGTTAACTAGATAAATGAAAATCGTGAGATCAAATATTTAAAAAGTGTATTTTATTAATAATAGGATTATATTTAAATTCTAAAAGGTGCATTTTGATAATTTAAACCAAATATACCAAATATAAATAAGTTTTCTATATTAATAGAATTCTCCGTGTAAAAAATTCGTGACTTTCTTTTCTGGACAATTCCAGTTAGATAAAAATTGTTAAACCATCATTTAATTAAATATAATTTAGTTATCTTCATGTGGGGTATAAAATCGTCAAAATCTGATTTTAAAAACACAAGATAAAGCCCAAATTAGTAAAGTGAATATTTAAATTCTAATAATAATTATTACGCCATCATTATTTTAACACCAATTTAATTACTTTTTTCTAACTATTTTAAATTTAGAAATCTATGTTCAAAAATTAAAATCAATCTAAAAAAAATTCAAATCAACAAAGAATATATTAATACGAGGATAAAATTTTATAAAATTGTGCATATTTTTAATCATATTTTATTAAGTTTTAGATCATAACTAATCAAATATTATTTATTATTAATAAATAAATTATACGTAAATGGTGATTTTGTTTTATAAGAACTCATGGATACCTAATTTCATTGTTAGCATATTAAAAAAACGTATTTTGAAATTTTAGACTCAGGCCAAATTTTTTTAACATATATACATTGTAAATTATTAAATTCGAAACTTTAAAAGTTTCTTAACCCTATAAATTTTAATATGTTGTTGGTAGATTCAAACCTTAGATCATTCTGCATGATAATTTTACTGTTATATCTAACGTTTTTCAACAATTTAATTTGAAAGATCCAACGATTATGGATTGAGTGATGAAACAAAGCGACCAAACTTATAACGAGACTTTCATTATTTAGTCTTTAATATAATAACATAAATATTTATAGGATATACTATAAAAAATGAATTTTATACCGAATTTTGATCGTCACGGTGTACTACTTCTACTTTAAAAGAAGAACTATTACAAAAAAATTATATTTTAATTGATAATTTATTTTCTCAAAAGTTCAAAGTTCCCGCATCTTTAACATATTACAAAAAAGAGTATATTATATTTTAGCAATAAATATTTAAAAAAATTAAAAATTAAAAAAATTATAAATATTAAGAAAAATTAATGATGTTATCATGATAGTTTGTTTCTAAATACCGCCAAAATATTTTCAACCATTAGATCCAATACCTTTAAAAATAGATGATCAAGATTATATCATATAAAAAAAAGTTATTATCTAAAAATGATATAAGTTAAAAGATATTATATTATGATTGGATTTTCTAAAAAGTCAAAACATAAAAATAGTTGTAATTAAATAAGGAAACTCATTTAATACCAAAATAATAAAAATCGTTTAACGTTAAATAGATAGGTGAAAACCGTTAGATTTAACATTAAAAACTGTATTTGGTTAATAAAGGGTATTCTAATAATCTAAACTACATATAAGCAGATTTCCTAAATTGAATAGAATTCTCAACATTAAATTTCGTCACTTTATTCTCTTTTTAGTTTTAGAATAGTTTAGCGTGTAAAATATAATAAATATCAAATTTGTAACTATAATTTTTTTGGCTAAATCTTTTTTAACAATAATTTAATCATGTAAACTAATAACTTTTAAATATTAAAATATTCATAAATAAATATAATTATAAATATTTAAAAAACAATTGTGTGTTGCATGGATAATAAAAATATAATTATAAACAGAATAATTATAAATAAAATTTAAGTAATCGTGCATCGCACGGGTTATAAGCTAGTATATACAAATGATATATAAAGCATCCCGTGCATTGCACGGGTATAAATCTAGTTATGTGTAATTTGTGTACTTAAACTAAGACAATCGGCAAAGAGAAGGCTGAAGTATTTAAAAATATGGCAGAATAGTGACCATTAATGGTTTGAAATAGCAATTGGTTTAGCCATCCTTTTGTTAATTTCCTTAATTTAAATAAACAAATTGTATATAGATAGTAGTTCAGACACACAATTTGTATTTTACCCTTAAACTAGTTTACTAAGCCGCGCTTCGCAGCGGCCTTATAATATTTTACAATTTTTAAAATATTTACCTTACTTTATATAATTTTTTTAAATTAATATTAATTTATACAATTAATTAAAATATTATACAATTTATAATATTTATACAATTTATACAATTTATACAATTTGATTAGGTTTATAATTTGATTATTATAATATTGTTACCTTACTTGAATTAAATTCTAAATATAATTGATTTTTATATATTTATTATCATTCCAGTTAATTCGAATGTAAATAAGAAAATTTAATTTTATTTAATTAAAATAGAGGAGCTAAACTTTGTAAAAGTAACAAAAAATTCCTTCATTAAAATCTATTTCAGAAACAATTATGATTCAATTATTTAAATAAACTAAAACTAAAATAAATAGTTGTTCAATTAAATTGTAAACATGATTGATTTTTACATATTTAATATCTTTGCTATAAATTCGAATGTTAATAAACAAATTAATTTTTATATAATTAAAATTGAGAAACTCTAGTTATATAATTTTATTAGGTTTATAATTTTTAGAGAACTTATTTTTTAGAAGTAGGAGTTATAAAAGAAAATATTAAAAAGTTTTGATTTTTTTCTCTAAAAAATAGGAGCAAATTGAGGAAGTTTTGATTTTAATTTTTCAAAATCGAGGAGCTTTAAAAAATAAATAAATATGAATCGAGTGATTCTAGAGCTCTATATTATTATATTATTAAAGATGAAATTTTAAAATTTTGGTAGTCGGACGGACAGTCGGTACTTATTGATTTTACTTATTTACCCTTACTTATTTTAAAAAAAAACTATTACTAAACTAAATAATATCATTATTTATAACCAATTACATTTTCAGCTAAAATACATTACATTTTATATTTTTTATAACAAAATTATCTCTTTTTCTTAAAAAAAAACACGTGCATTTACCTTTTCAAACTGAAACAGGTTACTATTTATATTTTTCTTTACTAAATAATAACATTATTTATAACCAATTACCTTTTATATTTTTTCTAACAAAATTCTCTCTTATTTAAAAAAACAAATCACGGGCAATTAATTTTTTCACGTAAAACATGTTACTATTTCTATTTTTCCTTACTAAAACCCTCCATTTTCCAAAAATATCCCGGATAAACCTTACTTATTTATTTTGAAACCTATTTTAGAATTTTTAATTATGGGCACTTACCTTTTCATCTAAAACATGTTACTTTTTCTATTTTTTTTATTTTTTAAAGAAACTATTATTAAATAATAACATTATTTATAACCAATTACTTTTTTCAGCTAAAATACATTACCGTTTTTAACAAAATTCTCTCTTTTTAAAAAATAAAAAATAATCACGGGCAATTATTTTTTTCAACTAAAATATGTTACTCTTTCTATTTTTCCTTACTAAAACCCCCTCTTTTTCCAAAAATATCATGGGCAATTCCTTACTTATTTATTTTAAAACCTATTTTAATATTTTTAATTACGGGCAATTATATTTTCAGCTAAAACAAAGATTTTACTCTATTCAAATCTTTAAATAAACGCTGCATGTCTACACCATAAAATCCAACAAAAAAAGATGTTGAGTAAGATTAAATTTAGAAAACATCATGTTTCCCCCGAGAAAGTAATGGAGAACAAATATTGTGAAGAATTAGCTGAAAAAATTCAATCCAGAAGCTAGCAAAATAGAAATCACATCGAAGTGCAAAATTTTGTAAATCAATAGCAGAGATAAAAAATCTTATAAGCGTAGGATAAAAAATCTGTCTTGGTATGTATGATTATTATCCGTCACAAGGATCGAATGATCCTCTTAAGTTCTATCAAAACTAACTGATTAGTCTTAATAAGTATCGATCATTACATAAATTCATAAACACAATACACAAAAACATAAAATACAAAGCAACCCCCAAATTACCTGATTAAATTAAAAGTGAGAATACGCAAACTCAAAACACTAAACTGATTGTAACAATCAACAAAAAGGTGTGTCTGGGTTCAAAATCTGTAACACCATAACAAACATTAGTTGACTTGTAAAATAAAAAAGAAATCAAATAAAGCTATTGCATAAATTCATATAATATTGTCATGTTTTTCAACGCACTTGCATGGTCAAATACAAAAGTAATAAATCTATTAATATGTATAATTACAAATTACTTAAAATAATATATAAAAGAAACTCTGATCAATTGGTACACTGTAAGGCCATCCAAACTTAGGTCTAACAGTTTAGTTTAAAATATCAAAATTCATATTCAAACTAATATAACAGAGTAGTAGTATGTAATTGGATTAAAAGTTCATGTTAAAGAAAAATAAAGATACAAAGGTACAGTTACTAAACCTTAGACACCGTAGTCATCTCCTTCATCCCAACATTGTTTATGAAATCTGTCAAAACAATTAAACATTGTTAGTCGGTAGGTCATCACATAAACATAACACACAACAAAGATAACATAAAAAAAATTATCTATTAAAATTGACTAAAATAAAGTAAGAGAACATGAAGAGATAATTAAACAAATTGGAGAGTTAATACGCTTGTATTGATTTATATAGAGATGAGGATGAGATACATTCCCATAATTAATAAGGAAAAAAAAGAAATTTAATTTTATTGAGTTAAATAGAGAAGCCCTAGAAAAAAATAAATATTTCTTTTTATATAAAAATATAAAGATATAATAAAGAATAAGATAAAGATTTTAAAAAAGTTTCAATTAGAGGTATACTTACCTTTTATACAATTATTTATTTTATACAATTTTAAATTTAAAAAGGTTTAGATTTTTCTTCTAAAATATAGGACTTAAATAAGTAAGTTTTAATTTTAAATTTTTTAAATATAGAGCTCTAGAAAATTAGATAAATATGAATCGAGCGATTCTGGAGCTCTTGGAGATTTTCCTTTATATATATAAAAAAGATTTTTAGAATACTTGTCTTTTATAAGTACTATATTTTCTACAAATTATGAATTAAAAAAGAAAATTTCAGTTTTTAATATTTAAGATAGAGGTGCTCTATAAAAATAGATTAAATTGTATATTTACTTTCCTCCATCAGTAAAGATTTTAAATGCAATAATATTAAAATTGTATATTTACTTTCCTCCATTAGTGAAAATTTTAAATGTAAGAATATTAAAATTGTATATTCACTTTCCTCAATTAGTGAAAATTTTAAAGTCAAATTGTATATTTAGTTTCCTCTATTAGTAGAGATTTAAACGGAAATTGAGATATTTTCTAATTAAAATTGTATATTTACTTTCCTCCATTAGTGAAAATTTTAAATGTAAGAATATTAAAATTGTATATTTACTTTCCTCAATTAGTGAAAATTTTAAAGTCAAATTTTATATTTAGTTTCCTCAATTAGTATCAAATTGTATATTTAGTTTCCTCTATTAGTAGAGATTTAAACGGAAATTGAGACATTTTCTAATCTTTGGTATTATTAATTCAAAAATTTGAGAAAATTAGAAAAATAGATTCAAGCGATTTGAGAGCGCCACCTCACCGCCCTCGTCTTCTCCTTTATATAAGTATATTGATTGTACAAGCTGTCTAAAATGAATAGCGCTCAAACAATTACAATTAAACCTCTCGATAAAATAATATTCGATAAACTAATAACCTCGTTAAAATAATATATTTCTCCGATCTCGACTTGGATTAATATGATAAAGTAATATATTCGCTAAAAGCATAAGATAATAATTTTTGGAAAAATCCTTAAGGGCTCAATGAAAATATAAAGTAATATTTACTGATATATATATAAATTTATATTCATATATTACAGTTTCGACCAAATTCAAAATAAATTTTGTTCATAATTTTTGTGTAGTATATACAAATTATATCTCGTTATATACAGTATTCGTAATATAGCAAAATAATTATTTGTACGATATATCTTGAGACTTCTTTGCCTAACATTAGATGACGAATCTTGATATTAACTCTAATCAATTTCTAATCCGACATTAATTTCGATTAATTTTTACTTTATTAGTGATTTTATATGCATTATTTCGAGTGTGATGGATTTAACATATATTTATATTTTACCCTTAATCGATTATAATTTGTTTATATAGTATAAATTTATTATTTCAATACAAATATACTTGAATTCACACTAAAAATCTCTACTAACTTTAAAATTTACAAAAAAACATAACTAACTTTAAAATTTACAAAAAGAAATACACATAATTTTCTTTAAAATAATAAAATATTACTATATCGATAAAATAATATTTTATTATTATATCGATAAAGTAATAAATTCAATAAAGTAATATTTTTTCCTTTCTCAGGTATTACTTTAAAGAGGTTTAACTGGTCGGTTATATACATGTTTAACATCTATTATCTATTATTATATATATAATAGAGCAACTAGGGGGTTGCATGAGACAATTTAATCAGTGTAAAATTATCAAATTACCCCTGCTTATTATATTAATGATAAAAAAGTTGTTTTTAATGGGAATTGAACCCTTGACCTCTAAATTAGATTAGAGATGACACTTCTAACAACTATGCTAGACATCACTTTTGGATATATTATAAAACTCTTTATTAATATGTGCAAATACTCAATATGTTATATTCTATTTTGGTCTCTTCTTGTAATCTACTTGGTAAGGTAGATAATCTATTTTCATAAGTGCCTTAAAATCATATATTTGACCATATTAGAGAAAAACTCATGCAAAATAGATATACAAAATGTTATAAATTGAAATTGATCCATTGGAAAAAGAATTATATTAATATTTTTATATTATAAATCATGCTTATTTGCAATAAGTATATATTTGCTCAGATTATATGTACTATAAGATTATAAATTCTATATACAATCAATATATATCTATTATATATATATATATATATATATATATATATATATATATATATATATATATATATATATATATATATATATATAATAGAGCAACTAGGGGGTTCAAATGAGCCAATTTATTCAAGTTAAATTACCAAAATACCCTTCTAAATTATATTTTAATTATACAAGTATTAATTACGATTAATACTCATCTACTTTAATATGTGTACATTAATTGTGTCCAACTCATTATTGCATATCATTAATATTTATTATTACTTCAATATTTAATATTAACAATTTGTGACTAGATATTATTTTTTATAGAAAATATTAAAACTTTTAAACATTAAATAAATTGTGACAATGATGATTGATGATTGTTAATTGAAAGAGATTACCAACTAATTAAGAGCTTCATTCACTATTGCAAAGTGATGCATATGAAATCTTATTTTGCTAAATTAAAAAAAAAAAACTATTGGCCTTATTGCATATTTCGTATCTAGGTTCGTTATTTGGTTTATTACATTTATTTGCTTATATAACAGACGGTTTGGGGAGATAAAAAGTAATTATAGACCAAATAAATAATGATAAAAAATAATGAATATGGCGAGTGAACAATGAATATCAATCAAATAAGGAATTTGGATACGGAAGATGTAATAATAAGGCAATAGGTTTGTTTTTCGAAGTTAGCAAAATATGATTTGATCTTCATATCAAATCTTATTTTGCTAAATTGAAAAAACAAACTATTAGCCTTATTGCATATTTCGTATCCAGGTTCGCTATTTGGTTCATTACATTTATTTGCTTATATAGTAAATAGTTCAGGGAGATCAAAAGTAATTATAGACCAAATAAATGATGATAAAAAATAATGGATATGGTGAGTGAACAATGAATATCAACCAAATAAGAAATTTGGATACAGAAGATGTAATAATAAGGCTAACAGGTTTGTTTTTTGAAGTTAGCAAAATATGATTTGATCTGCGTCACTTTACAATATCCAACGAGAATATTTTGTACCATATCAAATATTTTTTTTTTTTATAAATTTAGTATATCTTAAACAATAAGCTATATATCAAACAAATGTTATAGAAATATTGTACCAAATAGTTTTACTAACTATTTCAAAGAGGTTAAATACTATTTTGTTTTTTATAAAGTTACACGACGGTTGCAAAATAAGTCACACTCATTTAAAATAGTTCAATCTCTCGTAATTACAAGACTGCAAACACTTCAAAATTACATGTCTTAATTATATTGTACGTCGTTATTAGATATGATCTTTTTCAATGAAAAAAGATTTCATTGGCAACAAAACCTATAATACATTTCACATGCATGCATATATTTACATGATTAAATATATATGACATTTTCTAACAAAAACTGATCTCACTTGCAACAAAACATATATTATATTTAATAAATCAGCTTATCATTTTATAATAGAAGAATGGAGAACATACTCGTGCCTCGCACGGGTTATAAAGCTAGTTACAAAAATGTAGTAAATTTTAACAAAGGTCACAATTACGAAAATACTAAAAAGAAAAGAGGTTCGCATTAGACACGTGTATAAATTAAATAGAAAATACTGAATGCAAAAATATAAACGTGTTTATTCCCATTGTGCTGGGCATGTCCTACATTGTGGTCCACTCAAAAAACGAATTTGATGAACAGGTTTAAACATAGTATATCCACTTTACTCTGGATATCTTCCTGGTGATTGGTAATTTAAATAATCAAGTCAAATACTTATTTATATCTGATATTATATTTTAACAATATTCAATCACCATGAACCCGAGTATATATATATATATATTCATGTTTTCTTTGCACCGAATGGTCCAATTATAAGGTCAGATATCTATCACACAACCTTAGCAAAGGAAAATTTGAGTGAGAAAAGTCTGTTCTATAGTTCCATGAATTTGATTTGTTAAGGATTCATCTCCACAAATGTAGGCATGTGCACCAAATAGATTTGAAACCACAAATGCAGGTTACTTTCTGGTGCGACAGTGCGTGCCCTACAAGAGTACAGGTTGTAATTCGAGTCGAGCCGGGTATTAATTCGAGCCGAGCTTTTTTTCACGACGAGCCGGCTCGTTTAATTAAACGAACCTAATCTTCTGTCCGAACTCGGCTCGTTTAATTTCACGAGTCGAGCCGAGCCGGCTTGTTTAGTTAAACGAGCCTATTTAAACGAGTCGGGCGAGCCGGCTCGTATAAAATTACACTTAAACGAGCCTCATCTTCTGCCAGAACTCGAATCGTTTAATTTCACGATAAACACAAGTATATATATACTAGTTTAAAACCCGTGCGATGCACGGATTGTTGATTGTTATTTTATTATTATTATTTTTAATATTTTATTAATTGTAATTGTGCAAAAAATAAGTAGGCATGTAACATATAATTATATTTAAAAAGATAAATGCCCGTGATATTTTTGGAAAATGAGGTTTTAAAATTTATTAATTAAAAGTATTTAAATATGTTTTAAAATAAATAAGTAAAGGGTTTCCTGTGATATTTTTGGGAAAAAATGGATTTTAGTGAGAAAAATAGAAAAAGTAAATTGTAAAGGCAATTTCCCGTGATATATTTAGAAAATGATGGATTTTGTTAGAAAAAATATATAATGTGTTTTAGCTGAAAAGATAATTGGTTATAAATAAATATTTGATTATTTATATTTGATTATTTTTAGTAATTGCATTTGTTAAGAAAAATAAGTAGACATGTTAAAATAGGTAAACTTTTAAAAAAATAATTATAATATTAAAATAGGTTTAAAAATAAATAACGAAAGGTTTGTCCGTGATATTTTTGGAAAATGATGTGTTTTAGTAAAGAAAAATAGAAAAACAAATAAGTTTTAGTTAAAAAAAGGTAATTGCCCGTGATATATTTGAAAAAGTAAGGGAATTTGTTAGAAAAAATATTGTATTTTAGATAAAAAGGTAATTGGTTATAAATAGGTAATATTATTATTTAATAGTATATTTCTATAAATAAATAAGGTTAATTAAGTAAAAACACGAAGTACAGTTAATTAAGGACAATTAAGTAAAATCACAACGTACCATACCGACCAACCAAACTTTTAATGTTTCGTCTATTATATAATAGTATTGATATATATATATATATATATATAGGGTGACATTCAAGAGAGAACTTCTTATATAGAGTTCGGGAGAGAACCATTATATAAATATTCATAATACATATTTTTATCACATTTTTTATTAGATATGATTATAAATTTCAATTATTAAATCAAAAAAATGAAATTAAAATACTTTTTTTAAAAAAAAATTTGAAAATTAGTTAAATAGTTCAAAGTGATTCTACAGCAGAATCAAATCTATCCAAAATGATTCTGCAGCAGAATCAAATTTAAAATCAATGTTTTTATTCAAATTTTAAATGTTAATTTTTTTATAAAGTTTGTATATGTTAATATTCTATATTAGAATCAAATTACATATTTTATGTAAAAATATTTAAAATTATTTATGAGATTCTATAATAGAATATATGGTTCTCCCCGATGGTTCTCTCTGTAACAATGATCTATATATATTCATGTTTTCTTTGCACCGAATGGTCCAATTATAAGGTCAGATATCTATCACACAACCTTAGCAAAGGAAAATTTGAGTGAGAAAAGTCTGTTCTATAGTTCCATGAATTTGATTTGTGAAGGATTCATCTCCACAAATGTAGGTATGTGCACCAAATAGATTTGAAACCACAAATGCAGGTGCGACAGTGCGTGCCCTACAAGAGTACATCTAGGTCTGTGGTCACTTAGAGCAAGTCCAATAATATCCTAAATGATATTCTAACTTCAAATATAGGGAATATGACATAAAATGGAACTCCAACAGTATGTTAGTGATCCCTAAACCACTAGCACAACCTCAAATTAACCTCAAATTCACTAGTCATTCCCTATAATAGACATCATCTAATCATCCCCTATTTCATTTTTATAAATAAAATATTCATTTTCCTCCATTTTTCCCTTTTTTTTTTCTCCCTTCCCTCCTTTTGGTTAATTGATTATCATAGTTTGGTGACAATTTAATAATAATGAGGAATGTAAATAGAGATTGTTGTTGGAATAAATATTAAAAATGATATCACTAAACTAGTAAGATTCCTTATTTTATAGAAATTACAGGGAATGGATTAGCATCATGTTGGACTTGCTCTTAATTATATTAGGTTGAAAGAACCCGTAGTTCCAGCGGAAACCTACTACTCGTACGTGTCTTCATTTTGTGGTCCAGCAGTGTGTATAAACATGTCTTATAAAATAGAGTTCGTGAGTCACATTTTATTTTACCTATTTCATGACGCAAAAGAAATATTAATAAGGAATAATAATTTTTTTTTATTTTGTATAAAAATATAAATAGATGTAAAAAAAAGGTAGTATGTTTGATTTTTCAAAATTATGTGATTGTATCTTAAAAAACATGTTTTTGTACTTTGTATCTTAAAAAACTTGTTCATTGCTCCTCAATTCTTTACACTGAGGTGAGGTTAGGCACATAGGTTAAAAAAAAGTGTAATTTAATGTAAAAAATTAAGAAAAGTGAGTAAAGTGCTGTTAAAAATCGATCAATGTTTAATATATAAAGTGGAGATGACTAGTGAAAGAAAAATAGTGGATGTACTTAATTTTTATATTATAAAACTTTACTATTTTCAAAATTTTTTGAAATGTAAAGAATTGAGAGGTACATTCAAAAAAGTAACACAAATACAGAATTTAAATATTAATTTTTCTTAATCGTGTTTAAGAAAAGTGTAACTGAACGGATGTTTTTGAACCATCAACTTAAATATTAAAGAGTTTTTTGCTCCTTTCTAAATCATAAGGGTCTATTTGCTCCAGCAAGGAAATCACAAGGATTTTTATGCTCCATAACCCATAATAATATAGTTATCATAATCATAATGATCAACATTTTCGTCAACTTCATCATCACCATCGAAGTATTTTCAAAAATATTAAATTAATTTTTAGTGACTCACTGTGGCTCAACCGACCACTGCAGGTCATCAAGTATTAAAATGACTAAGAAAATTAACAAACAAATTCCTAGCACTCAGCAAGCTCAGTGCAGTCGCAACTGATGATACCAATAGGGAAACAAAAATCTATTGTTTTTTTGGTATTTTTTTATCCCATTTTTTTCGCTATAAATAGGCAACTTGGCATATGCAATAGACAGACAATTCAAACAAACACACCAACACAGAGTCAATACTGATTAAGAAAGAATGGAACTAGTTCTTCTTTTCATCACCATCACTCTCCTGCTATTTTTGCTTCTCAAATATACAAATTACCACGGGAAGAAGTCGAATATCCGCCCACCAGGTCCCCGTGGCCTCCCGTTAATCGGAAACATGCACCAGTTTGACACTTTAAACACTCACCTCTACTTATTCCAACTTTCGCAGATATATGGCCCTCTCGTTTCCTTGCAGCTAGGTTCAGTTCGGACTCTAGTCATTTCCTCCGCAAGCATTGCTAAAGAAGTTTTTAAATACAATGATATCTGTTTTTCAAGTAGGCCAGCTTTAGTTGGCACACAGAAGCTTTCTTACAAAGGCCTAGACCTTGCCTTCGCTCCGTATAGCGATTACTGGAGAAACATGAGAAAAATATGTACCAGTCATCTCTTTAGTTCTAAAAGGTCTCAATCATTTTATCCCATTCGTGAAGAAGAAGTTTCAAGAATGGTGAAAATGTTACGTAATAGAGCTGCTGCATCTGCTGATTCCAATGTCGTAAATATGACCAAAACTGTTATGACTGTGGCAAGCTCAATTATCTACAGAACTGCCTTTGGAAAAAGATATAATGATGACGGTGAAGATGATGCAGGATATAATAATAAAATGAGTCAAGAAATTCATTGGCTACTTTCTGAAACTCAGGCCAGTTTCGCAAGTTTCTTTGCCAAGGATTATTTTCCTCGAATGGGTCGTTTTTTTGATAGCCTTTCTGGCTCATGGACTCAGTTGGAGAAGAGTTTCAACGGGTTAGATTCTTTCTATCAGCAACTCATTGATGAACATCTTCATGCATCTGCTATATCCACCCAAGAGTGCAGCATGCTGGACATCTTACTTCAGATGAAATATGATTCAACTGACTTCACATATGATCACATCAAAGCGATATTAATGGTACGTGATCAGAATTTTCAGTAGAGGCGGGTGTCAGTATTTAATTGTTTGCATTTGACCATTTTTAGAAAAAAAAACATTTCATGCAATTTGATGCAACTTTAGTCTGAAGATTTTGTTAATTAGTAGTTTGTTCGGTACTTCTGTTTTAATTTATTATTCCTTGTATTTACGTATACCACCATTCATTTTACCAAAAAGACATCAATTTTGTGCTGATTATGCTGTTTTTTCTACTTTCTGCACAGGATTTCATAGTTGCGGCGTCAGATACAAGTGCAGCAGCAGTGGTTTGGGCCATGACTTTGTTGGTCAAGAATCCGAGACCAATGAAGAAAGTGCAACAAGAGGTTAGAGAGTTAATAGGAAAGAAAGGATTTGTAGATGAGAACGACACCCAAAAGCTTGTTTACCTTAAAGCCGTAGTGAAGGAGGCAATGAGATTGCACCCACCTGCTCCACTTCTTGTGCGAGATACGGAAAAAAAATGTATGGTAAGTGGGTATGAGATTGAAGCTAAAACACTTGTATATGTAAACACATATGCAATAGGAAGGGATCCTGAATTCTGGGAAAATCCTGAGGAATTTTTACCTGAAAGATTCATGAATAGTAGCATCGATGTTAAGGGACAGGATTATGAGCTGCTACCTTTTGGAGTAGGACGGAGAATGTGTCCTGGGATGACAATGGGCATGGCTACGACGGAGCTAGTACTAGCTAATCTTCTCTACCCTTTTGATTGGGAATTGCCTCCCGGTTCCAAGACGGCAGATGTTGATATGGCTACCCTGCCTGGTTTAACAGCGCACAAGAAGAATCATCTTTGTCTTGTACCAATAATTATTAATTAAGTATCGAACATATAAATCGTGTGCGCATCAGTATGTATTGCAGCTGGTGTCATATGTCATGATATGAATAAGTTAAATCTAAGTTAATGTTTTTGGGAGGTCTGAAAAGTGGATTGTGTGTAATAGGTGGTGACTTATGAAAACAATATTAATAGTAAGATCTTTTTTTATGTAGTTGTAGAGAATTCGATCCCCTGAGTTCTGTGTTAAACAAAACTGGTATTTCGATACTATGTATTCTTGCTACACCCAAACATGGTTTCACTACAAGAAAAATTGAATCAGACGACACTTTCAGACAACGGACGACCGAAAAAGTGTTGGTTAAAATTAACAGACGATAGGTTTTTTTCGCCTCGAAAAAGTATTTTCTAATCCAGTAAATTACAACGATTTTTGAACCGTTGTCTAAGAAAATGAAAAATAGTGGGTATAGACGACGCAAATAACTGGATTTAAACAACAGTTTTTCTAACTCTTGTCTAAATAGAATTGGGACAATGTTTTACTTTAACCGTTGTTGGATTTAGACAACGGTTTTCGGCTCTATGTTGTTTAAAAGGTGTTCAAACAACAGTCATGAAATATTGTTGTGTGAATACAACCTAACATACAAGGGTATTTGTGTGTTTTATTGTTACTTGTCACACATCGGTTTGTAGTTTAAAAACCGTCGTCTCATATACTGCACATGAAAAAAAAACAGAAAGTAAAACATCTACCAGCAAACAAAGTAAATTAACAAAAATAGTGCAAGCAAACCATCAATAATCATAGGATCACCAAACCAAAGTTATCACGAAAGTATACTAATTAGATTACATTATGAAAGTTGAATTAGTTCATCTACATCTTGCAAGTAACTAGTCGCGTCCTCTTCAAGTAAATCAACATCTGGTGTATTGGGCACAAAACAGTCATTCTCCAGTTCTACTTCGACGGATCCCTCATTTTCATCATCTTTGTCTTCATAGTACTTTCTCTCGGGTAATCTCAGCACCATATACCATAATTTGTCAAGAGGATCGTCAATGTAACAAACTTGCTTAACATGTTTGGCCAACACAAATGGATCGTCGATGTAATCCCTTTGTTCATTTCTACCCACTTACAATAGAAAATAGGGACCCTAAAGTTGTTATAGTCCAACTCCCATATACTTGTTATAACTCCATAAAATGTTTGTGTACTATGCTCAATATTTTGATCCTTACCATGCACAACCATTGTATGGGCTTCTACACACACACCACTGCATTGAACTTGACGAGCATCATCACGATACTTGGTGCTGAAGGTAACCCCATCAATTCTGTAGCCGCTGAATGTAGGAACATCTTTATTGGTCCATCTGCAATCCGTCTTATCTCTTGCGGTACATCTTTTTCATCAACCAAATCTGCAGTAATCTTTGGAAAAAAACATATAAGTTTCAAAATGATTCATGTGAGCTAAAGAGTTGTAAAAAATGCAGATACTATTAATAAATGCACATAATACCTTTTCTTTAAACCATTTTGGGAATGTGTCATTTTGTTTGTTCGTTAGCCACATTTCATCATTTTTATAATCCGGATATTTGGTCATAAAAAATGACATGTGTATTTTTAATAATTATTCCAAATATTTAAGGAATTTACATGTACAATGTTTGAAAATAAATATATTTTTTCCAAGTATTTTAGAATTATTGACACCTTTTCATAATTTTTAGGGTCTAATTTGTAATTTTTCAAAGCTCAGGGGTGAATTTGTCAAATTTGAAACTTTAGTGGAAAATCTGTTAGTTTATAAAGTTCAGTGGAGAATCTATAAGTTTTTAAACTTCAGGGAAGAATTTGTGAATTATCCAGAACTTGGGGTACTAAACTGCACTTTGGCAGTTTAGTTGTTCATTTTGGGTGTCAGGTCGAACGTATCGAGCTCATTTGAGGTCGATTTCGAATATATATATATATTCAGATATTATTATTGAATAATCATATTTGTTTTACCCCACTTTTTTTAAATTATTTTCGACCTCATTTTGAGATATTTTCGACCTCATTTTGAGGTATTTTCGACCTCATTTTGAGGTATTTTCGACCTCATTTTTTAGGTATTTTAGACATCATTTTGAGGTATTTTCGGCCTCAATTTTTTTAGGTATTGTCGACCTCGATTTTTGACCTCAATTTGGTCCTAGGTCGAACAAAACGACCTCGGCTTTTCATGTATTTTCGACCTCATTTTTGAGGTATTTTCGACCTCATTTTTGAGGTATTTTAGACCTCATTTTGAGGTATTTTCGACCTCAATTTTTTGAGGTATTGTCGACCTCGATTTTCGACCTCAATTTGGTCTTAGGTCGAACAATTCGACCTCGGTTTCACATATACTTTCGACCTCAGTCTAGGGATTCTTCGACCTCAATTTCGACCTTAAATTGGTCTTAGGTCGAACAAATCGACTTCAATTTTCTATGGGTTTTCGACCTCAGCCTTTCGACTTCAGTCTAGAGTTTCTTCTGCCTCGGTTTCGACCTTAAATTGGTCTTAGGTCGAACGAATCGACTTCAAATTTCCATGTGTTAGGCCGAATACACAATATATAATCAAGTATGTATGAGAATAACAATTAATAACACAGGTTTGTAAATCAACAAACTGAATTATATTAAATAATTCTCTCTTAGTGATGTTAATGAATCATAAAGAGCTTCTAGGTTACAAGAATAATATATTCAATAATCGCATCCCTTCTAGGGATAACCTATCTGTGTTTATATAGTACACAGTTACACAATCCTTATCTAATTGATATTCCTACAAATTAGCTATACAATTGATATCAATTAAGGATTGCTTCTTATCTTCTATTCCGTTTCCTTAGCTGTATCAATATATTCTGCTTCTTTCCATCTTCAGAATATATTGCTTCTAGAATCTTCAATTCAGCACCGACAGCTAATTCAACTATCACCTTGTCAGACTTTAAATAAACTCTGACCGGCTTCCATTAAACTCTTCATCCTGTCAGAGTTTAATTAAACTCTAACTGGCTTCTGTTAAACTCTGGTCAGTACCTGTTGCTTAAACACTGATAAACAAACGTCAGCAATTATATCTAACAATCTCCCCCAACTTGTTCATAATAAAATGTACAAGTTAAACATATAATTGATGATGTCAAAAACATTTAACAAATGCAGTGTTTAACATATAACAGAGTTTAATTTAAAACAGAGTTTAAATTTGACTTAGAATAGAAAATATATTAAAAACTTACAGTCAGACTTTACTTGATTTCTTGAATATCAGGCACAGTCCTGATATAGTCTAACAGTAGTTTCTTCTCAGCTCTATTCAATTCAGCAATCATAATCTTCTTCAGCTCCTTCATCTCTGGTTCATCTTCACCAATTTGATAAATGGCAGCCCTCAAAGAATATATGCTGTTTTTGTTCATTTCATTGCCAAGTCTGATATAAAAAGGTTTATCAGACTCTAGATTGAACTCAAGAACCTTTTTATTTAGTGCAGTTCTGAACCTAGCACTATTCCTTTTCATTTCTACCAACTTTCCATGTGCATCTCTGTATTTAGGAATGTATGCACTTGATACTCCAGCTCCACTCAAAACTTTAGATTTCATCATCCTTTCCTTCAAAACTCGAGCAGCATCATAAGTACTTCTATTCTTTACTTCAAGTAGATATAGAACATACTCTAGCTCTTCCCAAAGTTTTAACTGGATATCAAATTCACCAAATCTATACACTCTGCCATCAGCCATAAAATATAACAAGAATTCCTTTTTGATTCCTTTGTGAAAAATCATCTGTACAGATTCCAGTTTGTCAAGGCCTTCTTGAGTAATTCCAACTCCAAATTCTGCCAATGAAAACTTGTCTTGAGATCTGTTATTAGTTCTTCTCTCTCTGTGTGAACCTAGTCCAGATTTGTCAAAGGCTTCTTTTCCCAATACTGTTCTGGTTTCTGAGAAATTCACAGCTTTAAGCTTTAAGTCTTCAAGAATTTTCGATTTGCTGAATCCTGGAAGTAGTGTAGATTTCTGTACAACTTGAGCAACGTCAGAGGTTGTCATGTCTTCAATAGAAACATCAACTTGAGCATCGTCAGAGGTTGATTTAGCTAATCTTGTTTCAACTTGAGCAATGTCAGAGGTTGAAATATCTGTCTTCTTTAGGTTAGGCTCTTCAATCATTATGCCTTTACCCTTATCAGAGTTTCTAATCACAGGTCTCCTTGTATTTTGTACACTCTGTTGAATATTCTCTTTGATAGAAATACCAACTTCTTTCTTTCTAGGAGCCTTGATTTCCTTTCTCTTGTAGATTCCAGCTTCAAGATTTTTCTTGTGTTCCTCAGCAAGCATTTGCTCTTCAGCCTGGATATCTTCAATAGTTACATTCTTTCCATGCTCTTTCATGAATATCTTAGCAGCAATCTCTTCATCAGTAGATGGATAAGTTGAAACAACTAAACTCTTGAGATTTGAAGTAGATTGACCACCAGAGTTTATCTTTTTAGAGTTTATTTGTCTACCAGAGTTTACTCTAGTCCTGCTTTGCCTTTGAGCAATGACCTTTCCTTTATTTCCTTTGCTTCCCCCATCAGTAGAATCATCCCTCTGTCTCAGAGCTTGAATGTCTTTGCATTTGTCTTTAGGTACATTCTCCCCCTTTTTGACATCATCAGAAAGTAATACTGATGTCAGCAATTCTAGAGCATTAGAAATAGAATTCAATTGAGTAGACATTTCAGCCTGATTCTCCTCAACTTTTCCAAGCCTTTTCTTGATTTCCTCAGAATCCTTGGCTTGCTGCTTGAATTGTGTAGAATAAAATGATCTGTCAAGCTTCAAAGTTGTATCCCTGAGAGAAAATTCATTCCTTAGATTTGTAAACATCTGTTGATTCTCATCAAATCTATTATTAAGAGATTTGACTTGAACAACAGTTGCCTGTAAACTTGTAAGTACATCAGTATTGGATATCTTCTTGACAGAATTAGATAGCAAATTTGCAGCCCTTTGTGCTGAGAAAACACAATCTGCATCAGCCCAATTTTTGTAGTACATATTCTGGAAATGCTCATTGGTTTGTCTATTAACTTCCATTCTTTCATCACTATTGACATCATCAGCCAATGAAACTTGAATGCTAGGATGTGAATGAGAACCCTCAGCATCATTTCCAGCTTCTTCATTAGTGTCTGCTGCATTTTCAGGAAGAATATTTTTAGCAGTAAACTGTGCAGCTTCATCAATTTTCTCTTCTGCGACAGCTTCAGGAATATCAGAGTTTATCTTAGCAAAAACCTCTGCTTCTTTTTGAATCTGATTAACCTCCTCACCTTTGTCAAGATCACAAGAAATAACTTCAGTATGAGTGGCTAAAGATTCTTCTACCTGATCAGTGACTTGATCAGCTTCCACACCCTCTGTATAATGATCAGAATGGATAGAGGTGTGTGCTTCATGATCAAAAACTCTGCTATCAGAATGAGTAGCAGTTTCCTCAACTACATCATGAACCTTTGATGTAGGAGCATCGAAATTCATAGTAGCATCAGTATTTAATCTGTCTAGATTGACAGCTTCAGCATTTGCAGCATCCTCCTGAACAAACACTTCAGGAGTTTCAGTGTTTACAAACACTCTGTCCTCATCAGCAGTTATAATATCCTCCTCAACAACAATTTCAGGAGTAGCTTGAGGAACAGCGTCAGCCACAATCTCCTCATTCTCTGATGCAGGAGCTTCAGTGTCCTTAGAGACTCTGTCCATGGTTATATTTACAGCACCAAAAAGATGTGCAGCCACTAGTCTTCTCATTCTCTGATGAAGAGTTTCTTCATCAGTTTCAGTCTCTGAGGTTTCAACAACAGACTTTGCCCTATTGGATCTTCTTTTCTTTATCCTTGTCTTCTGAGGCAGCTCTTCAGGTGTTGATGCCCCAGCTTCAGTGTTTATGCTGACAGACTTAACAACCCTTACCTTAGATTTCTTTGACCTTTGTGGTTGAGACACAGAAGGCCCAGCTTCAGCATTTGATGGTGATTGTAGTTGTTGTGAATTGATCAAGAATTGTTGCACAGTCTCAGGCAACATCAAAACACCAACATCTCCTTTCTTGTTATCTTTATTGGTTAGATCAGAGAATATTCGTTTATGTAATTTAAAACATGGAATCACATCATTCTCAGCTATCTCTACTTCAGAAACACATTCAGAGAATATTAATTGACAAAATCTTGCAAAATAGACTACACCTCTGTTTTCAGTCATTTTCTCACCTATATTATTTAGAACTAGTCTAGCAACATCAAAATTACCTCCGTAAAGAAGAGAATACCCGATTTGCAGACTATCAGTGGGAATTGCATCCCAATTCGTGCACTTCTTCCCGAACGCCCTTGTTATGCAGTCGAAAAAGAAACTCCATTCCTTTCTCAAGAGCGGTCGCTTCAACTGACCAAGCTTTGTCAGTGGTCCAGAATAGCCTATTTCTCTCATCATACGAACTAACTCAGAATCTCCAACAGAGACTGTGAAAGCATTAAAGTCCTCAAGGCCCAGGGCATCACGAACAGTAGTTGGAGTAACTACAAACTCTTCTCCTTGAAATTCAAAAATTATGGATGGAGACCCAGACTCTCCTCCATTATCATAAGTGCCTGTCTGCCAAAAAATCCTTATTTGAGATGCAGACAGCTTCAAAGGGGCGATTAGAGCAGTTCCAACATCAGAGTTTGACAAGAAATCTTGAATCAAATGAAACGCCTCCGGTGGGTTCTCATTTGCCAAAGGAGCAGCATAGTTGTTAGGGACGAACTCTAACCCAGACGAAACGAAAGCTGTGGTTGCCATTAGAAGATTTTGAAGAAAGAACAAGTAATCGATGTGAAAGCTTAACAGAGTTTGTGTGTAGAAAGGTGTTTGTGAATATGTGTGTGATAATAGATGTGTATGAGTAAGATGTGAAAAGTTTAGCTGAAGATGTGTGTATTGTATTTATCAGAAAATTAAAGATTAAAAACTGAAGAGTTTTTAATCATTAATACACAACTGTCTTACTCCTATAATCATGTGAGTGGGACACATGTCAAACGTACAGACGCTGACAGCTGTATTGAACAACTTCCAATACAGACGTGCAAACGAGAAGACACCTTGCATCACATATCCGCTTATTAAAAAAACATCAATAATAATAAAATTATCGATTTGAATATCTCAGAAACATAATAATAAAGTACGAGGAAGCTCAACAGTCAGAATAATAAGGACTGTCTTGGAACTCCGCACTTTCATGTTCCCAAGCTTCGAATCATGCAAAACCTTTCAGTTGCCCTGTTGAATGCTATAAAAGCTGGAGCATTGTAACAACAGGCAATACACATATCGTAAAACAAATACCATATAACAAATGGCAGGAACCTTTGAATTCATGGATGTAGAAGCTTTCTTGAATCTGAACTGGCGTCAACAAGCAAACTATATCATTGATGAGTTTCTTGTTTTATCATTCTTGAATGATGAAGGTCTCATCGCTGATGATGAGATAGCTGAAGGACCTATCTCCAATCCATATGTGCACATCATTCGTCCTGGGCCATATGATGTGCCCATCCTTGCAGATGATGATGCTGTGGAGATTTGTATGATGCTCTTTTATCAGAGCTACTTGAAGGGTTCGAAGAAGGAATTCTTCTTGGAATCCTGCAAGCTGCAAGCCAGAAAAAGAATGCGAGAGGATGATGATGATGATTCAACATCAAGTGGTTGTCAAGCCTTGAAAATCCCAGATGCTATAATAACCTGTTAATCGAACAAGTAGCTAGACAAGAATATGAACTTGTCTGAATGTAAACAAAGTTTGAATCGATTAATGAGAAAGACCCATTTTTTTTTGTTTTACATATCAGAATCGCAAATAATCGTAAAGTGAAAGAAATGATATCACTTTAAACAATAAACTAACATACTCATCAGCGCTACTAATCACCATCAGGACTTATCAAACACACTCTTTCTTTTCTCTGTTTAATGCAAAATTACAGCACAAATCATACTCTTTCGAAAAACAAATGTCTAATCTCAAAATTAGAAAATGTCTGAAACAAAGAAATTATTTTAACCATCAGAGATTAAAACAAAGTTACCTCGGCATATGTCACACAATACATCAGTGTTTACCATTTGTCCTTCTTTGTCAATAAACTCTTTTCTCATCTGTACAGGTGTGAAAATATGTGTGTGCAATAGCAGAGTTTACCGTAATCAATATTTAGATCATCTCAAAGTGCATAAAATCCACAAACGAAAGTAGTAAAAACTGGTTGCCTAAACTCTCATGTATAACATAACATCTGATTTTATATCTAAACTCTGTTTTCTGATATCCTTTCATTTGGATATATCTTTTAATTTTTCACCCCCTTTATATATTTATATATATATATATATATATATATATTTTAATTTTTTTCCAGTAATCAGTGGTTGGCACTAGTCACCAAAAATCAAAGATTTTAGCCCTTATTTCATACAATAAGTTCCTGGATCTTCCTAGGCACAACATGATCTCAAAGGAATTTGTGCTCTGTTTGGCATCTTTTGATTTGAGGGTGAATTCTTTTCAATTTAGAATCAGAGTTTAGACTTTTCATCAGTAAATATAATTAACTTATGAGAGAAAATGCAAACAGCTAATACAGACTCAGTGTATAGGATCAATAAACTAAGAGATGGTATAAATACAGAGACAGTATCATGCTGTGTTAACTTACTGCACATAATTGAGATCAGAATCTATACAACTCTTAAGGATTCACAATTACTTACTGAGAATTATGCTTCATACAAATTTCTTCATTGGTCCAAATGTTTCAGACAAAATTACAATCAGAGTATGACATTAAACTGTAACTATCAGAGTATGACCAACAGAGTTTAGCACCAGAGATTACTTTCAGAGTATGACTGATACTTCACAGAATTTATCATCAGAGTTTAACATGCTGGTTCACATAACAGTTAACACATGTAAGAAATCATGAACATTAAAAGTGAGTCTAACCCGTATCTCCAGTCAGAACCAGAGACCATTCCAAGTTCATTTACCAATCTTGTAAAAGTAGCTTCACTCAAAGGTTTGGTGAAGATATCTGCAAGTTGTTGGTCTGTAGACACAAAATGAAGCTCAATGTTTCCTTCTTCCACATGTTCTCTGATAAAATGATACCTTATGCTGATGTGCTTGGTCATGGAATGCTGTACTGGATTACCTGTCATAGCAATAGCACTTTGGTTATCACAGAAAATAGGTATTCTAGAGTACCTTAACCCATAGTCCAGCAATTGATTCTTCATCCATAAAATCTGTGCACAACAGCTACCAGCTGCTATATACTCTGCTTCTGCAGTGGATGTAGAAATTGATTTCTGTTTCTTACTGTACCAAGAAACCAATCTGTCACCTAAAAATTGACAGCTTCCACTTGTACTTTTTCTGTCTATCTTACAGCCTGCAAAATCTGCATCAGAGTAACCAATTAACTTAAACTCTGATTCTCTAGGATACCACAAAACCAGGGTTATGGTTCCTTTGAGATATTTGAAGATCCTTTTTACAGCTGTTAGATGTGGCTCTCTGGGGTCTGCTTGAAATCTTGCACAAAGACATGTTGCATACATGATATCAGGTCTACTTGCAGTAAGATACAGTAGAGACCCTATCATTCCTCTGTAGTTAGTCATATCTACTGAGGCTCCTGTGTCTTTGTCAAGCTTCGTTGCTGTAGCCATGGGAGTTGTAGCAGATGAACTATCAAGCATACCAAATTTCTTTAGAAGATTTCTGGTATACTTTGCTTGATTGATAAAAATCCCATCATCTGTTTGCTTGACCTGTAAGCCTAGAAAATAACTAAGCTCTCCCATCATGCTCATTTGGTACCTGGATTGCATAAGCTTTGCAAACTTCTTACAGAGTTTGTCATTAGTAGATCCAAAAATAATATCATCTACATAAATTTGAACTAAAAGCAAATCATCACCAGAATTGAAATAAAACAAGGTTTTATCAATTGTACCTCTTGTGAACCCACTTTCTAAAAGAAATTGAGCAAGAGTTTCATACCATGCTCTTGGTGCTTGCTTTAGTCCATATAATGCCTTGTCAAGCCTGTAGACATAATCTGGATGCTTGGAATCTACAAATCCTGGTGGTTGTTCAACAAACACTTCTTCTTCAAGCTTCCCATTGAGAAAAGCACTCTTTACATCCATCTGAAAGACTTTAAACTTCTTGTGAGCAGCATAGGCCAGAAAAATTCTTATGGCCTCCAATCTTGCAACTGGAGCAAAGGTTTCATCATAGTCAATTCCTTCCTGTTGTGAATAACCTTTTGCCACAAGTCTAGCCTTGTTTCTTGTAATCACACCTTCACTGTCAGTCTTGTTTCTGAAAACCCACTTTGTACCTACAATTGATCGATTCTTTGGTCTAGGTACAAGTGTCCAGACTTCATTCCTTTCAAATTCATTTAACTCTTCTTGCATTGCTGTAATCCAATTAGCATCTTGAAGAGCTTCCTCCACTTTCTTTGGTTCTGTTTGAGACAAGAAAGCATGATACAGACACTCATTATTTGTTGCACTTCTAGTTCTCACACTAGCATCAGGATCTCCAATTATGAGATCAGGTGTGTGTGCCTGTGTCCACTTTCTTGCTGTTGGTAAGTGGTTTCTTGCATCATTATTGGATCCTCCCCCTAGATCCATATTCTCCTGATTCATATGTTGACTTTCTGCAGAATCTGAGGCTCCCCCTGAATTTGATGGTTCAGAGTTTGAACTGTCAGAGTTTGAATCAGTTTCCTCAACTGACTCACTTGCTGTGTCTTGTTGAGCTTCTTCACGCTCCCCCTCAACTGGTTCTCTATTTTGTTCAATTTGAGAATTTCCAGTTTCTCCAGTATTTACCAGTAGAGGTTCAGAGTATGCTTCGTCAGAGTTTGTCAAACCTGCTTCATCAGAGTTTACATCATCAGAGAATAGATCTTCATTTTCAAAACGTAGTTGATCATATCCATCCTTGTCTTCAAGTCCAATTATTTTCTTGTCATCAAATGACACATGTATGGATTCCATGATTACCTTAGTTCTCAGATTGTAAACTCTGAATGCTTTTGTTGACAATGGATAGCCAACAAAGATTCCTTCATCAGCTTTTAACTCGAACTTTGTCAACTGTTCAGGATGAGTCTTCAACACAAAGCATTTGCATCCAAATATATGAAAATATTTCAAATTTGGCTTCTTATTTTTCACCATCTCATATGGTGTTTTCCCATGCTTGTTGATCAATGTTGCATTTTGAGTAAAACAAGCAGTTTGAACAGCTTCTGCCCAGAAGTATGTTGGTAATTTTGCTTCATCAAGCATAGTTCTGGCTGCTTCAATTAAAGTTATGTTCTTTCTTTCAACTACACCATTTTGCTGTGGAGTTCCAGGTGCAGAAAATTCTTGTTTCACTCGTCTTTCCTTGCAGAAAGCTTCTATGATTGAGTTTCTGAATTCAGTTCCATTATCACTCCTTATAATTTTGACTTTGTACTGTGATCCTTTGTCCAGTAGATTTACATGATTCATCAGTATTTGAGCAGTTTCATCCTTCTTTGACAAGAAATACACCCATGTATATCTAGTATATTCATCAACAATTACTAGAGCATATTTCTTTCTGCCCATGGACATTACATTCACTGGTCCAAAGAGATCAACATGTAGAAGATGATAAAGTTCCATTACTGAAGATTCAGATTTGCTCTTGAAAGATGACTTCCTTTGCTTGGCCTTTTGACAAGAATCACATAGGCCATCTAGACTGAGTATTGATTTTGGAAGTCCCCTTACAAGATCTTTTCTTATTAGCTCATTGATGTTGTTCAAATTGAGATGAGAGAGCTTCTTGTGCCAGTTCCAACTCTCTTCATTTGACATTCTGGCTGTCAGACACACTGTTTTTCCATCAGAGTTTGTTACCAAACTTGCTTCATAAATGTTGTTGCGCCTGTGTCCAACTAGAACAACTTTTCCAGTAGATTTACTGATAACTTCACAGTATTCACTATGAAAATCTACATGGTTTCCTCTGTCACAGATTTGACTCACAGATAGCAGATTATGCTTGAGTCCTGAGACTAGAGCTACATTTGTGATGATGACACTTCCAAGATTGATATTGCCATATCCCAGAGTGTGTCCTATGTTGCCATCTCCATAGGAAACCTTTGGGCCAGCCTTCTCCTTAAAGTCTGATAACAGGGCTTTATTTCCAGTCATATGTCCTGAGCATCCACTGTCCAAGATAAGTGTGCTCTCTATTATACCCTGCAATCACAAACAAACACTAAGTGTTAGTTTTAAGGATCCAGACTTGCTTGGATCCTTTGTCTTTCTTAACAGTGTTAGCTTTTGCAGCAGAATCTGTATTATCAGAGTTTAAACTAACATTGTCAGATTTTACACTAGCAGAGTTTGCTCTAACCCATTTCAAATTGGGTTTTAGCTCATAATAGTTGTGATAAATAGCATGATAACTCTTGCAAGTATAAATGGAATGCCAAGTGCTCCCACAGTGTTTGCATAAAGTTTGTGGTTTAACTCTTACATAATCATTCTTTACTCCTGATGTAGAAGATAAAGAATTAATATGTTTGTTCTTAGTGCAAAATCTAGCAAGATGATTAGAACTACCACAATTGTAACATGTTTTCCTTGAAGCACCAGCATTAGGCAAATGATTATTTCTGTTATTTATGCCTACTTTTCCATTCCTATTTTTCTTGGACCCTTTAGGTTTCATGGAAGACTTTACCTCTTTCAACTTATGATTGAACTGTTTTCCTGTCATCAAGCCAACATTAACCTGTTTTTCACAAGTTTTTACTGGTTTTCTAACAGCTTCTACCTCCATAAGTTTTTCTGTTATAATATTTTCCTGTTTTTCACAAGCTTCATCTGATTCCATATCAGCTTCCCTTATTACAACAGATTTTAACTTATTGGCTTCTGGAACAAATTTTACAGGTTTAAGTTGTGGTTTTCCCTTAACCTTGTCTTTAAACCTAAGTTCATCATTTTCACAATAACCTAAACCTACAGAATCAGTCTGAAACACTTGATGAGTGTCTCTTCCAGAATCTGTCCAAGTTTTGATTATTTTTCTTTCTTTTTCTAAATCAGATTCTAGTTGCCTATATCTTTTCAGCAACTCCTGTTCTACATAAACAGCATCATCTCTTTCTTTTTGAATCTGCTTCATTTTTTCAAGTTCTTCTTCAAGAAACTTGTTTCTATCTTTAAGACTAAGATTCTCAGCTTTAATTCTCTCATTCTCTAAGGTCTGATCCCTATAGCTAACATGAACACTTTTCAGATATACTCTTAGCTCAGAGATATTATCAGTATCATAAGCATAAGTAGTTAGGGGTACCTTATTTTCCGATGATTCAGTCTCATCTCTGACAGTTGCCATAAGAGCATAGTTTTCTCCATCATCAGAGTCTGAAGTATCTGCCCAGTCTTTGCCTTTAGAGATAAGTGCTTTCTCAGTTTTGCCTTTCTTGCACTCTGGGGCATAATGACCCATCTCCTTACACTTGTAGCACTGGATTTCAGATTTATCCTTCTTGCCAGACTTGGTCTCCCTTCCATCAAATTTTCTGAAACTTCTCCTTTCAGAATTTGAATCTTTCCTTGAGAATCTCTTTCCCTTCTTGAAGTTCTTGAATCCCATCTTTTTAAAGGTCTTTACCATCAATGCAGCCATTTGCATCATCTGTTCTTCATCATCCTCAGAATCAGAAGCTTCATCAGAGTTTGAATTATCATCAGAGTTTGATGACTCACTCTCAGATTTAATGACTAAAGCCTTTCCCTTGGCTTTCTTCCTTGATGATTCCTTCTTAATGGGCTTCTCCTCGACTTTGAGAGCAACAGATTTTGTCTTTTTACTCATTCTTCTATTCCTTTGTTCTATCTCCAGTTCATGAGTTTTCAACAACCCATAGATTTCATCAAGTTCTGTATCAGCAAGTTCATAATTATCTCTTATTGTGGTTGTCTTTAAATCCCACTTTTCAGGTAGAGATAACAGAAACTTGAGATTTGACTCTTCAAGCTCATATTCTTTATCAACCAGAGACAGATCATTCAATAATTTGCAAAATCTGTCATGAGTCTCAGTCAAGGTTTCATTAGGTCTTGAATCAAAGTGCTCATATTCCTGAGTTAGTATGGTCCTCCTATTCTTCTTGATAGCACCTGTTCCTTGGCATCTGACTTCTAGAGCATCCCATATCTCTTTGGCAGTCTTGCAGCCAATTACTCTGTTAGACATAACATTATCTAAAGCACTGTGGAGAAGATGTCTAACCTTTGCATCCTTTGCAATCGATGAGATGTCCTCAGGAGTCATATCTTTCTTTTCCTTTGGAACAGTTTTCTGTTCTTGACCATCAACAACAGGGGATAATTTTGTTGGCATATGAGGACCATCATATATTCTGTCAAGATATTCTGGATCTGTAGCCTCCAAAAACATGGTCATCTTCACCTTCCAAATTGGATACTCTATAGGCCTGAGAATTGGAACCCTGATTGTTTCATATCGACTCACAGAATTGGGCTTAACCTGTTCAGCCTTAGGAGCAGTTTGATTTTCTTCAGACATGATTAATACTGTGTTTGAATCGTAAAACTGTATATATTAAACAGCCTTGGCTCTGATACCAATTGTTAGGCCGAATACACAATATATAATCAAGTATGTATGAGAATAACAATTAATAACACAGGTTTGTAAATCAACAAACTGAATTATATTAAATAATTCTCTCTTAGTGATGTTAATGAATCACAAAGAGCTTCTAGGTTACAAGAATAATATATTCAATAATCGCATCCCTTCTAGGGATAACCTATCTGTGTTTATATAGTACACAGTTACACAATCCTTATCTAATTGATATTCCTACAAATTAGCTATACAATTGATATCAATTAAGGATTGCTTCTTATCTTCTATTCCGTTTCCTTAGCTGTATCAATATATTCTGCTTCTTTCCATCTTCAGAATATATTGCTTCTAGAATCTTCAATTCAGCACCGACAGCTAATTCAACTATCACCTTGTCAGACTTTAAATAAACTCTGACCGGCTTCCATTAAACTCTTCATCCTGTCAGAGTTTAATTAAACTCTGACTGGCTTCTGTTAAACTCTGGTCAGTACCTGTTGCTTAAACACTGATAAACAAACGTCAGCAATTATATCTAACAATATGTGTTTTCGACCTCAGCCTTTCAACTTCAGTCTAGAGTTTCTTCGACCTCGGTTGGTTCCAACAACGCCAAATGTGGCTTACAGATACAAAAACTAACTTGAGTTCTAACACCTTAGACCTCATTTGAGGTTTCAACAACGCCAAACGTGGCTTACAGATACAAGAACTAACTTGAGTTCTAACACCTTAGACCTCATTTGAGGTTTCAACAACGCCAAACGTGGCTTACAGATACAAGAACTAACTTGAGTTCTAACATCTTAGACCTCATTTGAGGTTTCAACAACGCCAAACGTGGATTACAGATACAAGAACTAACTTGAGTTTTAACACCTTAGACCTCATTTGAGGTATCAACAACGCCAAATGTGGCTTGAATTTTTGTTTTCGGGTCGAATAGTAACGACCTGGATTGAGATTGAAGCAATTTGACCTTGTTTGAGGTTTTAGCAATGACAAACGTGGCTTATAGGCAGAGGACCTGATTTGAGGTCTAACATCTTAATTTTCACATCGATAGGTCTTCATGAACGAAGATAGACATAACGTTTCACTTGTTTCTTTAATTTGAGCTTCCAATATATCGAATCGAAGCTCGTTCTGAGCTCTACTTCCTCAAATTTTCAGGGGTTTCAACCCGTATATTAACCTTCTTCCAATAGGCCTCTTTAGGTTTTTAGTTGAGCTTGAGGTTTTTAGAACTACAATTGATCTTCCGATTTTAAGAATCGTGGTCTTCATGACTTTTTAATCTAAATTGGGGATCTAGATAGGACAAACTCAAGCATTCAATTAAGTTGAGGTCTTCAAGACTAAGATTCAAAATTTTCAAAACTAAGATTCGAGTCTTCATTCCATGTTATATAGGATCACCTATTTCAAACCCCTATATATATATATATATATATATATATATATATATATATATATATATATATATAATGGTGATGTTATTATATATTTATAACCAAATATCTTTTCTAGTGAAAATACATTATCTACTTTATATTTTATAACTAAAACAGCTAATCTTCTAAAAATAACACGGGCGATGTATATATAAAATAATAATATATTATATATAATAATAAATAATAATCAGTTGCCTTTTCCAGCTAAAACGCATTACCTATTTTATTTTTATTTTAACTTAAACAACTAATCTACTAAATATAACACATGCAACATATATATATAAAAGTAATATAATTTTATATAATTATCAATAAATAACTAATTTCCTTTTTTCAGCACATCACCTATTTTAAATTTTTTAAATAAAATAAATCAGTATCTAAAAATAACACGGGAGACATATATAATGGTAATACTATTATATTAAACTTATAAAATCCATGTTTATCATAAATTTTTATAACTTTCGATTCAAATAAAATAATTAATTAAATATAAAAGTAATATAATATTGAGAGAAACAAAAAATATCACGGACGATTACCTTTTTTAACTTACTTTTTTTATTTTTATTAATAAAATTCCTCATTTTTCTAAAAATATCACAGGTTAAACCCTTTACTTATTTATTTTAAAACTTATTTAATACTTGTAATTATTAAAACAAATAAACATATCTACTTATTTTTTCAACAAATGCAATTAATAAAATATCAAAATGTAAATAATATAATAAAAAATTATCAAAAATAATAAGTGCATCGCACGATTTTTAATCTACTTTTAAATAATAATACTAAACTATAATAAACAAAATTTGTAGTTTGGTTAGCACCTTCCAAATTTGGTTAAACAACTTCGTTATTTTATTTATCCTTTTATTTTAACTAATATTAATTAAATAATAAATAATAAATAAGTCCATAACTTTTTACAGAATTGCAACAACTCATCACATTTCTTTTTGTTCTACACCTTCACTCTTAGATATTCTTTAATATTAATTGATTTAAATAAAATTTTAATAATTTAATAATAAAATAAATTACAATAAATATGTTTCTAATATACAAAGATTTAAGGTTAGAATTCCGCCAACTACTTATTAAAATTAATAATTAATTTAAGCATAGTAAAATTTAAATATATATTACATTTGTTCTGAAAATATTAATAAAATTAAAATAACATCAAATATATTTTAAAATATTATATTTTATTATAAAATTTTAAAATTTCAAAGGTGTTCAAAAGCAACCTGTTGCACCGGCTATAAGCTGGAGGAATTTACGGATGATCGGAAGCGTGATATAACATTTATTCCGTAAAAACCATGTATCGCACATATAGAAAAATATATAAAATCTAGAGCGAAGGGAATCGTAACCATACCTTGAGAATCGAAGCTTTAAAATCGATGGTTTCAAGCAGTTGCTCCTCAGAGTGTGAAGCACTCTACCGGTATCCACCAAGAATTTTCCTTCGATGAATTCTTCAAAAAATCTCTAAGACTTTTTAGAGAGAAAAAGAGAGAAAGAGAGATGGAGGCTAGCTCCTTTTTCTAGGTTTTTCACAAAAATAAGATCTCCCTTCTAAAATGCTTTAATAATGATTAAAACTATTTTAATCATTATTCCTTTTCTAAACTATTTAGAAAATAATTCTTCCTCTCTTATAATTTAAATCTTTTCATCAAAGAAAATATTCTTTTATGGTGTGACCATGTAGGTTCAATATTAAGTCGGTAGTAGAAATAAATAATAATAAACTTTTTATTTATTATTTATATGAATTCTAATAATTCATTAAATATAATTAACTGATTAATTATATTTATTCTACATCGTGAGTGATGCTTTTCAACATATCACGACTATCCGGATAATATGAATTCACTGCTTAGAATACCAAGAACCTGTCAGTGACTAGTTTCAGTACAATCAATTCCTTCTACCCTACAATATCCCGATTAAATACAAGGCATGGATCTCGTGTCAGGCCTATTAAATTTAATCATATGATTTCTTATTCATAATGCTAAGTTCATATTAATGCAAATTAGAAACTCTTTTCTAATTTCATACACTCTGGCCAGAGATTCCAGAACTCGCATACTAAGAATAACATAGGATATTCTCTTCCTTTACTGGAAGGAGTGGATCCTTTATTGACGTTAACTATCTCCATACAAAAATCCCTATGCCCAGAATAGACCTAATGGATGTCCTTGAGACTAAGGACTAATCCAAAGCATAGTTCATTATATACAAGATAACTCTAACGATCTCAAGTCTAAGGACACTTGTACAACTATCACTCAGTGAATAACTATTGACACGTGAGTAAACTCCATTAGCTGTTCAACTTATCGAGTCATGTTCAGTAAACTTATTCTCTAACAAGCACCTACATACTAGCTATAGTGTCACCACACAAATGCCTATGAGAACAGACATCCTCCTGACGGGAGCAAGCATAGTATGTACCAATCTTTGCGGATTCACCAACTTCCAATTAGTTATCCTATGATCAGGAACTGTTTAAGTCTAGAGTTATCATCTTCTAGATCTCACTATTATAATCTCATTATAATTCAAGAAGCTTTACTCTAAACTATGGAACATCTTATTTAAAAAACTTTAAATAGATAAAGCCCGTAATAAAAACAAAACAAGTCTTTTATTAACATTATTGAAATGAAATAAGAATACAAGAAAGTTCTTCCTAACTCATCATACATGATTGGATTTAGGACAAACACTTTCAATCTCCCACTTGAACTAAAGCCAATCACACTGGTATCTAATACCCATCTTCTCTTTATGACGATCAAAGTGAATCTGAGACAATGTCTTTGTGAGTGGGTCTGCTACGTTGTTATGTGTGTCAACTCTCTCAATTTTGACATCTCCTCTTTCAATGATCTCCCTAATCAAATGAAAGCGCCACAAAACATGTTTGGAATTTTTATGAGACCTAGGTTCCTTGGCTTGTGCTATTGTTGCTTTGTTATCACAATACAACACAATAGGCTCCTTCAATGCTAGGAACAACTCCCAACTCAGAAACAAATTTCCTCATCCAAACGGCTTCTTTTGCAGCCTCACTTTCAACTATATACTCTGCTTCCGCTGTGGAGTTAGCCGTTGTAGACTGTTTGGAACTCTTCCAACTAATCGCACCACCATTCAGAGTAAACACGTACCCTGACATGGATGTACTATCATCACTTTCTGATTGAAAACTAGAGTCAGTATAACCTTCTATTTTCAACTCAGATCCACCAAAAACAAGAAAAATATCCTTAGTCCTTCGCAAATACTTAAGGATGTTCTTCACTGCTTTCCAGTGGTCTTCACCTGGATTGGACTAATATCTGCTCGTCACACTAATTGAATGAGCAACATCAGGCCTAGTACATAACATCGCGTACATGATAGATCCTATTGCCGAAGCATAAGGAATCTTACTCATACGCTCCCTTTCTTCAGGTGTCTTAGGAGACATCTTCTTGGAAAGGGATACTCCATGGCTCATTGGTATGAGACCTCTCTTGGAGTTTTCCATGCTGAACCTTTTAAGCACTTTCTCGATGTATGTACCCTGGGTAAGACCTATCATTCTTCTAGATCTATCTCTATAGATCTTCATACCGAGAATGTAGGATGCTTCTCCCATGTCCTTCATAGTGAAGTTCTTTGATAGCCACACTTTGACTGATTGTAGCATCGGTATATCATTTCCTATAAGAAGTATGTCATCCACATACAACACAAGAAATATTACCACGCTCCCTCTAAACTTCTTGTAGACACATGGTTCATCTATGTTTTTGATAAAATCAAACTCTTTGATTGTCTCATCAAAACGGACGTTCCATCTACGAGAAGCTTGCCTTAATCCATATATGGTTCGTAGCAGCTTACACACTAGGTGTTCATTCCCTTTGGAAACAAAACCCTCTGGCTGTGTCATATACACTTCCTCTTCAAGTTTCCCATTGAGGAAGGTTGTTTTCACGTCCATTTTCCAGATCTCATAGTCGTAGTAAGCAGCAATCGCAAGCAAAATCCGAATCGATTTTAACAGGGCTACAAGCGAAATTTTTTCATCAAATTCAATCCCTTGCCTTTGTCTGAATCCTTTTTCCACGAGCCTGGCCTTATAGGTCTCCACCTGGCCATCAGCTCCAATCTTTCTCTTGTATACCCATTTGCACCCAATAGGCTTCACATCCTTGGGTGCTTCAACCAAAGTCCATACTTGATTGGTATACATAGAATCCATTTCGGATTTCATGGCACTCTGCCATTTCTCTGAGTCAATACTACGCATAGCCTCATTATAGGTCATAGGGTCGTCATCATCAATGATTGACAACTCATTGTCATTCTCAATGACAAGGCCATAATACCTCTCAGGTTGGCGAGACACTCTCTCTGACCTATGACTGGGCTGTTCCACAAAAGGTTGTTCAGTCTGAACAGGTGTTTCCTCTTGAACCGTAGTAGTTTGTGCTTCTTGAACTTCATTAAGTTCTATTTTGCTCTCACTGTTCCCTTCAAGGATAAACTGTTTTTCCAAGAAGTTAGCATGTCTGGAGACAAATACCCTATGATCGGTGTAAAAGTAATACCCGAAAGTCTCTTTAGGATATCCCACAAACTTACATTTTAAGGATCAAGATTCCAGCTTATCAGGGTCAACTTTCTTGACATAAGCTGGACATCCCCAAACCTTAACGTGTTTAAGACTCGGTTTCCTTTCTTTCCATATCTCATATGGAGTTTGAGGAACAGATTTGGAAGGCACCTTATTCAGTAAATATGCTGAGGTTTCCAATGCATAACCCCAAAGGAATACTGGAAGATCTGCATAGCTCATCATGGATCGAACCATGTCTAACAAAGTTCGATTTCTCCTTTCAAATACCCCATTCAACTGTGGAGTATATGGAGGAGTCCACTGAGAGACTATACCATTTTCTTTGAGATAATCTAGAAACTCACCATTCAAGTATTCACCACCTCGATCTGATCGAAGGGTTTTAATACTATGTTTGGTTTGTTTCTCCACTTCATACTTGTATTCTTTGAACTTTTCAAAGGCTTCAGACTTGTGTTTCATCAAATACACATATCCGAATCTAGATCGATCATCTGTGAAAGTAATGAAGTACGAAAATCCACCCATGGCTTGAGTAGACATCGGTCCACATACATCTGTGTGTACCAATCCTAGCAAATCTGCAGCCCTCTCTCCATGTCCACTAAATGGAGATTTGGTCATTTTACCCAATAGACAAGACTCGCATGTAGGATATGATTCAAAATCAAAGTGTTCAAGTAACCCTTCCTTATGCAATGTACGAAGTCTATTTTCACTAATATGACCAAGTCTGCAGTGCCACAAATAGGTGAGATTTTCATCATCCCTTTTCCTTTTATTAGTACGTTCAATTTGTAGTAAATTATGCTCTACGTCACATACATACAGACCATTATTTAAAATACCACTACCATAAAGAACATTATCTCTAAGAATTGAACATTTATTATTCTGAATAACAAACGAAAATCCAGCCAAGTCTAACATGGGAATAGAAATAATATTCGTCACAATGGAGGGAACAAAATAACAATTATTTAAAACAATAGTCTTGCCCGTAGGCATATGTGAATCAAATGATCCTACAGCTTCAGCAGCAACTCTTGCTCCATTTCCCATCCGTAGAATCACCTCCTCTTCTTCAAGAGTCATACTTTTCCTTAGTCCCTGTAACGAATTGCAAATGTGAGAACCACAGGCGGTATCTAATACCCAAGTTGCAATTTGATTTAATGACATATTCACTTCAATCATGAACATACCTGAATCAGAAACGACAGTCTCACTACCCTTCTTCTTCTTCTTCAATTCTGCAAGGTAAACCTTGTAGTTCCTCTTCCAGTGCCCCACCTTGTTACAGTGGAAGCAAACAGCTTTGCTTTTGGGGTCTTCAGCTTTTGGTGGAACCGGCCTTTTTTCACCTACTTTCTTCTTCTTGGGAGGGTTCTTCTTCCTTTTCTTAGGATTGGAACCTTCACCAATTAGAAGAACAGAACTCTTCTTAGAGGGAAAATTCGATTCCGCAGCCTTCAACATGTTGTGGAGTTCAGCCAGGCTGACGTCCAACTTATTCATGTGAAATTTCACAACAAACTGCGAAAACGAACCCGGAAGTGATTGCAAGACCAAATCTTGACTCAGCTCCCCATCCATGTTGAAACCAAATTGTCCAAGACGTTCAATCAAATTGATCATCTTAAGTACATGGTCATTCACAGACGATCCCTCAGACATCCTACAGCGGAACATCTCCTTCGATATCTCATATCGAGCTGTCCTCCCCGCCACATCATACAACTCTTGTAGATGCATTAGGATAGTGTGAGCATCCATATGCTCATGCTGCTTCTGTAGCTCAATGTTCATGGAAGCTAGCATGATACATTGAGCAACATTTGCATAATCTATCCACTTACGATACACAAAATATTCATCATTATGTGCATCATCAGCAGGTTCAGCAGGCTTAGGTGAGTTAAGCACATATTCCAGCTTCTCCACCCTGAGAACAATTTTCAGGTTTCGAAGCCAGTCAGCAAAATTAGGACCAGTCAATTTGTGAGCATCCAGTATGCTCCGAAGTGATAGTGCAGAAGACATAATGTATATAGTAAATATGTAAATGATAAACACATAACAACACTTAGCAAATATTCAATTTCATTTTAAAACACTATATGAATCGGGTCTTTATTCATAAGTGGCTCCCACTAGTTTACCTAATTTATACAACCCCTAAGTGAAAAATTAAGCATTCATAATGCTAGTGGGAATAGGGATCCTACATTCCATCACACAACCTCGGCTGTGGCACGAAACGCCATGTGATGTTCAGTAGGCAGACAACTCTTGTCAATTACATCTCATGTTATTCCCTAATAAAACTTTAGCCTCTTGAATAATTGAGTCACGGCTGTAGCACGACAAACTCAATATTCTAAGTCAAGTCTAACCCAACCTTTCATACAATTGAATCAGTCTCCAACAGCCCACGGCTGTAGCACGTAACGACCATTAGATTCTAATTCATTGTACACATCTCTATGTAATAGACAAGTATTTCTTATTTCGAAATCAAAGCCCTCGGCTGTAGCACGAAACGACAATGATTCAAAAATAAGAACTACTTTCTACCATGCTGGAAGGCTATGACCGACACAAGTCCGTTGTGTCATTGGCCAATTACTACTTGATATTATTTAATTTTAGAGGGATTATATTATGTTACAACCATAATCATATTACTAGGAGATTCTCTTTTTCTTGAACAAAATACAATTATGATATTTAAATGAAAAATTCCCAGTGTGTTGGAGGGGAGGGGTCACATCGGTCCCGCTTAAAACCCAACGGCCTAGACATAAATTTTCATTTTCAACATCAAAAGAGTATTTCACTCTATGTTTCATAAACATAAGAATCTCATGGTTGTACTCATAATATTATTGTTAAGGCAATAAACGATTCCTATTCTAGATTTTCTAGAGCACGCCTTATATTGATTTAAGTTCACCTAAATCTATCATCGCATGGTAAATATAGGCACATATCTCATATATAAAAATAAATAAACAAGTAAGCATGCAAGTAATATCATGTCATACAATGATATAATGATGTATGGATTTATTATAGTATTTAAAAGCAATTAAAACAATTAGTTCATGCTTTAAAACACTTCCGGGAATATAAACAGTTCCAAACTTTTATATAAAAAATATTTGACCACTCCATTAGATCCGTCTCGGAAAAACGAATCCAACGGTATATTATATGCCCAAAACGGAGTTACCAAACTCCCAAAAAATCAAATTTAATGTGGACATAAGGGCTATAACGCATTACAACAATTAAAAGCTATTAATTGTGTAACGCATGACATGCATGCGTTACGGACCTGTAACGCATTCCCGGAATGCGTTACACCCTTCCCAGCGAGTGCGCGCCACGCGCGCGCGGACAGCAGCAGCAGTTTTTTTTTTAATTTAATGCTAAGTAAGTTACAACAATTATATGATATAAAGAATTTAAAACACAAAAAAAACTGCCCAGCCATTAATGCATTTATTGTTATTATTATTTTATTTTAATATTAATAAATTAATTAACAATTAATTAATAAATTAATAAAAAATCAAAATAATATGATTTCTGAAATCAAACAAAAGCAGAAATAACCAAGTGTCTATGTGGTCCTTGTGCAAATTTTAATTCATATATTTCAACATGCATATTTATTTTATGAATTTTAATTAAAACAATTTTAAAAAATTCATAACAAATAATCTACACATCACAAAATTATGAAAAAAAATACCTAGATGATCCACAACACTTGTAAAACCCAGATCAATGGTCAAAATCTCATGCAAATAATATTTCGAATTAATTCATAATTAAATCTAAATATACTTGCAAAAATCATAATAAATCCATACATGCATGAAAAAATCTGAAATTTTTTATATGAATCTCTATATGCAAAACCTGTCTCTGATACCATTGAAGGAATTTACGGATGAGCGGAAGCGTGATATAACATTTATTCCGTAAAAACCATGTATCGCACATATAGAAAAATATATAAAATCTAGAGCGAAGGGAATCGTAACCATACCTTGAGAATCGAAGCTTTAAAATCGATGGTTTCAAGCAGTTGCTCCTCAGAGTGTGAAGCACTCTACCGGTATCCACCAAGAATTTTCCTTCGATGAATTCTTCAAAAAATCTCTAAGACTTTTTAGAGAGAAAAAGAGAGAAAGAGAGAGATGGAGACTAGCTCCTTTTTCTAGGTTTTTCACAAAAATAAGATCTCCCTTAGAATGAACTATCTCATTCTATTTATAGGGCTCTTTTAGGGTTTTAATAATATATCTTTATATATATATATATATATATATATATATATATATATATTAACCCCACATTTCTAAAATGCTTTAATAATGATTAAAACTATTTTAATCATTATTTATTTTTCTAAACTATTTAGAAAATAATTCTTCCTTTCTCATAATTTAAATCTTTTCATCAAAGAAAATATTCTTTTATGGTGTGACCCTGTAGGTTCAATATTAAGCCGGTAGTAGAAAAAAAAAATAATAAACTTTTTATTTATTATTTATATAAATTCTAATAATTCATTAAATATAATTAACTGATTAATTATATTTATTCTACATCGTGAGTGATGTTTTTCAACATATCGCGACTATCCGGATAATATGAATTCACTGCTTAGAATACCAAGAACCTGTCAGTGACTAGTTTCAGTACAATCAATTCCTTCTACCCTACAATATCCCGATTAAATACAAGGCATGGATCTCGTGTCAGGCCTATCAAATTTAATCATATGATTTCTTATTCATAATGCTAAGTTCATATTAATGCAAATTAGAAACTCCTTTCTAATTTCATACACTCTGGCCAGAGATTCCAGAACTCGCATACTAAGAATAACATAGAATATTCTCTTCCTTTACTAGAAGGGGTAGATCCTTTATTGACGTTAACTATCTCCATACACAAATCCATATGCCCAGAATAGACCTAATGGATGTCCTTGAGACTAAGGACTAATCCAAATCATAGTTCATTATATACAAGATAACTCTAACGATCTCAAGTCTAAGGACACTTGTACAACTATCACTCAGTGAATTTTGATTAATTTTTACTTTATTAATGATTTTATATGCATTAATTTTGATTAATTTTTACTTTATAGTGATATTAACTCTAATCTATTAAAGAGGTTTAACTGGTCGCTTATTGTTGTGGAATTAAAAAACGTGCTTTGTGAATTTAATGCTAGGATTAATGAGCTTCGAGCTTTAATGGTTGCACTCGTGTTTCCGGACTAAATTGGTCCTCACAAGATGCCTACGTATCTCAATTAATGTTGAGAATCAAGCCAAAGACGTAGTTCTGATTGTAGGATCAGGGACCTTATATAGGCGTCTAGAGCCTAGTATTTATGGTATGTTTAGGAGACTTAGCGAATAAGTCTTCTTTTTGATATTGGATAAACATTGCATTTCTTGCTGGAGAATTCGTTTCCTTTTCGATAAAGGCTATGACTCATTAATTGCCTTTAATTGGGATTCTGGATCCTTCTTTGACCAATTTGCCATAATTTGGACTCTTTTCATGAGCTGTATATTTTCCCTATTCATTAATTACGAAATTAATGAATAATTAGGGTGTCGGTTCTTAAATACCGGCCTTTTAATTGAATCAGCAATTATATTTCTATAATTACTTTTCTGTCTATATCATTTGCCACCCAACTTCTAGGAAAATCTCTTTTAGATTATCGTAGAAGTTAGCTTATTCGGGAGTTACGAAATTTTCTGCCGTATTGTGGCTTGGTTTGAAGAACATATAGTTCTAAATCCATTTTTGATTTTTCAGTTTATTTTCGACCAGGATCCTGGTCGAATTCGACCTCGATTTTAGCTCCTGGTCGAACTCCTTCGACCAGGATTCTGGTCGAAATTTGCTTCCATTTTGCCTCCTGGTCGAATGATTTCGACTAGGTTTCTGGTCGAAGCTCATTGTTAGTTTGCCTCCTGGTCGAATGCTTTCGACCAGGATTGTGGTCGAACATGACTTCCATTTTGGTGCCTGGTCGAACTTCTTCGACCAGGATCGTGGTCGAACATGACTTCAATTTTGGTGCCTGGTCGAATGATTTCGACTAGGATCGTGGTCGAACATGACTTCAATTTTGATGCCTGGTCGAATGATTTCGACCAGGATCGTGGTCGAACATGACTTCAATTTTGGTGCCTGGTCGAATTATTTCGACCAGGATCATGGTCGAACATGACTTCAATTTTGGTGCCTGGTCGAATTATTTCGACCAGGATCATGGTCGAACATGACTTCAATTTTAGTGCCTGTTCGAACTCATTCGACCAGGATTTTGGTCGAATACTTGGTTCGTTTCAGACTATTAAGGCCCATCTATATAGGGCTCAATTTGGGCCTAAGGCTTTTATTTAGCAATTGGGCCTTCAACTTTTTATTGGGCCTTTAGCCTTTTTTAATAATTGGGCCTTTAGCCTTTCGGCCATATTTTTGATCGAATACGAGAGCCATTTCGGGCTTTATTCGAACTCATTCGATAAGAATTTTGATCGAAAATGTGGTTCATTTTTGTAATGGGCTTAATTGGGCCCAGAGCCTTCACTGTTCAAACTCAGTAATTTGGGCCTTTAGCCTTATATGGGCCGTACCGGCTAATGTGGGTTGCCCTTCCATCAACCGGCCCATTGACCGGCTGTCATCCCTATATAAGGGTGAGTTCCCCTTTTGTTTCCATTCATAACACACATTCTATTTTCTCAAAGTCACTCTGCTAAATTCTCTCCAAAATTTCCTACAATTTGCTTTGCTAGGGTTCTGTCACAAGGCGATTTCCGACGAACTTTTCCGTTTGAATTTCACCGTTTTCTGGGTTTTTTGCTTGAAGATTTGAAGATTTCCTTGAAGATTCTGGGTTTCTTTGAAGATTCTGGGTTTTTTGTTGAAGATTTCTGGGTTCTCTTGAAGATTCTGGGTTCCTTTGAAGATTTCTGGGCAATCTTTCTTGAATATTTAAAGACTTTCTAGGTTAGAAATGGCTGATCGAGCTTCCCAACGTCTTCAAAAGATGAATTCCGCATCAAAAAGAGGTACCCCCATTCCTATTCGTTCAAAATACATGTCTTTGTATGATATGATTAATGAACGTGGGGATGAATACCCGTCAGTATCTGTTTTATATTCGTATGATTGTAGCAATAGATTTCATGAAGTAGATATGATAAAGGATTATAATAAGATGTATAGGGTAAAGGCCCCCTTGAGGCTTGTTCCAGCCGGCCCCGGTGACCGTTCATGTCACTGGCGGTCAAATGCCTTGTGCATTTATAAAGATGCCATAGTTGCCAGCCTTAGGTTCCCATTTCATGAGTTCATCCCTAGGCTCTTGGCAGATGTCCAAATCAACCCTTGTCAATTACCTCCAAATGCCTGGAGGATAATTAATTGTTTTATGGTTTTATGTCTTCGTAAAAATTTCCCTCTTTCTGTACCTTTGTTTAGAAAGATCTTTCAGTTTAAAAATAGCTCACCCAACAACTTAGGTTGGGTGTATATAAGCCATAGGGTAGGCTTCCCTTTCATTTTTCACCCCAAGTCAATCCCAGATAATAACCCCAAATGGAAAAATGAGTTCATGTATCTTGTATGGGAAGGAGGGGACTGGGGAACCCTGTTCCGTACATCTTTTGGGAGAGTCTCTGATGGTAGTCCCGGTAACATTGTCTTGAATGAGGAGGACCTTCATGCCTACTCAGAGCTCATTAAGGATAATGGGACTACCGTGGCTTGGGAGCTACTGGATGAGTTTGTCCTCAAGTCCGTTGGGCTCTCTACTGTTCATGATAAGGGTATTTTTGCTTATCCCTTTTCATTATGTCTATTTTTCTTTCCTTGTGATTTTCTGCTAACCATTTTCTGGCTTTTCTTGTAGCTGCGGCCTTTATCAACAAGACCAATGAGCCCAAGGATGTAGAGACATCCAGGATGAAAAGGGCTAGGATTGGGGATGATTCAAGGGGGAAGGCCAGTGTTCCCAGCTTCTTGATCCCTTCTGTGGACGAGGTGGACATTCCTGTGTCTGCCAAGTCCTCAGTGTGGCGCCCCAACTGGGGTATCAGGAAGAAGGACACCATTACTGGGGTGTCCAAACATGCTGTGGACTGGTCGTACCACTCTCTTACCCCTTGTGACTACAAGGATTTCGTTGCAGATTCCACCCTTGAGGGTGCTGAGAATCTTGGGGCTCAAGCTATTGCTGCGGTAATTTTCTTTACCTTAGCTATTTCTTTGAAGTTTTTGCTTATATTTTTCTAACTTTTATCTTTTGGCAGACCAATGCCAACTTTCAGGGGGTATTGTTCCAAGCTAAGGCTTGGCGTACCTCCTCTGAGGCCAACAGGGTCAAGCTGGAGAGGTCCGAGGAGGAGGTGAAGTCTCTTAAGGAGAATCTTGCCAGGAGGGAGAAGGAGCTTGCTGACGCTCAGGCTGATATTGTTGAGCTGAGGAAAGGCAAGGATGATTGCATCGATGAGTACCTTGACTCTCAGGAGTACAAGGACTTGATCGATAAACATGACGAGATCCTTTTCCCAGTCCAGCATACTTCAGGATGGGAGGATGCTGTTCAGGCTATCTTGGCCAAGCATCCTGGAGTCTTTGATGTTGCTGACTTTCCTGCTCCTCACCCTCCTACTCCCTTGGAGCGTATTTTCGCTGGAGTTGACGATATGGAGGAAGATGCTAGGATTTTAGATCCAGAGCATTTATCACCCCTCAGTGACGCTTCTGCTGATGACCATGATGCTGATGAGCATTCTTCTGGCTCTAGCTCAGGGGAGGAGACAGATGCGGGAGACAAGGATGGTGAAGCGCAGCCGTAGTTTGTAGTTTACTTATGGCCTTTCATGGCTTTGTATTGTTTTTCTATGTATTTCTAGCCTTCGGGCTTAACTTAAACTTTTGTAAGTTTAGTTTATATTTTGTGGCCACTTCATGGCTTGTATCGTTTTCTTGATTCTTGACTTTGCATGCTTAGTTAACATGTCTTATTTCTAGTAGTGAGTCCACTTAGGAAACACTTTAAACATAATAAACTTTCAAATTGGAGGCATGCCAAGTCCTTGGCACCTCATGCCCTTCAAGGGTTTCTAGCTTGTACGAGCCTCGACCAAATACGTTCTTGACGTGATATGGTCCTTCCCAATTTGGGGCCAGCTTGCCCTTTTGTCCAACTCCGGATGCCTAAGTCTCCTTGTCGAAAGAACCTTTCTTTAACCCTTAGGTTGTAATAGAAAGATGCTCGTTTTTGATGCTGAACTATCTTGGCATTTGCCTCATCTCTAACTTCATCAATCAAATCTAAGGCCAGCCTCAAGCCTTCCTCATTTGTTTCTGGCTCATAAGCCTCAACTCTTGGAGATGTGTGAGTAATCTCCACTGGAACCACTGCCTCTGCCCCATATGCCAACAGGAAGGGGGTAGCTCCAGTGGTGACTTTACAAGTAGTACGATATGCCCATAGTATGGGGATCAATTCGTCTACCCAAGTGTTTCTGGAGCGTTCAACTCTTTTCTTCAGTCCATCTAGGATAATTCGATTTGCAACCTCAGCTTGCCCATTTGCTTGAGGATGGGCAACAGAAGTGAAGCGCAATTTGATATCTTTCTTATCACAATATTTCTTAAACTCATCGTTGTTAAACTGAGTTCCATTGTCTGTGACAAAGATACGTGGAATCCTGTATCTGCATATCACATTTTCCCAGAAGAAATGCATCACTTGCTTGGTGGTTATCTTGGCTAATGGTTTAGCCTCAATCCACTTGGTGAAGTAGTCGATTGCTACTATCAAGAACTTTCGTTGTGCACTTGCCATTGGGAAAGGTCCAAGTATATCCATTCCCCACATGGCAAATGGAATTGGTGAGTTTATGGATGTCAACATCTCTGGTGGTTGCCTAACCACTGGTGCATGCTTCTGGCACCTTTCACATTTCTTTACGTAGCTTTTAGCATCAGCAAGCATGCTTGGCCAATAGAAACCTAGGCGGGTGACTTTATGAGCAAGGGCTCTGCCCCCTAAGTGTTGCCCACAGATTCCTTCATGCACTTCCTTTAGGGCCAATTCTGCCTCTTGAGGTCTTAAACATTTCAGATATGGAATGATGAAAGACTTCTTGTATAGGATTCCCTCAATCAGGGTATACCTTAGTGCTCTGACGTACAACTTTCGTGCTTCTGAAGTGTCGTTGGGTAACCACCCAGTTTCTAGATGAAATTTGATGGGATCAATCCAACAACCGCCAACATCAATGGGTGCTACCAACTTTCCGTTGATGCTTGGGGTCCTCAGGAATTGGAAGTAGACACTTCCTGCATAATTTTCAATTTCGGAAGAAGCAAATTTAGACAAGGCATCAGCCTTCACGTTTTCTTCCCTTGGAATGTGCTCTACATCGCATTCGTCGAACTGAGTCATGATGGCCTTGAAAAGTTTCAAGTACTTGGCCACGACTTCATCTATGGCCTCAAATTCCCCATTTAGTTGGGAAACCACTAGCCTCGAGTCTCCACATACTTTCAGAGTTTTGACCCTCAGGGCTCCAGCCAGCCCTAAGCCAGCTATCAGAGCTTCATACTCAGCCTCATTGTTTGTCGTTGGGAAGTCAAGTTTTAGTGCATACTCTATGAGGAATCCATCAGGACTTTGTAGCACTAAACCGGCTCCACTTGATTTTGTTTTTGATGCTCCATCAAAATAGAGCACCCAACATTCTTTGGAGATTATGTCTTCAGTTTCCTTGTCTTCCATTGTTACTTCCTGCCCCCCGACTTCTTGGTTGTCAATGGTACATTCAACCATGAAGTCAGCGAGTGCTTGAGCTTTTATGGCCGTTCGAGGATTATAATTGATGTCGAATTCGCCCAATTCAATGGTCCATTTGATCAATCTTCCACTAACTTGAGGGCTATGCAAGATGTTTCTTAGAGGTTGATCAGTCAAGACCTCTATCTTGTGATCCTGGAAGTACGGGCATAGCTTTCTTGAGGCCATTATCAAGGCTAAGGCAAACTTCTCAATCGTTGAGTAGTTTATTTCTGCCCCATGTAGAATCTTGCTCACGTAGTAGATGGGTTTCTGAACCTTTAACTCCTCTTTTACCAAAACGGCTCCAAGGGCTGTGCTAGAGACCGCCAAGTACAAATAGAGAATTTCCCCTGGCTTGGGTTTTGCCAACAGCGGTGCCTCAGCCATGTATTTCTTCAGGGCCTCAAAGGCCTCTTGACTTTCAGTCGTCCATTCAAAATTTTTCACTTTCTTGAGTGCTTTAAAGAAAGACAAGCACTTCTCTCCTGACTTGGAGATGAATCTTCCCAATGCTGCCACTCTTCCCGTTAGTTTTTGGACATCCTTGACAGTCTTTAGTGATTCCATGACTAGAATCGCTTTGATTTTGTCGGGATTGGCCTCGATTCCTCTCTTGGAAACCATCAGGCCTAAGAACTTTCCCGAGCCTACACCAAAGGCACACTTAGCTGGATTCAACATCATCTTGTGGTGCCTTAGCACTTCGAATGCCTCTCGGAGGTGCTCAATGTGATTAGCCTTATCGAGGCTTTTGACTAACATGTCATCCACGTAGACCTCCATGGTTTTTCCAATTAGGTGTTCAAAGATTTTGTTTACCAACCTTTGATAGGTCGCTCCTGCATTCTTAAGCCCAAAAGCCATGACTAAGAAACAGAAGACACCAAAGTCAGTGATGAATGATACCTTGGCGATGTCATTTTTGTGCATCTTGATTTGATTATATCCACTGAAGCCATCCATGAAACTTAGCATCTCATGCACAGCAGTGGCATCTATTAGAGCATCAATCCTTGGTAAGGGAAAACAATCCTTAGGACATGCATCATTCAAGTCGGTGAAGTCGACGCACATCCTCCACTTCCCGTTAGCTTTTTTGACCATCACGGGGTTAGCTAACCATTCTGGGAATTGGATTTCCTCAATGAACCCAGCTTCCAAAAGCTTATTCACTTCTTGCTTAATGGCTTCAAGCCTCTCTGGAGCAAAATTTCTTTTCTTTTGTTTCACTATCTTCCTTTCTGGATCCACATTCAATTTGTGAGATATCAATTGGGGATCAATCCCTGGCATGTCGGCCGCTGTCCAAGAAAAAACGTCATTGTTTTCTTGAAGAAAAGACGTGAGTTTGCTCTTCAATGGTTCGGGCAGTAGTGCCCCAATATAAGTCACCTTCTCTGGTTCTCCTGGGACTAGGGGAATTGGGACCAAGTCCTCAGCCGGTTTCCCCCTTCTGTCCTCGTTGTCGCTGATATTCATGTCTTCAATTGGGAGAACTTGCCCCCCGGTTCCATCAGGCCTTAACGCGACTACATAACAACTTCTAGCCATCTTTTGGTCTCCTCGTTCTTCACCAATCCCATTCCTCGTTGGGAACTTGATTTTTAGATGATAAGATGAGGCAACAGCCTTGAACGCATGAAGACCAGTCCTTCCCAGGATTGCATTGTAGGTTGAAGTAGCTTTTATAACTATGAAGTTCAACATCTGAGTAGACGTATTCATCCCTTGCCCCATAGTCATTGGGAGTTGGATAGTGCCTTCCACTTTTGATTCCACCCCGTTGAATCCGTATATAGGCATATTTGAGGGTGTTAACTAAGAGTCTGTGTAACCCATCTTGATAAAGGCATCGTGGAACAAGATATCCACTGAAGCTCCATTATCAACCAAGACTCTCTTTGTTTCGGAGTTGCCTATCACAGGTATTATGACAAGAGGATCATCATGGGGGAACTTCACCCCTTCCAAGTCTGAATCGTCAAAACCTATTGACACTTCTATTCTGGCACGCTTCGGTGCTTCTCCAACCACAGTCATTACCTCTCGGGCATAAGCCTTTCTTGAGTTTCAGGAGGACCCAGCAACAGTTGGCCCTCCGAATATCATGTTGATCACTGGCCCTCGGGGCTTAGGATTCCGATCTTGATCGTTGTCCCTTCTATCATAATCCTTCCTTTCATAGTTTCCCCTTTGGCTCCCTTGGCTTCCATCCTTAGTGAACTTGCTGAGTTTTCCTCTTCGTATCAGAAACTCAATCTCATCTTTCAATTGTCTACAATCATCGGTGTCATGACCGACTTCTTTGTGGAACCGACAAAACTGATTTTGGTTCCGTTTGGACAAATCAGCCCTCATTGGCTTTGGCCATTTGATATCTTCTTCCTTGGCTATCTCCATCAGAATTTGACTCCTGGGAGTATTCAATCTTGCATATTCTGTGAATTTTGGCCGAAAATTGTTTCTCTTGGGGGGAGAATCGGAGTTCTTTGATGTTCCGGGGAACTTTTCCTTGACGTCGTACTCCTGAGTTTCTTTTCTTTTCTTTGAGTTTCCACTACCGCCAGTAGTGGGTTCATACTTTCTCATGCTTTCTTCAGCCTTGATATACTTTTCGGCTCTATCTTGGAGCTTCAGCATGCTCTCGGGGGGATGTTTAGCTAACGACCGTTTGAAGTGGTCATCAGTGGTTCCTTGTTGCAGGGCTATCATAGCCACTCTGTCCTCTAAGTCCGGGACTTTTAAAGCCTCTCGAGTGAATCGATTGATGTAGTCCCTTAGGGCCTCATTCTGCCCTTGCCGGATTGCCATGAGTGATGCAGAACTTTTCTCATGCACCCTTCCACTAATGAACTGATTGATGAAAGCCTTGCTTAGTTCCTTGAATGACCCAATAGAGTTGGGAGGTAGACGGCTATACCAACGTTGGGCCATGCCTGCCAAGGTTTGTGGAAACGCCCTACACTTGACCGCATCGTTGGTTGGCTGCAACAGCAGTGCATTGGAGAAGGTCCTTACATGATTTGCGGGATCTCCCGTTCCATCATAGGCTTTGATCGAAGGCATCTTAAACTTTCTGGATATAGCCGTTTTCATGATGTCTTGAGTAAACGGTGGTGTAGGATCATCAGGATCTCCTAGGGGCAACAGAATACTAGGATCACCCCTTGGGGCTTCGGCCCTCTTGGTCCTTCTTGCCGGTGGATCCAAGTTGATTATTGGGATCCCTTCAGTTGTTCGGCCTCGAGATTAAGCGGCCTCCTCCTCAGTAAGGAGTTTTTTGAGCCTTGCAGTCTCTGCCTCATGGGCTGCAAGTTTCTCCTTAGTAGTTTGGGGTTGTTCCCGATTGGTCTGGGAAGAACGTCTCCTTCTTGGGGCGATATCCTCCCCAGTTGTATAACCCTCATCCTCGGTGTATGGGCCCGAGTAATCTTGAACGAAAGGGGTCTGACGAGTTTGGGGTCCCAGACCTTGAATATAAGGGGGCACATATGCCTCATGGTAGATTGGATTAGTTCCACTACCGCCCGCCATGGGTCGAGGGGGCATGCCATAGCTTGGCATCCCCAAAGTCTGATTCGCGTATTGAGGGAGATCAGTAGTATGGAGTTGAAGGCTCCTTGGTGCACTCATGAGCAGCGGGGAGGTCGTGATTGGTTGCTGGTGGACGGTCTCTTGTGGATTAGATCCATGAATGACCATCTGCAGGGGATTCGTCCCTTCAACCGAAATCGGGACTTCCGGTCCTTGAGTTTTGGTGGGGATATTCGCCCCTTCAGTGTCAGTAGTCGGCGGTGGCTGATCAGCCTCAGAGGTGATAGGGCGATCCTCAGTAGTTTGATTATCCCGAGCTGTTCTTCGCGTGTTTGCCATGGTTGATGTTGTCTTCCCACAGACGGCGCCAAATGTTGTGGATTAAAAAACGTGCTTTGTGAATTTAATGCCAGGATTAATGAGCTTCGAGCTTTAATGGCTGCACTCGTGTTTCCGGACTAAATTGGTCCTCACAAGATGCCTACGTATCTCAATTAATGTTGAGAATCAAGCCAAAGACGTAGTTCTGATTGTAGGATCAGGGACCTTATATAGGCGTCTGGAGCCTAGTATTTATGGTATGTTTAGGAGACTTAGCGAATAAGTCTTCTTTTTGATATTGGATAAACATTGTATTTCTTGTTGGAGAATTTGTTTCCTTGTCGATAAAGGCTATGACTCATTAATTGCCTTTAATTGGGATTCTGGATCCTTCTTTGACCAATTTGCCATAATTTGGACTCTTTTCATGAGCTGTATATTTTCCCTATTCATTAATTACGAAATTAATGAATAATTAGGGTGTCGGTCCTTAAATACCGGCCTTTTAATTGAATCAGCAATTATATTTCTATAATTACTTTTCTGTCCATATCACTTATATACGCGAGTGGTGCAAGGTACTTGCAGCATGTTTAACATTACAAAAATGTAGTAAATTTTAACAAAGGTCACAATTACAAAAATAGTAAAACGAAAAGAGGTTAGCATTATGATAATTATAGTCATATTATAATAAATATTATTATTTAAAATTAAAAATTAGCAGGTCAACATCATTTTGACCGCTTAAATCCGCTTAATGACCGCTTAATCCGCTTACTAGACCGCTTAATCTTCAAAAACGCATAATTACCCGATTAGTATAAAATCGAAGTGTTTAGGGTCCGATTCCGCTTAAGCGCCCGCATAGGCGGCCACATAATGCGCTTTTTACAACACTGGAAAATACTGAATGCAAAAATTAAAACGTGTTTATTCCCGTTGTACTGGGCATGTCCTACAATATTATTGTGGTCCACTCAAAAAACGAATTTGATGAACAGGTTTGAACATAGTATATCCACTTTACTCTGGATATCTTCATGGTGATTGGTGGAAGCTTTGCATTCCAATTTCCAACCAAATTCGAGTGTAGAGAGCATATACACCTGCATATGGGTACATTTAAGTGGGTCAATTGATTGAAACATTAATAATGCTAAAGACCCCAAAATAATTACAAAACAAGTTATAAAATATACATAACAAATTTTAATTGGTTGTAATAATAAATGAGCCCCCGACATTCACAACAATAACACCCATCAGAAAATACCATACTGCCCGATCAACCATGTCATGTCATTTGATAACAATTTTTAAAGATTTTCTAAGTTTCATCTCCATACACATGCTACTTTTTTAAATATGTCACCTCTCGTATTCTTTTTTTTTTTTTTGCTAAATTTATAACCAAAACATCCTTATAATTTGTTGTATGTAGCATTTACAAATAACACATGCATTTCGTCTAGTTATGCATATTCAATGGCATTCTACAAATCAATGGTCTATAGTAAGTGTGTCATAGTAAGTATATCCTAGCCGTAGCAAGTGTATGAGTAAAGAAATTCTTAAGATCCCACTGCATATAAAATGTATATAAAATGCGTTGTGAACTCACTTAAATAAATTTGACCGAAATTTGAACTTAGTGAAACAATAACTAGTCCATTTCAAGAAATATTAGTCCTTAGCCGAACAAAATTGGTTAATTATTGTTTCATACTATGTTAAGAACACCATCTAAGATAATACCTCCAGACATATGTCCATTGTAAGATAATACCACCAGCCTTCGTGTCCCTACCTCTGGATAATTGATGAATCAAACTTTTGAGAGTCGGCTTTGATACCAGATGTGACAACCCGGGTCAAATCCCGAGACTTTTTCGAAAATTGGGTCAAGTCCCGATCACGAATCTAAAAGAATCCGAAGTATATTGGCCCAAATACAGCCAACTTGGGTACTTCACAACCCCAACATATGCCCCTAAGAGATTATGATTTTTGAGTGCAATTAATAGTAGTACTTTGCATTATAAACTAAATCAAAGTCTCAAATCTTCTCGATAGGACAAGGGTGTTACAAACACCCCCTCCCACTTAAACTCCTGACGTCTTTGTCAAACCTGAACGGATAGCTCATTGGCATAGATCATTCATTTCTAGTCATTATGGGATAATACCGGCTAGGTTCGTGTCCCAAACTCCGAACTTCTGTTCATTTTGAGATAATACCACCAACTTTCGTGTCCCCACCACCAGAAATTTGACAAATTAAGTTTTCGAGAGTCGACTCTGACCAAATTTCAAACCTTTTTAAAAAATCGGGTCAAGTCTCAATCACGAATCCGAAATAAACCGAAACCTACTATCCCAAATGCAACAACTTGGATAATCGACAAGCACACAAAAAGGTCGTAACTTTTGTTAGTGTATTTTGTAATGTTACTTTAACTTATAAATTGATCTAAGGTCCCAAATTTGGACTCAGATATTACATTGAAAGTATGCACGTTAACCATGAACAATATACAATCGTGGGTATTTTTATAATTTTAATTTTATACTGCAATTATAGATCTAAATATGATTTATACGTTCAAGTTGCTTTTCTTACAAAATTTATATGCAGTCAACTAACTATAAGCCTCTACGTACAAATAAATATCAAATCTATAACCTTTATTAATAAGTGAAATTCCATTTTAATATTATATCAAATTTGGTTCGCATTTTTTTTAGATCGCACTTTTTTTTTTCACCCTTAATTTGTTTTTTAATATATTTATCTAATTTAAAATAGATTATATTATACCCTAAATTCCTATTTCATGTAGTACAATTAGTATATCCTAAACTCCTAATTTAGTAGATTTTTATGTTATTTTTAAATTATTTTTGTTTTGTCCCCTTATAACTATCATTTACAGTTACGCTTTCAAAGATCTGCTAGAAGAGAAAGATATCGTCAAACAGGATTTTCTAAAACTACTGACCATAAAAATAAATATAATGAGAAAGGTCGCAAAAAATATATGGAGTACTGGTTACGAAGTTTTTTTGTTTAATTTTATTTAGTTTTTCAATTCAACTAATGATCTTTTACGTTTCTATATAATAGAAAGTTGTTGCCGGAAATAAAAAAATTAATTGAATGACAATATTTTGGATATATATACAGGTTGGTGTTTAAGTTTTAAAATTAATTTGATTTTAATTACGTTTTTTATAAAATTAAAAAAGTTATTTCAAGAATAAAGAAACTCAACTGGATGAGAATCTTCTAGATCTTATCACTGTATAAAAAAAATTTAATTATATGTATACATACATAGTTTAGAATACACTTGGCTAATTTTTTAGTACCCTTATAATTATATACATTATTCGTAATATAACAAATAATCGTTTGTACCATATATCTTGAGATTTTCTTACTTAACATTAGATGGCAAATCTTGATATTAACTCTAATCAATTTCTAATCAATCATTAATTTTGATTAATTTTTACTTTATTAGTGATTTTATATGCATTAATTTTGATTATTTTTTACTTTCACTACTAGAAAAAGCGGTTAAATTCAACGGGATAAATTCAACCGTCTTTAATATCAACCGGATCTTGTTGATTGTAGTGTTAGCGTGACCTGACCTTTGACCAAAAATCAATTTCAACAGAACAAATTTAACAGGCACTAAATTCAACGGAATAAAATCAACAGGAATCAAATTCAACGGTATCCTGTTGAATTTGTGCGAGAATTTTTTCGTTAAGCGGGAAAGTACCCGCCACAAAGTTAAATACAATAGAAATAAATTCAACTAGTATAAAATTCAACTATTTTTTGTTGAATTTAGAAAAATGCACTTTTTCCAAACGCGGGACTTTTCCCGCTCGATGCTAAATTCAACGGTTCGCAACATTCGGTTGATTATATTTGGCGGGATTTCCCCCCATGTATTTTACATGTTTTTCCAAATTATAAAAACAATGGGATTTCGTAAATTTACCAATTCAGTTATTTATATAAAATACGACAAATAACTAAGTATGAATTCTAAAAAAAATGGTATAATGACATCAAAGATCTACACGTTAAAATTTATGTCATCCAATACTAGTAAAAAAAGTCATAAATTTTTAGAAAATAAAAAATTTGTTTTCAATCAATTCATTTAACAAAAGATAGTAAATACTTATTAAGTTTTAAAATGCACAACAAAATTACCAGTGATTTAATCAAGTACACATACCATAAATATTAACGACTTGATTCAAGAAACATTAAAATAAGAAAAATAACTGGCGTTTGTTAGTTTTACAATTTCAATTTTTTAATCAAAAAAATATCTAAATCTCAACGATTAGAAAAGAAAGGTAAGTTGCAGAGCTAAATTCAACGGGATGTTGTTAAAAATAAAAGCATGGGCGTATTTAAATTCAACTGCATTGCATTGATTTCATCTGCCACCTAACCTTTAGTTTCAACAGTTTCTTGTTGAATTTGATAGATGCATTTGTAAACCATATTCGCAGCACCATTTCCTTTCTGAAGCCTCCCTTTCCGTTATTCACCATTTTTACTTGCATCTCTTCCTTGGTTAATCTTCAAATTTTCAAGTTTTCATGTCCAAGTAAGTATTGTTTTATACTTTTCTTCTGGTTCTTGTTGTTATTATTGTATTCATTTATGTTAATTAGGTATTATTTTTGTATGAAATGATGATTCACTATCTTGAATAAAGGAATAAAATTAGAGTGATTATTACTTATTGTAAGTGTGTTACTATAATATAGAGATGATTAGCTATAAATTAATGTTACTAATCACACTAATGACGTGTTTGTATAATTATTTGATATTACAAGCCTAATTAAAATTAATTGTAATGACTATTTAAATTATATGTGATATTTCTAGATGGCATCGGACCAAAGTTGGATGCATCATAGGTTCGATGCAAGGAATAATATAACGGAGGAGTACAAACTTGGTGTACAAAATTTCATTAGTGTTGCTTTAAGAGGGGAAGTTGATTCAAAAGGGAGGATAAGATGTCCGTGTAAGGAATGTGGAAATTCATGGAGTAAGTTACCCGACAATGTAACTTATGATTTGTATCGGTATGGTATTATGGAGTCATATACTACATGGATATTTCATGGTGAGAAGCATAGATCCCGGGTTGAAGCGGAGACTAGTTCGGGTAATTTTGGTTGTAGAGATGATGATATGTATGATGCACGTGAAATGCTTAGAGATTTTGCAGATGCACATGGAAATTTTGGGAATGGTGAGGAGGAACCGAATGCAACAGCAAAATTTTTTTATGAGATGTTGGATGGTGCTTCTGAGCCACTTTATCCGGATTGTTCTAGTTCTACCACTTTATCATTCGTAAACATGCTGTTGAATTTCAAGAACAAGCATAATTGTAGCAATAAGGGGTTTGATGAGTTACTTGAGCTTATTGGATCAGTGTTGCCAGAAAAACATAATCTACCCGAGACCTATTATGATGTGAAAAAGATGATAAGTGGATTGAACATGGGATACGAAAAGATTGATGCTTGTGAGAATGATTGCATGTTATTTTACAAGGAAAATAGTAAGAAGACATGTTGTGACATATGTCATAAAAGCCGATATAAAGATCGAAAGGATCCTAAAAAGAAGTTGATTCCAAGAAAGATCTTGCGATACTTTCCACTTATACCAAGACTACAACGTCTATACATGTCTGAGCAAACTGCTAAGTGTATGACGTGGCACCATGATAGAATGGTAGTTGAAGGTCAATTATCTCACCCAACAGATGGAGATGAATGGAAAGCATTTGATGCTAGATTTCCGAGATTCGCAAAAGAGGCACGAAATATCAGACTTGGCCTTTCTAGTGATGGATTTGACCCATTTCGTGATCCACATGCGAGGGATTACACTGTATGGCCAGTGATAGTGGTTGTTTACAACCTTCCACCATCTATGTGCATGAAAGCTCCATACATGTTCATGTCTCTCATTATTCCTGGTCCCACTGATCCTACAAAAGACCTACATGTTTATCTTCGACCGTTAATTGATAGCCACAATTACCGTGTCCCGGAGCCTTTTCAGAATCAGGTATGCCCTTGCTAATATTTTACATCATTAAACAACTTAACAAGTACTCTGCACTTAAGAAGACAAAGGGTTTTTTATTCTGTACTTGTAGTTATCACTTTTAATCGAAAATGATGATTAGATAACCTGTTTAAGACAGTCCCTGGCATGCAGTACAGTAATCTATATGCAGCTTTATATTAAGATATCGAAAAATAAATTACATTAAATCTTGTACTCATAGTTTACACTCTAGCGGCACAACTAGATGATTTGTATAATTAAATGTGGAATCAGTGAATACTTCTTGATTGAATCTTGTCAAGGATGTATCAATGTATCTAGTTTGTAGAAGTAACATACTAAATTACTAATATAAAGTGTAAACTATATATGTTGGTTTCTCTTGTTACTGTGTTTTTCTTGTTTGTCTTCGTTGTGTTTCTTTGTTTGGTTATATGTTGGTTATGTTTTGATTTCAAATTTTTGAACATTATGTATTTTTATTTATTGCTAATAATTGCAGGAAATGTTTAAGAGTTGTTGGGTGCTAGTTCTCTTTCTTATCCTCATGGCAGTGGGAGCTAGTGGTAGTGGGAGCGCTGGGAGTAGGGTTACTGGCAACAGAGGGGGAGATGGAAGAGATGGAAATAGGGCCAGGAGTCGGGGCAGGGGTCGAGGTCGGGGTCAGGGAGGGAGAAGAGAAGAAATGGGTAGAGGTAATGCTAGAGATCATGAAGAAAATGAGGACGAGGAGGATTGTGAACAGGAGGGTGATTCTGAAGGAGAGGAAGAGGGCAATGATGAGGAACAAATTGATACTACTATATTTGGGAGAGCTCCATGCAGCATTTGTGATGGCGATTACAAAAAGAAGCCAATGCTTGGACAACCTAAACTTGGAGTTGTAACTTTCATAAACAAGAAGAAGTAATATACATACATGTATTCACTCTTGTTATTTTTTGCAGAAAATTATTATTTTTGTATTATACAATTGCCTTAATTTTACAGCATTAAGGAGGCTCATTACAAGAAGACACTTAAAGCAATTGTACGAACGCGTTGGGATTTTGATACAGCAAAACAAAAAGGACGGGCTCGAGAGACCTTTCTGAATGAGTGCATAGAGGAGTTTAAGGTACAAAGTACAAAGTCTCAATGTACATTAAGAGATTCTTACCAACAGTACATCTGAGTATGCCAAGTAATATGCATATAAGTTATATGATATAAACTATACATCTCGTGAAGCTATATAGTGCATATACATTTTCAAGACTTGTCAATTATTATGGTCTAGTTATTTTTACAGAACTTGTATTTCAAAAGTTTTAATACTTCTGTTTGCAAGGACTTTTATGAGTATCCACCAAAATTCAGCGGTGATAAGATTAAAGAGCTTGAGGGGGATTCGGTGGTCAAGAAGCATTTGAAAACTAATTTGAGATGTTATATGAACGGCTGGAAGACTGATGGTCTGACAAGGGTTGAAGAGGCACGTAAGAAAGGTGACACACGTGCAAGCCTACTTAATTGCCCCCCTTACTACTTATCTGAACCTGCATGGAATGGTCTAGTTGAATACTGGGAGATTGAGGGATTTTCCAAGATGTCAGAAAATGGTAAGGCAAATGTCAAGAAGGCAGAGATTAAGCACTGCAGTGGAGCGAAGCCATTTGACCATCGTTATGAGGTATATTTTTTTATATAATTAAGTAAACTTATTGTGCTGTTCTGCAATATCTACAATGTCTATGTTCCATTTTCTTTTATAGGAACTAGAGGAAAAATCCAAAAAGCCACTTACTGTCCTAGAAAAGTTTGATGTTTCGTACAAGAAGAAGGGCCAAGTGGAAGAAATAGCAAGAAAACTTAAAGTATGTTTTGCACTTGATCATTATTCTTAATTTATCAAAAATTAATAGCAAAAGTTGTGTGTTGGTCCCTTATTCATCTAAATCCTAAATTCTGTCCTGGTCCTGCATCAGACATAGCGCCATGGCATATAATAAAACTTTAATTTAAATGATGCAATCTCTTGTTATTGCAAAGCAGAAGAAGCCTGTAATTGACAAACACGTTCAGTGAGGGGCATATGGTATAACAATATAAGCACCACGGTGACCAACGTGCACTATCTAACATGCTGCTTATAAATTATACATACTTTTCTAATGCAAAAAACATCCAGCCTCTCCGTATGACCAGTTGTGCATCGGGGGAGGTAATGGATTCCGAGCACCTTCTAGGTGTTTCAGAACGTGTTGAACAATATATTGACCATGTCAGGAGTTTTGGTTGAACCATGACACAATATATTACGTGTTATTTATATAAAAAGTAATGAATGAAACAAATTATCATCTTAAAAAACACTGTATAACACGTGAGGACTAGTAAAAATCTGTCGATATGGACTCAAAAATATGGTCTATTGCCATTTTCCAGAGAATATTTACCAGATCAAGTGATTGGACATCCAGAAACTCATATGCAGAAAGAATTTCTCCAAGCTTCCGCTTAGCTTCTAGCAAAAGTTTCTGGTTCATAAATAGAATGTATTCATATGCAGGACCAGGACAGAATTTAGGATTTAGATGAAGGGATTAAGTGTTTTGCACTTAATTTATTTTACGCTAGTCAAGTGATCTCCTCTACTTCACTTGCTCAATATGATTTATCATTTTTTAAAATCAAAAAAATTATTTATTTTAGATTTATTCTATAGCAAAAGTTTCATTAAAAATTGATATAACATTTTTCTTAATTCCTATTTAAACTTTTTAAATAGTTCTATTTATTTATTTTGTTTTATTATGTCAATATAAATTTTATTTTCTAAAACCAGGTTTTTAATTTGAAAAATTAATAGTCATGAATTTTTTTATTATGTCATGAAAATACCTTAATTGCCTCACACTAGCTGTTCTGAATGAGTGTTATTATGTTTTTATGTAATGTAGGAGGTTGTGGAGCGTAATGCGCAAGAGGGCACTTCTCAGGATGACACTTCTGAAAATGCAGCACTATCTCCAGGCTCCCAAAGGAAACGGGAAGTTGAGCTACTGTTGGAGGTTTGTCCACCAAAGAAGGGGAGAGTTATTATGTTTCCGCGACACACACTTCCAGAGCTTCTTGGAATAGATGGAGCTTCCAAATATACAACTTCTAAATCTTCTTCAGCCTGCATTCCACAACGCATTCCAGAGCGTGCATATTCTATTATCGGGAAGGTTATGACAGAGGTGACTAACATGGTTGAAGCGATAGAGGAGATTGAGGTGACACATAACAGACTCGACCAAGAGGTGCAAAAACTGGCTACTCTTGCTTATCCAAATAGAGATGATCCTGCATCTAAGATCTTATGGGAAGAATATATTCGAATAGCTGCACACATGACTCCTCCTCTCTGTCAGCGTTACAAAAAGGTTATCCTCGAGGTAAAAATATAAATAATATGCATTTTTTATATAGTTTTATACATTTACATATATTAGGTATGTAGTAAAATCCATTAAAAATAACCATTTAATAAGTCTTAATCTTTGTGGTTGATCCGATAAAAAACTTACTAACTTGGTTGCTGCAGTTATCTAAAGCATCAGTTAACATTAGACTCTTAAACCTTATGATCCTGGTCGAAATAATAATATGTTGTTAGTCATAGCAAGGGATGTGTAGTTGGTGTTAGTGTCGAGTCTCTGGTAGACTTTACTATGATGCTTGTAAGGTCCAGCTGTTGCAATTTAAAATTTTGGTTATATATAATATCTTGCAAAAAAAAGTGCTGCTTGACGTAGTCAAATTTGTTAAGAGTCATTGTTAAGTTGTTGCACGAGAATACTCTTGTTGTCTGCTCTCTACCATAGCTAAATCCTCGTGCAAATTAAGATTACTATTTTAATTTAAAATAGTAGTGCATGCATGAAAACATTGTTATAAGCTTATAGCACATTGATTTCAAACCAACTATGTTGCGGAGGCATTATATTTGATTTGTTGGAAAGAACGCTCACGTTTTCTTGAGCCCTAAAGTTAGGTATTTCATTAGTAAACCTTAAGGGGATCCACACTTGTGAGAGCAACTAAGACTCACATATGTATTTTTTTTTTAAATGAAAGTCTGGCAGCTTTAAGAATAATTTTGGTTCTAAGATTTGGTAGATATATATTGTATTTGAACAATTTGTTTGGAGATCTGAGAAATTTGTGACTTCTGTTTCTCAAGTTATGTGTTTGTCACTGCCACTACATTCTTTCAACCACATGTCTGTAGCGCAGAACTTAGTGTAAGGTGTTTGGGGATTGTGGTATTGCAGGCTACAAGATTCGAGGTTCAGATGGAAGTGCACGAAAGTGCACGAAGATGAGGCTCAGATGGAAGTGCACGAAGATGACACCAATGCTCATTTACATTATTTGGAGGAACGCTACCCTCTTTGACTATAAGATCGTCCCTTGTTACTCTCTTCTTGAAATATCTAAATATTAACTTTTGTTGTAAGACCTTATTTAGATCATTATGTCCTAGACATGAAAAAGCTGAACTTATTTTATGTATTAATGCAATATTATTATTCAGACATTGTTTTGGACCTACCCATTTGTGTATATTGCTATTATTACTTTTGCATGTTTATCATACGATTATTTTAAGTAGCAAGAAATGTACAGGTAATCCAATAATGAAAACAATGGCTTGATATGGTATATTAAATTCAACAGTAATCAGTTGAAAAAATACCATATGGTCAAGTATTTTAAACTGGATTCGGTTGAATTTAATGTACACATATGTAAAAAATAAACTTTTATCAACCAAATTTCGTTGATTTTAAGAGAGCTGTATTCAACAAGATTTGGTTGAAATTCATTTACAATGACACGTGGCAAGATAATGTAATCAACAGGAACCCGTTGGTTATAGCAAAACCAAATTCAACAAATTTCCGTTGATTTTAAGTCATTGGCGGGAAAATGTTTTTTTTGCAAAATTCAAACTTGAAAATTCAAAATTTTCAAAAATTTCAAAATTTCTTTTCAACCGAAAATGGTTGAAAATAGTATAACTAATATCAACCGAAAACGGTGAATTTGAAGTTAAATTCAACCGAATTGCTAATTTCAACAGCCTTATATTCAACAGAATGGTTGTGGTTGAATTTAATATAAACTCAACAATTTGTTGTTGAATATATGATAAATTCAACAGAATTTTGACGGTTGAATTTAGCCGCTTTTGTTGTAGTGTTTATTAGTGATATTAACTCTAATCTATTAAAGAGGTTTAACTGGTCGGTTATATACGCGAGTGGTGCAAGGTACTTGCACCATGTTTAACATTACAAAAATGTAGTAAATTTTAACAACGGTCACAATTACGAAAGAATAATGCTAGGGGTACCAAATTGGATCCCTGGATCCCAAATGTCACATGTCATGTTCTTATTGGCTACAACTTAATTAATAATAGTGGACTCCCCTGCTTTCACATTAATTCCCCCAATAAAATTATCTCAAACTTCCACATCACCAATGCCATATCATTTGATACCAAAATTCGGTACCTAATTCGGTACCTCTAGAATTACTCATTATGAAAATAGTAAAAAAAAAAAAGTAATTGAGGTGACAATTAATAAAAATAGTAAAAAGAAAAGAGGTTCGCATTAGAAACGTGTATGAATTACATAGAAAATACTGAATGCAAAAATATAAACGTGTTTATTCCCATTGTACTGTGCATGTCCTACAATATTATTGTCGTCCACTCAAAAAACGAATTTGATGAATAGGTTTGAACATATATAGTATATCCACTTTACTCTGGATATCTTGGTGAAGCTATGCATTCCAATTTCCAACCAAATTCGAGTGCAGGGAGCATATACACCTGCATACGGGTACATTTAAGTGGGTCAAATGATTGAAACATGAATAATGCTAAAGATCCCAAAATAATTACAAAACAAGTTACAAAATACAGGTAACAGATTTTAATTTGTTGTAATAATAAATTAGTTCCCAGCATTCATACCAATAACAGAAAACACCATACTGCCCTATCAACCATGTCAAGTCATTTGATAATAATTTTTAGTAAAATTTTTTTATGTCTCTAGCACTAAAAACATTCCCATTCCTAAACAATTTTTTTCATATTTTGAATGCCATTGTTTATTTTTGGAATACAATTTTCTACCCAGTGTTCCAAAATTTTAAATAATCAAGTCAAATACTTATTTAGATCTTATATTCTATTTTAACAATATTCAATCACGATGAACACGAGTATATATATATATATATATATATATATATATATATATATATATGTGTGTGTATATATATATATATTTATATTCATGTTTTTCTTTGCACCGAATGGTCCAATTATAAGGTCAGGTATATCTTTCACACAACCTTAGCAATGAAAAATTTGACTGAGAAAAGTCTGTTCTATAGTTCCATACGTGTGGTCCAGCAGTGTGTAATAAACATGTCTTATAAAATAGAGTTCGTGAGTCACATTTTATTTTACCTATTTCATGACGCAAAAGAAATATTAATAAGGATTTATACTTTTTTTTATTAAACTAAACATCAATCTATCCCTAATTGTTCTTGAATTTTGTTGTAGGGAAATATGCATGGTTTTCGTTATTAAAAAAAGAGTATAGAAGTACATCATGCCTAAAGATTAGTCATCCTCCTAACTAGCTAATTAAAATTAACTAAATTGTCGTTTAAAGTTTGCAAAAGAAAAAGGTTTAATAATAACAGGCTAAGGAGCAAAAACACCCTTGTAGTTTTGGTGTTGGAGCATATACACCTTTATAATATATAAAAGGATCAAATACACCCCTAATGCATAAGTTAATGGTCCAAAAACACCCTTCTAGTTAATTTTTCTTTACTATGGTTGGAAATAGATTTGAAAGTAGAAAAAATTTAATATTATTAATTTTTTAGTATTTGTTTTACTTTTCAACATTTATAGACAATTTTTAGTAATTTTAGTATTTGTTTTAGTATTTGTATTAGATAATTACATTAATATTTACAAATATGAATACATAAATGTCAAAGTTGAAATTAAAAATTATTAACAATGATGTATGAATTGATTTTACATATTTTATTCTAAATGATTTATTATCAGCAAAAATTGTTGTGATTATCAAATAATAGATAATAAACATTTGTATCAATTTTTTCGTTATAAAAAATCAAATATGTTTTCACACTAACATAAATTTAATTTTAAAATATGATTTACATTTAAGCTAGTTAAAAAAAATAAATGTAAATCAATCGCTATAATTTAAAAAGTTTATAAATCAATAGACAAATGTGTAACTATAATCACAATATATCATATTGATTTACAATTAAGTTAGTTAACAAAATAAATGTCAATCAATTGTTTAAATTTAAAAATTTTATAAATCAATAGATAAATATGGTAATAATCACAATATATCATATATAATATTTGTATATTGGTATGTTAGATTATTAAATTATTTATTATTTTTATAGGATAACTTTTTTTCGTCAAAAAATCATCTGGATGTTAAAAATAAATTTGCTAATAATTATTACAAAATAATCATAGAAAAATTAAATCTTTTTATATATAAAGCTTTAATATACACAAATTTTAATTGATTTGTCAATGTAATTTATTATAAATGTAATTAGATTTTTTTTAGTATATTACTCCCTCCGTCCTCCTCAATTCTCTTTACACTGAGGTTGGGTACCGAGGTTAAAAAAAAGTGTAATTTAATGTAAAAAATTAAGAAAAGTGAGTAAAGTGCTGTTAAATCAATCAATATTTAATATATAAAGTGGAGATGACTAGTGAAAGAATATAGTGGATGTACTTAATTTTTATATTATAAAACTTTACTATTTTAGAAAAAATTTGAAATTTAAAGAATTGAGAAAGCAACACAAATACGGAATTTAAATATTAATTTTTCTTAATCGTGGTAAAGAAAAGTGTAACTGAAACGATGTTTTTGAACCATCAACTTAAATATTAAAGAGTTTTTTGCTCCTTTCTAAATCATAAGGGTCTATTTGCTCCAGCAAGGAAATCACAAGGATTTTTATGCTACATAACCCATAATAATATAGTTATCATAATCATAATGATCAACATTTTCGTCAACTTCATCATCACCATCGAAGTATTTTCAAAAATATTAAATTAATTTTTAGTGACTCACTGTGGCTCAACCGACCACTGCAGGTCATCAAGTATTAAAATGACTAAGAAAATTAACTAACAAATTCCTAGCACTCAGCAAGCTCAGTGCAGTCGCAACTGATGATACCAATAGGGAAACAAAAATCTATTGTTTTTTTGGTATTTTTTTATCCCATTTTTTTCGCTATAAATAGGCAACTTGGCATATGCAATAGACAGACAATTCAAACAAACACACCAACACAGAGTCAATACTGATTAAGAAAGAATGGAACTAGTTCTTCTTTTCATCACCATCACTCTCCTGCTATTTTTGCTTCTCAAATATACAAATTACCACCGGAAGAAGTCGAATATCCGCCCACCAGGTCCCCGTGGCCTCCCGTTAATCGGAAACATGCACCAGTTTGACACTTTAAACACTCACCTCTACTTTTTCCAACTTTCGCAGATATATGGCCCTCTCGTTTCCTTGCAGCTAGGCTCAGTTCGGACTCTAGTCATTTCCTCCGCAAGCATTGCTAAAGAAGTTTTTAAATACAATGATATCTGTTTTTCAAGTAGGCCAGCTTTAGTTGGCACACAGAAGCTTTCTTACAAAGGCCTAGACCTTGCCTTCGCTCCGTATAGCGATTACTGGAGAAACATGAGAAAAATATGTACCAGTCATCTCTTTAGTTCTAAAAGGTCTCAATCATTTTATCCCATTCGTGAAGAAGAAGTTTCAAGAATGGTGAAAATGTTACGTAATAGAGCTGCTGCATCTGCTGATTCCAATGTCGTAAATATGACCAAAACTGTTATGACTGTGGCAAGCTCAATTATCTACAGAACTGCCTTTGGAAAAAGATATAATGATGACGGTGAAGATGATGCAGGATATAATAATAAAATGAGTCAAGAAATTCATTGGCTACTTTCTGAAACTCAGGCCAGTTTCGCAAGTTTCTTTGCCAAGGATTATTTTCCTCGAATGGGTCGTTTTTTTGATAGCCTTTGTGGCTCATGGACTCAGTTGGAGAAGAGTTTCAACGGGTTAGATTCTTTCTATCAGCAACTCATTGATGAACATCTTCATGCATCTGCTATATCCACCCAAGAGTGCAGCATGCTGGACATCTTACTTCAGATGAAATATGATTCAACTGACTTCACATATGATCACATCAAAGCGATATTAATGGTACGTGATCAGAATTTTCAGTAGAGGCGGGTGTCAGTATTTAATTGTTTGCATTTGACCATTTTTAGAAAAAAAAAACATTTCATGCAATTTGATGCAACTTTAGTTTGAAGATTTTGTTAATTAGTAGTTTGTCTGGTACTTCTGTTTTAATTTATTATTCCTTGTATTTACATATACTTGTATTTACATATACGACCATTCATTTTACCAAAAAAGACATCAATTTTGTGCTGATTATGCTGTTTTTTCTACTTTCTGCACAGAATTTCATAGTTGCAGCGTCAGATACAAGTGCAGCAGCAGTGGTTTGGGCCATGACTTTGTTAGTCAAGAATCCGAGACCAATGAAGAAAGTGCAACAAGAGGTTAGAGAGTTAATAGGAAAGAAAGGATTTGTAGATGAGAACGACACCCAAAAGCTTGTTTACCTTAAAGCCGTAGTGAAGGAGGCAATGAGATTGCACCCACCTGCTCCACTTCTTGTGCGAGATACGGAAAAACAATGTATGGTAAGTGGGTATGAGATTGAAGCTAAAACACTTGTATATGTAAACACATATGCAATAGGAAGGGATCCTGAATTCTGGGAAAATCCTGAGGAATTTTTACCTGAAAGATTCATGAATAGTAGCATCGATGTTAAGGGACAGGATTATGAGCTGCTACCTTTTGGAGTAGGACGGAGAATGTGTCCAGGGATGACAATGGGCATGGCTACGACGGAGCTAGTACTAGCTAATCTTCTCTACCCTTTTGATTGGGAATTGCCTCCCGGTTCCAAGACGGCAGACGTTGATATGGCTACCCTGCCTGGTTTAACAGCGCACAAGAAGAATCATCTTTGTCTTGTACCAATAATTATTAATTAAGTATCGAACGTATAAATCGTGTGCGCATCAGTATGTACTGCAGCTGGTGTCATATGTCATGATATAAATAAGTTAAATCTAAGTTAATGTTTTTGGGAGGTCTGAAAAGTGGATTGTGTGTAATAGGTGGTGACTTATGAAAACAATATCAATAGTAAGATCTTTTTTTATGTAGTCGTAGAGAATTCGATCCCCTGAGTTCTCTGTGTCAAACAAAACTGGTATTTCGATACTATGTATTCTTGCTACACCCAAACATGGTTTCACTACAAGAAAAACTGAATCAGACGACACTTTCAGACAACGGACGACCGAAAAAGTGTTGGTTAAAATTAACAGACGACAGGTTTTTTTCGCCTCGAAAAAGTATTGTCTAATCCAGTAAATTACAACGGTTTTTGAACCGTTGTCTAAGAAAATGAAAAATAGTGGGTATAGACGACGCAAATAACTGGATTTAAACAACAGTTTTTCTAACTCTTGTCTAAATAGAATTGGGACAATGTTTTACTTTAACCGTTGTTGGATTTAGACAACGGTTTTCGGCTCTATGTTGTTTAAAAGGTGTTCAAATAACAGTCATGAAATAGTGTTGTGTGAATACAACCTAACAAACAAGGGTATTTGTGTTTTTTATTGTTACTTGTCACACATCGGTTTGTAGTTTAAAAACTGTCGTCTCATATACTGCATAGGAAAAAAAACAGAAAGTAAAACATCTACCAGCAAACAAAGTAAATTAACAAAAATAGTGCAAGCAAACCATCAATAATCATAGGATCACCAAACCAAAGTTATCACGAAAGTATACTAATTAGATTACATTATGAAAGTTGAATTAGTTCATCTACATCTCGCAAGTAACTAGTCGCGTCCTCTTCAAGTAAATCAACATCTGGTGTATTGGGCACAAAACAGTCATTCTCCAGTTCTACTTCGACGGATCCCTCATTTTCATCATCTTTGTCTTCATAGTACTTTCTCTCGGGTAATTTCAGCACCATATACCATAATTTTTCAAGAGGATCGTCGATGTAACAAACTTGCTTAATATGTTTTGCCAATACAAATGGATCGTCGATGTAATCCCTTTGTTCATTTCTACCCACTTACAATAGAAAATAGGGACCCTAAAGTTGTTATAGTCCAACTCCCATATAGTTGTTATAACTCCATAAAATGTTTGTGTACTATGCTCAATATTTTGATCCTTACCCTGCACAACCATTGTATGGGCTTCTACACACACACCACTGCATTGAACTTGACGAGCATCATCACGATACTTGGTGCTGAAGGTAACCCCATCAATTCTGTAGCCGCTGAATGTAGGAACATCTTTATTTGGTCCATCTGCAATCCGTCTTATCTCTTGCGGTACATCTTTTTCATCAACCAAATATGCAGTAATCTTTGGAAGAAAACAAATAAGTTTCAAAATGATTCATGTGAGCTAAAGAGTTGTAAAAAATGCAGATACTATTAATACATGCACATAATACCTTTTCTTTAAACCATTTTGGGAATGTGTCATTTTGTTTGTTCGTTAGCCATATTTCATCATTTTCATAATCCGGATATTTGGTCATAAAAAATGACATGTGTATTTTTAATAATTATTCCAAATATTTAAGGAATTTACATGTACAATGTTTGCAAATAAATATATTTTTTGCAAGTATTTTAGAATTATTGACACCTTTTCATAATTTTTAGGGTCTAATTTGTAATTTTTCAAAGCTCAGGGGTGAATCTGTCAGATTTGAAACTTTAGTGGAAAATCTGTTAGTTTATAAAGTTCAGTGGAGAATCTATAAGTTTTTAAACTTCAGGGAATAATTTGTGAATTATCCAGAACTTGGGGTACTAAACTGCACTTTGGCAGTTTAGTTGTTCATTTTGGGTGTCAGGTCGAACGTATCGACCTCATTTGAGGCCACTCATTTTCGACCTCATTTGAGGTCGATTTCAAATATATATATATATATTCATATATTATTATTGAATAATCATATTTGTTTTACCCCAATTTTTTTTAAATTATTTTCAACCTCATTTTGAGATATTTTCGACCTCATTTTGAGGTATTTTCGAACTCATTTTTTAGGTATTTTAGACCTCATTTTGAGGTATTTTCGACCTCAATTTTTTGAGGTATTGTCGACCTCGATTTTTGACCTCAATTTGGTCCTAGGTCGAACAAAACGACCTCGGCTTTTCATGTATTTTCGACCTCATTTTGAGGTATTTTCGACCTCTTTTTTGAGGTATTTTAGACCTCATTTTGAGGTATTTTCGACCTCAATTTTTTGAGGTATTGTCGACCTCAATTTGGTCTTAGGTCGAACAATTCGACCTCGGTTTCACATATACTTTCGACCTCAGTCTAGGGATTCTTCGACCTCAATTTCGACCTTAAATTGGTCTTAGGTCGAACGAATCGACTTCAATTTTTTATGGGTTTTCGACCTCAGCCTTTCGACTTCAGTCTCGAGTTTCTTCTACCTCGGTTTTGACCTTAAATTGGTCTTAGGTCGAACGAATCGACTTCAAATTTCCATGTGTTTTCGACCTCAGCCTTTCAACTTCAGTCTAGAGTTTCTTCGACCTCGGTTGGTTCCAACAACGCCAAACGTGGCTTACAGATACAAAAACTAACTTGAGTTCTAACACCTTAGACCTCATTTGAGGTTTCAACAACGCCAAACGTGGCTTACAGATACAAGAACTAACTTGAGTTCTAACACCTTAGACCTCATTTGAGGTTTCAACAACGCCAAACGTGGCTTACAGATACAAGAACTAACTTGAGTTCTAACATCTTAGACCTCATTTGAGGTTTCAACAACGCCAAACGTGGCTTACACATACAAGAACTAACTTGAGTTTTAACACCTTAGACCTCATTTGAGGTATCAACAACGCCAAATGTGGCTTGAATTTTTGTTTTCGGGTCGAATAGTAACGACCTGGATTGAGATTGAAGCCATTTGACCTCGTTTGAGGTTTTAGCAATGACAAACGTGGCTTATAGGTAGAGGACCTGATTTGAGGTCTAACATCTTAATTTTCACATAGAGAGGTCTTCATGAACGAAGACAGACATAACGTTTCACTTGTTTCTTTAATTTGAGCTTCCAGTATATCGAATCGAAACTCGTTCTGAGCTCTACTTCCTCAAATTTTCAGGGGTTTCAACCCGTATATTAACATTCTTCCAATAGGCCTCTTTAGTTTTTTAGTTGAGCTTGAGGTTTTTAGAACTACAATTGATCTTCCGATTTTAAGAATTGTGGTCTTCATGAGTTTTTAATCTAAATTGGGGATCTAGATAGGACAAACTTAAGCATTCAATTAAGTTGAGGTCTTCAAGACTAAGATTCAAAATTTTCAAAACTAAGATTCGAGTCTTCATTCCATGTTATATAGGATCACCTATTTCAAACCCCTATATCTATACTATATTATTAAAGACGAAACATTGAAAGTTTTGTAGTCTGGTCATGAAAGTTTTTGTAGTCTGGTCACTCAATTCATAGCCGTTAGATATTTTTGATCAAATCGATGAGAACCGTTAGATAAAATATTAAAATTATTATATAGAATATCTTTTCTATTTTTCCTAACTAAAACATCTCATTTTCCAAAAATATTGCAAACAATTTCATTTACTAAAATACATAATAAAGTTATAATTGCCAATAACTAACTCATTACCTTTTTTAGCCAAATTGTATATTCTTTTTTATATTTTCTAACTAAAATTTCTACTTTTCTATTTTTCCTAACTAAAACCTCTCATTTTCCAAAAATATCACGAACAGATCTATTTAATAAAATAAAATAATAATATTATAATTATTAATGACTAACCGATTAGCGTTTTTTTCCAAAACGTATATTCATTTTTATATTTCATAACTAATATTTCTCTTAACTAAAACCTCAAAAATATCACGGACTATTCCATTTATTAGCATAAAATACTAATATTATAAATCTATCTATCTATCTATACTATATTATTAAAGACGAAACATTGAAAGTTTTGGTACCTGTTTTTTTGGTACGGTACTTGCCTTATTTAATTGTTTATTTAATTATTATAGAAATTATTATAATTAGTTACCCTTTCGGTTAAAATGCATTACCATTTTTTTCTAAAAAAATCACGAGCAATTTCCTTTTCAAGCTAAAACATGTTACTTTTTCTATTTACTTTACTAAAATCCCTGATTTCCCAAATATATCACGAGCAAACCCTTACTTATTTATTTTAAAACATATTTTAATACTTTTAATTGATAATTACATTTCCCCTCTTTTTCTAGAAAAATCACGGGCAATTATCTTTTTCAACTAAAACATGTTATATTTTCTATTATCCTTACTAAAATCTCTACTTTTCCAATTATATCACCGACAAACCCTTGCTTATTTACTTTAAAATCTATTTTAATAATTTTAATTGACAATTATCTTTTTCAACTAAAACATGTCACCTTTTGTATTTTTCTTACTAAAACTCCTCTTTTTTTTAAAAATATCACGGGCAAATCGTTACTTTTATATTTTAAAATTCAACGAAAACATGTTACTTTCTATTTTTTTTACTAAAACCCCTCTTTTTCCAAAATATCACGGGCAAACCGTTACAATTAACAAAATATAAATAATAAAATTAACAATTATTAAAAACAATTCGTGCATCGCACGGGTTTTAAGCTATATTATTAAAGACGAAACATTAAAAGTTTGATAGTCGGATGGACGGACGGTCGGTACTTAGTGAATTTATTTAATTGCCCTTACTTATTTTTTTAAAAACTATCACTAAATAATAACATTATTTATAACCAATTATCTTTTCAGCTAAAATACATTACCTTTTTTTATTTTTTTCTAACAAAATCTTCTATTTTTCTAAAAAACACACGGGCGGTTATCTTTTTTAACAAACACATGTTACTCTTTCTATTTTTTTCTTACTAAAACCCCTCATTTTCCAAAAATATCACGGACAAACTCTTACTTATTTATTTTAAAAATCTATTTTTTTATTTTAATAATTAAAAGTATTAAAATCTATTTTAATACGTTTTCAGCTGAAACATGTTACTTTTTCAATTTTTTCATTTTCTAAAGAAATTATTATTAAATAATAATATTTTTATAACCAACTACCTTTTCAGCTAAAATACATTACTTTTTCTATTTTTTTCTAACAAAATCCTCTATTTTTCTAAAAACAATCACCGACAATTATCATTTTCAACTAAAACAAGTTACTTTTTCTATTTTTACTTACTAAAAACCCTCATTTTCCAAAAATATCCCGGACAAATCCCTACTTATTTATTTTGAAACCTATTTAAATACTTTTAATTACGGGCACTTACCTTTTCAGATAAAACATGTTACTTTTTCTATTTTTCCTTACTAAGACCCCTACTTTTCCAAAAATATCACGGATAAACAGTTATTAATTTATTTTAATACTTTTATTTATTTAAAAAGTTTAACACGCCTACTTATTTTTTTAGCAAATGCAAATTAATAAAATATTAAAACATAAATAATAAAAATAATAATTATTAATAACAATCTGTGCATGGCACGGGTTTTAAGCTAGTATATATATATATATATATATATATATAATGGTGATGTTATTATATATTTATAACCAGATATCTTTTCTAGTGAAAATACATTATCTACTTTATATTTTATAACTAAAACAGCCCATCTTCTAAAAATAACACGGGCGATGTATATATAAAATAATAATATATTATATAATAATAAATAATAATCAGTTGCCTTTTCCAACTAAAACGCATTACCTATTTTATTTTTATTTTAACTTAAACAACTAAACTACTAAATATAACACATGCAACATGTTAGGTCCCGAAGTATCGTAGAAGGGGGGGTTGAATACGATACTTACAAATAATTCAATTTCGTTCGCGGATAATTCATTCAGTTCTATAACGAAATCAAACACACCAAACCAAGCCAAAAGTCGGGGAATATATCGTTTTATAAATATAAACCTCGAGGGGTGCTACAATTTCTAATCCGTAGATTAGCTCCAATGAGTTCTAGGTTATTCATAATCAATACAATGAAAGAATTCTGAGCACTATAAATTTCTATGATCTTCTCCGGCTCAAAACTCTCTCTCAGTAGTTGCTACTATGAACTAACCTCGACTGAGGAAGACACTACCTCTCTCTGTGTAATTATAGACTTAGTTTTTAGAAAACTATCGAACCTTAATTGTTAAAACAATCTTGGCCGTCCAATTCTCATCAACCTGACAGACAAACAAACTTTTCACCCACTTTCTAATTTGAAAAGTATCGAATGAATAAAGTAATTATTCAATTCGATAGTTTTTAAATAAAAACTATCGAATGTAATACTTACTTTATTAAAGTATTCATTTACTTTATGCATTTCATTCGATGGTTTTCCAATTTAGAAAACTATCGAATCCTTTTCTTTTGATTTTCTTTATGTCACCTTCGATGGTTTTCTTAAAAGAAAAACCATCGAACTCTTTTCCTTGTCCTTGACTTTTTAGAAAATCCATTCAGCTCCAGGGTGTTTCAGTTTTAGACTGTATCAATTTCTTCTGAGACGATAAAACAACTTGATCTTTTAGTGCCGTCACCTAGTGCAACTGGTCTGGTTCACAGATGAATAACACTTGATCAATTCTTCTTTTATGTCTTCAATTCAATGCTGCTGATAAGTCCCTTGTCGTTCTGGTTGCTTCATCACTGGAATCCCGTGGTACTGAACCCTAAATCATTCACATACTTCTGTCGTCTTGAAAGTCTTGTTTCTTTTGCTGTCACTGAGGCTTGAACATTTTCATGAACTTCTTTCCGTGACCTGTTTACGGACTTCAAGAATACATAACGTATTTTGATTTTTTGAGTTTACCTTTTCTTCTTTGATTCTGGATTCCTGTGCTTCTGTTAATATTATTGTCTGTCTTGTCCTTTGTTGAGTTGTAGTTATCTCTTTTACATCTTATGTTACATTATGCTTTACAATCTCCCCCTATTTGATTGGATAGAGTTCGACAAACAAATACTTCGAGGATAACTCAACTAACTAAGGAAACATTAAACTACTTAAAGTAAGACAGAGTAATAATATTATATGCATTCTGGATCAGATATATATACATTTCCAGATTTCATAAATCAAAGAACACTAAAACTTTTCACTTTGAAGTTGCTCCTCTTGATAGAGCTGATAGTTCTCTTGTTCTTTGCTTCAGTTCTTCAGTCCATTCCAATCTCACCTTCTTCACTCATTGGATCGGAGTTAGCAGCTTGATAATCAATCACGGATAGATAGTGCAGTGGTTCTCCAGGTTTAAGGATTGCTCCTAGGATGTGTCTTCCAATAAATCCAACCTCTTGACCCACTCCAGCCCACAGCCATGCAATGTTAACATCTTTCTTGTTTAGCTTTGGCATGTTTGGTAGTCTGGGAAGCACTTCCAATCCTTTCTCCACTCTCTTCCTATAGTAGGGAACATTCTCCATAAGATATTTTCTTAGAGTGTCGGCTGCTTTTGTCCTTCTCCGTTGATGTGAATCCAGTGGATCTAAGATACTTCTCAACTGATATTAGATATTCGTTTGGGTAATCTCTCAGTTTGTCCTCCATCAAATAGCAGATTCTGAACAAGTCATTCGTCATAAATCTAACCATATGAGGGTTTTCAGTAATCTCTGGACTGACCTTCATCAAGATTTCCTTAACATGCTCACTGAGCAGTTCATTTAGCTTTGTAGTTCTTTGGATCTTGATGAGAATCACCTTCAGTGGTGTCTTTCTCTCTTAGTGATAGAGAATTTGCTTCTTCTTCCATATCATCATCCAAGATAGGATGTTCTATTGGCTCTGGATAATATGGCTCATGCTCCTCCTGTAGTGGTTGCTCTTGCATGATCTCAAATTCCTCCTCACTTTCTTCTTCTTGTACAATGTCTTCAATCCAGTACTGTCTAACTGGAATAGCTTCATTGGTTCCCAAACTCCCCATCCAGTTGTTTGCCAACCTTCATTAGTCACTTCATTTGTTTCCCCTTCTCCAACTTTCTCCCCCTTAGTTGAGGAATCCTCGATGAAGTTATCCTCATTGTAAAAGGTAGCAGAAGGATCAGGTTGTTGCTGTGAAGGTCCGGGTTGTTGGTTCCTCAACATATTCCATAATCTTCTTGAGGGTGGATTGAACATGTACCTCCAGGTAATAGCAAATCTTCAATATTTGAAAGGGTTAGGGTGTCACTCCTCACGTTTGGCTCTGGGTGTACACTCAACGTTTCTGTTAGTGTTTCACTCATTTTTCCTTTCCCACTCAGGCCAGGTGTAAGTGTTTTTGTTTCACTCAATCCCTTTGTGCTAGTTGTACCTGCAGAAGAAAACACCGTAGCCGTCCTTAAGGAGGTCACCGGTGGTGCAATGGGGCTTCGCAAGTCCCCGACCTTGGATAAACCAAGTTGCTAATCATCCGTAGATGATGTATCCTTTGTAGGATCCAGAGTTTGAATCTCTAGGAGGGTAGAATCAGGCTCTATTAACAGCAGAGATCCTGAAACTTCCTCAATAGTCTGTGAAGACTTTACCTCAGTTAACTCCTCAATTAAAATTGATTCATTGTCACCGAGTTGCCGATCTGCACCTACGTCAGACCCTTTACCCGCAGGATCCAGATATGTTCCATCTGGGGAGGTAGACAATGACCTTTTAGATTGAGCATTTAGGTCAAAGCCTTCTCTCGACGTCTGTGAAGACTCTTGGTTCAGTAAAGAACCTTCAACCAGTGAACCTAACCGTAATATGGTCGGAACACCAGTTGCTTCCGTCAATTCTTCCTTACTTGATTGAGCTATTGGTTTAGATATTGCTTTCGTTAGCTTAGCCCAATCAGCATCAGAAAAATCAATAAAGGGCGCTTTGGATGATTGAAATGAAGTTTCAACAGTTGCCTCGTTTTCTGTTCTTCTCCTTTTAGAGTAAGGCAGAGCTGTTGTTGAATGGCGTATCTCCTTATGTGGTGCTGCTTTGGCACTATCTCCCTCTACACTCATGGATGTCTGAATATTGGGTATAGGAGGGTAAGGAGGTTCGTTTGTGGTTTCATTTGGCTCTTCCAAAGGCTCTTCGACCGTGGTTAGAGATTGTGGGTTGCAATCTCATGGTCTGGATGGCCACTGAGGGCTCTGGATCAACATCCATTGTTGTGGTTCAGGAGCCAGTTCAGGTTGAGGAATGTTACCTTCATTTACCTGTTCCCCTGGGGGTAGAAGTGGTAGGGGTACCGTTCTTAGATATTCAAGTTTGAACAGTGGGTACCCCTGGAAGATATTCTTTCTTATCAGAGCGGTTATTGCATTGCTCTTCATCTTCATGCACTTCATGGTCTCCTCTTCGGCGAATGTCTCACGCTCATCATCTGTTAAGATATCATTGAGAATTAGCTGTAGGAACCTAGGATAGAAACAAAGCACATCATCTATGCATGTTCTTTCATCCAGTGGTCCCATGTCAGGTAATGCTTAAGGAACAAAGCATGTATCTCCTCAGTTGTGGGATCCGGAACATGGTTTTCTGTAGGAAAATGTAGTATTCTATTAAAGTCATGTTCTGTCACCCTTATTGTTCTGCCCCCTGGCACAACAAAACTGAAGGATCTTACGTTATTCTCACTTGTATCCGTGGCGGTTGTGTACAACGCAGTCAATTGATCGATGCAAAGGACTACGGGAGTACTCAAGGCATATGCCACTAATGAACGTGTGTTCAGAAACTCTGCCCATGCACGAAACTGTAAATTCGTAATGGCTTGCAAGTTTTGAAACGAGACATGATTAGTCTTGGTTACTTTTAAACCAAAACTAAAACCAATTAAATTTAATTAATTATTACTAATTAATCAAACTTGACACAAAATACCCTTAAAACAAAATTACCCCTTTTTTCTTAAAAAAAACACAACTTCGAATCACTATTATCAAGAACCCTACTTTTGGTAACACAAATAATCAGAATTATCTGAAGAAATCAATTGAAAACAATTAACTTCTAAAGAACAATAGTGAAAATAGTTTTCTTAGAAACAAGTTCTTGAGGCAGTGATGTTCTTGGTTATATGTATTCTAGTAAGTATAAACAAAAGCCCTTTGATCTGATAATAAGAAAAAAACGTAAGGGGTTGTTAAATACTTATTGAATTGACAGGGGCAATATTGTCTTTACAGTGTTCGATGTTTTTTAATAGTATGTTCGATGGTTTTCAGTTGGGGGTAAAACTGTCAACTTTACTTCGATAAATTTTGAAAAATAACGAAGAGTTTGAAAATCAGAATTTAAAAAGTTTTTCTGAAAAACTATCGAACTTGTTACCTTTTAAAGCTTGAAAAACTATCGAGGGATCCTTTGTGGAAAAACTATCGAGAATTAAAATAAAGGAAAAAATTAATTCTCTCAGATAGATTTTCATTTTAATTAAAAAACCATCGAGAATTTAGATAAAGAATAATGAAATTCAATTCGATGCTTTTTCAAATTTTCCTCAAAAAGTATCGAGAAATGTTTTCAATAGTTTTTCTTTTTCCTTTTCAAAAACTATCGAAAATTTATTTCGATAGATTTATCTATGTACTTGAAAAACTATCGAATTTCCTAAATTCGATATTTATTGCTCCTGTCTTCATTTTAAAACCTGTTCTTGTTTTAAAATTTAGACTGTTTTATTTCCTGTCAAGTTTTAATTCTAATAAATCTTTTCAAATTTACCAAAATCAATTGTCAATAGAAAATTCACAATTTTCTCAGAATAAAATCGACTAAATATCATTGAATAATATTAACCAATTAAAATCCAATAAATTATGCTGCATATTTATTTTATGTATTTTAAATTATGGAGCAAATAAGATATTGAACTGCTTCAATTTCCATAATTCAAATTTCATTAAATAAATAATAATAAATTAATACTAAATATCTATGAGTTAGATATTAGCACTAAATTATTAAGATGAGGACTGGATGTTAAATAAATTCACAAGTCCTTAAAAAATGAACAATTTTATACTTGTGAACTTATTCAAGAGTTTCTTGCAGATGAGATTTTCAAATAAGGTGCGTGTCTGCAAGTTACTCTATGAATTGAAGACATGCTCTCGAAAGAAATGATACCTGTTGTCAAGGTGAATTGTCGTGGATTGTTCCACGGAGTTGTTGGAGATAAAGTTATTTCCTGAAATAATAACAAGAAATCAATCTTCCTCCACGAAGTTGACAGCTTCTAGAGATGCTCCTCCTGTCATCCAGAGATGCTTCTCCTGTCTTTCTTACAACCTGCGTATTTTATATCTAAATAGCTAAACATGTTAACAAGTATCTTTAGGGTACCATATACTGAGATTTGGTATTCCCTTAAGATATCTCAAAATCATGTTGATAACTATAAGACTAGATTTTTGAAATCCACTTGGAACCTTGCACATTGGCAACTTGAGAATACAATATGTGTTGTCAATTTGCAGCTAATAACTTAATGAGATGCATACCTCTCTAGCTTGTCATTTCTGTCTTTTACCTGATTTGTCCTGATCAAGCTTTAGTGGCTGCTGTTGGTAGGGAGTCTTGGCATGTCTAGAATCTTCTCAATTGTGCACATTCAAAAGATTCTTGACTTACTTTTATTGCCATCACTCTTTTGGCTTACTTGTGCTCCTAAAAGAATTATTCTTCTGGCTTGCTCAAAGTAATTCCAAAAAGAATTGCAACTTTCCCAACATACTCATCTTGTACATTCTCTGCAATGACTTGGCAAATTTCTTGCACAAGTTTTCGTTAGTAGACCAACATATAATATAATCATGATATCACTGCACATATATGACATTATGTTTGTGCCTTATGACAACTCTAATAAATTCATATTCTGTAAAAGTTCAGTTAGAGTGTCATACCATGTCTTTGACGATTGATTGAGTATTGATACCGGTTCATACCAATCTGTAGTGATCTTGTGAAGAGAAGTTATACAACGTCCAATTGATCTGCAACAGCAAATGCCAGGATCTGTTGTACATTGACTTCTTCTACTATCTCACCAATTAGGAGTGCACTTGATCATATTCACCATATAGATATTAAAGTTTGAATATGCAGCAGGTGCCAGATATATCCTGATATCCTCAAGTCTCGTCACTGGTGCTTCTTGTTAGATACTGCTTCCTAATAGTAACCTAGCATCCAGTTTGGCCTTGTCCCTCATAACAATGCCAACTTCATCCAGTATTCTGGATACCCATCTTGTTCCAATAACAGATTTTCCCTTAGGCCTGGGTACCAGCTTCCAAACTTTCTGCCTTTCAGATTGATTGGTTCATTTTGCTTTGCAATCACCCAATCTGGATCCATCAGAGCTTCTTTATCTTTCTTTGTTTCTTCTTCAGAAAGAAAACCAAGAAAATAATCATTCATACTCTATAGCTCCAGTCTTTACTCCACCACTAGGATCACTAAGAACTAGACATCAGGAATGATATTGAATCTAAACCCTTTGTCTTGATAGATACGTTCTTGAAGTGTCCTCTAGATATTCATTGTGGTGTTCATGATCTGACTAATTGATCCTTCTTTTTCTCCCCCTAAGCTGTTGCTGGGATTTCCTGAGAATCCTCATCCTCGCTGAGTGGTTCTGTTGAAGTACTGAGCTGTGTAGTTAAACTACCATTACCACTGCTTGGATTTGAATCATCATTACCATTAATTTCACACATAACAGCTGAGAGCTTGGAGTTGTTGAACATCATATTCAGACTTTCAATCACCTCTTGTTGATTAATCAAATTTACCTCGTAGGCTTTAGATTCCACTGATTAGCCGAGGAAAATATCCTTAAGAGCCTTAGCTGCCAATCTTGCCAAGATGCTTACTTGTAGAACAATTTCCTTCAAACCCCTGAAAGAAATTCAGAGTTTGCTTCTATTGGCCAATTCAGGGTCTTCCTGTATTTGTTACTGATCATGGAAATGTGATTAATCTCATCTGTGATGTCCTGTCCTTCAGATTGAATAAACAACACCAGTTTGTATTAAGAGTAGTCATCAACCATCACTGAAGTATATCTTTACTTTGTTGTAGATAAGACATTAACTAGTCCGTAGAGTTCCATACGTATCATCTGAAGCGGCTCGGTAATGCTTATCACATTATAGCTTTTCTGTGATGTTTCTTTGACTTCTCTTAATGACATGCCTCATATATTTCATCTAGCTTGAATCCCAGATGAGGCAGTCCTCTCACCAATACCATCTTTAGAAAAGAGTTCCTTGTATTGTCATGCAAGGGTGAGAGCTTCTCAACCTTCCTGCTTGAGATAAACACTGCTCCTTCATTGAATAAAAAGATTTGTGCTTTGAATCTTCAGCAAGAGAGTTACTTCTAATTGTTATCCTTGACTCCAATTATTAGTTGTTATCAATGATACCAATTATTGTAAACATGATGACATTCCATTTCCAACGTAGCCATGTCCCGTGATGAAAACCTTTGCTGTCATCTCCAAAGATTATTAACGGAACAACTTTCTCAATCACATTTGATGGTAAGATCTTTCTTCGATCATATGTCTTCAGTAGTAAAGACCAAGAAAGCATATAAATCGATTAACCTGATTTGCCTGCACTCACAAATGGATTGACAGTTCTTGGTACCCAACTTATTTGCTTGGGTCCAGATGGATTAGAGATTTTGTTTTTAAAAGTGGTAACAACAGCTTCAACCTATACATGCTTATTCTTATCTCTGACTGACCTTGCAGTCGTTGCTCTAATGTAATTCTTAAACATGCTTTTTCTATGATTAATGCAAGTTCTAAGATATGCATTCATAATATTTAAATAAGCAAACATGTTAATAAGAATAAATGGCATACATTGAGCATTTTGACATTGCAGATAAGAGATGTGCAAATTAGGCATGTTCTGCATTTTAGAAAATTCAGTACTTTCTACTTTAACCAATATACACAAGTGTAACAGGTAGCAAGTAGATTTACAGATATTCAATAATTTTCTAAGCACACATGGAATAAAAGAATTAACAATTAAATCACTAATTCTATCTAATCCATTCTGTTGTTGTATGGCATCTAACTTTCTCTATTACCTAAGTCAGTTTTAGATACAGCTTGGTGTTCTACAAATTCTACTGACTCTAAAGGTAATTCCTCCATCCTTCAAACTGATTATCCCTTAACAAACAATTCAGAATAAATGAGCAAATCTTGTTCTACTAGGGATACTGAAACTTAGCTTTACTAAGGTCTTATGTGCCAGAAACTTAACCCCTAAAACTAAGAGTTGTTTCTTAAGAAAGCTTCTATCTCACTTGCAAATCTTATTCTACAAATATTCATACACACATATATAAGATCTCCTATGTACATGCTTTGAATATTGAGGATTAAATACTGCATTGGTTCAAGGAAAAGATACCTGAGATATGTGAGGTGAATCATCTTCAGAGATTGCTATGAAAGCAAGATATCCATGATCTTCTCGTCATCTGATCCATCCCAACTCTTTCCTTAAGCAACATAAGTTTTGTGCTGATGCTTCTTCAACAAAGCATTCCACTTCTGTTTCAGCTATTAACTGAGTCCCTATTCTTCTTTGTTTGTTAGGCTTCTTCATTGTGTAGCACACCCTGATAGTTTCTCGTTACATAGTTCTTATCAAAGTTGAAACTATCACTCTTGTTTTTGTTACCATCTCAGTCTGTAACTACCTCTTTGAACTGAATCCTGAAGAATCTTTGCTTCGTAATAAATAAGCCTGATCCATGGATGTGGCTTTTGTACTCCTACTGAATCTGATGTGACTAAACTTCCTTGACAAGTGAAACACTGATCTTTAGTCTAGTCTCTCGAGGTTTTCTACCTGAGCTTCTTCTGATTCAGCTACTAGTAATTCTTCTATTCTGTTCTGAGGTTCCAACATTAATAAACGTTACTGAGATATTTGTTTGTCCGTTCAATTCTCTAACACCCTTTATTCCTCGCTTCATAATCTCTTTTGATTTGATTAAATCTCCTTAGAAAAAAAAATATATCCGTAGAAACTTCTTCCTGAAATCAGCTTCATGGTCATCTTTTTCTTCGAAAGATAAAAATCAGTTTAACACCCGGAGGAATCTTCTTCTACAAGCCCTTGAGCACCCTCAATTTAATACTTAAGAAAAATTTAAATATTCAGAATTTTTAATTTTCCTTAAAAATAAATTAATCAAAGATAAATATTTACAAAACATTTAATTTTCAAGAATTTCGAATTCTTAAAAATTAAATCATGTAAATTAATATTTAAGAAAAATTAGAATTTAAGAAATTTTTTTAAACAAAAATTCAAAATAAATAAATAACTCAGAAATATATTAATTCGGGGTGCTTTTGTAAAGCTGGCCAATTCAAGCACTTCGATTGTTTTTTAAAACAAAAACTATCGAAGAGCCTTAGCTGACCATTTTTGAAAAAAATAAATACCACTTCGATTGTTTTAAAAAAAAAACTATCGAAGTCATACTACTCAGGTTCAAAATTGGCCACCTGAATTGACTACAATTCACAAATTCTAAGGGGTCTCTTTAGCACACTACAAATTGCCCTGTGCCGCACCTCTAAAATAAATTCATAACATAAATTAAATTTACTTAAGTTTAAAATATAAATTTATTTAACTTGAATTTATAAAATAAATTTATTTAAATTAAGTTAATCAAATAAACTTATTCAAGTTTAAATAATGAACTCATTTAAATTAAATTTATAAGATAAATTCATTTTAACTTAAATTTATAAAATAAACTTATTAAAATATAAATTCATAAAATAAATTTATTTAGAAGTTGGCCTCCTCAGAATTCTTGTCTGACTGGTCTGAAATACCCGGATCTAATCTGTATGTCGATTAACAAGCTCTGATACCAATTGTTAGGTCCCGAAGTATCGTAGAAGGGGGGGTTGAATACGATACTTACAAATAATTCAATTTCGTTCGCGGATAATTCATTCAGTTCTATAACGAAATCAAACACATCAAACCAAGCCAAAAGTCGGGGAATATATCGTTTTATAAATATAAACCTCGAGGGGTGCTACAATTTCTAATCCGTAGATTAGCTCCAATGAGTTCTAGGTTATTCATAATCAATACAATGAAAGAATTCTGAGCACTATAAATTTCTATGATCTTCTCCGGCTCAAAACTCTCTCTCAGTAGTTGCTACTATGAACTAACCTCGACTGAGGAAGACACTACCTCTCTCTGTGTAATTATAGACTTAGTTTTTAGAAAACTATCGAACCTTAATTGTTAAAACAATCTTGGCCGTCCAATTCTCATCAACCTGACAGACAAACAAACTTTTCACCCACTTTCTAATTTGAAAAGTATCGAATGAATAAAGTAATTATTCAATTCGATAGTTTTTAAATAAAAACTATCGAATGTAATACTTACTTTATTAAAGTATTCATTTACTTTATGCATTTCATTCGATGGTTTTCCAATTTAGAAAACTATCGAATCCTTTTCTTTTGATTTTCTTTATGTCACCTTCGATGGTTTTCTTAAAAGAAAAACCATCGAACTCTTTTCCTTGTCCTTGACTTTTTAGAAAATCCATTCAGCTCCAGGGTGTTTCAGTTTTAGACTGTATCAATTTCTTCTGAGACGATAAAACAACTTGATCTTTTAGTGCCGTCACCTAGTGCAACTGGTCTGGTTCACAGATGAATAACACTTGATCAATTCTTCTTTTATGTCTTCAATTCAATGCTGCTGATAAGTCCCTTGTCGTTCTGGTTGCTTCATCACTGGAATCCCGTGGTACTGAACCCTAAATCATTCACATACTTCTGTCGTCTTGAAAGTCTTGTTTCTTTTGCTGTCACTGAGGCTTGAACATTTTCATGAACTTCTTTCCGTGACCTGTTTACGGACTTCAAGAATACATAACGTATTTTGATTTTTTGAGTTTACCTTTTCTTCTTTGATTCTGGATTCCTGTGCTTCTGTTAATATTATTGTCTGTCTTGTCCTTTGTTGAGTTGTAGTTATCTCTTTTACATCTTATGTTACATTATGCTTTACACAACATATTTATAAAAAAGTAATATAATTTTATATAATTATCAATAAATAACTAATTTCCTTTTTTCAGCACATCGCCTATTTTATATTTTCTAAATAAAATAAATCAGTATCTAAAAATAACACGGGAGACATATATAATGGTAATACTATTATATTAAACTTATAAAATCCATGTTTATCATAAATTTTTATAACTTTCGATTAAAATAAAATAATTAATTAAATATAAAAGTAATATAATATTGAGAGAAACAAAAAATATCACGGACGATTACCTTTTTTAACTTTCTTTTTTTTTTATTACTAAAATTCCTTATTTTTCTAAAAATATCACAGGTTAAACCTTTTACTTATTTATTTTAAAACTTATTTAATACTTTTAATTATTAAAAAAATAAACATATCTACTTATTTTTTCAACAAATGCAATTAATAAAATATCAAAACGTAAATAATATAATAAAAAATTATCAAAAATAATAAGTGTATCGCACGATTTTTAATCTACTTTTAAATAATAATACTAAACTATAATAAACAAAATTTGTAGTTTGGTTAACACCTTCCAAATTTGGTTAAACAACTTCGTTATTTTATTTATCCTTTTATTTTAACTAATATTAAGTAAATAATAAATAAGTCCATAACTTTTTACAGAATTCCAACAACTCGTCACATTTCTTTTTGTTCTACACCTTCACTCTTAGATATTCTTTAATATTAATTGATTTAAATAAAATTTTAATAATTTAATAATAAAATAAATTACAATAAATATGTTTCTAATATACAAAGATTTAAGGTTAGAACTCCGCCAACTACTTATTAAAATTAATAATTAATTTAAGCATAGTAAAATTTACATATATATTAAATTTGTTCTGAAAATATTAATAAAATTAAAATAACATCAAATATATTTTAAAATATTATATTTTATTATAAAATTTTAAAATTTCAAAGGTGTTCAAAAGCAACCTGTTGTACAGGCTATAAGCTGGAGGAATTTACGGATTAGCGGAAGCGTGATATAACATTTATTCCGTAAAAACCATGTATCGCACATATAAAAAAATATATAAAATCTAGAGCGAAGGGAATCGTAACCATACCTTGAGAATCGAAGCTTTAAAATCGATGGTTTCAAGCAGTTGCTCCTCAGAGTGTGAAGCACTCTACCGGTATCCACCAAGAATTTTCCTTCGATGAATTCTTCAAAAAATCTCTAAGACTTTTTAGAGAGAAAAAAAGAGAGAGATGGAGGCTAGCTCATTTTTCTAGGTTTTTCACAAAAATAAGATCTGCCTTAGAATGAACTATCTCATTCTATTTATAGGGCTCTTTTAGGGTTTTAATAATATATCTTTATATATATATATATATATTAACCCCACATTTCTAAAATGCTTTAATAATGATTAAAACTATTTTAATCATTATTCCTTTTCTAAACTATTTAGAAAATAATTCTTCCTCTCTCATAATTTAAATCTTTTCATCAAAGAAAATATTCTTTTATGGTGTGACTCTGTAGGTTCAATATTAAGCCGGTAGTAGAAATAAATAATAATAAACTTTTTATTTATTATTTATATGAATTCTAATAATTCATTAAATATAATTAACTGATTAATTATATTTATTCTACATCGTGAGTGATGCTTTTCAACATATCGTGACTATCCGGATAATATGAATTCACTGCTTAGAATACCAAGAACCTGTCAGTGACTAGTTTCAGTACAATCAATTCCTTCTACCCTACAATATCCCGATTAAATACAAGGCATGGATCTCGTGTCAGGCCTAATAAATTTAATCATATGATTTCTTATTCATAATGCTAAGTTCATATTAATGCAAATTAGAAACTCCTTTCTAATTTCATACACTCTGGCCAGAGATTCCAGAACTCGCATACTAAGAATAGCATAGGATATTCTCTTCCTTTACTGGAAGGGGTAGATCCTTTATTGACGTTAACTATCTCCATACACAAATCCCTAGCCCAGAATAGACCTAATGGATGTCCTTGAGACTAAGGACTAATCCAAAGCATAGTTCATTATATACAAGATAACTCTAACGATCTCAAGTCTAAGGACACTTTTACAACTATCACTCAGTGAATAACTATTGACACGTGAGTAAACTCCATTAGCTGTTCAACTTATCGAGTCATGTTCAGTAAACTTATTCTCTAAGAAGCACCTACATACTAGCTATAGTGTCACCACACAAATGCCTGTGAGAACAGACATCCTCCTGACGGGAGCAAGCATAGTATGTACCAATCTTTGCGGATTCACCAACTTCCAATTAGTTATCCTATGATCAGGAACTGTTTAAGTCTAGAGTTATCATCTTCTAGATCTCACTATTATAATCTCATTATAATTCTAGAAGCTTTACTCTAAACTATGGAACATCTTATTTAAAAAACTTTAAATAGATAAAGCCCGTAATAAAAACAAAACAAGTCTTTTTATTAAAATTATTGAAATCAAATAATAATACAAGAAAGTTCTTCCTAACTCATCATACATGATTGGATTTAGGAGAAACACTTTCAATCTTCCACTTGAACTAAAGCCAATCACACTGGTATCTAATACCCATCTTCTCTTTATGATGATCAAAGTGAATCTGAGACAATGTCTTTGTGAGTGGGTCTGCTACGTTGTTATGTGTGTCAACTCTCTCAATTTTGACATCTCCTCTTTCAATGATCTCCCTAATCAAATGAAAGCGCCGCAAAACATGTTTGGAATTTTTATGAGACCTAGGTTCCTTGGCTTGTGCTATTGCTGCTTTGTTATCACAATACAACACAATAGGCTCCTCAATGCTAGGAACAACTCCCAACTCAGAAACAAATTTCCTCATCCAAACGGCTTCTTTTGCAGCCTCACTTGCAGCTATATACTCTGCTTCCGCTGTGGAGTCAGCCGTTGTAGACTGTTTGGAACTCTTCCAACTAATCGCACCACCATTCAGAGTAAACACGTACCCTGACATGGATGTACTATCATCACTTTCTGATTGAAAACTAGAGTCAGTATAACCCTCTATTTTCAACTCAGATCCACCAAAAACAAGAAAAATATCCTTAGTCCTTCGCAAATACTTAAGGATGTTCTTCACTGCTTTCCAGTGGTCTTCACCTGGATTGGACTGATATCTGCTCGTCACACTAATTGAATGAGCAACATCAGGCCTAGTACATAACATCGCGTACATGATAGATCCTATTGCCGAAGCATAAGGAATCTTACTCATACGCTCCCTTTCTTCAGGTGTCTTAGGAGACATCTTCTTGGAAAGGGATACTCCATGGCTCATTGGTATGAGACCTCTCTTGGAGTTTTCCATGCTGAACCTTTTAAGCACTTTCTCGATGTATGTACCCTGGGTAAGACCTATCATTCTTCTAGATCTATCTCTATAGATCTTCATAACGAGAATGTAGGATGCTTCTCCCATGTCCTTCATAGTGAAGTTCTTTGATAGCCACACTTTGACTGATTGTAGCATCGGTATATCATTTCCTATAAGAAGTATGTCATCCACATACAACACAAGAAATATTACCACGCTCCCTCTAAACTTCTTGTAGACACATGGTTCATCTATGTTTTTGATAAAATCAAAATCTTTGATTGTCTCATCAAAATAGACGTTCCATCTACGAGAAGCTTGCCTTAATCCATATATGGTTCGTAGCAGCTTACACACTAGGTGTTAATTCCCTTTGGAAACAAAACCCTCTGGCTGTGTCATATACACTTCCTCTTCAAGTTTCCCATTGAGGAAGGCTGTTTTCACGTCCATTTGCCAGATCTCATAGTCGTAGTAAGCAGCAATCGCAAGCAAAATCCGAATCGATTTTAACAGGGCTACAGGCGAAAAAGTTTCATCAAAGTCAATCCCTTGCCTTTGTCTGAATCCTTTTGCCACGAGCCTGGCCTTATAGGTCTCCACCTGGCCATCATCTCCAATCTTTCTCTTGTATACCCATTTGCACCCAATAGGCTTCACATCCTTGGGTGCTTCAACCAAAGTCCATACTTGGTTGGTATACATAGAATCCATTTCGGATTTCATGGCACTCTGCCATTTCTCTGATTCAATACTACACATAGCCTCATTATAGGTCATAGGGTCGTCATCATCAATGATTGACAACTCATTGTCATTCTCAATGACAAGGCCATAATACCTCTCAGGTTGGCGAGACACCCTCTCTGACCTACGACTGGGCTGTTCCACAAAAGGTTGTTCAGTCTGAACAGGTGTTTCCTCTTGAACCGTAGTAGTTTGTGCTTCTTGAACTTCATTAAGTTCTATTTTGCTCTCACTGTTCCTTTCAAGGATAAACTGTTTTTCCAAGAAGGTAGCATGTCTGGAGACAAATACCCTATGATCGGTGTAAAAGTAATACCCTAAAGTCTCTTTAGGATATCCCACAAACTTCCATTTTACGGATCAAGATTACAGCTTATCAGGGTCAACTTTCTTGACATAAGCTGGACATCCCCAAACCTTAACGTGTTTAAGACTCGGTTTCCTTTCTTTCCATATCTCATATGGAGTTTGAGGAACAGATTTGGAAGGCACCTTATTCAGTAAATATGCTGAGGTTTCCAATGCATAACCCCAAAGGAATACTGGAAGATCTGCATAGCTCATCATGGATCGAACCATGTCTAACAAAGTTCGATTTCTCCTTTCAGATACCCCATTCAACTGTGGAGTATATGGAGGAGTCCACTGAGAGACTATACCATTTTCTTTGAGATAATCTAGAAACTCACCATTCAAGTATTCACCACCTCGATCTGATCGAAGGGTTTTAATACTATGTTTGGTTTGTTTCTCCACTTCATACTTGTATTCTTTGAACTTTTCAAAGGCTTCAGACTTGTGTTTCATGAAATACACATATCCGAATCTAGATCGATCATCTGTGAAAGTAATGAAGTACGAAAATCCACCCATGGCTTGCGTAGACATCGGTCCACATACATCTGTGTGTACCAATCCTAGCAAATCTGCAGCCCTCTCTCCATGTCCACTAAATGGAGATTTGGTCATTTTACCCAATAGACAAGACTCGCATGTAGGATATGATTCAAAATCAAAGGGTTCAAGTAACCCTTCCTTATGCAATGTACGAAGTCTATTTTCACTAATATGACCAAGTCTGCAGTGCCACAAATAGGTGAGATTTTCATCATCCCTTTTCCTTTTATTAGTACGTTCAATTTGTAGTAAATTATGCTCTACGTCACATACATACAGACCATTATTTAAAATACCACTACCATAAAGAACATTATCTCTAAGAATTGAACATTTATTATTCTGAATAACAAACGAAAATCCAGCCAAGTCTAATATGGGAATAGAAATAATATTCCTCACAATCGAGGGAACAAAATAACAATTATTTAAAACAATAGTCTTGCCCGTAGGCATATGTAACTCAAATGATCCTACAGCTTCAGCAGCAACTCTTGCTCAATTTCCCATCCGTAGAATAACCTCCTCTTCTTCAAGAGTCATACTTCTCCTTAGTCCCTGCAACGAATTGTAAATGTGAGAACCATAGGCGGTATCTTATACCCAAGTAGCAATTTGATTTAATGACATATTCACTTCAATCATGAACATACCTGAATCAGAAGCGACAGTCTCACTACCCTTCTTCTTCTTCAATTCTGCAAGGTAAACCTTGCAGTTCCTCTTCCAGTGCCCCACCTTGTTACAGTGGAAGCAAACAGCTTTGATTTTGGGGTCTTCAGCTTTTGGTGGAACCGGCCTTTTTTCACCTACTTTCTTCTTCTTGGGAGGGTTCTTCTTCCTTTTCTTAGGATTGGAACCTTCACCAATTAGAAGAACATAACTCTTCTTAGAGGGAAAATTTGATTCCGTAGTCTTCAACATGTTGTGGAGTTCAGCCAGGCTGACGTCCAACTTATTCATGTGAAAGTTCACAACAAACTGCGAAAATGAACCCGGAAGTGATTGCAAGACCAAGTCTTGACTCAGCTCCCCATCCATGTTGAAACCAAGTTGTCCAATACGTTCAATCAAATTGATCATCTTAAGTACATGGTCATTTACAGACAATCCCTCAGACATCCTACAGTGCAACAGCTCCTTCGATATCTCATATCGAGCTGTCCTCCACGCCACATCATACAACTCTTGTAGATGCATTAGGATAGTGTGATCATCCATATGCTCATGCTGCTTCTGTAGCTCAATGTTCATGGAAGCTATCATGATACATTGAGCAACATTTGCATCATCTATCCACTTACGATACACAACATGTTCATCATCATGTGCATCGTCAGCAGGTTCAGCAGGCTTAGGTGAGTTAAGCACATATTCCAGCTTCTCCACCCTGAGAACAATTTTCAGGTTTCGAAGCCAGTCAGCAAAATTAGGACCAGTCAATTTGTGAGCATCCAGTATGCTCCGAAGTGATAGTGCAGAAGACATAATGTATATAGTAAATATGTAAATGATAAACACATAACAACACTTAGAAAATATTCAATTTCATTTTAAAACACTATATGAATCGGGTCTTTATTCATAAGTGGCTCCCACTAGTTTACCTAATTTATACAACCCCTAAGTGAAAAATTAAGCATTCATAATGCTAGTGGGAATAGGGATCCTACATTCCATCACACAACCTCAGCTGTGGCACGAAACGCCATGTGATGTTCAGTAGGCAGACGACTCTTGTCAATTACATCTCATGTTATTCCCTAATAAAACTTTAGCCTCTTGAATAATTGAGTCACGGCTGTAGCACGACAAACTCAATATTCTAAGTCAAGTCTAACCCAACCTTTCATACAATTGAATCAGTCTCCAACAGCCCACGGCTGTAGCACGTAACGACCATTAGATTCTAATTCATTGTACACATCTCTATGTAATAGACAAGTATTTCTTATTTCGAAATCAAAGCCCTCGGCTGTAGCACGAAACGACAATGATTCAAAAATAAGAACTACTTTCTACCATGTTGGAAGGCTATGACCGACACAAGCCCGTTGTGTCATTGTCCAATTACTACTTGATATTATTTAATTTTAGAGGGATTATATTATGTTACAACCATAATCATATTACTAGGAGATTCTCTTTTTCTTGAACAAAATACAATTATGATTTAAATGAAAAATTCCTAGTTTATTGGAGGGGTCACATCGGTCCCGCTTAAAACCCAACGGCCTAGACAGAAATTTTCATTTTCAACATCAAAAGAGTATTCCACTCTATGTTTCATAAACATAAGAATCTCATGGTTGTACTCATAATATTATTGTTAAGGCAAGAAACGATTCCTATTCTAGATTTTCTAGAGCACGCCTTATATTGATTTAAGTTCACCTAAATCTATCATCGCATGGTAAATATAGGCATATATCTCATATATAAAAATAAATAAACAAGTAAGCATGCAAGTAATATCATGTCATACAATGATATAATGATGTATGGATTTATTATAGTATTGAAAAGCAATTAAAACAATTAGTACATGCTTTAAAACACTTCCGGGAATATAAACAGTTCCAAACTTTTATATAAAAAATATTTGACCACTCCATTAGATCCGTCTCGGAAAAACGAATCCAACGGTATATTATATGCCCAAAACGGAGTTACCAAACTCCCAAAAAATCAAATTTAATGTGGACATAAGGGCTATAACGCATTACAACAATTAAAAGCTATTAATTGTGTAACGCATGACATGCATGCGTTACGGACCTGTAACGCATTCCCGGAATGCGTTACACCCTTCCCAGCGAGTGCGCGCCACGCGCGCGCGGACAGCAGCAGCAGTTTTTTTTTTTTATTTAATGCTAAGTAAGTTACAACAATTATATGATATAAAGAATTTAAAACACAAAAAAAACTGCCCAGCCATTAATGCATTTATTTTTATTATTATTTTATTTTAATATTAATAAATTAATTAACAATTAATTAATAAATTAATAAAAAAATCAAAATAATATGATTTCTGAAATCAAACAATAGCAAAAATAACCAAGTGTCTATGTGGTCCTTGTGCAAATTTTAATTCATATATTTCAACATGCATATTTATTTTATGAATTTTAATTAAAACAATTTTAAAAAATTCATAACAAATAATCTACACATCACAAAATTATGAAAAAAAATACCTAGATGATCCACAACACTTGTAGAACCCAGATCAATGGTCAAAATCTCATGCAAATAATATTTCGAATTAATTCATAATTAAATCTAAATATAATTGCAAAAATCATAATAAATCCATACATGCATAAAAAAATCTGAAATTTTTTATATGAATCTCTATATGCAAAACCTGTCTCTGATACCATTGAAGGAATTTACGGATGAGCGGAAGCGTGATATAACATTTATTCCGTAAAAACCATGTATCGCACATATAGAAAAATATATAAAATCTAGAGCGAAGGGAATCGTAACCATACCTTGAGAATCGAAGCTTTAAAATCGATGGTTTCAAGCAGTTGCTCCTCAGAGTGTGAAGCACTCTACCGGTATCCACCAAGAATTTTCTTTCGATGAATTCTTCAAAAAATCTCTAAGACTTTTTAGAGAGAAAAAGAGAGAGAGAGAGAGAGATGGAGGCTAGCTCCTTTTTCTAGGTTTTTCACAAAAATAAGATCTCCCTTAGAATGAACTATCTCATTCTATTTACAGGACTCTTTTAGGGTTTTAATAATATATCTTTATATATATATATATATATTAGCCCCACATTTCTAAAATGCTTTAATAATGATTAAAACTATTTTAATCATTATTTCTTTTTCTAAACTATTTAGAAAATAATTCTTCCTCTCTCATAATTTAAATCTTTTCATCAAAGAAAATATTCTTTTATGGTGTGACCCTATAGGTTCAATATTAAGCCGGTAGTAGAAAAAAAAATAATAAACTTTTTATTTATTATTTATATGAATTCTAATAATTCATTAAATATAATTAACTGATTAATTATATTTATTCTACATCGTGAGTGATGCTTTTCAACATATCGTGACTATCCGAATAATATGAATTCACTGCTTAGAATACCAAGAACCTGTCAGTGACTAGTTTCAGTACAATCAATTCCTTCTACCCTACAATATCCCGATTAAATACAAGGCATGGATCTCGTGTCAGGACTATCAAATTTAGTCATATGATTTCTTATTCATAATGCTAAGTTCATATTAATACAAATTAGAAACTCCTTTCTAATTTCATACACTCTGGCCAGAGATTCCAGAACTCGCATACTAAGAATAACATAGGATATTCTCTTCCTTTACTGGAAGGGGTAGATCCTTTATTGACGTTAACTATCTCCATACACAAATCCCTATGCCCAGAATAGACCTAATGGATGTCCTTGAGACTAAGGATTAATCCAAAGCATAGTTCATTATATACAAGATAACTCTAACGATCTCAAGTCTAAGGACACTTTTACAACTATCACTCAGTGAATAACTATTGACACGTGAGTAAACTCCATTAGCTGTTCAACTTATCGAGTCATGTTCAGTAAACTTATTCTCTAAGAAGCACCTACATACTAGCTATAGTGTCACCACACAAATGCCTCTGAGAACAGACATCCTCCTGACGGGAGCAAGCATAGTATGTACCAATCTTTGCGGATTCACCAACTTCCGATTAGTTATCCTATGATCAGGAACTGTTTAAGTCTAGAGTTATCATCTTCTAAATCTCACTATTATAATCTCATTATAATTCTAGAAGCTTTACTCTAAACTATGGAACATCTTATTTAAAACACTTTAAATAGATAAAGCCCGTAATAAAAACAAAATAAGTCTTTTATTAACATTATTGAAATCAAATAAGAATACAAGAAAGTTCTTCCTAACTCATCATACATGATTAGATTTAGGACAAACACTTTCATAAGCTACTTTCATAATTTTTGTGGAGTATATACAAATTATATCTCAATATATACATTATATTTCTAATATATCAAATAATCGTTTGTACGATATATCTTAAGACTTCCTTACTTAACATTAGATGACAAAGCTTGATATTAACTCTAATCAATTTCTAATTAATCATTAATTTTGATTAATTTTTACTTTATTAATGATTTTATATGCATTAATTTTGATTAATTTTTACTTTGTAGTGATATTAACTCTAATCTATTAAAGAGGTTTAACTGGTCGCTTATATACGCGAGTGGTGCAAGGTACTTGCAGCATGTTTAACATTACAAAAATGTAGTAAATTTTAACAAAGGTCACAATTACGAAAATAGTAAAAAGAAAAGAGGTTCGCATTATGATAATTATAGTCATATTATAATAAATATTATTATTTAAAATTAAAAATTAGCAGGTCAACATCATTTTGACCGCTTAAATTCGCTTAATGACCGCTTAATCCGCTTACTAGACCGCTTAATCTTCAAAAAAGCATAATTACCCGATTAGTATAAAATCGAAGCGTTTAGGGTCCGATTCTGCTTAAGCGCCCGCATAGGCGGCCGCATAATGCGCTTTTTACAACACTGGAAAATACTGAATGCAAAAATTTAAACGTGTTTATTCCCGTTGTACTGGGCATGTCCTACAATATTATTGTGGTCCCACTACAAGAAAAGGGTCAATAGACATCGGTTTTCAGCCGATGTCTATGTTTTTTCCAAACCGATGTCTTAGTCGGTGATGTCTATCTTAGACATCGGCCATAAACCGATGTCTCAACTTAACATACACATCGGTTATAACTTAAAATTGGATGTCTATGCTACAATTTTTATAGATATAATTGATTTTATAAACAAAGTACTTGCATTATATTGTAGAAAATATATAACACACTAAGTTATGAACTCATATAAACATCACCTTTTAGAAAAAAAGTGATTTATATGCTTCTCTTAGACATCACTTTGTCCGATGTCTGTTTTGGTTTTAGACATCAGTTATTTTAGAAAAATTGTGATGTATATCTTTGTTTTAGACATCAGTTTTGGTACAATTTTATTGATGTATATTTAGGTCTTAGACATCAGATATTGTAGAAAAATTGCGATGTATATCTTGGTTTTAGACATCAGTTTTGGCACAATTTTATTGATGTATATTTAGGTCTTAGACATCAGATATTGTAAAACAATGTGATGTATGTCTTTGTGTTAGACATCAGTTTTTATCGTTAAAAATTGATGTACATTTAGGTCTTAGACATCAGTATATGTTAAAACTTTCGATGTATTTGTTACCATTAGACATTAGTTCCGAGCCTATATTAAATAAAACCGTTGTCTTTCAGAATATGGACCATTCACAATATATATCCCACAATTTATATTACACCATTCAGAAAACACATCCAACCACCAACACATCAATCCGCAAAACTAACCACAAATCCATCATCATCATTCCGCAAAATCAACTACACATCCATCAACATTCAATCCGCAAAATAAACTAGCAATTTGCAGAACTGCCTACAGACTAGCAATTCAATCCGCAAAATAAATCTACCATCAGCAATTACTACTACATCACCTAACAAGCATACCAAACTGTCAAGACACTAGAAACTAAACCTTGTCCACAACCAAACTGGTAACCAAATTTTCCAGCAGTTTTCTAGCTTTCAAGCTGTTAACCAAAATGTTTACCACTTAATTTAAATAGACCTTAAGTAATAGAAGCTATCAGATGTGCTCTTGGATGAATTTGAGAGCCTCAATACGTACTTCATCAAGCTGGGCCTCGTTGTACGTCGCTCGAGTCTTCGGCAGCCACTAAATAATTCAAGCAAACACAATTAATCAAAAATGAAAACTACACCTTTATAATTCAAAAGTAACGCATTAGAAAAAAAAGACGCACACCTTTGTAGCAAAAGTCAATCTCGTATCATTGATAATTTCTTTCATGTAGCGCATTACTACATAAGCACATTCATGGCCACCGGGTTGCTTGGGGGATCCCTATTCCAAAAAATAACTTTACATATTACACATACTACTTATCATATAAACCATATATTAATAATAACTATGTACTGAAATGAACTCAAATGAAGTGTAAAAGTACTTACACTCAGAAACTTCGCCTTGGGCGGCGTCCTGTTGCCCCTACCAGTTTCTGAATTAAAAGATTTCACTGCCCTGCATGAAAAATAAAACTGATACATTGTACACAAAAAATCATGAATTTTCATCAAAATGTTACGGTAAATAAAAAATTACCTTGATAATGCTTTTTCTAGTTCTGGAAACTGTGTTGGGTGAGGGAGTGGATTGAGAAAATAAATTTCACCTTCCCAAATAATTGCCAAAATCCAATGCATACTGTTTTTATTAAAAAACATACCAAAGTCAGATTTTTAGTACTATCCAGTTTTTTAGTAATCCTAATATTATATAAGAACTTACTTCTGATTATGCGGCAAAAAGAACAGCCGATCCGGGTTGCCTTCCTTCAACCGGTTAACAATGTAAGCTTCAAAATCACCATTCAAATTAAATGTGGATCCAGGGTCAATAAAAGCAAACGTCTCCGCCAATTCTGGTCGTTGACTTGTCTCAGTATGCAAGTGCCTACCGAAAAAAGATACCAACATTAGAAGTAGAGACAATTAAAAAAATACTAACATTAGAATGCATATGGGAAAAAGAAAAAAATGTAACTTACGCCATGTAAGATGCAATTACAGCTTGCCCTAGCATTTCAAACTCCAACAATGCCAAAATATTCTCATGTAACAAATAAATTATCTTTTCATGCCCAAACACATCTGACTTGCATTCAATCTGTATCGAAAGCCCAGCAGTTTTCATCCAGGTAGTTGCATGTTTAAATAGTAAGGTAAATCCCTTTGGCACTTTTGCACTTGGCTTTGCTTCAAAGAATTGTGCCTTCAATTTCTGCAACTCATCACTCTTGTTTCTTTTATCTACACTTGGACGCAGCCTTACATTTTTCTTAATCTGTAGATCATTGAACCATTTAAAATTTAAACACAATTTAATTTCTAATATCCTCAGAAGCACCATTTTTATTTCAAAATTCAGACAACATATTAAATTGTACCGCAGTAGTTGTGTAGCTGATTAATTCCTCAGGCCATGCTACAAAAGAGCCAAGTGCATCGCGGACTGTCTCCAATTCAGCATGGATCGGCACTGGAAGCAAGGCATCTGGTTTGATGATGCCATCGACAGAGACACACTGATGTCCAAGTGGTATATCAATTCCATGGACTTTTTCTCTATCCTCGCGAGGATACACCATACCAAATGCAACCTTGTTCTCTATCCTCTCGACAGATAGCTCACAAGATCTGTTCCCCTGCAATATTTAAATGAACAAATTAAAATACTAAGGTAAAAAGAAATCATCAATTCATAGAAATTAAGAAATAAAATAAAAATACCAAAATTCCAGGAGGTGAAGGCCTAGGGGGAGCATCTGTAGGAACACAGTCGTCCTCGTCAAATTCTAGTACAATTGCAGCAGGCTGATTCTTTTCCGGCTGGTAACTGGCCTTTACTGACTGCATTGGGGAGGATTGATGATGATTCATCATTCCTGAACTAATCATTGCCTTCAGCTGAACAATCTCTGCCTCAAGAGCTTGCGTCTTTTTCTCAATTTTTTCATCCCTTTGTCGATCACGGGCCATCAACTCTTCCTTTGTGATTCGAACTTTCTTCTCTCGTGGCAATTTAAAGTACTGTTTTGGAGTGATGTACCCTCCAACAGCGCGGACCCTACCAGAATGCTCACGACTCTCCAAAGCCGTAGTCAAAACATCTTCACCTCCAGAGAATTGTATTTCACCCTTCTCTTTCTTTTCCAACAACGTATCCTATTGATATGAAAATAATTAGAAAACTAAAATAGAGTCTAAAATTTAATTAATTATAAATGATCATATAATCATATGATAGAAGACTTACAATTTTACCGAATACAACCGCCAAATCTTCATCTACCTCTTCAACCTCTTCGCTATTTTTTCGTTTACGAGCCTTTTTCCATAAAATTGCTCTATCAGGTTCTACTCCCGGCTCCAGCCTTCCACTTTTCATCTGTTTAAAAATGAAGAAAAATATAAAAAATCATGCTAATTTTTTATCGAATAAGACAATAATGACTTAGTTCTTACTTCATCTTCTTTTAAACCAATATAACCCTTTCTCGATAAGCGGTGATGATATTTTCTTTGAGAAACTCTTTCACTCTGCACTTCATGTATTTCCTAAAAATAAAATAATATAATTACATGTCATATATACAGATGCAGAATTAACTATAAAATCAACAGAATTTACTATAAAATTAAATCAAACCTCCCATGCCGGATCAGTCCTCTGTCTCACAAATCTTTTCCAGGTTGACTTACTAACATAAGCATATTGCTTTGGGGGCTTACTCAGTTTCTTCTTCTGTCCAACATATGGCCGCACAAACTTCCTCGTCAAATTAGTCTTGAATTGTCGCCATTTACAACCAACAGACTTTAGGACAAAGTCCTCACACTGTGGTTTCACTTTGAATGTAGACTGGAAAACACACAAGTAAAATGAGAATTTTAAATACGAGAAATTCACAATACATGTAAAAATAGTATATCTAACCTGAATATCTATCCAAAGCTTTGATTTTAATTCAGGATCCACATTTGGCCAACTAGCAATGTCGATTGGAATCGTAGTCCTGGCCAACATTCCAATATATGACTGCAATCGCGCCCTAGTTTCACCATCAGGAATTCCCCATTCATTGAACGTGACTTTAGTTTTTTTCCCGCGAGCTTTCTTCACAATCACATTGTACATTCTGCATACACCACGCTTTCCTCCTGACTTTGTTCTAAAAGTGTCGGTTGTTGTAACCGTGGGTTGCTCTGAGTTGGCCTGTTGAGGTTCTGATGCTTGAGCTGTCTGAGAGTCAAGAGTTTCTGATGCTTTGTCCACAATCTCCAGTTGTTTAGTGGTAACATTATCTGAGTCCGCCTTTTTTGTTTTCTTTTGCTTTTTAGGTGCCATTTCTCTTGTTTTCCTTCAATCTGTAAAAACAACCTTAACAAAATTATCAGTTAATTATCATGGAAAATATGCAAAATTATCAGTTAATTATCATGAACAATATGCAAAATTCTAAATTAATAATCATGGAAAATATGCAAAATTCTTAATTAATAATCATGGAAAATTACACATAAATTAAACAAGTGAAACAAAAATCACAGAAAAGCAAAATAAAAGACAATTTTAATTAAAACTATCATGAACAACTACAAAGTGAAAGCAAATTAAAATTAAATTGCTAGTCACTAAATATATGACTAGACGACTATGACCTATCACTTTTTCACCCAAATCCCCTCAATATTTTGTCTTTTATTGCTGACACTTGCATCATCATAATCATTTGGGTCACATATAGGGATATTAGAACAGAATGGAGGAGGGTTCCAGGAGGTGTCTTCTGGCGCATCTTCATTGTACATGTCATGATAGTCTCGAGTTGTGGACGATAGCACAATAGACCAATTAGCATCAGCTGGATCCTCAACATAAAAGACTTGGTTGACTTGATCAACAGAGACATATTTGTCCTTTTTGTGACCTGGTCAATTGAAGTTCACAAGTGTGAAACCAAGATCATCAGACTTGACACCTCTGTCACTTGTTGCCCATGTACACAAAAACAAAGGGGCCTTAAATTCGTGGTAATCTAACTCCCATATTTCTTCGATAACCCCATAAAATGTTAAATCACTCTCTATGGGATTTATATCCTTAGCACTAGAGACTTGGACTGTCCTAGCAACTAGTGACACACCGCTGTTTTGAACTACCCTTGCATTATCTCGCTGTTTTGTGTGGTATCGGACCCGGTTAACAACATAACCTTCGTAAGTCAACACTGAAAATGAAGGCTTTCCTGCCAACCATCTTATTGTTTCAGAAATGGCTTCAGAATTCTCCCTCATTTCTGTTCTTACCTGCATATAAAGTCACAATGCAAATAAGTTGACTTCAAATAAAAACATGACTTACAAAAAATAGTAATAAAAAAGAAAAGAATGTAAACTAACTTTTTGTTCAAACCAATCAGCAAATTGTCGATTGTGTTCTCCCAATAGCCACTGTGCACTCTTTTTTTTCCCTTGGTAAATCCCTTCCAAATATTTCTTATGCAATCTGAGAATTATTACATCAGATAAGATTAAACCACATGAAAAAAAACTTTAACACTTATAAAAATACGTAAATAAATGTTACTTACATCACGTATGGTTCCACTTCAGTATTATTAAGGAGGACTGTAAGATGCGCTTCATCTCGTTCTTCTTCTACTACCGACTTCATTGTCACACCGCCCATTGGACCAGAAATGTTGTCTTCATCTTTCCGAAGCCCAGCAGTTCTACTACTCTCGCTATAGAATTCAGTGCAAAATTCTATAGATTCTTCTTTGAGATAACCTTCCGCTATACAACCTTCCGGATAAAATCGGTTTCTTACATAACTCTTCAATATTTTATTGAATCGTTCAAATGGAAACATCCATCTATAAAAAACCGGTCCACATAAACGCAATTCCCTTACTAAGTGGACTGTGAGATGTATCATAACATCGAAAAATGATGAAGGGAATATTTTTTCCAACTCACACAAGGTCAAAATTAGATCTGATTGTAGTTTACTCAATTTCGACACATCCACGACTTTGTTGCACAAGGAGTTGAAGAAAAAACACAATCTTATGATATTAACACTAACATTTTTCGGAAGCACGGAACGGATACAAACGGGTAGTAACTGTTGGAGGAGGATATGGCAATCATGGGACTTCAGCCCACACAAATTCAGATCAATCATTGATACACAATTTCTAATATTTGATGCATGTCCATATGGAAGTTTCATATTGTACAATGATGACAACATTATTTTTTTTTTCTTTCTTGGACAAATTAAAAGGGGCAGGAGGCAAGTATGTTCTTTTCTCACCCATTTCAGGAGCTAAATCCACCCTTAATCCCATGTCAACCATATCAAGACGAGAGGCACTGCTATCTTTAGTCTTGTATTTCATATTAAGAAGTGTCCCAATTAAATTATCACACACGTTCTTCTCGATATGCATAACATCTAAACAATGACGAACGTGGTGAAATTTCCAATATTCTAACTCAAAAAAAATTGATTGTTTTTTCCATGCAGATTCCACCTTTTTTGACTTCCCCCCTTCCCAAAACTAAATTTGAGTTGCTGTTGTTGCGCCAACACTTCTTCTCCAGTAAGCGGTTCAGGTGCATGACCAAATTCTTGTTCTCCATCGAAAGCTGCCCTCTGCCTTCTATAAGGATGATGGTTATTTAAATACCGACGATGACCTTGGTAGCACATTTTTTTACTATGACTTAAATATTTAGCCACAGTTTTATCTCCGCATATTGGACAAGCCTTATAACCCTTATTGATGCAGCCCGACAGATTTCCGTATCCCGGGAAGTCATTTATTGTCCACATCAGAACTGCCCTTAAAGTGAAAAAAGATTTGGTATGCGCATCGTACACGTTCGGTTCCCCTTCCGCCCACAATTTTTTTAAATCATCAATTAGTGGTTGTAGATATATGTCAATATTATTACCGGGCTCATGCGGGCCAGAAATTAATGTTGTTAACATCATAAACTTCCTCTTCATGCATAACCATGGAGGAAGATTATATGTTACTAACATAACTGGCCAACAACTGTACCGGTTTTTTAATCCATTATTGTGTGGATTTATACCATCAACCGCTAATCCTAAACGTATATTTCTTGCCTCCCTACCAAACTCAGACCACCTATAATCTACATTTCTCCAAGAAGGAGAATCAGATGGATGACGCATCTTTCCATCAGTAGATTGATTATCTGCATGCCAATTCATTAATTTAGCAGTAGAAGCAGATTTAAACATTCGTTTAAACATTCGTTTAAATCTGGGAATTATCGGAAAATACCACATGACCTTCGCTGGCACATTAACCCTATATTTTCCATCTTTCCCAACTTTCTAGCGAGATAGATGACATTTGGGACACTCAGAAGAAGACTCAAGAATTGGACCCCTGTATAATACGCAGTCATTTGGACAAGCGTGAAATTTAACATACTCGAGTCCTAAATCAGTTAAGGTTTTCTTTGCTTCATACATATTAGCAGGAAGCACATTATCTTTTGGAAGAAAAGAGCCAATAGATTCAAGCAGATCTGTGAAGGCCGTATCACTAACTCCAAACCTAGCCTTCCAATTATGTAGTTTTAATACTGACTCTAGTTTAGTGCACTCACTTCCCTCAAACAGAGGTTGTTCCGCATCAGCAACAAACCTCTTAAACTCATCTGATTCATTATCGCAATCTTCCTTATTATAGGCTGCTTCACATACGTTAAATGTTTCTGAATTTGGTGTGGGATTCGCAGGAGGACAAGTACTACCAACAGATGACTTAGTACTGTTAACAACCTCTTCCCCATGCCAAATCCAATCATAATACCCTAAACTAAAACCAAATTCGTATAAATGACCTCTAATTACACTGACAGAATATTTCTTGAAGTTGACGCAACGTGCACATGGGCAAGGAATTTTCTTTGGATTTTTATTATTTTCCTCAGCAAATATCAAGAAGTTTTCCACACCAATTTCATATTGTAATGAATCCCTATCCGCTTTTATCCAAGACTTATCCATTTTTAACCACCTGGTATGTCACTTAAAATTTTAGTATAATTATAATGATTACATAGTTTGTATTATGACCTATTATAGTTTTATTGATAATAGAAATCCAATAGTTTATATTGATCAAATGCACGTATGACATTTGATAGTAATTTTACTTAAAGTATAATAATCACAAATAGGGCATGATACACTTTCTAAGAAAAACTAAGCATTCTTGTTTAATCACTATATATAAACAAATCAGATACACATTTAAAAACCTTAAACAGATGCATGTTTTTCAGTAACTTGCATACAAAGAATACATACAAATAATAAGAGATCAAAAGCATATGTAATTGTGATTTTAAACCATATAAAACATATGAAATTCAAATCATATGAAGCATACAAATAATGATCACAACTGGATAAAATATTTTTAAGAGAAATGAGTTAAGAAAAAGAGCGGGAGTACCTCGTAATTAGTAGAAGCACTAGGTTGACATTGTGAACAACAGCTAGCAACTATTCTTTCTTCTTCACAAATTGAATAATTGTCCCTAAATATCAGCCAAACAATAAAATACTCAAACGATAACATTTAAGATTTTCGTAAAAATCAAAAATTAAAACATAAACCTCCATCCAACAATGAAATAAATTAACAAATATGGAACTAAAATACACATCCAACTCAATATTTCAAAATTGACCAGTAGAAAATCACAAGAACCTTCATAGTTTCTCTTGATCGATTATGTCGGCAGAAAAACAAGATAATTAATAATCTAACTAAGAAATATCAAATAATTAATATCAACTAATTAATAGTTTCAACTTTAGCCGGCTATTACTCCACCAGATGGAATATCAAATAATTAATAACAGAAAACATACAACTAAGAAATCTAACATGCATCCAAAAATTATAAATTACAAATTATCTAACAACATGCATTTCGGAAACAAATAATCCAACATGCATCCAAGTAAAGTACCTAAGAACACATTTCAGAAGAAATTAAAAAGTACCTAAAAGATAAGAACCAAGTGACAGAGGTCCTGTAAAAAAACAAACTCAAAATTTAAAATACATCCAAGTAAATGAAAACCCCCAATTTAAGAAATCAGGGTTTCGATTTATAAAACCCCAATTTAAGATATTATGGTTTTTATTTAAAAAAAACCCAATTGAAGACATTAGGGTTTTGATTTTAAAAAACCCCCAAATTAAAAGCTTACCAATTTGGAGAACGGAGGTGAGTAGAGCAGGACAGAGGTGAGAGCAGAACGGAGGTGAGTATGACGGCGGTGAGTATGACGGAGGTGAGTGGTGGAGGTGGTGGACGAGGTGAGTTCAGTGGTGGAGGGGAGTTGTGGTGAGTTGAGCAGACGAGAGAAAGAGATTGAGAGTTGAGAGATTGAGTGGTGGAGTTGAGAGACGAGAGAAAGAGATTGACAGTTGAGAGATTGAGAGTTGTCCGAAAAGAGGGGGAATAATTGGGAAGTGGCGGCGGGGGAAATAATTGGGTAAAGAGGGGGGAAAATAATTGGTATAATTAAGGGGGGAATGGCGAAATTTTTACCAAGGGGGAAACAAAAACTTAAGTGGCGCACTTTTAATTTTTTTAGTTGAAGTTTAGACATCGGTTCTAAAATAAGCGTTGTCTTTAAACAACAAAGACATCACTTTAACGCGGGGTGATGTTATTACATCTTTTAACATCAGTACTTTTCGGTACCGATGTAAAATGTGTGATGTCTATTTAACTTTTTCTTGTAGTGTCCACTCAAAAAACGAATTTGATGAACATGTTTGAACATAGTATATCCACTTTACTCTGGATATCTTCCTGGTGATTGGTGGAAGCTTTGCATTCCAATTTCCAACCAAATTCGAGTGTAGAGAGAATATACACCTGCATATGGGTACATTTAAGTGGGTCAATTGATTGAAACATTAATAATGCTAAAGACCCCAAAATAATTACAAAACAAGTTATAAAATATACGTAACAAATTTTAATTGGTTGTAATAATAAATGAGCCCCCGGCATTCACAACAATAACACCCATCAGAAAATACCATACTGCCCGATCAACCATGTCATGTCATTTGATAACAATTTTTAAAAGATTTTCTAAGTTTCATCTCCATACACATGCTACTTTTTTAAATATGTCACCTCTCATATTCTTTTTTTTTTTTTTGCTAAATTTATAACCAAAACATCCTTATAATCTGTTGTATGTAGCATTTACAAATAACACATGCATTTCGTCTAGTTATGCATATTCAATGGCATTCTACAAATCAATGGTCTATAGTAAGTGTGTCATAGTAAGTATATCCTAGCCGTAGCAAGTGTATGAGTAAAGAAATTTGACCGAAAGTTGAACTTAGTGAAACAATAACTAGTCCATTTCAATAAATATTAGTCCTTAGCCGAACAAAATTGGTTAATTATTGTTTCATACTATGTTAAGAACACCATCTAAGATAATACCTCCAGACATATGTCCATTGTAAGATAATACCACCAGCCTTCGTGACCCTACCTCTGGATAATTGATGAATCAAACTTTTGAGAGTCGGCTTTGATACCAGATGTGACAACCCGGGTCAAATCCCGAGACTTTTTCGAAAATTGGGTCAAGTCCCGATCACGAATCCGAAAGAATCCGAAGTATATTGGCCCAAATACAGCCAACTTGGGTAGTTCACAACCCCAACATATGCCCCTAAGAGATTATGATTTTTGAGTGCAATTAATAGTAGTACTTTGCATTATAAACTAAATTAAAGTCTCAAATCTTCTCGATAGGACAAAGGTGTTACAAACACCCCCTCCCACTTAAACTCCTGACGTCTTTGTCAAACCTGAACGGATAGCTCATTAGCATAGATCATTCATTTCTAGTCATTATGGGATAATATCGGCTAGCTTCGTGTCCCAAACTCCGAACTTCTGTTCATTTTGAGATAATACCACCAACTTTCGTGTCCCCACCACCAGAAATTTGACAAATTAAGTTTTCGAGAGTCGACTCTGACCAAATTTCAAACCTTTTTAAAAAATCGGGTCAAGTCTCAATCACGAATCCGAAATAAACCGAAACCTACTATCCCAAATGCAACAACTTGGATAATCGACAAGCACACAAAAAGATCGTAACTTTTGTTAGTGTATTTTGTAATGTTACTTTAACTTATAAATTGATCTAAGGTCCCAAATTTGGACTCAGATATTACATTGAAAGTATGTGATAGGTCCATAATTTAATACAATTTTAATACCTATTTTATGTCTGTTTTCATAATTTTATTATTTAATAAATTGTTTTATTTTGTTTTGTAGGAAAATAAATAAAATCATATTTCAAGCAGAAAAAGGTGAAAAAGGCAAGGAGATGGAAATACTTGAAGTCAAAAGAAAATTGGAGAAAAATTGGAAAACTTATCGGAGAAGAAAAAGGAATTGAGGAAATATTTCTAGAATACGATTTGTAATCAAAGAACCCAAGCCCATTATTTTTCCTATATATATATATATATCTCCTCTCTTGTGATTGGAGACACCTAGAATTTTGTTTACCTATAATTTAGACACCTAGAATTTAGACTATATATGATAATTAGGAGTAGGATAGATTTATTATTGTCTTTCAATACAAGTTCTTTATATTTTATTCAAACACTTTTTCTTGCATTCTTTATATTTAATTATTTTGTTTCTTTTGCCATGTCTAGCTAAGTTAATTCTCCTAGGATGAAGATGAAGTTAATTTGATTATTGTTGATATCTTCTCGTTCCTATTAATTGGTTCTCATGATTTTTCTTGGTGCTTAATTGATCAATTGACAAAGTGATTTTGATATATTATTGTTACCGGATTTATTTTTCATAGCCTATGCTTGCTCCATGAAGTTTTGATAGGTTATTGTTAGACAACAAGTTTCATAGTATATGCTTGTCTCGTTAATTGATATATCTTATTTGTGAAGAAAGAGAATTGATTTTAGGGCGAGTTGATATTAATTGTGATTCATTAATGGATTCAGATTCCTAGGTTTTCCTTATCTGATTTTAATTGTTAATTAGGTTAAACAAATCTCAACTCAAATCTTATTTGTCTAGTTCGCCTGAGTTAATTGTTAGGGTTTCGAAAATTCATAGTCTCTGTGGATCGATCTGTGATTGCTACAACTGAACACTGTGCGCTTGCAGTTTACATTATTTTTACACATCAAGTTTTTGGCGCCGCTGCCGGGGATTATTGGTAATTTTCACTCCTTGATATTTAATTCTTCGGATTAGTTTCTTGTTCTGCATTGTTTGTCTTTTAGGGTACATTGAAGCGGAGGAAAGCTTGGACAAGAAGATTTCTAGAAGTCCTCGTCGTCTCTTGTGAAATTTTTGGAAGCGCTTTTCGGTATTCCGTATCACCTCTCTCTATTTTCTTTCTATCATAATTGAAAAATCCAAAAAAATTAAATATTTGAAAAATCCAAAAATATTAGTTAGTTATTTGTTAAAAACCAATTTGTTGCATCATTCATTCTCTCAGATAGGAGCACATCATCTAGATTTATTTATTGTCTTTATCGCTTTCCATCTTATACAATTGTGGTGATTGCTGAAGGAAAGAGGTACGTACAATTTAGAATAGAACACGTAGTATAGTGCATCCATAAGTGCTTATTTATCATTTTTCTTTGTGTGTTGCATCATCTAATCAATCTTAAGGGCGCCACCCAATTTCAAGATAAGGTGAGGGATTTCATCACCCTTTCCTTGGCCCACAAATCACTAATTCGTTCATCTTGCATTCCTTTTTCCTTAATAAAATTAATTAGACGTTAGCCCCTAGGATTTCGCGCTCAACTAGTAAGAGAATCTAGGAGGAACAAATCACTAAGTATTTTTCGGTGGTGTCTAGGACTAGCGAAAGCTTACCTGGCCTTTAGACTGGTGCCTAGAATGGTGGTTAGCCTCTTGGCAATGCTTCCTCCTGCCTGGCCAGTCACGACGAATGCTTTTTGAGCTGTTACTTTTAGTAGTATCTTATTGTTAGGAGCAAGGTCTAGATTTTTTTTTTTAGGATAAGATAGATTTTTCTTTTGATTTTCCATTTTTTTCTTGGGTGTTTACTTATAGCTCTTGTCTGCTACATGCTTACTTGATTTCTCTTCACCCACTAAAATTGAGTCAAAAGAAGTAGAAGTTCCAACAACCGTCATGGCTGTCTCTCTTAAAGAACGTTGTTACCCCCGCTCGTACTGCTCAACCCTCATGCATAATGCTACCAGCAGTAACCGCAAACAATTTTGAAATCAAACATCATAACATTAGCATGTTACCTAGGTTTGCTGGGGTAGATGGAGAGGATCCATATTTTTTTCATTCGAGAATTTGAGGAAGTGTGTGCTTTACAAAAACTTCAACAACTAAGTGAGGATTCCATTAGGCTTAGACTCATTAACTTTGCTTTAAAAGAAGATGCTAAATAGTGGTTGTATAGTCTACCCGTTAATTCTATTTCCACATGGGAGGGATTTGTTGCTATATTTCTTAAAAAATATTTTCCCAACCATAAGGCTAACAGGCTTAGGAATGAAATCAACCAATTTCAACAAAATTCAAATGAGCCTTTTTGGAAATATTTTGATAGATTTCAAAAGTTGTTGTCTAAGTGTCCTCAACATGGTATAGAAAAATGGAGACTTTGTAAAATTCTTTATGAAGCCTTAGATAGTCAAACCACTGCCTTGTTAGAGTCTATGTGTAATGGTAGGTTTATGGATAAAACTGATGAAGAAGCTTGGCAATTTTTTGAGGAGTTAGCTGAAAGAACAATGTTGTGGGAGTCAACTAGGGAACCCAGTCAGGAAACTGAAAAATCTAAGGGCGTACACGTAGTTGGTAATTCTATTGCAACCGAAGCTAAGTTAGCTACTCTCACTAGACGTCTAGAAGCCTTAGAAACCAACAAGGTGTCCTCACAAGTGTTTCTGTGTGAAAACTGTAATTCTCCTACTCATTTGATAGAAAATTGTCCTGAAATTGAACAAGCCAGTGCCATGTTTCAATCTAGAGTTAGGAATGATCCTTATTCATCCACATACAATCCTGGTTGGAAAAATCATCCAAATTTCTCATGGAACCAAGGTCAATACAATCAGTATAACCAAAATTCTCAACCCGCTTTTCAAAAGCCCAATCCTGGTCCATATCCAACTCAAAATCCTAACTCATATCCTCCACAAAATCTCGGTCAATATCCAAACTCAGTTCCTTTGAATCCTCCTGATTTTAGTGAATCTGATAAGAGATTTACTTCTATTGAAAAGAGTTTAGAGGCATTGCTCAAATCTCAACAAAATTTCATGAACACTATGATCCAAGATAGGCAATTGCTAAATTCCAACGCTCAAGCCATATCTAAGCTAGAGGTCCAAGTTAGTCAGTTGGCAAACACCATCAGTGAGAGAGAGAAAAATCAATTTCCTAGTCAACCCGAGATTAATCCTAAATTTCATCCAAATCAAAAGTCTCATGAAAATGTGAATTCTGTTATCTCTCTAAAGTCTGGTAATCAATTCAATAATCATGCTGGTGTCAATACTCAAGTAGAAGATAAGCTTACATCTGAACCAAATCTGTTACTCTTGAATCCTAGTCTTAAACAATCTTCCAATCCCAAGAGTCCTGAAGAAGTTGAATCTAATGATTCATCACCCTCCGATGAACCACCTTCAAAACCCCAATCTGATATGTCTAATGAAAAAGTCTTTAAGCCAAAAGCTCCGTTTCCTCACAGACTTACTTCAAAAAAACAATCTGCTCAATTAGATAAGATTTTGGAAGTCTTCAAGCAAGTCAAGATTAACATTCCTCTTTTAGATGCAATTCAACAAGTTCCCTCTTATGCTAAGTGTCTAAAAGATTTGTGTACTCATAAAAGAACCACCCATGTTCCTAAGAAAGCTTTCCTAACATCTAATGTTAGCTCTATTTTGTCAAATCAAGTCCCTTTGAAGTAAAAAGATCCTGGCTGTCCTACCATTTCTTGTGTCATTGGTAATACTTTCATTGATAAAGCTTTACTCGATCTAGGAGCTAGTGTGAATCTTCTTCCATTATCTGTCTATCAAGACTTAGGTTTAGGTGAACTTAAAGAGACTACTATCACTCTTCAGTTAGCTGACCGTTCTGTCAAAATTCCTAAGGGTATGGTGGAAGATGTGTTGATTAAGGTTGGTGATTTTGTCTTCCCTGTCGATTTCATTGTTCTAGAAACCAAACCTGTCCAAAATCTAAAAAATCAAATTCCCATCATTCTAGGAAGACCTTTTCTTGCCACGTCTAATGCTTTGATTAACTGTAGGAATGGTTCGATGAAACTCACTTTTGGAAATATGACAATAGATCTTAATGTCTTTAATGTAGGTAATCAACCTAATGAGCTTTTTGAACAACCCGTTGGAGTTAATTTGATTGATGAGGTTGTTTCATGGTCGAATCTTGAGGATAGTTCAATTGTGTCTTGTTAGGCCGAATACACAATATATAATCAATATTAATATGATAATAATACTCAAGAACACGGTTTATGAATCAATAACTGAATTATATAAAATAACTCTTCTCTCAGTGATGTTAAAGAATCACAGAGAGCTGCTAGGTTACAAGAATAATATTCAGTATTCGCATCCCTTTTAGGGTTAACCTATCTGTGTTTATATAATACACAGTTACATAATCAATCTCTAATTGATATTCCTATAAATTAGCTATACAAATCATATCAAATTAGAATTGCTTCTGTCTTCTGTTCCGTTTCCTTAACTGTCTCAATATATCTTGCTTCTTTCCATCTTCAAGATATATTGCTTCTAGAATCTTCATATTAGCACCGACAGTTAATAAACTCTTCACCCCGTCAGACTTTATCAAACTCTGACTGGCTTCTATTAAACTCTGTTGAGTACCTGGTACTTAAACACTGATGAACAAACGTCAGCAATTATATCTAACAATCTCCCCCAACTTGTGCATAATAAAGATGTACAAGTTAATAGATAATTGATGATGTCAAAACATATAACAAATGCAGTGTTTAAATATAATCAGAGTTTAACTTTAACTTAGAACAGAAAACTTTAAAAACTTACAGTCAGACTTTACTTAATTTCTTCAATATCAGGCACTGTCCTGAGATAATCGATGAGAAGTCTCCTTTCAGCCTTTTCAAGCTCTTCCACCATGATTTCTTTCAGTTCCTTGAGCTCTGGAACACTTTCTCCAGTTTGGTAGATAGCTGCCCTTAGTGAATAAATGTTGTTTTTCCTCATATCATTTCCTAGCTTCATTATGAAGGATTTATCTGATTCCAGTTTAAATTCCAACACTTTTATGCCAAAATCTGTTCTGAGTCTTGCACTGTTTCTTTGCATCTCAACAAGCTTTCCATTGTAATCTCTGTACCTTGGTATGTAAGAGCCAGCAGACTTTAAACCAGAAAGAATTCTAGCTTTCATCATCCTGCTTCTTAACACTTCGGCTGCTTGATGAGTTCTTTGATTTTTAACTTTCAACAGATACAGCACATATTCCAGTTCTTCTTTCATCTTTAAACCAATATCATCTTCACTAACTCTGTATACTCTGCCATCATATTTGAAGTATAACAGAAAATCCTTCTTCAACCCTCTGTGGTATATTAGCTGAACTGATTCTAGAGTATCAAGATTTTCTTGAGTTACTCCAACACCAGGTTTAGCTAAAGAAGTGTGATCCATTGGACTATTGTTTACTCTTTTCTCTCTATGAGATCCAAGCCCAGATTTATCTCTTGTTTCTTTTCCCATGACTGTTCTGCTTTGGAGAAGATTTATATTTGCTGGAATCAAAGAGTGTTGAACAGTGACTGGCTTGCCAAAAGTCCTTTGTAATTCTGAAGATAATTTTGTCTGTACAACTTGAGTAGTATCAGAGGTTGTCACAGCTTCTGATTTTTGAACAACTTGAGCAATGTCAGAGGTTGGTTTGTTTATCCTTGATTCAACTTGAGCAACGTCAGAGGTTGAATAATTCTTCTTTGGTAACTGTCCTTCTTCTACCAGTTTACCTTTTCCTTTATCAGACTCTGCTATCATAGGCCTCCTTGTATATTGAAAACTCTGTTGAGAGTTCACATTCTCTTTAATAGAAATTCCCATTTCCTTTTTCCTAGGAGCCTTAGCCTTTTTCTTGTAAGTACCAGCTTCAATATTTTTCTGGTGTTCTTCAGCAAGAAGCTTCATCTCAATGTCAATATCTTCCATTGTGGCTTCACCACCATGTTCTTCCATGAAAAGTTTAGCAGCAATCTCTTCATCAGTAGTTGGATTTGATGAAATCACCAGACTTTTAAGTTTTGAAGAAGATTGACCACCAGAGTTTAACCTCTCAGAGTTTGTCTGTCTAGCAGAGTTTGACCTAAGTCTCCCTTGCTCTTGACTAGTCTTTGACCTTCTCTCTGCTTCCTTGCTTCCACCATCATTTGAATCATCCCTCAGTCTTAAGGTTGGAGTCCTTTTGCATTTGTCTTTAGATATCTTCTCCCCCTTTTTGACATCATCAGGAATAAGTACTGATGTCAGCAACTCCAGTGAGGCAGCAATAGAATCAAGTTGATTAGACATAACAGTCTGATTGCTTTCAACATTTGTAAGCCTCTTCTTGATCTCCTCCTGATCCTTTTGCATAGAAGAAAACTGAGCTCTATCCTTCCTCAATGCCAACTCCTTAATAGCAATATCATTACTCAATCCAAGAACAACCTTGTGAGTCTCATCAAAGCGGTTGTGCAATGATTTAACTTGAACAATAGTAGCCTTAAAATGAGATAATAACTCAGGATTAGTAATCTCTGTAGCAGTCCTATGTACAAAATCAGCAGCCCGTTGAGTAGAGAAAATGCAATCTGCTCCTAACCAGTTAGCATAATGCATTTCCCTGAAATGATCTTCAGTTGCATTTTGATTTGCTTTGATAGACTCTGCTGTAGGATCTCTTAGAAAAGGTATTGACTCATCAGAGTCTGAAAGCTCAGCATTATCAGCATTGATCCCAGAGTTTGCATGATCAGAATGAACAGAGTTTACAGAAGTAGGATCAGCATTATCAGAAACAACTCTATCTTCATTATCTTCAGCAACATTTTCTGCAGTAGCTTCAGCGTTTGGCTGTGCAACTTCAGGATTCTCAGAGTTTAGATTGACAAGAACCTCTGCTTCTATAGGAACAGACTTTACAACAACTTCAACATGCTCAGAGTTTGCAGTGGCAAAAAGCTCTGTTTCTTCAGGAACAGACTTAACTATTTCCTCTGCTATAGCTTCATTTACTTTCTCTACAGCAGCTTCAGGAGTTATCTGAACAGTTTCCAGTACCTGATTAACTTCCTCACCCTTTTCTGGAATTGAATTATGGACAAAAAGAATTTCTGTATGAGTAGCAATTGACTCATCTATTATCTGGGTGGGTTGACCAGCTGCCACATCCTCAGTATCACAAACACTGATACTAGGATGTGCTTCAATTTCGTCTTCAATATTCATCTCCAATATAGGTTCAAGAAAATCATCAGGAAAAGCAACATTATCATCAGTGTTTGCTCTGGCTTCTTCAGGCACAGTAGCATTGGCAGAATGATTTTCAATCACAACCTCAGGAGCTTCAAGATTTTCAGCATCCTCCTGAACAAGAACTTCAGGGGCTTCAGCTGGTGTAGAACCAGGAATTAATCCATCAAATAGGTAAGCAGCAACTAGCTTCCTCTTCTTAGCATTAGCAGATTCTGGTTCATCAGAAACTCTATTCTCATCATCAGAAGGTCTGTGTGCCCTTCTCTTCTTCCTTGAAGTACCAACTGAGTGTGGTAAATCATCAGCATTTGCAGGTTTTGCAGCCTTGGCAGCTTTAAAAGCTCTATGCTTAGTCCTACTCCCAGCCCTTGGCTTTTGAGAAGTAGATGTAGGAAGCTCTGTTTGTAAAGGCTCAGGTTGAGAATCTGATTGAGCTTGAGTAGGTGGATTAACCTGATCATTTATAAACTGTTGCACAGAGGCAGGTAGCAACAATTCTCCAACAACTCCTTTCTTAACATCCTTATTGATGAGATCAGAGAATATCCTCTTATGTAATTTAAAACAAGAAACATCTTCTTCAATTACATCTACTCCTTCAACACAGTAAGAAAATAAAATCTGACAGAATCTAGAAAAATAGACTACTCCTCTATTCTCTGTCATTTTCTCCCCCTAAGTTATTCAAAACAAGTCGTGCAAAATCAAAATGATTATCATATAATAGAGAGTACCCGATTTGCAGACTGTCCGTGGGAATAGCATCCCAGTTTGTGCATTTCTTTCCAAAAGTTCTTGTAATGCAATCAAAGAAGAAGCTCCACTCCTTCCTTAAGAACGGTCTTTTCAACTGTCCAATCTTGTTCAAGGGTCCAGAATACCCAATCTCCCGCATCATCCTTATCAAATCATCATCACCCATGCCAATAGTGTATGATGAAAACTCAGGAAACCCCATTGCATCGCGAATGGTTCCAGCAGTAATTACATACTCTGTTTCTTCAAACTCAAAGATTATAGATGGATTCCCAGTTTCACCACCATCATCATACATCCCAGACTCCCAGAATGCCTTGATTTGTAAACCAGAAAGTTTTGCTGGTTCAACTAAAGCACGCCCAATCGCTGATTTAGCAAGAAAGTCTTGAATCATATGAAAAGCTTCTGGTGCATTGGCAGTGTTTAGTGGTGCTGCATAGTTATTTGGAACAAATTCTAATCCAGACGAAACAAAAGCTGTAGTCGCCATTAGTAGATTTGAAAGAAATCAAAGAAACTGATGCAAAAGCTTCAAAAGAGTTTGTAAGTAGGAAAGTGTTTGTGAATATGTGTGTGTGTGTAAATTGAAGTAAGATGTGAAAAGTTTGGACGTATGTTTGTATATTGTATAAATATGAAATTCAAAATTAAAAACCGAACAGTTTTTAATCATTAATACACAACTGTCTTACTCCGTTAACTGTGTGAGTGGGACACGTGGCACACATGCAATGACTGACAGCTAATAATTGACAGTTTCCAATGCGCATGCGCAGTAAAAACAGCAATTATTACCGCCTGTTACACTTTTCTAGGCAATTAACCTCTCTCCTCTGTTTAAAACATTCTTGAACAACTGTCCAATCATACTCTTTTTAACTTTTGAAAACAAATGTCTTTTCTCAACATCATAATATGTCTGAACCAAACAAAATTTATTTTAATCATCAGAGATTAAAATTAAATTACCTCAGCGTAGAGTACACAAATCATCAGTGTTTACCAATCCTCCTCCTTTATAAATAAACTCTTTTCACAAACTGTACAGGTGTGAGCATTTGTGTGTGAATTAGCAGAGTTTACTGAATATGAATATTTAGACCATCTCAAAGTGCATAAAATCCACAAACTAAAGTAAAAACTGGTTGCCTAAACTCTCATGTATAAAATAAAATCTGATTTTATATCTAAACTCTGTATACTGATATCCTTTCATTTGGATATATCTTTTATTTTTCACCCCCTTTATATATATATATATATATATATATATATATATATATATATATTTTTATTTATTATTATTATTATTATTTTATTTTATTTTTCCAGTAATCAGTGGTTGGCACTAGTCACCAAAAATCAAAGATTTTAGCCCTTATTTCATACAATAAGTTCCTGGATCTTCCTAGGCACAACATGATCTCAAAGGAATTTGTGCTCTTTTTGGCATCTTTTGATTTGAGGGTGAATTATTTGCAATTAATAATCAGAGTTTAGACTTTTCATCAGTTAATACAATTAATTTATGAGAGAAAATGCAAACAGCTAATACAGACTCAGTGTATAAGATCAATAAACTAAGAGATGCTATAAATACAAAGACAGTATCATGTTGTGTAAAATTTCTGCACATTTTGTAATCAGAATTTATACTACTTAGAAGGATTCATGATTACTTACTGAAAATCATGCTTCATACATTTTTCTTCATCGGTCCATGTGTTTCAGACAAAAATCACAATCAGAGTATAACATCAGAATTTAACCGACAGAGTATGACCAACAGAGTTTACTTATCAGAGTTTAACATGCTGGTGCAAATAACAGTTAACACATGCAAAGAACCATGAGCATAAAATCATGTATTGAGTTTGAATCTAACCAGTATCTCTAGTCAAAACCAGAGATCATTCCAAGTTCATTTACCAGCCTTGTAAAGGTAGCTTCACTCAAAGGTTTGGTGAAGATATCTGCAAGCTGTTGGTCTGTAGATACAAAATGAAGTTCAATATCTCCTTCTTCCACATGTTCCCTGATAAAATGATACCTTATGCTGATGTGCTTGGTCATGGAGTGCTGTACTGGATTACCTGTCATAGCAATAGCACTTTGATTATCACAGTAAATAGGTATTTTAGAGTACCTTAATCCATAGTCCAGCAACTGATTCTTCATCCATAAAATCTGTGCACAACAGCTACCAGCAGCTATATACTCTGCTTCTGCCGTGGATGTGGAAATTGATTTCTGTTTCTTGCTGTACCAAGAAACTAATCTGTCACCTAAAAATTGAAAGCTCCCACTTGTACTTTTTCTGTCTATCTTACAGCCTGCAAAGTCTGCATCAGAGTAACCAATTAAGTTAAACTCTGATTCTCTAGGGTACCACAAACCAAGAGTTATGGTTCCTTTGAGATATTTGAAAATCCTTTTTACAGCTGTTAGATGTGGCTCTCTGGGGTCTGCTTGAAATCTTGCACAAAGACATGTTGCATACATAATATCAGGTCTACTTGCAGTGAGATAAAGAAGAGACCCTATCATCCCTCTATAGTTTGTCATATCGACTGAGGCTCCTGTGTCTTTGTCTAGCTTTGTTGCAGTACCCATGGGAGTTGTAGCAGATGAGCTATCAAGCATACCAAATTTCTTGAGAAGATTTCTGGTATATTTTGCTTGATTGATAAAAATCCCATCATCTGTTTGCTTGACCTGTAAGCCTAGAAAATAACTAAGCTCTCCCATCATACTCATTTGATATCTTCACTGCATAAGCTTGGCAAATTTCTTACAGAGTTTGTCATTAGTAGACCCAAAAATTATGTCATCCACATAGATTTGAACTAACAGCAAATCATCACCATGATTAAAATAGAACAAGGTTTTGTCAATTGTGCCTCTAGTGAACCCACTTTCTAAAAGAAATTGAGCTAGAGTTTCATATCATGCTCTAGGTGTCTGCTTTAGTCCATATAATGCCTTATCAAGCCTGTAGACATAATCTGGATGTTTGGGATCTACAAACCCTGGTGGTTGTTCAACAAACACTTCTTCTTCAAGTTTCCCATTGAGAAAAGCACTTTTCACATCCATCTGAAAGACTTTAAATTTCTTGTGAGCAGCATAGGCCAGAAAAATCCTTATTGCCTCCAGTCTTGCAACTGGAGCAAAGGTTTCATCATAGTCAATTCCTTCCTGCTGTGAATAGCCTTTTGCCACAAGTCTAGCCTTATTCCTTGTAATCACTCCATCACTGTCTGTTTTGTTTCTGAAAACCCACTTTGTACCAACAATAGATCTGTTCTTTGGTCTTGGTACAAGTGTCCAGACTTCATTCCTCTCAAATTCATTTAACTCCTCTTGCATTGCTGTTATCCAGTTAGCATCTTGAAGAGCTTCTTCCACTTTCTTGGGCTCTGTTTGAGATAAGAATGCATGAAACATACATTCATTATTTGTAGCACTTCTAGTTCTTACACTAGCTCCTGGATCTCCAATTATCAAGTCAGGTGTATGGGATTGTGTCCACCTTCTTGCTGTTGGTAATTGGCTTCTATTATCATTATTAGATCCTCCCCCTTGATCCATGCTTTCCTGATTTTCTTGACCATTTTCATTCTCTGAGGCTCCCCCTGAATTGGACTGTTCAGTGTTTGAACTTTCAGAGTTTGACTCAGAGTTTCTGTTTGATTCTTCATTTGACTCTCTTTCAGTATTTGAGTCTTCATTTTGAGAAGTTTCTGAAGTTTCTTCACGCTCCCCCTCAACTGGTTCTCTATTTTGTTCTGTCAGAGAAATTTCTTCAGTATTTACCAGTAGAGGATCAGAGTATGCTTCGACAGAGTTTGCTGGATTTGCTTTGTCAGAGTTTACATCATCAGAGTTTAGATCTTCATTTTCAAAGCGAAGTTGATCATGATATTCTTCATCTTCTATTCCAGTTATTTTCTTGTCATCAAATGACACATGTATAGATTCCATGATCACTTTAGTTCTTAGATTATAGACTCTGAATGCCTTTGTTGATAATGGGTATCCAACAAAAATTCCTTCATCGGCTTTTAAGTCAAACTTGGTCAATTGTTCAGGATGAGTTTTCAACACAAAACACTTGCATCCAAATATATGAAAATACTTCAAATTTGGCTTCTTATTCTTCACCATCTCATATGGTGTTTTCCCATGCTTATTGATCAGTGTAGCATTCTGAGTAAAACAAGCAGTTTGAACAGCTTCTGCCCAGAAATAGGTTGGCAACTTTGCTTCATCAAGCATTGTTCTGGCAGCTTCGATTAGAGTTCTGTTCTTTCTTTCAACTACACCATTTTGCTGTGGAGTTCCAGGTGCAGAAAATTCTTGCTTCACTCCTTTTTACTTGCAGAAAGCTTCCATTACTGAATTTCTGAATTCAGTTCCATTATCACTTCTTATTATTTTCACTTTAAAATCTGATCCTTTTTCCAGTAGCTTTACATGTTCCCTTAGAATTGAGGCAGTTTCATCCTTCTTTGCTAAGAAATACACCCATGTATACCTTGTGTCTCATCAACAATGACTAAGGCATACTTCTTTCTGCCCAATGACATTATATTTACTGGACCAAAAAGATCAACATGTAGAAGATGATAAGGATCCATAACTGAAGATTCAGATTTTGTCTTGAAAGATGACTTCCTTTGCTTGGCCTTTTTACAAGAATCACACAGACCATCTAAGCTTAGTATTGACTTTGGAAGTCCCCTTACAAGATCTTTTCGAATTAGCTCATTGATGTTGTTCAGGTTTAGATGAGAGAGCTTCTTATGCCATTTCCAACTCTCTTCATTTGACATTCTTGCAGATAGACACACAGTTTTTCCTTCATTTGTTACCAAACTTGCTTCATAGATGTTATTGTGCCTGTGTCCAACTAGAACAACTTTCCCTGTAGATTTGCTGATAACTTCGCAATGTTCAGAATGAAAATCTACATGGTATCCTATGTCACAGATTTGACTCACAGAAAGCAGATCATGCTTGAGTCCTGAGACTAGAGCTACATTTTTGATTATGACACTTCCAAGATTGATATTGCCATATCCCAGAGTACATCCTATGTTGCCATCTCCATAGGAAACTTTTGGGCCAGCTTTTTCCTCAAAGTCTGATAGCAGGGCTTTATTTCCAGTCATATGTCCTGAGCATCCACTGTCCAAGATAAGTGTGCTCTCTTTTATGCCCTGCAATCACAAACAAACACTAAGTGTTAGTTTTAAGGATCCAGACTTGCTTGGATCCTTTGGCTTTCTTAACAGTGTTAGCTTTTGCAGCGGAATCACTATCAACAGAGTTTAAACTAACATTGTCAGACTTTACACTTGCAGAGTTTGCTCTAACCCATTTCAAGTTGGGTTTTAGCTCATAATAGTTGTGATAAATAGCATGATAACTCTTGCAAGTATAAATGGAATGCCAAGTACTTCCACAGTGTGTGCATAAAGTTTGTGGTCTAACCCTAACATAATCATTCTTTACTCCAGATTTTGAGGGTAAAGAATTAATATCTTTGTTCTTATTGCAAAACCTGGCAAGATGGTTAGTACTACCACAATTATGACATGTTTTTCTAGGAGCAGCAGAATTAGGCAGATAATCATTTCTTTTATTGATGCCTACTTTTCCATTCCTATTTTTCTTAAACATTTTCTGTTTGTTAACAGACTTTACCTCTTTGAGCTTATGTTTAAATTGTTTCTCTGTCATTAAACCAACATTATCCTGTTTATCACAGATTTTTACTGGTTCTTTAACAGCTTCTAGCTCAACCTTATTCTCTGTTATTGAACCAATATTAACCTGTTCTTCACAAGTTTCAACTGGTTCCATAACAGTTTCTTTCACAACAACAGACTTTAACTTACTGTGTTCAGGAACAAATTGCACAGGTTTAAGTTGTGGTTTCACTTTGACTTTATCTTGAAACCTAAGTTCATCTCCCTCATTGTAACCTAAACCTACAGTATCTGTCTGAAAAACCTGATGTGTGTCTTTTCCAGAATTTGTCCAGGTTTTAATCATTTTCCTCTCTTTTTCTAACTCAGATTCTATTTGCCTATATCTTTTAAGCAATTCCTGTTCAACATAAACAACATCATCTCTCTCCTTTTGAACTTGTTGCATGTTAACAAGTTTCTCTTCAAGAAATTTATTCCTTTCTTTAAGACCTAGATTCTCAGATTTTATTCTCTCATTCTCTAAAGTCTGATCCCTATAACTAACATGTATGCTTTTAAGATAAATTCTTAATTCAGATATATTATCAGTATCATAAGCATAAGTTGTTAGGGGTACCTTGTTTCCAGATGACTCAGCTTCATCTTTAACAGTTGCCATGAGAGCATAATTGACTCCCTCATCTGAGTCTGAAGTGTCTGCCCAGTCCTTGCCTTTAGTGATGAGTGCTTTCTCAGATTTTCCTTTCTTGCATTCTGGAGCATAATGACCCATCTCTTTACACTTGTAGCACTGGATCTCAGACTTGTCTTTCTTTCCAGACTTGGTATATTTTCCATCAGACTTTCTGAAATTTCTCTTATCAGAATTTGAATCTTTCCTTAAGAATCTCTTTCCTTTCTTGAAGTTCTTGAATCCCATCTTCTTGAAGGTCTTCACCATTAAAGCAGCCATTCTCATCATCTCTTCTTCATCATCCTCAGAATCAGAAGCTTCATCATCAGTGTTTGAGCCATCATCAGAGTTTGATGACTCACTGTCAGATTTAATGACTAAAGCCTTTCATTTGGTTTTCTTTCTTGATGATTCCTTCTTGACAGGCTTTTCTTCAACTTTAAGAGCAACAGATTTTGTCTTCTTTCCAGATCTTTTGTTTCTTTGTTCTATCTCCAATTCATGAGTTTTGAGCAACCCATAGATTTCATCAAGATCTGTTTCTGCAAGATCATAATTGTCTCGAATTGTTGTTGCCTTCAAATCCCATCTTTCAGGTAGGGATAGAAGAAACTTGAGATTTGACTCTTCAAGTTCATATTCTTTATCAAGCAGAGACAAATCATTCAACAATTTACAAAATCTGTCATATGTATCTGTCAAACTTTCATCAGATCTAGAGTCAAAGTGTTCATACTCCTGTGTTAGAATAGTCTTCCTATTCTTCTTTATAGCACTGGTTCCTTGACACCTGACTTCTAAAGCATCCCATATCTCTTTGGCAGTTTTACAGCCAATAACTCTGTTAGACATAACATTGTCTAAAGCACTGTGGAGTAGATGTCTAACTTTTGCATCCTTTGCAATTGATGAGATGTCCTCAGGAGTCATATCTTTCTTTTCCTTTGGAACAGTCTTTTGTTCTTGACCATCAACAACAGGAGACAGTTTAGTCGGCATATGAGGACCATCATTGATTCTATCAAGGTATTCTGGATCTGTGGCTTCTAAAAACATGGTCATCTTTACCTTCCATATTGGATATTCCACAGGTCTGAGAATTGGAACCCTGATTGCCTCATATCGACTTACAGAAGCTGAATGAACCTTTTGAGCATTAGAACATACCTGGTTGTTATCAGTCATGATTGTACTTGTGTTTAGATCAAAAACTGTATATATTTAACAGCCTTGGCTCTGATACCAATTGTTAGGCCGAATACACAATATATAATCAATATTAATATGATAATAATACTCAAGAACACTGTTTATGAATCAATAACTGAATTATATAAAATAACTCTTCTCTCAGTGATGTTAAAGAATCACAGAGAGCTGCTAGGTTACAAGAATAATATTCAGTATTCGCATCCCTTTTAGGGTTAACCTATCTGTGTTTATATAATACACAGTTACATAATCAATCTCTAATTGATATTCCTATAAATTAGCTATACAAATCATATCAAATTAGAATTGCTTCTGTCTTCTATTCCGTTTCCTTAACTGTCTCAATATATCTTGCTTCTTTCCATCTTCAAGATATATTGCTTCTAGAATCTTCATATTAGCACCGACAGTTAATAAACTCTTCACCCCGTCAGACTTTATCAAACTCTGACTGGCTTCTATTAAACTCTGTTGAGTACCTGGTACTTAAACACTGATGAACAAACGTCAGCAATTATATCTAACATGTCTTTTCTTAAGAACGATATTTTGTTAGAGTATGAGAGTAATAAAGAAATTCATGAGTTGTATAAGAATTTTTCTTCTGATGAGATGTTAGATGAATTAAATGCTATTTGTTCTAAGCATGAATCTAAACTTGAGGATAGTTCTTTTGATCCTAAGTTAGTTGTTAAGAATTATGTTGGTGAGCCACCCCCACTTGATTTTAATCCATCTTTTTCCACTTTTGATCAGTCTTTGATAGTTAATAATGAAACTCATCATGTTGTTATCTCTAGTGATATAGTTTATACCCAAGAATTTCAAGTCATTAATCTGCTTAAACAACATAAAGAAGCATCTAATTGGTCTGTGAATGATGTTAATGGTATGAGTTTTATTCTGGTTCCATATCATCTTTCTCTAGTGGATAATATTGTCTTCTTTGTGGGTGAGTTTCACATGTGTGTTGATTCTGTTACGAAGGTAGTTTTTCCTCGATCTGGTATTGGTTAGTATGTTCTTTTGTTTTGTGTCTCCCATATTCAAGTGTAGGTATGGGGGTGTGTTTACTGTGTGTGTGTGTGTGTGTGTTTTCTGTGTGTTATAGATATTGTGTTTTCTCCGTCATGCCCTTATCAGGTATTCTCGTCCTTTTACTATGTCATTTTTCTCTCATTTGCATACATTGAGGACAATGCATGATTTAGGTATGGGGGAGGGGTTTAGTATTATTAAAAACAAAAAAACCAAAAAAAATTGAAAAATGAAAAAATCCCAAAAAGAAGTTTAGTGTTGTAAATTGTAGAATTCTAGCCTTGTGAAATGATTTCTTGTGGCTTGATGTACCCTTACATGCTATAGTAATCTTGTGTTTCTGATACTTTTGATTAAGAAGTGATTTGCTAAGTTCTTGTTCACACGCATACACTAGCAAGTTGAAACTAGTAGACTTACTGAATGTTGCAAATAATTAGAAGGACATGAATATGTGCAAAATGATTTGGTTTTCATGCTTTGAGTACAAGATTGTGCATTGAAGAGATTTTTACTTGGGATTGATTATGTTTTTACCACCATGTGAGATTTTGAGCCTATATGCATATCTTTTGCATTTTATATTCGTTTGCTTGAGTGTCCACATGTTGTTTGCATTGCTAGCACTTGTTTGAGACCTTTCTTGAAACGCATAACATTATTTGATGATAAGATGATTCAGGCATTTAGGAATAACCTATATTTTCCAAATTACCACACCATTTTTATATGATCAATTAGTTACCCATTTGAGCTTAATCCTATTTTTTTCGGTGACACATCACATTATGTGCCTAGACCTTTTTCTTGTTTAGCCTTACTTATGCTTGATCCCAAATTGTCAATGGCTAGTAGGAACTTGAGGGAGTAATAAGGTGTGTGAGATGGATTTACTTTTGTTCATTACTTTTGAGGAAATATTTGGTTTGATTGCTTACTTGATAGTTGTTGTTCAAGAAATTTTTGAAGGAGGATTGTGGTTGCTTATATTTATCTCTTAGCTCTCGAAAAAAAAAAAGAATGAAAAACAAAAGAGAAAAACAAAATATAAAAAAAAGCAAAAAGAAAAAAAAATATCATGAGAGCATACTTATGTTTTTGTGATCCTTCTTCATTCGACTAATCAAGCCTTTTATTGGAAGAAAATTAGAAAAATTCAGTTGTGGGGAGGATGTTTGGTGATGTTTATGATTTATGGTGCCTACTAGCTTTTGACACTTCACCTTCTTTAGCCTTACTTAACATACCTTGTCCCTAGCCCCGTTATAATCCAAATAAAGACCTTTTGATTATCATCATTGATGTATGTTGTGTTAAAATTAGATTGATACCAAATGTCAAGCATGCTTATGATTTTGTTGGAATTAAGTGATACACTTACCCTTGTTCTTGAGTGAATATTCTTTTGTGAGTGAAAGGTTAGTTATTGCTTCTTTTTGCATATGAGATTCCAAGTTTTGACTCAAAGGTGTACTCTTGTGGGCTTAGCATGGTTACCAACTTATTCTTACACTTGACATGGACTTTTGAGCACTTATGCATATTTCTTTGAGTAGACTATGTAAATCCTTGCATATTCCACGACAAGACATTGCAAAGTCATTTTTGATTCTTAAGTTGATGAAGCATGAGAGGACTTGTATGTGTGGCGTTGTATTGCCATGTGATCTTTTACATAAGCTAGATGGATTTTGTGGGTACATTCACTATAGGCCCTCACGAGACCTTACTCGTCCACTAGGGCTGCCTAGGGGTTTAAAGGGCTTGTTGCATATGCCAAATGCAACCGTGATCACCTACGGAAGTGGTATTATCTATTATATAGTAGTTTATATTATATTAGTTTTTCTCGAGGACGAGCAAAAGATAGGTATGGGGGCATTTGATAGGTCCATAATTTAATACAATTTTAATACCTATTTTATGTCTGTTTTCATAATTTTATTATTTAATAAATTGTTTTCTTTTGTTTTGTAGGAAAATAAATAAAATCATATTTCAAGCAGAAAAAGGTGAAAAAGGCAAGGAGATGGAAATACTTGAAGTCAAAAGAAATTTGGAGAAAAATTGGAAAACTTATCGGAGAAGAAAAAGGAATTGAGGAAATATTTCTAGAATCCGATTTGTAATCAAAGAACCCAAGCCCATTATTTTTTCTATATATATATAGATCTCCTCTCTTGTAATTGGAGACACCTAGAATTTAGACTATATCTGATAATTAGGAGTAGGATAGATTTATTATTGTCTTTCAATACAAGTTCTTTATATTTTATTCAAACACTTTTGCTTGCATTCTTTATATTTAATTATTTTGTTTCTTCTGTCATGTCTAGCTAAGTTAATTCTCCTAGGATGAAGATGAAGTTAATTTGATTATTGTTGATATCTTCTCGTTCCTATTAATTGGTTCTCATGATTTTTCTTGGTGCTTAATTGATCAATTGACAAAGTGATTTTGATATATTATTGTTACCGGATTTATTTTTCATAACCTATGCTTGCTCCATGAAGTTTTGATAGGTTATTGTTAGATAACAAGTTTCATAGTATATGCTTGTCTCGTTAATTGATATATCTTATTTGTGAAGAAAGAGAATTGATTTTAGGGCGAGTTGATATTAATTGTGATTGATTAATGGATTCGGATTCCTAGGTTTTCCTTATCTGATTTTAATTGTTAATTAGGTTAAACAAATCTCAACTCAAATCTTATTTGTCTAGTTCGCCTGAGTTAATTGTTAGGGTTTCGAAAATTCATAGTCTCTGTGGATCGATCTGTGATTGCTACATCAGTATGCACGTTAACCTTGAACAATATACAATCTTGGGTATTTTTATAATTTTAATTTTATACTGCAATTATAGATCTAAATATGATTTATACGTTCAAGTTGCTTTTCTTACAAAATTTATATGCAGTCAACTAACTCTAAGCCTCTACATACAAATAAATATCAAATTTATAACCTTTATTAATAAGTGAAATTCCATTTTAACATTATATCAAATTTGGTTCGCATTTTTTTTGGTTCGCACTTTTTTTTTATTTCACCTTTAATTTGTTTTTTTAATATATTTATCTAATTTAAAATAGATTATATTATACCCTAAATTCCTATTTCATGTAGTACAATTAGTATATCCTAAACTCCTAATTTAGTAGATTTTTATGTTATTTTTAAATTATTTTTTTTTGTCCCCTTATAACTATGATTTACAGTTACGCTTTCAAAGACCTGCTAGAAGAGAAAGATATCGTCAAACAAGATTTTCTAAAACTACTGACCAGAAAAATAAATATAATGAGAAAGGTCGCAAAAAATATATGGAGTACTGGTTACGAAGTTTTTTGTTTAATTTTATTTAGTTTTTCAATTCAACTAATAATCTTTTACGTTTCTATATAATAGAAAGTTGTTGCCGGAAATAAAAAAATTAATTGAATGACAATATTTTGGATCTATATATAGGTTGGTGTTTAAGTTTTAAAATTAATTTGATTTTAATTACGTTTTTTATAAAATTAAAAAAGTTATTTCTAGAATAAAGAAACTCAAATGGATGAGAATCTTCTAGATCTTATCACATGCTGTATAAAAAAATTTTAATTATATGTATACATACATAGTTTAGAATGAACTTGGCTGATTTTTTAGTACCCTTATAATTATATACATTATTCGTAATATAACAAATAATCGTTTGTACCATATATCTTGAGATTTTCTTAGTTAACATTAGATGGCAAATCTTGATATTAACTCTAATCAATTTCTAATTAATCATTAATTTTGATTAATTTTTACTTTATTAGTGATTTTATATGCATTAATTTTGATTAATTTTTACTTTATTAGTGATATTAACTCTAATCTATTAAAGAGGTTTAACTGGTCGGTTATATACGCGAGTGGTGCAAGGTACTTGCAGCATGTTTAACATTACAAAAATGTAGTAAATTTTAACAACGGTCACAATTACGAAAATAGTAAAAAAAAAAAAAAAAAAAGGTAATTGAGGTGACAATCAATATATATATATAAAGGAGGATATGCGGGAGATTAGGTGGCGCCTCTAAGATCGTCTCAATCTATTTTTCTAATTTTGTAGAAGTTTAGAATTTTAAATACTAATAAATGAAAAAAATTATCTTTTAACATATTATAAGTAGAATAAGTGTTTGAATTTACAAAGGAGAAAAGTTCGAATTAACATAAAAGATGTATACTTTAACATATTAGAACTAGAATATGTGTTCGAATTTATAAAGGAGAAGAATTCAAAACAACATAAAAGAAGTATAATAAAAACAATTGTCAATTCACGGTGTATATTAAGCCTATAAAAGTCACTAATTATAGAAAATTCTTGCGTTTTTCACAGATGTGCAGATCCTAAAATAAGTTTTATGTGTTCATGTAGTTGATCTTTATAATTTTGTTCATTCTATTGCAGACACTATCTGAGCGAAGCTTCTGAAAATATGTGACACTTGAAATCCATAATTAATTTTCAGGTATATAAAGAATTAGTTTGTCAAAATTAAATAAATACACTAAACAAATCAAATTTAGAATTACCTTATTTCTGTTTATGGTTCTTTTCTTTTTTCTTTTTAATAGATTGTTGTACACGTTTGTACTATGATCCATGCTCACTCTTTTGTAAATTTTTATATTTGTGTTTTTATGTTTATGTTATGGGTTTCGCTTATTATTATGTTATTTTGTTATATTTGTTATCCATTTCTCGATTTTCAATTTACAGGTTCTCGAGTTTTCAATTTATAGAATTATGATGCTACACTACTTGAATTACGAGCATATGATTTGTCTTATAATAATAAAGTCTTAGCATTATATATTTTTAACACGAAGGTACAATATCTGTTGGACAGTTCTGGTTGCCTAATTAGTTCCTTTCTTTACGCGAAACTTAGGTGATGTGTTTCAGATCGTCTCAAAAACTCAATTAATATTTTTATTTTTATTATTTAAGATATTAGAAGTAGAATATATGTTTGAATTTATAAAAGAGAAAAATTTGAATTAACATAAAAAAGTATACTTTAACATATCATCAAAATCAATCATCAATATATATATATATAAAGGAGGATACGCGGGAGGTTAGGTGACGCCCGTAAGATCGTCTCAATCTATTTTTCTAATTTTTTAGAATTTTAAATACTGATAAATAAAAAACTATCCTTTAAAATATTAAAAGTAGAATAGATGTTCGAATTTATCGAGGAGAAGAGTTCGAATTTATAGCGAAGACATATAATTAAAAGTTATATTTGAAATAGAATAGGTGTTTGAATTTGTAGAGGGGAAGAGTTTAAATATATATAAAAAATATTCTTTAACATATTAGAAGTAGAATAGATGTTCAAATTTATCAAGTAGAATAGTTCGAATTTATAACGAAGACATATAATTAAAAGTTCTATTTGAAGTAGAATATATGTTTGAATTTGTAGAGAGGAAAAATCAATATATATATATATAAAGGAGGATACACGGGAGTTGAGGTGGCATCTCTAAGATCGTCTCAATCTATTTTTCTAATTTTTGTAGAGGTTTATAATTTTAAATACTAATTTTAAATACTAATAAATCAAAAAATATTATTTACCATATTAGAAGTAGTTCGAAGTTATATAGGAGAAGAGTTCGAATTTATAGAGAAGACATATAAATAAAATTCTATTTGAAGTAAAATAGGTATAGGAATTTATAGAGTAGAAGAGTTCGAATTTACATGAAAGACATTTAAACAAAAGTTTTATTTGAAGTCTATATATATCAAATAAATTAACCAATTGATTAGCTCTGTTTCGTTAGTATATTTGATTATGTTCTAATGCTTATTTACTGACTTCTTCCTCATCAGGTAAATCATGTTCGGAAGCTCCAAGAGAGACATGCAAAAATAGTCACCAAAATTTCAAGGTGATATCTAAAATATCAATATTAACTATTTCTTTTCATTCTCTTTATCTTTATTATCTCTGTTATGATTTGCTTGCATAGGGCTTTGAAGACAAGGAACATGCGAGATTGATCAGAGCTCTAAGTTCGAATGTAATTGTAATATAAATATAAAGGTGCAACTCTTAATTTTGATAAATAAAAACTGATTTATTTTTATTTAACAAATATTTAAGTAAAAGTTATATTTGAAGTAGAATATGTGAAGTTATATAGGTGTTTTTTCAAGAAAAGAGTGGCTCATTAGAAAGGAGTATGGTAACATAAAAATCATCAAAATATATATATATATAGGGTCCTATTCAACTAGAAACATGTACTAATTAAAAACTAGAAACTAGTGGCAATTTTGTAAATTTCAACAATTATAAACCCAAATAAATATCAGTTTATTCTTTTTTTTCCTTAAATGAATATATCTACATACAACACAACAAATCATCATTTCTGTTACTTTTTGATTACGATCGACAATCGTTGTCGTCGGAATCTCGGATTGCCATCAACTCCACCTTCACATTCGATTAAAATCATTTGATTTAGAAAAAAGATGAAGCTTAACATAAGATTAATTGGATCATCACTGATCACCGGAAACAACATCACCATCATCTTCTCAGTTTAATATTGCCATTAACTTCTCCTTTCAGGCCATCAATATCATCATGTTGTATATGTGATACACCAGATCTAAAAAATCACCGATTTTTATAACTAAATTCACTATTTTAGACAGCGAAAATCACTCATATATGATGCGGAAATCACTAATCTATATTACATAAATCACTAATTTGTATCACGAAAATCATCAATTTGAATTAAGAAATCACCAAAATATAAAACTGATATAAACACCATTATATTAACATCTCCTCCTACATCGTCGTCAACCTCTGATCTACTCCGAGCATCGCCATCACCGTCACTTACAACAACAATCCCACTAATCACTACCTCCACTTATTACTTTCAATCATTAAAATGTGAAACAAAAAAGTGAAGTAAAATTAATTCATTCACCAAGATCTCTAATTCATACCGGATTTCATAGCGATCGACGCTATAATCATGGTAGAGATGTAAAAAAAGAAAAAGAAAATGAAGGAAGCAAATCAGTTATGAAAAAAGTTTAGATCAAGAGAGAGAGGGGGAGGAGAAGAAGAAGAAGAAGAAAGTGACGATGGAGAAATTAGTATAAATCTAATTAGAAGAACGGAGGGACGGAGATTTCCGATGATGAGATCGCCGAACAACTTTATTGGAGACGATGAAGAAATAGGCACAGGTCTGACAAGATAAAGGAGGAGAGAGAGTTAATAATAATTGAATAAATACACATATATGTGCGTACATAACTTAAGTATGTGGTTCAGATTTTAAAAGGTTTAAAAAACGGATGGTTAAGATAAGTTTCTAGTTTCTATTTTAATTTTAGTTTCTAGTTGAACAAAAGCCTATATATATATATATATATATATATATATATATATAAGGATACGCGGGAGGTTAGGTGGCGCACCTAAAATTGTCTCAATCTATTTTTCTAATTTTCTAGAATTTTTGAATTTTAGATACTAATAAATCAAAAAATATCATTTAACATATTAGAAGTAGAATAGGTGTTCGAATTTATTGAGGAGAATAGTTCGAATTTATAGCGAAGTTCGAAGTTCTATTTGAAGTAGAATAGCTATTTGAATTTGCAGGTGGAAAAGTTCAAATATAAAAAAGAAGTACTTACAAAGTTTTATTTGAAGTAGAATAAGTGTTTCAATTTATAGAGGAAAAAAGTTCGGATATAAAAAAAGTACTTGCAATTAAAAGTTATATTGGAAGTAGAATAAACGTTTGTATTTCATGACTAAAATTTCAATTTGAAGTAGAATATATGTAAAGTTGTATATGTGTTTTTTCAACGAAAGAGTGGCTCATTAGTGGCTCATTAGAAAAGAGTATGGTAACATAAAAATTAATATATAAGACAAGTATATATATTCAATATATTAAATTTGAGATTTTGATATTAGAAAGAAAAGCATGTTTCACGGGAGGACGGCTTATTAGCGAGGACCGATTAATTTTCATAATTTAATTGATATAATTTTAAAAAAAAATTATTACGCCGCCGCGAAGCGCGGCTTTTTCAACTAGTTATAAAAATAGTAAAAAGAAAAGAGGTTCGCATTAGAAACGTGTATGAATTACATAGAAAATACTGAATGCAAAAATATAAACGTGTTTATTCCCATTGTACTGTGCATGTCCTACAATATTATTGTCGTCCACTCAAAAAACGAATTTGATGAATAGGTTTGAACATATATAGTATATCCACTTTACTCTGGATATCTTGGTGAAGCTATGCATTCCAATTTCCAACCAAATTCGAGTGCAGGGAGCATATACACATGCATAAGGGTACATTTAAGTGGGTCAAATGATTGAAACATGAATAAAGCTAAAGATCCCAAAATAATTACAAAACAAGTTACAAAATACAGATAACAGATTTTAATTGTTTGTAATAATAAATGAGGTCCCAGCATTCATACCAATAACAGAAAACACCACATACTGCCCTATCAACCATGTCATGTCATTTGATAACAATTTTTAGTAACAATTTTTTATGCCTCTAGCACTACTCTTGAAACATTCCCATTCCTAAACAATTTTTTTCATATTTTGAATGCCATTGTTTATTTTTGGAATACAATTTTCTACCAAGTGTTCCAAAATTTTAAATAATCAAGTCAAATACTTATTTAGATCTTATATTATATTTTAACAATATTCAATCACGATGAACACGAGTATATATATATATATATATATATATATATATATATATATATATATATATATATATATATATATATATTCATGTTTTCTTTGCACCTAATGGTCCAATTATAAGGTCGGGTATATCTTTCACACAACCTTAGCAATGGAAAATTTGACTGAGAAAAGTCTGTTCTATAGTTCCATGAATTTGATTTGTTAAGGATTCATCTCCACAAATGTAGGCATGTGCACCAAATAGATTTGAAACCACAAATGCAGGTTACTTTCTGGTGCGACAGTGCGTGCCCTACAAGAGTACATCTAGGTGCGTGCCCTACAAGAGTACATCTAGGTGCGTGCCCTACAAGAGTACATCTAGGTCTGTGGTCACTTAATTATATTAGGTTGAAAGAACCCGTAGTTCCAGCGGAAACCTAGGACTCATACGTGTGGTCCAGCAGTGTGTAATAAACATGTCTTATAAAATAGAGTTCGTGAGTCACATTTTATTTTACCTATTTCATGACGCAAAAGAAATATTAATAAGGATTTATACTCTTTTTTTTATTAAACTAAACATCAATCTATCCCTAATTGTTCTTGAATTTTGTTGTAGGGAAATATGCATGGTTTTAGTTATTAAAAAAAGAGTATAGAAGTACATCATGCCTAAAGATTAGTCATCCTCCTAACTAGCTAATTAAAATTAACTAAATTGTCGTTTAAAGTTTGCAAAAGAAAAAGGTTTAATAATAACAGGGCTAAGGAGCAAAAACACCCTTGTAGTTTTGGTGTAGGAGCAAATACACCTTTATAATATATAAAAGGATCAAATACACCCCTAATGCATAAGTTAATGGTCCAAAAACACCCTTCTAGTTAATTTTTCTTTACTATGGTTGGAAATAGATTTGAAAGTAGAAAAAATTTAATATTATTAATTTTTTAGTATATGTTTTACTTTTCAACATTTATATATAATTACATTAATATTTACAAATATGAATACATAAATGTCAAAGTTGAAAGTAAAAATTATTAACAATGATGTATGAATTGATTTTACATATTTTATTCTAAATGATTTATTATCAGCAAAAATTGTTGTGATTATCAAATAATAGATAATAAACATTTGTATCAATTTTTTCGTTATAAAAAATCAAATATGTGTAAATGTAAATCACTATAATCAATCACTATAATTTAAAAAGTTTATAAATCAATAGACAAATGTGTAACTATAATCACAATATATCATATTGATTTACAATTAAGTTAGTTAAAAAAATAAATGTCAATCAATTGTTTAAATTTAAAAAATTTATAAATCAATAGATTAATATGGTAAATATAATCACAATATATCATATATAATATTTGTATATTGGTATGTTAAATTATTAAATTATTTATTATTTTTATAGGATAACTTTTTTTCGTCAAAAAATCATGTGGATATTAAAAATAAATTTGCTAATAATTATTACAAAATCATCATAGAAAAATTAAATCTTTTTATATATAAAGCTTTAATATACACAAATTTTAATTGATTTGTCAATGTAATTTATTATAAATGTAATTAGATTTTTTTTAGTATATGTCCTCCTCAATTCTTTACACTGAGGTTGGGTACGGAGGTTAAAAAAAAGTATAATTTAATGTAAAAAATTAAGAAAAGTGAGTAAAGTGCTGTTAAAAATCGATCAATGTTTAATATATACAGTGGAGATGACTAGTGAAAGAAAATAGTGGATATACTTAATTTTTATATTATAAAACTTTACTATTTTCAAAATTTTTTAAAATTTAAAGAATTGAGAGGGACATCCAAAAAAGTAATACAAATACAGAATTTAAATATTAATTTTTCTTAATCGTGGTTAAGAAAAGTGTAACTGAAAGGATGTTTTTGAACCATCAACTTAAATATTAAAGAGTTTTTTGCTCCTTTCTAAATCATAAGGGTCTATTTGCTCCAGCAAGAAAATCACAAGGATTTTTATGCTCCATAACCCATAATAATATAGTTATCATAATCATAATGATCATCATTTTCGTCAACTTCATCATCACCATCGAAGTATTTTCAAAAATATTAAATTAATTTTTAGTGACTCACTGTGGCTCAACCGACCACTGCAGGTCATCAAGTATTAAAATGACTAAGAAAATTAACAAACAAATTCCTAGCACTCAGCAAGCTCAGTGCAGTCGCAACTGATGATACCAATAGGGAAACAAAAATCTATTGCCTTTTTTGTATTTTTTTATCCCATTTTTTTCGCTATAAATAGGCAACTTGGCATATGCAATAGACAGACAATTCAAACAAACACACTAACACAGAGTCAATACTGATTAAGAAAGAATGGAACTAGTTCTTCTTTTCATCACCATCACTCTCCTGCTATTTTTGCTTCTCAAATATACAAATTACCACGGGAAGAAGTCGAATATCCGCCCACCAGGTCCCCGTGGCCTCCCGTTAATCGGAAACATGCACCAGTTTGACACTTTAAACACTCACCTCTACTTATTCCAACTTTCGCAGATATATGGCCCTCTCGTTTCCTTGCAGCTAGGTTCAGTTCGGACTCTAGTCATTTCCTCCGCAAGCATTGCTAAAGAAGTTTTTAAATACAATGATATCTGTTTTTCAAGTAGGCCAGCTTTAGTTGGCACACAGAAGCTTTCTTACAAAGGCCTAGACCTTGCCTTCGCTCCGTATAGCGATTACTGGAGAAACATGAGAAAAATATGTACCAGTCATCTCTTTAGTTCTAAAAGGTCTCAATCATTTTATCCCATTCGTGAAGAAGAAGTTTCAAGAATGGTGAAAATGTTACGTAATAGAGCTGCTGCATCTGCTGATTCCAATGTCGTAAATATGACCAAAACTGTTATGACTGTGGCAAGCTCAATTATCTACAGAACTGCCTTTGGAAAAAGATATAATGATGACGGTGAAGATGATGCAGGATATAATAATAAAATGAGTCAAGAAATTCATTGGCTACTTTCTGAAACTCAGGCCAGTTTCGCAAGTTTCTTTGCCAAGGATTATTTTCCTCGAATGGGTCGTTTTTTTGATAGCCTTTCATGGACTCAGTTGGAGAAGAGTTTCAACGGGTTAGATTCTTTCTATCAGCAACTCATTGATGAACATCTTCATGCATCTGCTATATCCACCCAAGAGTGCAGCATGCTGGACATCTTACTTCAGATGAAATATGATTCAACTGACTTCACATATGATCACATCAAAGCGATATTAATGGTACGTGATCAGAATTTTCAGTAGAGGCGGGTGTCAGTATTTAATTGTTTGCATTTGACCATTTTTAGAAAAAAAAACTTTTCATGCAATTTGATGCAATACTTTAGTCTGAAAATTTTGTTAATTAGTAGTTTGTTCAGTACTTCTGTTTTAATTTATTATTCCTTGTATTTACGTATACCACCATTCATTTTACCAAAAAGACATCAATTTTGTGCTGATTATGCTGTTTTTTCTACTTTCTGCACAGGATTTCATAGTTGCGGCGTCAGATACAAGTGCATCAGCAGTGGTTTGTGTTGATACATAATATGAATCTGGTCTTTTAGTGGATAAACATAAAGGATAGAAGAGGCCCAACGGGTCATTAATCCTACCTCGCAAGAAACCCAATATAATTGGGAACATAATAAACGAGAAAACTTAACATATATAGGTGACTTGCTCCTAAAGAATAGGAGCATGGACCTAAACTGGATCTGAGACTGAAAAGAAAAGAACTACGTGGGCTTGATTCCTTATAAAAGGATACGTAGGCACCTTGAGAAGGGGATCCGAACATCACAACCGATTACAAACTCTCAAGAGCAGTCCCAAATATCTCAAAAACCCTAATTGTATTTTTATATTTACATCTTTATTCTTATTATCTCTATCCGAATACCCAAATATAAATTTAATCTTGAAGCTTTGTCTTTGACGAAAATTGGCTTCAACATTTGGCGCCGTCTGTGGGAATCGTTTAGAGAAAAAAGAAGAAGATTCATCTCTATTAAAGCAGTCACCGATGGCTCGTCAAACATCTTACCAAACTCCTCTCCGTACTTTCAATCCGTTCGGCGACTTTACCCTCGACGAAACTTCTCAACGTGTCCGATCCACGATCACCCGAATCGTTGTTGACAACGACGGTCGCACAGTCCATCTGGACAGAACTTCTGATGATGATCATCATCGTCAAGACGTACAACAACCCCCGATTAGGGATGCACGCAATATCCTCTTGGCATTAAGAGACAGATCCAATACTCGGGAGAGAAGAGAAAATACACCCATAAGGAACAGAAACTTGGAACCCGAATTTAATCGTGCGTCTGGCAACGTAGATCGGGATGCATCGGAAGCAAGACAACGAGAAATTGCAAGGCTCCGTGATGAAGGAATCCAAAGGAGAATTAGGGATCTTGAAGATCGTGAAAAAGAACTTGCTGATGAACGACACCGACTTCGAGTGGACCTAGGTGGAGGAACACCCCCACGTGGTCGGTCACGTAATCGACGATCACCTTCAGGTGACCGATCACCAAGGAGAAGAAGATCCAGATCAAGGGATCATTATCACAGAGCACCCGGAGGCCCACCTGGTGGATCACCACCCCGTGGAGGCACTCCACCCCATGATGGAGGTGGACATGATAATAATGGTGGAGGTCGTGGAAGAAACAATAATAGTGGTTATGGAGACGATGATGATGATTACCATCGTCGACATGATGATTATCACAGGAGAGATAATAATAACAACCAATCTGATGAAGCGGCTCTCCTACGAGAGCAACTGGAAAAGCTGGAAAGAAAGATGCGAGGAGGAGGAAACGAGGACTACTCAACGGAATCACCATTGGTCAGAAATATCCGAGACTATGTTCCTAAGGTTGGCCATGCGATTCCAAAGATGACTTATTACAATGGCAAAACTGATCCATATGAACATGTCACCCAATATGAAAGGCATATGAAGTGTGCTGGCCATGATGAAACTACCATGTGCAACATGTTCGAAGTCTACTTGAGGGATGGGGCACAAGGTTGGTACAGGACTCTTCTCCCTAACTCAATTTACTCCTACGAACAACTAAGGTCTAAGTTCCTGAAGCATTATGACTACAATCGAAGAATCGGACAAATGACTGCTTCTCTCAACAATGTCAAACAAAGGTCCGATGAGTCTTTGACATCTTATATGAAGCGCTACAAGCAGGAGTGTGAAAAAGTATCATCATTGGATGAAAATCAGGCTATGGGATTCTTCTATAGTGGTCTGGACAACAAAAGAAGCAGAAAGTTGTTGAAATCGCTCTTCGATTTTCCTCCATCAAGCTTGAATGACATGTACACCAGGGCAGAGAACATTCGCCGAAGAGAGGAAGCCCTTGGCACAGGTAGTCCAAAAAAAAGTGATAAATCTTCAAAGAAGGATAGGTCTCCTGAGCGGAAGAAGAACTCATCACCTGATCGATCAAAGAATGATAGATTCACGGGCAAATTCTATGCAGATCAAACAATGGAAAGGAAAAGAAATAGAGACGAGACTGTTTTCACAGTGCTTAACACAACGAGGTCTCGGATTCTGAATGAAATCAAAGAAAGGTCGGACTTTGAAAGACCTCGGAAACAGAATTTGTCGAATTACAAAAAGAACACTAACAAATATTGTGATTATCATCAAGAGACGGGACATACCACCGAAGAATGTTTCAACCTTAAAAGATTGATTGAAAGGCTTATTAAAGATGGAGAGCTGGATCACTTCATCGAAAAAGATAAGGAGCAGAGGAGGGAGACCCAGAACAATCGGAGGCAAGTACGTGGAGAGATAAACACTATTTCTGGTGGAACGATGTTAGGTCATGATACCAAATCTTCAAAGAGACGCTATGCCAAGGAAGTGTACAATCTTTATCGACAGAATGACCGTCCAAAGCAGAAGATGCCCATTGCCTTTTCAGATGACGACTTTGAAGGGGTAACCTGGCCTCATGAAGATCCATTCGTCTTCACATGTTATCTTCATGATTTTAAAGTTCGAAAGGTTCTGATTGATGGCGGTAGTTCTGTGAATGTGATTTTCAAACAAGCTTACGATCAACTCAAATTAGGTGGAGAAGGAATGGACCCGTGTGCCGAACCACCACTCTATGGATTCGGAAATCAGCCAGTACAAATAAGTGGACAAATCTTTCTCAAACTAAGCATCGGGCAAGATCCCAAAGAGGTAACCCATGAGCTAAAATTCTATGTTGTTGATGTCGACTCTCCTTATAATATAATTCTGGGACGACCCATGCTGACAAAATTCCAAGCTATATGTTCACTCCCACACCTCAAGTTGAAATTTCCTGTTGATGGAGGGATCGGAGAAGTTAGAGGCGATCAGGTCGTAGCCAGAACTTTGGCCCTCGATGAGATGAATGAGCAATATGCCAAAGAAGTTCGTCCCAATGAGCCTGAAGATGAGGGAAATAAAAGAAAGGCCAAGGATGATGATGATTCCCTTCGCTCTAAAAAGAAGACATCCTTTAACATTGAATTAGAAAGATTAGGAGCATGGACCTAAACTGGATCTGAGACTGAAAAGAAAAGAACTACGTGGGCTTGATTCCTTATAAAAGGATACGTAGGCACCTTGAGAAGGGGATCCGAAATTCTACCATCTATGAGTTAATTCTCTCAAGCTCAGCCCCAAATCACATAAACCCTAATTCTTCCCCAAAATTGTCATGGATATCAAATCCCTAATTTTAGAGCTCTATACGAATACCCGATTATAAATTTAATCTTGAAGCTTAGTCTATGACGAAAATTGGCTTCAACATTTGGCGCCGTCTGTGGGAATCGTATAAAGAAAATTTAAATTTATTCTCTATGGCTGACAAGAAACGTGGGGATGACTTTTACGTCAGTTTAAAGAATATCCGTGGAGGAAGAACAATACAACGAAGAAAAATTCTTGATAAAATTGGTGGCTGCAGCAGATCCAAATAATTTATCTATTCGGCTTCCTCAAATCGGATTAAAGAGAAAAGCTAAGTTTTTTGCTTTCGTAACTAATGATTTGTGTGTTAGGACATCTTTATATATTTCTTTGCACATCTTAATCAAACGTTATTACGAAGTGGTATTTTAATCTTGTGATATATTATACTCTGTATCTCTCTTTATTGTTGTAAATTTAAGAATAAACAACATGGAACTTATTGCTAATGCAAATCTTTATACATGTTGCTTGTTCTTAAAACCTTTGGACAAAGCGGATGATGATATCATACCTCCAGTACTCAACAGCACTTGCAAGATTTTCTGTGTCGTGTTCTTTTCGAAGCATCAATAACTACAATGCTCCTATCCAATCTTCTCGTGATAGAGTAAAAAATATTGAATATGAAAGGACTCTCCTGATAAGGGTACCTTAAAGAAAAGGACACGAACAACTATCTGAATTAGCACAAACATGAAGAAGTGGCACAAGTTCAGTACAAAAGGAAAGAAGGATGATGGTACACTATGCAAGGTTCAACATAACGGAAAAATAAGAGTTGGAAAAGTAGGTTGTATCATATCCCATGAATATCTACCATAAACCTCGCACATGAAAGAAAAGCAGCCTACTACAACAGTACAACGTGCCTTCAAAGTTTCAGTAAAGTTTGCAGTCATTTGAAGCAATTCTGAAAACCAAACTTAGTGGAATCGATCATCGGTCAACTCATAGTGCCTTCCAGAAGTGTTCAGATAAAAAAGAAAGGCAAAAGAATCAAGACAAAGAACATCTTTAGCTTATGATGAGCATAGTGAAACATCAACATGAAGATGAACTGATGCTCTATAGAACAGAAGATTTAGACATCGGCATGAAGGTCTCCAAGGATAATATCCTCGAATGAAGCTTACTTGTTTAATAGTGAAGTATCAATTGAGAGAATATGCAACCCTTTTCAACTTTTGTCTGTCACATCATCGCTTCATTACCACTGCAGCAAAAAAAAAAAAAAAAAAAAAACCAGACTTCTCAAGCACACACAAATATACATTACAGCCGCGTGTACTATGTCCTGCAACTGACCAAGCTTTAGAGGTTGGGTCAAAAATAAACGCAGAGGCTGTTTTGGCGGATAATGCTAGCGAATTGAGAACAAAGGACCCCCTGGCGCTAGAAGGAGGGCAATGCAAGTCAAAATTAAGGAGCTCGGTTCCATCATAAACTACCAGAAAATTAGCAATGATTCAAGCACCAGTGCTGCAGAGAATTATGAACTACGAAAACAAAGCTCGCCTCAAAAACTACAAAAGTATGGACCAGAAGAACCAGTGACCAGAAAACCAGTAGAAGCATCTACCAAACTTCTGTATTCTGTGCTGAAGATAGCATAAAAAAAATGAAGCTGGACAGAAAAACAAGTAGCAGAACAGCAGGATCAAGAACCACTAGAAAAAGAGGAAAAATCAGAAGAAAAAAAATTGGAACTAGTTTGCAAATTATCAGATGGTGAAACAACTACTTCACAAGTGTGCATTATTTATGCTAAATGTAAATTATCAAGGAATATGGTGAGCGTTTTAAAACCACACGTTAACGCTAATGCCAAGCTGAAGCCTGAAGAATGCACTTGGGTATAGTAGCAGCAAACAAAGTAAGAAAAATGGTAAGCAAGTGAAGCAAAGGCGATACAAAACTGCAAATCTTGAAACTGCAGAAGGCGTAACTTCGTCGAATAAACTGCTTTCCTACAGAATTTTCTGGATAGTAAATTATATACCGTTAGAAAGATCTCAGAGTCTAGCTTTTAATGCAGCGAACGGTTCGTGAAAATAATTTTTCTACAGAGAGTTAGAGCTGTTTTAGCAAGCGTTGGTCAAGCTGTCCAGAATTCTGATCTTTGGTTAATAGGCAACTTTTTTCTACACTACACGTTTCTACATTACCCGCTGTTCAGAAGAGAAATATTTGTTATATTTATACTACTCAAGCATGGCATTTGTTCTGGTTGAACATGGCAATAGTGCTTAAAAGTGATGAAGACAGTAGTACGAAAGGAAGGCTACAAACTTCAGAAACTACATCAAGTAATTGGCTCGATATTCGACAACTTTCTTCTACATTATTTGCTGGCCTAGAAGAATATATGAACTAAAGAGGTACTATCTGAAGTGGTTTCTGGGAGTACAACTGCACTATAATCTGGAAAGGAAAACCAGGCGGCTGAAATTAATCAATCGGGATGAAGCAAACTTGACATACACAATGAAATCTGATGCTGCAGATTGACTAACTTCCCAGAATAAACTGATTTGATCTAGGAAGTTGGGAGCAGTAAATAATATACCATTTGAAAGGTCTTGGAGTCTAGTTTCTCATGAAAAAAACGGTTCGCAAAAATAAATTTTCTACAGGGACTTAGAGCTGTTTTACTGAGCAATGGTCTAGCTGTCCAGATATGCAGCAATTCATTGAATCCACCAGTTTCTTTTAAACTATGGCAGGTGATAAGTGAAACTATATACACGTATGATGAAGCCTATGTAGATGAGAAGAAGGCACATACCGAGGACCTGGTTTTATGTGGGTACTTGAATCTAAACAAAAGAAAAAAGAAAGACAACAAAGCATCTCTGACACAAAAAAACAAAAAGTGGAAGCTGCAGAATGCCTGACTTTGAAGAATAAACTGCTCTAATAAAAAGATCTCTGGGCAGTGAATCATATGCCATTACAAAGATCTCGAAGTCTAGTTTTTAAAGCAAAAAACGGTTCGTAAAAAGGAATTTTCTACAGAGATTTACGGGACTTTTAGTGAAGAGGTATGCAGCAGTCCAGATTTGCGGTTCACTAAATCTGCTGGTTTCTTCTGGCAATTGATAAGAGAGAAAAAATATACAAAAAATTGATTGAAGTCAGTACACAAAGAAGCGCAGGATGTAGTAGCCGATGAAGACTCTACAAAGGAACAGAAAGGAAATAAATCTCTAAAATCAAACTGCCAGCACTCTGAAAATCGATATGGCACATGCTAAATCAGTGGGGCGCAATGGCTTATATAGCTTTAAAGCTTTACACTAAAAGGAGCCTACAACAGCTGTAAAAAATAAATAAATATGCAAGACGTAATCAATTCAGATTGCAATAGCGCAAGCACAAGACGCGGATCAGCTAAACTTGAGATTTACGAGCTAGCATTGTCTCTCACATTAGCTGAACCTAACATGTTATCAGCGACAATGAATCTAACATGTTATCAGCGACAATACCTCAAAAAAAAAGGAGTGGCTGATTAATAAAGAAATTGAAGAGCAGAGATTCCCAACTGAGAACACTAACAGCAAGCAAAGAAGTAGTGCTGGACGACTGGTTAATAAAAAGCTTCAGACGATTTTTACTAAGCTAGAAAAATGCCAGAACTTGATGCAGTATGGAATATGGAGGATCAGCGACCTCCAACAACATAAGAGTGCAACACAACCAACAGCTCACAAACAGAAAATTGTGGGGAAAACGTTTGTGAAAGCAACACTGGATTAAGGGAATCAAAGCGTCAACATTGTTGATACTACGACGTGAAAGAAGATTTAAAGTGAAGAACACAGCATGATTAAAAACAAAAACAAGCTGGAAGCTACTCTTCAAGAACTCCATGGTAAACATGAAAATTCTTTGTAGTTGATATGAGGGGACTGTGAAGAAGTGGAAACTGAGAAGGACCCGCTAACTCAGAAAATCACTAGTATGCAGAAGACAGTTTCTGGAAATCACTAATTCAGAAATTTTTGTCGAAAGGGATATCTTAGTACTAATAGCGGACCAACTAACAATGAAAGAAGTAACCAAAGAATGTCGTTACACAAGCCTTAAACACGGCAGTGAAGAATAAAAACAATACAATCTGGAATCTGCAAAGTTGGAATCACAAGAGCTTATGCTTAGAGCTACTGAATTCAGACTCAAAATCTGATCGGCAAAATTAAAGATAAGTACTATATTTATTTAGCATTTATATATTTCATGTCGTGCAAAAATCAATTTTCCCCGAGTTTTATGCAGATATATTATGGGAGAAAAATTAATCCGACCCAAACAAGTGTTCAACGAAGGTTACTTGGGGGCAACGAATTCGTTGAAATCCTCAACATAAGTAACCCATCGCCCAACACTTGGGGGGAACAAAATGCTCTAATCCTATACTTGTGACCTATCGATAATCAACTCGGGGCAAATATTTGACCAAGCCTCAACTTATGATTTATCGACACTCACAAAACTCGTGACCTATCGGCAATCAATTGGGGGCAAATAACAATCCAAGTCCTAACTTATGATTTGCCGACCCTCACTTGGGGACAAGAGAATCTTCGGTCCTACTACTAGTGATGTACCACTTCAAAATTGAAGTAATAAATCACTTGGGGGCAGAGGATATACCGGACCAGATATATGCTTCAGTGCGAAGCTATGATGGTCCACCCGCCAACTTACAAAGTTGGGAGATGAGAAAGTGGTGATCTACAGTTTTTTAGATTTAACATTTTATAGATCACAGAATATATCTCATCGCTGCACAATCTGAACCAAAGGTACTTAAATGAACCTTTGAGGATTGGAAGCAGAAGCTGAACCGAAAAACTGCGTTTAATGCTATGATGGTTCATATACCGGGGACTTTGTACCGGAAGATGAAAAATTAGTAAGCAGAGTCTTTGGACAATTTTGTGGCTTACGAACGTCCTTCCATCAACACGCAAGCAAAATCAAGTTAGATTTTTTACAAATCAAATTACTTGACGCTTGGAAACATATACTATGCAAGCGAATGTAGAAAGCACATTGACAAAAACAAAGTGTCACGTGCTATCTCTAAAGCTATATCATCATTCTTCTCCAAAGGCACAGAAACATCAATGAATAATCACAAGCTAAGAGGTTTGATCGGAAGACGACGACACTGAATTAAGAAAGTGTTCACCGAAGGAAAAACCTCTGATAAACACTAGGGACTTGTTGATACATAATATGAATCTGGTCTTTTAGTGGATAAACATAAAGGATAGAAGAGGCCCAACGGGTCATTAATCCTACCTCGCAAGAAACCCAATATAATTGGGAACATAATAAACGAGAAAACTTAACATATATAGGTGACTTGCTCCTAAAGAATAGGAGCATGGACCTAAACTGGATCTGAGACTGAAAAGAAAAGAACTACGTGGGCTTGATTCCTTATAAAATGATACGTAGGCACCTTGAGAAGGGGATCCGAAATTCTACCATCTATGAGTTAATTCTCTCAAGCTCAGCCCCAAATCACATAAACCCTAATTCTTCCCCAAAATTGTCATGGATATCAAATCCCTAATTTTAGAGCTCTATACGAATACCCGATTATAAATTTAATCTTGAAGCTTAGTCTATGACGAAAATTGGCTTCAACATTTGGTGCCGTCTGTGGGAATCGTATAAAGAAAATTTAAATTTATTCTCTATGGCTGACAAGAAACGTGGGGATGACTTTTACGTCAGTTTAAAGAATATCCGTGGAGGAAGAACAATACAACGAAGAAAAATTCTTGATAAAATTGGTGGCTGCAGCAGATCCAAATAATTTATCTATTCGGCTTCCTCAAATCGGATTAAAGAGAAAAGCTAAGTTTTTTGCTTTCGTAACTAATGATTTGTGTGTTAGGACATCTTTATATATTTCTTTGCACATCTTAATCAAACGTTATTACGAAGTGGTATTTTAATCTTGTGATATATTATACTCTGTATCTCTCTTTATTGTTGTAAATTTAAGAATAAACAACATGGAACTTATTGCTAATGCAAATCTTTATACATGTTGCTTGTTCTTAAAACCTTTGGACAAAGCGGATGATGATATCATACCTCCAGTACTCAACAGCACTTGCAAGATTTTCTGTGTCGTGTTCTTTTCGAAGCATCAATAACTACAATGCTCCTATCCAATCTTCTCGTGATAGAGTAAAAAATATTGAATATGAAAGGACTCTCCTGATAAGGGTACCTTAAAGAAAAGGACACGAACAACTATCTGAATTAGCACAAACATGAAGAAGTGGCACAAGTTCAGTACAAAAGGAAAGAAGGATGATGGTACACTATGCAAGGTTCAACATAACGGAAAAATAAGAGTTGGAAAAGTAGGTTGTATCATATCCCATGAATATCTACCATAAACCTCGCACATGAAAGAAAAGCAGCCTACTACAACAGTACAACGTGCCTTCAAAGTTTCAGTAAAGTTTGCAGTCATTTGAAGCAATTCTGAAAACCAAACTTAGTGGAATCGATCATCGGTCAACTCATAGTGCCTTCCAGAAGTGTTCAGATAAAAAAGAAAGGCAAAAGAATCAAGACAAAGAACATCTTTAGCTTATGATGAGCATAGTGAAACATCAACATGAAGATGAACTGATGCTCTATAGAACAGAAGATTTAGACATCGGCATGAAGGTCTCCAAGGATAATATCCTCGAATGAAGCTTACTTGTTTAATAGTGAAGTATCAATTGAGAGAATATGCAACCCTTTTCAACTTTTGTCTGTCACATCATCGCTTCATTACCACTGCAGCAAAAAAAAAAAAAAAACCAGACTTCTCAAGCACACACAAATATACATTACAGCCGCGTGTACTATGTCCTGCAACTGACCAAGCTTTAGAGGTTGGGTCAAAAATAAACGCAGAGGCTGTTTTGGCGGATAATGCTAGCGAATTGAGAACAAAGGACCCCCTGGCGCTAGAAGGAGGGCAATGCAAGTCAAAATTAAGGAGCTCGGTTCCATCATAAACTACCAGAAAATTAGCAATGATTCAAGCACCAGTGCTGCAGAGAATTATGAACTACGAAAACAAAGCTCGCCTCAAAAACTACAAAAGTATGGACCAGAAGAACCAGTGACCAGAAAACCAGTAGAAGCATCTACCAAACTTCTGTATTCTGTGCTGAAGATAGCATAAAAAAAATGAAGCTGGACAGAAAAACAAGTAGCAGAACAGCAGGATCAAGAACCACTAGAAAAAGAGGAAAAATCAGAAGAAAAAAAATTGGAACTAGTTTGCAAATTATCAGATGGTGAAACAACTACTTCACAAGTGTGCATTATTTATGCTAAATGTAAATTATCAAGGAATATGGTGAGCGTTTTAAAACCACACGTTAACGCTAATGCCAAGCTGAAGCCTGAAGAATGCACTTGGGTATAGTAGCAGCAAACAAAGTAAGAAAAATGGGAAGCAAGTGAAGCAAAGGCGATACAAAACTGCAAATCTTGAAACTGCAGAAGGCGTAACTTCGTCGAATAAACTGCTTTCCTACAGAATTTTCTGGATAGTAAATTATATACCGTTAGAAAGATCTCAGAGTCTAGCTTTTAATGCAGCGAACGGTTCGTGAAAATAATTTTTCTACAGAGAGTTAGAGCTGTTTTAGCAAGCGTTGGTCAAGCTGTCCAGAATTCTGATCTTTGGTTAATAGGCAACTTTTTTCTACACTACACGTTTCTACATTACCCGCTGTTCAGAAGAGAAATATTTGTTATATTTATACTACTCAAGCATGGCATTTGTTCTGGTTGAACATGGCAATAGTGCTTAAAAGTGATGAAGACAGTAGTACGAAAGGAAGGCTACAAACTTCAGAAACTACATCAAGTAATTGGCTCGATATTCGACAACTTTCTTCTACATTATTTGCTGGCCTAGAAGAATATATGAACTAAAGAGGTACTATCTGAAGTGGTTTCTGGGAGTACAACTGCACTATAATCTGGAAAGGAAAACCAGGGGGCTGAAATTAATCAATCGGGATGAAGCAAACTTGACATACACAATGAAATCTGATGCTGCAGATTGACTAACTTCCCAGAATAAACTGATTTGATCTAGGAAGTTGGGAGCAGTAAATAATATACCATTTGAAAGGTCTTGGAGTCTAGTTTCTCATGAAAAAAACGGTTCGCAAAAACAAAGTTTCTACAGGGACTTAGAGCTGTTTTACTGAGCAATGGTCTAGCTGTCCAGATATGCAGCAATTCATTGAATCCACCAGTTTCTTTTAAACTATGGCAGGTGATAAGTGAAACTATATACACGTATGATGAAGCCTATGTAGATGAGAAGAAGGCACATACCGAGGACCTGGTTTTATGTGGGTACTTGAATCTAAACAAAAGAAAAAAGAAAGACAACAAAGCATCTCTGACACAAAAAAACAAAAAGTGGAAGCTGCAGAATGCCTGACTTTGAAGAATAAACTGCTCTAATAAAAAGATCTCTGGGCAGTGAATCATATGCCATTACAAAGATCTCGAAGTCTAGTTTTTAAAGCAAAAAACGGTTCGTAAAAAGGAATTTTCTACAGAGATTTACGGGACTTTTAGTGAAGAGGTATGCAGCAGTCCAGATTTGCGGTTCACTAAATCTGCTGGTTTCTTCTGGCAATTGATAAGAGAGAAAAAATATACAAAAAATTGATTGAAGTCAGTACACAAAGAAGCGCAGGATGTAGTAGCCGATGAAGACTCTACAAAGGAACAGAAAGGAAATAAATCTCTAAAATCAAACTGCCAGCACTCTGAAAATCGATATGGCACATGCTAAATCAGTGGGGCGCAATGGCTTATATAGCTTTAAAGCTTTACACTAAAAGGAGCCTACAACAGCTGTAAAAAATAAATAAATATGCAAGACGTAATCAATTCAGATTGCAATAGCGCAAGCACAAGACGCGGATCAGCTAAACTTGAGATTTACGAGCTAGCATTGTCTCTCACATTAGCTGAACCTAACATGTTATCAGCGACAATGAATCTAACATGTTATCAGCGACAATACCTCAAAAAAAAAGGAGTGGCTGATTAATAAAGAAATTGAAGAGCAGAGATTCCCAACTGAGAACACTAACAGCAAGCAAAGAAGTAGTGCTGGACGACTGGTTAATAAAAAGCTTCAGACGATTTTTACTAAGCTAGAAAAATGCCAGAACTTGATGCAGTATGGAATATGGAGGATCAGCGACCTCCAACAACATAAGAGTGCAACACAACCAACAGCTCACAAACAGAAAATTGTGGGGAAAACGTTTGTGAAAGCAACACTGGATTAAGGGAATCAAAGCGTCAACATTGTTGATACTACGACGTGAAAGAAGATTTAAAGTGAAGAACACAGCATGATTAAAAACAAAAACAAGCTGGAAGCTACTCTTCAAGAACTCCATGGTAAACATGAAAATTCTTTGTAGTTGATATGAGGGGACTGTGAAGAAGTGGAAACTGAGAAGGACCCGCTAACTCAGAAAATCACTAGTATGCAGAAGACAGTTTCTGGAAATCACTAATTCAGAAATTTTTGTCGAAAGGGATATCTTAGTACTAATAGCGGACCAACTAACAATGAAAGAAGTAACCAAAGAATGTCGTTACACAAGCCTTAAACACGGCAGTGAAGAATAAAAACAATACAATCTGGAATCTGCAAAGTTGGAATCACAAGAGCTTATGCTTAGAGCTACTGAATTCAGACTCAAAATCTGATCGGCAAAATTAAAGATAAGTACTATATTTATTTAGCATTTATATATTTCATGTCGTGCAAAAATCAATTTTCCCCGAGTTTTATGCAGATATATTATGGGAGAAAAATTAATCCGACCCAAACAAGTGTTCAACGAAGGTTACTTGGGGGCAACGAATTCGTTGAAATCCTCAACATAAGTAACCCATCGCCCAACACTTGGGGGGAACAAAATGCTCTAATCCTATACTTGTGACCTATCGATAATCAACTCGGGGCAAATATTTGACCAAGCCTCAACTTATGATTTATCGACACTCACAAAACTCGTGACCTATCGGCAATCAATTGGGGGCAAATAACAATCCAAGTCCTAACTTATGATTTGCCGACCCTCACTTGGGGACAAGAGAATCTTCGGTCCTACTACTAGTGATGTACCACTTCAAAATTGAAGTAATAAATCACTTGGGGGCAGAGGATATACCGGACCAGATATATGCTTCAGTGCGAAGCTATGATGGTCCACCCGCCAACTTACAAAGTTGGGAGATGAGAAAGTGGTGATCTACAGTTTTTTAGATTTAACATTTTATAGATCACAGAATATATCTCATCGCTGCACAATCTGAACCAAAGGTACTTAAATGAACCTTTGAGGATTGGAAGCAGAAGCTGAACCGAAAAACTGCGTTTAATGCTATGATGGTTCATATACCGGGGACTTTGTACCGGAAGATGAAAAATTAGTAAGCAGAGTCTTTGGACAATTTTGTGGCTTACGAACGTCCTTCCATCAACACGCAAGCAAAATCAAGTTAGATTTTTTACAAATCAAATTACTTGACGCTTGGAAACATATACTATGCAAGCGAATGTAGAAAGCACATTGACAAAAACAAAGTGTCACGTGCTATCTCTAAAGCTATATCATCATTCTTCTCCAAAGGCACAGAAACATCAATGAATAATCACAAGCTAAGAGGTTTGATCGGAAGACGACGACACTGAATTAAGAAAGTGTTCACCGAAGGAAAAACCTCCGATAAACACTAGGGACTTGTTGATACATAATATGAATCTGGTCTTTTAGTGGATAAACATAAAGGATAGAAGAGGCCCAACGGGTCATTAATCCTACCTCGCAAGAAACCCAATATAATTGGGAACATAATAAACGAGAAAACTTAACATATATAGGTGACTTGCTCCTAAAGAATAGGAGCATGGACCTAAACTGGATCTGAGACTGAAAAGAAAAGAACTACGTGGGCTTGATTCCTTATAAAAGGATACGTAGGCACCTTGAGAAGGGGATCCGAAATTCTACCATCTATGAGTTAATTCTCTCAAGCTCAGCCCCAAATCACATAAACCCTAATTCTTCCCCAAAATTGTCATGGATATCAAATCCCTAATTTTAGAGCTCTATACGAATACCCGATTATAAATTTAATCTTGAAGCTTAGTCTATGACGAAAATTGGCTTCAACAGTTTGGGCCATGACTTTGTTGGTCAAGAATCCGAGACCAATGAAGAAAGTGCAACAAGAGGTTAGAGAGTTAAAAGGAAAGAAAGGATTTGTAGATGAGAACGACACCCAAAAGCTTGTTTACCTTAAAGCCGTAGTGAAGGAGGCAATGAGATTGCACCCACCTGCTCCACTTCTTGTGCGAGATACGGAAAAACAATGTATGGTAAGTGGGTATGAGATTGAAGCTAAAACACTTGTATATGTAAACACATATGCAATAGGAAGGGATCCTGAATTCTGGGAAAATCCTGAGGAATTTTTACCTGAAAGATTCATGAATAGTAGCATCGATGTTAAGGGACAGGATTATGAGCTGCTACCTTTTGGAGTAGGACGGATAATGTGTCCTGGGATGACAATGGGCATGGCTACGACGGAGCTAGTACTAGCTAATCTTCTCTACCCTTTTGATTGGGAATTGCCTCCCATTTCCAAGACGGCAGACGTTGATATGGCTACCCTGCCTGGTTTAACAGCGCACAAGAAGAATCATCTTTGTCTTGTACCAATAATTATTAATTAAGTATCGAACGTATAAATCGTGTGCGCATCAGTATGTACTGCAGCTAGTGTCATATGTCATGATATGAATAAGTTAAATCTAAGTTAATGTTTTTGGGAGCTCTGAAAAGTGGATTGTGTGTAATAGGTGGTGACTTATGAAAACAATATCAATAGTAAGATCTTTTTTTATGTAGTTGTAGAGAATTCGATCCCCTGAGTTCTCTGTGTTAAACAAAACTGGTATTTCGATACTATGTATTCTTGCTACACCCAAACATGGTTTCACTACAAGAAAAAATGAATCAGACGACACTTTCAGACAACGGACGACCGAAAAAGTGTTGGTTAAAATTAACAGACGACAGGTTTTTTTCGCCTCGAAAAAGTATTGTCTAATCCAGTAAATTACAACGGTTTTTGAACCGTTGTCTAAGAAAATGAAAAATAGTGGGTATAGACGACGCAAATAACTGGATTTAAACAACAGTTTTTCTAACTCTTGTCTAAATAGAATTGGGACAATGTTTTACTTTAACCGTTGTTGGATTTAGACAACGGTTTTCGGCTCTATGTTGTTTAAAAGGTGTTCAAACAACAGTCATGAAATAGTGTTGTGTGAATACAACCTAACATACAAGGGTATTTGTGTGTTTTATTGTTACTTGTCACACATCGGTTTGTAGTTTAAAAACCGTCGTCTCATATACTGCACAGGAAAAAAAACAGAAAGTAAAACATCTACCAGCAAACAAACCAACCATGAAGTAAATTAACAAAAATAGTGCAAGAAAACCATCAATAATCATAGGATCACCAAACCAAAGTTATCACGAAAGTATACTAATTAGATTACATTATGAAAGTTGAATTAGTTCATCTACATCTCGCAAGTAACTAGTCACGTCCTCTTCAAGTAAATCAACATCTGGTGTATTGGGCACAAAACAGTCATTCTCCAGTTCTACTTCGACGGATCCCTCATTTTCATCATCTTTGTCTTCATAGTACTTTCTCTCGGGTAATTTCAGCACCATATACCATAATTTATCAAGAGGATCGTCGATGTAACAAACTTGCTTAACATGTTTGGCCAACACAAATGGATCGTCGATGTAATCCCTTTGTTCATTTCTACCCACTTACAATAGAAAATAGGGACCCTAAAGTTGTTATAGTCCAACTCCCATATACTTGTTATAACTCCATAAAATGTTTGTGTACTATGCTCAATATTTTGATCCTTACCATGCACAACCATTGTATGGGCTTCTACACACACACCATTGCATTGAACTTGACGAGCATCATCACGATACTTGGTGCTGAAGGTAACCCCATCAATTCTGTAGCCGCTGAATGTAGGAACATCTTTATTTGGTCCATCTGCAATCCGTCTTATCTCTTGCGGTACATCTTTTTCATCAACCAAATCTGCAGTAATCTTTGGAAAAAACATATAAGTTTCAAAATGATTCATGTGAGCTAAAGAGTTGTAAAAAATGCAGATACTATTAATAAATGCACATAATACCTTTTCTTTAAACCATTTTGGGAATGTGTCATTTTGTTTGTTCGTTAGCCACATTTCATCATTTTCATAATCCGGATATTTGGTCATAAAAAATGACACGTGTATTTTTAATAATTATTCCAAATATTTAAGGAATTTACATGTACAACGTTTGCAAATAAATATATTTTTTGCAAGTATTTTAGAATTATTGACACCTTTTCATAATTTTTAGGGTCTAATTTGTAATTTTTCAAAGCTCAGGGGTGAATATGTCAGATTTGAAACTTTAGTGGAAAATCTGTTAGTTTATAAAGTTCAGTGGAGAATCTATAAGTTTTTAAACTTCAGGGAAGAATTTGTGAATTATCCAGAAAATGGGTACTAAACTGCACTTTGGCAGTTTACTTGTTCATTTTGAGGTATTGTCGACCTCGATTTTCGACCTCAATTTGGTCTTAGGTCGAACAATTCGACCTCGGTTTCACATATACTTTCGACCTCAGTCTAGGGATTCTTCGACCTCAATTTCGACCTTAAATTGGTCTTAGGTCGAACGAATCGACTTCAAATTTCCATGTGTTTTCGACCTCAGCCTTTCAACTTCAGTCTAGAGTTTCTTCGACCTCGGTTGGTTCCAACAACGCCAAACGTGGCTTACTGATACAAAAACTAACTTGAGTTCTAACACCTTAGACCTCATTTGAGGTTTCAACAACGCCAAACGTGGCTTACAGATACAACAACTAACTTGAGTTCTAACACCTTAGACCTCATTTGAGGTTTCAACAACGCCAAACGTGGCTTACAGATACAAGAACTAACTTGAGTTCTAACATCTTAGACCTCATTTGAGGTTTCAACAACGCCAAACGTGGCTTACAGATATAATAACTAACTTGAGTTTTAACACCTTAGACCTCATTTGAGGTATCAACAACGCCAAATGTGGCTTGAATTTTTGTTTTCGGGTCGAATAGTAACGACCTGGATTAAGATTGAAGCCATTTGACCTCGTTTGAGGTTTTAATTAGCAATGCCAAACGTGGCTTATAGGTAGAGGACCTGATTTGAGGTCTAACATCTTAATTTTTACATCGAGAGGTCTTCATGAACGAAGACAGACATAACGTTTCACTTGTTTCTTTAATTTGAGCTTCCAGTATAGCGAATCGAAGCTCGTTCTGAGCTCTACTTCCTCAAATTTTCAGGGGTTTCAACCCGTATATTAACCTTCTTCCAATAGGCCTCTTTAGGTTTTTAGTTGAGCTTGAGGTTTTTAGAACTACAATTGATCTTCCGATTTTAAGAATCGTGGTCTTCATGACTTTTTAATCTAAATTGGGGATCTAGATAGGACAAACTCAAGCATTCAATTAAGTTGAGGTCTTCAAGACTAAGATTCAAAATTTTCAAAACTAAGATTTGAGTCTTCATTCCATGTATATATATATATATATAATGGTGATGTTATTATATATTTATAACCAAATATCTTTTCTAGTGAAAATACATTATCTACTTTATATTTTATAACTAAAACAGCTCATCTTCTAAAAATAACACGGGCGATGTATATATAAAATAATAATATATTATATATAATAATAAATAATAATCAGTTGCCTTTTCCAGCTAAAACGCATTACCTATTTTATTTTTATTTTAACTTAAACAACTAATCTACTAAATATAACACATGCAACATATATATAAAAAAGTAATATAATTTTATATAATTATCAATAAATAACTAATTTCCTTTTTTCAGCACATCACCTATTTTATATTTTCTAAATAAAATAAATCAGAATCTAAAAATAACACGGGTGATATGGTCAGAAAATTAATTATAGAAATATAATTGACAAGTCAATGGAAAGGCCGATATTTAAGGCCCGACACCCTAATTATTCAATAATTTCGTAATTAATGAATAGGGAAAATATACAGCTCATAAAAAGAGTCCAAAATATGGTAAATTCATCGAAGAAGGATCTGGAATCCCAATTAAAGGCAATTAATGAGTCATAGCCTTTATCAACAAGGAAACGAATTCTCCAGCAAGAAATACAATGTTTATCCAATATCAAAAAGGAGACTTATTCGCTAAGACTCCTAAACATACCATAAATACTATGCTCTAGACGCCTATATAAGGACCCTGATCCTACAATCAGAACTACGTTTTGGACACAGCTCCATACGTCATCTACTACGTTTTGGACACAGCTCCATACGTCATCTACTACGTTTTGGGCACAGCTCCATACGTCACAACGCCTCGAAGGCGCAACAAGCCATAAAGGCACCCCTAGAACTACGTTTTAGACTTCATCCTCGAATAAGGACATACAAGTCACTACGTCCTTGGTGTGCCCCTGCCGCCATAGCCCCGAGGGCAACACCAAGAACTACGTCTTTGGCTTGATTCTCAATAACGAATTGAGATACGTAGGCATCTTGTGAGGACCGATTTAGTCTCGAAACACAAGTGCAGCTATAAAAGCTCGAAGCTCATTAAACCCTCGCATTAAATTCGTAAGCTCAGATTTTATTCCACAACATTTGGCGCCGTCTGTGGGAAGACAAAATCAACCATGGCAAACACACAAAGCCAAGCAACTGGAAGAGTCCCGATAATCAACCTGGACCCAACACCAAGAGGGCTGAAGCCCCAAGGGGTGATCCTAGTGTTTTGTTGCCCCTAGGAGATCCTGATTCCTACACCACCGTTTACTCAAGACATCATGAAAGCTAACATATCCAGGAAATTTAAGATGCCAACGATCAAAGTTTATGATGGAACGGGGGATCCCGCAAATCAACTTTCTCTAATGCACTGTTGTTGCAGCCAACCAATGATGCGGTCAAGTATAGGGCATTTCCACAAATCTTGGCAGGCATGGCCCAATGTTGGTATAGCCATCTACCTCCCAATTCTATTGGGTCTTTTAAGGAACTAAGCAAAGCGTTCATCAACCAATTTGTTAGTGGGAGGGTGCATGAGAAAAGCTCTGCATCACTCATGGCAATCCAACAAGGAAAGAATGAGGCTTTAAGGGATTATATCAACCGATTCACCCGGGAGGCTCTGAAAGTCCCGGACTTAGAGGACAAAGTAGATATGATAGCTCTGCATCAAGGAACCACTGATGATCACTTCAAAAGATCATTGGAAAAACATCCACCCGAGAGCATGCTGAAGCTCCACGATAGAGCCGGAAAGTACATCAAGGCTGAAGAAAGTATGAGAAAGTATGAACCCACTACTGGTGGCAGTGGAAATTCAAAGAAAAAGAAGGAAACTCAGGAGTACGACGTCAAGGAAAAGTTTCCCAGAACGTCAAAGGATTCTGATTCTCCACCCAAGAGGAACAATTTTGGGCCAAAGTTTACGGAGTATGCAAGATTGAACACTCTCAGGAGCCAAATTCTGATGGAAATAGTAAAGGAGGAGGATCTCCGATGGCCGAAGCCACAAAGGACTGATATGTCTAAAAGGAATCAAAACCAATTCTGTAGGTTCCACAAGGAAGTCGGTCACGACACCGACGATTGTAGACAATTGAAAGATGAGATCGAGTTTCCTTATCTGATTTTAATTGTTAATTAGGTTAAACAAATCTCAACTCAAATCTTATTTGTCTAGTTCGCCTGAGTTAATTGTTAGGGTTTCGAAAATTCATAGTCTCTGTGGATCGATCTGTGATTGCTACAACTGAACACTGTGCGCTGCAGTTTACATTATTTTTACACATCAAGTTTTTGGCGCCGCTGCCGGGGATTATTGGTAATTTTCACTCCTTGATATTTAATTCTTCGGATTAGTTTCTTGTTCTGCATTGTTTGTCTTTTAGGGTACATTGAAGCGGAGGAAAGCTTGGACAAGAAGATTGCTCCTTGTCGTCTCTTGTGAAATTTTTGGAAGCGCTTGTTAAAAACCAATTTGTTGCATCATTCATTCTCTCACATAGGAGCACATCATCTAGATTTATTTATTGTCTTTATCGCTTTCCATCTTATACAATTGTGGTGATTTATGGAGGAAAGAGGTACGTACAATTTAGAATAGAACACGTAGTATAGTGCATCCATAAGTCTTATTTATCATTTTTCTTTGTGTGTTGCATCATCTAATCAATCTTAAGGGCGCCACCCAAATTCAAGATAAGGTGAGGGATTTCATCACCCTTTCCTTGGCCCACAAATCACTAATTCGTTCATCTTGCATTCCTTTTTCCTTAATAAAATTAATTAGACGTTAGCCCCTAGGATTTCGCGATCAACTAGGAAGAGAATCTAGGAGGAACAAATCACTAAGTATTTTTCGGTGGTGTCTAGGACTAGCGAAAGCTTACCTGGCCTTTAGACTGGTGCCTAGAATGGTGGTTAGCCTCTTGGCAATGCTTCCTCCTGCCTGGCCAGTCACGACGAATGCTTTTTGAGCTGTTACTTTTAGTAGTATCTTATTGTTAGGAGCAAGGTGTAGATTTTATTTTATTTTAGAATAAGATAGATTTTTCTTTTGATTTTCCATTTTTTTCTTGGGTGTTTACTTATAGCTCTTGTCTGCTACATGCTTATTTGATTTCTCTTCACCCAATAAAATTGAGTCAAAAGAAGTAGAAGTTCCAACAACCGTCATGTCTGTCTCTCTTAAAGAACGTTGTTACCCCGCTCGTACCGCTCAACCCTCATGCATAATGCTACCAGCAGTAACCGCAAACAATTTTGAAATCAAACATCATAACATTAGCATGTTACCTAGGTTTGCTGGGGTAGATGGAGAGGATCCATATTTTTTTCATTCGAGAATTTGAGGAAGTGTGTGCTTTACAAAAACTTCAACAACTAAGTGAGGATTCCATTAGGCTTAGACTCATTAACTTTGCTTTAAAAGAAGATGTTAAACAGTGGTTGTATAGTTACCCGTTAATTCTATTTCCACATGGGAGGGATTTGTTGCTATATTTCTTAAAAAATATTTTCCCAACCATAAGGCTAAAAGGCTTAGGAATGAAATCAACCAATTTCAACAAAATTCAAATGAGCCTTTTTGGAAATATTTTGATAGATTTCAAAAGTTGTTGTCTAAGTGTCCTCAACATGGTATAGAAAAATGGAGACTTTGTAAAATTCTTTATGAAGCCTTAGATAGTCAAACCACTGCCTTGTTAGAGTCTATGTGTAATGGTAGGTTTATGGATAAAACTGATGAAGAAGCTTGGCAATTTTTTGAGGAGTTAGCTGAAAGAACAATGTTGTGGGAGTCAACTAGGGAACCCAGTCAGGAAACTGAAAAATCTAAGGGCGTACACGTAGTTGGTAATTCTATTGCAACCGAAGCTAAGTTAGCTACTCTCACTAGACGTCTAGAAGCCTTAGAAACCAACAAGGTGTCCTCACAAGTGTTTCTGTGTGAAAACTGTAATTCTCCTACTCATTTGATAGAAAATTGTCCTGAAATTGAACAAGCCAATGCCATGTTTCAATCTAGAGTTAGGAATTATCCCTATTCATCCACATACAATCCTGGTTGGAAAAATCATCCAAATTTCTCATGGAACCAAGGTCAATACAATCAGTATAACCAAAATTCTCAACCCGCTTTTCAAAAGCCCAATCCTGGTCCATATCCAACTCAAAATCCTAACTCATATCCTCCACAAAATCTCGGTCAATATCCAAACTTAGTTCCTTTGAATCCTCCTGGTTTTAGTGAATCTGATAAGAGATTTACTTCTATTGAAAAGAGTTTAGAGGCATTGCTCAAATCTCAATAAAATTTCATGAACACTATGATCCAAGATAGGCAATTGCTAAATTCCAACGCTCAAGCCATATCTAAGCTAGAGGTCCAAGTTAGTCAGTTGGCAAACACCATCAGTGAGAGAGAGAAAAATCAATTTCCTAGTCAACCCGAGATTAATCCTAAATTTCATCCAAATCAAAAGTCTCATGAAAATGTGAATTCTGTTATCTCTCTAAAGTCTGGTAATCAATTCAATAATCATGCTGGTGTCAATACTCAAGTAGAAGATAAGCTTACATCTGAACCAAATCCGTTACTCTTGAATCCTGGTCTTAAACAATCTTCCAATCCCAAGAGTCCTGAAGAAGTTGAATCTAATGATTCATCACCCTCCGATGAACCACCTTCAAAACCCCAATCTAATATGTCTAATGAAAAAGTCTTTAAGCCAAAAGCTCTGTTTCCTCACAGACTTACTTCAAAAAAACAATCTGCTCAATTAGATAAGATTTTGGAAGTCTTCAAGCAAGTCAAGATTAACATTCCTCTTTTAGATGCAATTCAACAAGTTCCCTCTTATGCTAAGTGTCTAAAAGATTTGTGTACTCATAAAAGAACCACTCATGTTCCTAAGAAAGCTTTCCTAACATCTAATGTTAGCTCTATTTTGTCAAATCAAGTCCCTTTGAAGTATAAGGATCCTGGCTGTCCTACCATTTCTTGTGTCATTGGTAATACTTTCATTGATAAAGCTTTACTCGATCTAGGAGCTAGTGTGAATCTTCTTCCATTATCTGTCTATCAAGACTTAGGTTTAGGTGAACTTAAAGAGACTACTATCACTCTTCAGTTAGCTGACCGTTCTGTCAAAATTCCTAAGGGTATGGTGGAAGATGTGTTGATTAAGGTTGGTGATTTTGTCTTCCCTGTCGATTTCATTGTTCTAGAAACCAAACCTGTCCAAAATCTAAAAAATCAAATTCTCATCATTCTAGGAAGACCTTTTCTTGCCATGTCTAATGCTTTGATTAACTATAGGAATGGTTCGATGAAACTCACTTTTGGAAATATGACAATAGATCTTAATGTCTTTAATGTAGGTAATCAAACTAATGAGCTTTTTGAACAACCCGTAGGAGTTAATTTGATTGATGAGGTTGTTTCATGGTCGAATCTTGAGGATAGTGCAATTGTGTCTTTTCTTGAGAACGATATTTTGTTAGAGTATGAGAGTAATAAAGAAATTCATGAGTTGTATAAGAATTTTTCTTCTGATGAGATGTTAGATGAATTAAATGCTATTTGTTCTAAGCATGAATCTAAACTTGAGGATAGTTCTTTTGATCCTAAGTTAGTTGTTAAGAATTATGTTGGTGAGCCACCCCCACTTGATTTTAATCCATCTTTTTCCACTTTTGATCAGTCTTTGATAGTTAATAATGAAACTCATCATGTTGTTATCTCTAGTGATATAGTTTATACCCAAGAATTTCAAGTCATTAATCTGCTTAAACAACATAAAGAAGCATCTAATTGGTCTGTGAATGATGTTAATGGTATGAGTTTTATTCTGGTTCCATATCATCTTTCTCTAGTGGATATAATTGTCTTCTTTGTGGGTGAGTTTCACATGTGTGTTGATTCTGTTACGAAGGTAGTTTTTCCTCGATCTGGTATTGGTTAGTATGTGCTTTTGTTTTGTGTCTCCCATATTCAAGTGTAGGTATAGGGGTGTGTTTACTGTGTGTGTGTGTGTGTATGTTTTCTGTGTGTTATAGATATTGTGTTTTCTCCGTCATGCCCTTATCAAGTATTCTCGTCCTTTTTACTCTGTCATTTTTCTCTCATTTGCATACATTGAGGACAATGCATGATTTAGGTATGGGGGAGGGGTTTAGTATTATTAAAAACAAAAAAACCAAAAAAATTGAAAAATGAAAAAATCCCAAAAAGAAGTTTAGTGTTGTAAATTGTAGAATTCTAGCCTTGTGAAATGATTTCTTGTGGCTTGATGTACCCTTACATGCTATAGTAATCTTGTGTTTCTGATACTTTTGATTAAGAAGTGATTTGCTATGTTCTTGTTCACACACATACACTAGCAAGTTGAAACTAGTAGACTTACTGAATGTTGCAAGTAATTAGAAGGACATGAATATGTGCAAAATGATTTGGTTTTCATGCTTTGAGTACAAGATTGTGCATTGAAGAGATTTTTACTTGGGATTGATTATGTTTTTACCACCATGTGAGATTTTGAGCCTATATGCATATCTTTTGCATTTTATATTCGTTTGCTTGAGTGTCCACATGTTGTTTGCATTGCTAGCACTTGTTTGAGACCTTTCTTGAAACGCATAACATTATTTGATGATAAGATGATTCAGGCATTTAGGAATAACCTATATTTTCCAAATTACCACACCATTTTTATATGATCAATTAGTTACCCATTTGAGCTTAATCCTATTTTTTCGGTGACACGTCACATTATGTGCCTAGACTTTTTTCTTGTTTAGCCTTACTTATGCTTGATCCCAAATTGTCAATGGCTAGTAGGAACTTGAGGGAGTAATAAGGTGTGTGAGATGGGTTTACTTTTGTTCATTACTTTTGAGGAAATATTTGGTTTGATTGCTAACTTGATAGTTGTTGTTCAAGAAATTTTTGAAGGAGGATTGTGGTTGCTTATATTTATCTCTTAGCTCTCGAAAAAAAAAAGAATGAAAAAAAAAAGAGAAAAACAAAATATCAAAAAAAGCAAAAAGAAAAAACAAATATCATGAGAGCATACTTATGTTTTTGTGATCCTTCTTCATTCGACTAATCAAGCCTTTTATTGGAAGAAAATTAGAAAATTCAGTTGTGGGGAGGATGTTTGGTGATGTTTATGATTTATGGTGCCTACTAGCTTTTGACACTTCACCTTCTTTGGCCTTACTTAACATACCTTGTCCCTAGCCCCGTTACAATCCAAATAAAGACCTTTTGATTATCATCATTGATGTATGTTGTGTTAAAGTTAGATTGATACCAAATGTCAAGCATGCTTATGATTTTGTTGGAATTGAGTGATACACTTACCCTTGTTCTTGAGTGAATATTCTTTTGTGAGTGAAAGGTGAGTTATTGCTTCTTTTTGCATATGAGATTCCAAGTTTTGACTCAAAGGTGTACTCTTGTGGGCTTAGCATGGTTACCAACTTATTCTTACACTTGACATGGACTTTTGAGCACTTATGCATATTTCTTTGAGTAGACTATGTGAATCCTTGCATCTTCCACGACAAGACATTGCAAAGTCATTTTTGATTCTTAAGTTGATGAAGCATGAGAGGACTTGTATGTGTGGCGTTGTATTGCCATGTGATCTTTTACATAAGCTAGATGGATTTTGTGGGTACATTCACTATAGGCCCTCACGAGACCTTACTCGTCCACTAGGGCTGCCTAGGGGTTTAAAGGGCTTGTTGCATATGCCAAATGCAACCGTGATCACCTACGGAAGTGGTATTATCTATTATATAGTAGTTTATATTATATTAGTTTTTCTCGAGAACGAGCAAAAGATAGGTATGGGGGCATTTGATAGGTCCATAATTTAATACAATTTTAATACCTATTTTATGTCTGTTTTCATAATTTTATTATTTAATAAATTGTTTTCTTTTGTTTTGTAGGAAAATAAATAAAATCATATTTCAAGCAGAAAAAGGTGAAAAAGGCAAGGAGATGGAAATACTTGAAGTCAAAAGAAAATTGGAGAAAAATTGGAAAACTTATCGGAGAAGAAAAAGGAATTGAGGAAATATTTCTAGAATCCGATTTGTAATCAAAGAACCCAAGCCCATTATTTTTCCTATATATATAGATCTCCTCTTTTGTAATTGGAGACACCTAGAATTTTGTTTACCTATAATTTAAACACCTAGAATTTAGACTATATCTGATAATTAGGAGTAGGATAGATTTATTATTGTCTTTCAATACAAGTTCTTTATATTTTATTCAAACACTTTTGCTTGCATTCTTTATATTTAATTATTTTGTTTCTTCAGCCATGTCTAGCTAAGTTAATTCTCCTAGCATGAAGATGAAGTTAATTTGATTATTGTTGATATCTTCTCGTTCCTATTAATTGGTTCTGGTGATTTTTCTTGGTGCTTAATTGATCAATTGACAAAGTGATTTTGATATATTATTGTTACCGGATTTATTTTTCATAGTCTATGCTTGCTTCATGAAGTTTTGATAGGTTATTGTTAGATAACAAGTTTCATAGTATATGATTGTCTCGTTAATTGATATATCTTATTTGTGAAGAAAGAGAATTGATTTTAGGGCGAGTTGATATTAATTGTGATTGATTAATGGATTCGGATTCGTAAGTTTTCCTTGTCTGATTTTAATTGTTAATTAGGTTAAACAAATCTCAATTCAAATCTTATTTGTCTAGTTTGCCTGAGTTAATTGTTAGGGTTTCGAAAATTCATAGTCTATGTGGATTGTGATTGCTACAACTGAAAAATGTGCGCTTGCAGTTTACATTATTTTTACACATCAGTATGCACGTTAACCTTGAACAATATACAATCTTGGGTATTTTTATAATTTTAATTTTATACTGCAATTATAGATCTAAATATGATTTATACGTTCAAGTTGCTTTTCTTACAAAATTTATATGCACTCAACTAACTCTAAGCCTCTACATACAAATAAATATCAAATTTATAACCTTTATTAATAAGTTAAATTCCATTTTAACATTATATCAAATTTGGTTCGCATTTTTTTTGGTTCGCACTTTTTTTTTTATTTCACCCTTAATTTTTTTTTTAATATATTTATCTAATTTAAAATAGATTATATTATACCCTAAATTCCTATTTCATGTAGTACAATTAGTATATTCTAAACTCCTAATTTATTAGATTTTTATGTTATTTTTAAATTATTTTTGGTTTGTCCCCTTATAACTATCATTTATAGTTACGCTTTCAAATATCTGCTAGAAGAGAAAGATATCGTCAAACAAGATTTTCTAAAACTACTGACCAGAAAAATAAATATAATGAGAAAGGTCGCAAAAAATATATGGAGTACTGGTTACGAAGTTTTTTTGTTTAATTTTATTTAGTTTTTCAATTCAACTAATGATCTTTTACGTTTCTATATAATAGAAAGTTGTTGCCGGAAATAAAAAAATTAATTGAATGACAATATTTTGGATCTATATATAGGTTGGTGTTTAAGTTTTAAAATTAATTTGATTTTAATTACATTTTTTATAAAATTAAAAAAGTTATTTCTAGAATAAAGAAACTCAACTGGATGAGAATCTTCTAGATCTTATCACAGGCTATATAAAAAAAATTAATTATATGTATACATACATAGTTTAGAATAAACTTGGCTGATTTTTTAGTACCCTTATAATTATATACATTATTCGTAATATAACAAATAATCGTTGTACCATATATCTTGAGATTTTCTTAGTTAACATTAGATGGCAAATCTTGAAACTCTAATCAATTTTTAATCAATCATTAATTTTGATTAATTTTTACTTTATTAGTGATTTTATATGCATTAATTTTGATTAATTTTTACTTTATTAGTGATATTAACTCTAATCTATTAAAGAGGTTTAACTGGTCGGTTATATACGCGAGTGGTGCAAGGTACTTGCAGCATGTTTAACATTACAAAAATGTAGTAAATTTTAACAACGGTCACAATTATGAAAATAGTAAAAAAAAAAAAAAGGGTAATTGAGGTGACAATTATAAAAATAGTAAAAAGAAAAGAGGTTCGCATTAGAAACGTGTATGAATTACATAGAAAATACTGAATGCAAAAATATAAACGTGTTTATTCCCATTGTACTGTGCATGTTCTACAATATTATTGTCGTCCACTCAAAAAACGAATTTGATGAATAGGTTTGAACATATATAGTATATCCACTTTACTCTGGATATCTTGGTGAAGCTATGCATTCCAATTTCCAACCAAATTTGAGTGTAGAGAGCATATACACCTGCATACGGGTACATTTAAGTGAGTCAAATGATTGAAACATGAATAATGTTAAAGATTCCAAAATAATTACAAAACAAGTTACAAAATACAGGTAACATATTTTAATTGGTTAAATGAGCTCCCAACATTCATACCAATAACAGAAAACACCATACTGCCCTATCAACCATGTCATGTCATTTGATAACAATTTTTAGTAACAATTTTTTATGCCTCTAGCACTACTCTTGAAACATTCCCATTCCTAAACAATTTTTTTCATATTTTGAATGCCATTGTTTATTTTTGGAATACAATTTTCTACCAAGTGTTCCAAAATTTTAAATAATCAAGTCAAATACTTATTTAGATCTTATATTATATTTTAACAATATTCAATCACGATGAACACGAGTATATATATATATATATATATATATATATATATATATATATATATATATATTCATGTTTTCTTTGCACCGAATGGTCCAATTATAAGGTCAGGTATATCTTTCACACAACCTTAGCAATGGAAAATTTGACTGAGAAAAGTCTGTTCTATAGTTCCATGAATTTGATTTGTTTAGGATTCATCTCCACAAATGTAGGCATGTGCACCAAATAGATTTGAAACCACAAATGCAGGTTACTTTCTGGTGCGACAGTGCGTGCCCTACAAGAGTACATCTAGGTGCGTGCCCTACAAGAGTACATCTAGGTGCGTGCCCTACAAGAGTACATCTAGGTCTGTGGTCACTTAATTATATTAGGTTGAAAGAACCCGTAGTTCCAGCGGAAACCTAGGACTCATACGTGTGGTCCAGCAGTGTGTAATAAACATGTCTTATAAAATAGAGTTCGTGAGTCACATTTTATTTTACCTATTTCATGACGCAAAAGAAATATTAATAAGGATTTATACTTTTTTTTTATTAAACTAAACATCAATCTATCCCTAATTGTTCTTGAATTTTGTTGTAGGGAAATATGCATGGTTTTCGTTATTAAAAAAAGAGTATAGAAGTACATCATGCCTAAAGATTAGTCATCCTCCTAACTAGCTAATTAAAATTAACTAAATTGTCGTTTAAAGTTTGCAAAAGAAAAAGGTTTAATAATAACAGGTTTAAGGAGCAAAAACACCCTTGTAGTTTTGATGTAGGAGCATATACACCTTTATAATATATAAGTAAAACCTCTATAAATTAATAATGTTGGGACCGGGATATTTTATTAATTTAGAGAGATATTATTATATCGATAAATTAATAATTTATTAATTTAAAGAGGATTTACATAAGACCTTTAAATTTCCAAGTCTAATGTACTAGTTACAATATATATTAGTTAGAGATGAAAAATAAATTACAAAAATAAGTTCCAAGGCACATTCTATGAATGTACATTCACAAGTTAATTGAATTTATCAAGTTCATTGTTTTTGAATAAGTAAAAAGTTAGTTCATAGTACCAAAAAGTTGGTCCATGTGATGCTGGGATAATTAGAGCCTTTAAAATGTACTACCGTAAAAGGTTTTACCGTCAGATTTTGGAAGGTTATGAGTTGGAAATTTCTTCTCCGGAAAAGATTAATGTTTTAGATGCTATCAATTTGGCAGTCCCAGCTTGGAGAAATGTGCAACAAGAGGCCATAGCAAATTGCTTTCGACACTGCAAAATTCGTTCAGTGAATCCAACCGGCTCAAGTGATTTAAACGATGTAAATTCTGGAGAAGACATTCGTGAGCTTGAGAACTTGATTACAGGTATGCATTATCGGCACGAAATGGATGTGAATCACTTGCTAGATTATCCTGGTGAAAATAATGAATGTTACGAGGTTCAAAGCATTGAAAAAATTGTGGCGGATACCATTCAAAATCCGATCGATGACGAAGTTGAGGATGATTCAATAGCTTTGGAACCGGTCACTCGGAAAGAAGCATTGCAAGCGGCAACAACTCTTCACAACTTTTTGTTGCAATACGAGAAGACAATGCCCCAACTCTTAAGTGCAGTGAGGAGATTTAAAGATGAAGTCAATATAGATTTGAAGTTCAACAAAAAACAAGTGACTATAGATTCATTTTTTACTAGACAATCTTAGAATATGTATGGAATCTTTTAATGATTATTAATTTATAGTTTCGTTGGGACCAATATATATACTTTGGGATTTCAAAAAAGTTATTATCTTATTATTTTATCGATTGGGGTCCAATTTTATACTGGTCCCAAGTTGGGACTGGACAAATTATTAATTTTATCGAGATTATTCATTTATCGAGTATTAATTTATAGAGTTTTTACTGTAAAAGGATCAAATACACCCCTAATGCATAAGTTAATGGTCCAAAAACACCCTTCTAGTTAATTTTTCTTTACTATGGTTGGAAATAGATTTGAAAGTAGAAAAAATTTAATATTATTAATTTTTTAGTATTTGTTTTACTTTTCAACATTTATATATAATTACATTAATATTTACAAATATGAATACATAAATGTCAAAGTTGAAAGTAAAAATTATTAACAATGATGTATGAATTGATTTTACATATTTTATTCTAAATGATTTATTATCAGCAAAAATTGTTGTGATTATCAAATAATAGATAATAAACATTTGTATCAATTTTTTCGTTATAAAAAATCAAATATGTGTAAATGTAAATCACTATAATCAATCACTATAATTTAAAAAGTTTATAAATCAATAGACAAATGTGTAACTATAATCACAATATATCATATTGATTTACAATTAAGTTAGTTAAAAAATTAAATGTCAATCAATTGTATAAATTTAAAAATTTTATAAATCAATAGATAAATATGGTAAATATAATCACAATATATCATATATAATATTTGTATATTGGTATGTTAAATTATTAAATTATTTATTATTTTTATAGGATAACTTTTTTTCGTCAAAAAATCATGTGGATATTAAAAATAAATTTGCTAATAATTATTACAAAATCATCATAGAAAAATTAAATCTTTTTATATATAAAGCTTTAATATACACAAATTTTAATTGATTTGTCAATGTAATTTATTATAAATGTAATTAGATTTTTTTTAGTATATGTCATCCTCAATTCTTTACACTGAGGTTGGGTACGGAGGTTAAAAAAAAGTATAATTTAATGTAAAAAATTAAGAAAAGTGAGTAAAGTGCTGTTAAAAATCGATCAATGTTTAATATATACAGTGGAGATGACTAGTGAAAGAAAATAGTGGATATACTTAATTTTTATATTATAAAACTTTACTATTTTCGAAATTTTTTAAAATTTAAAGAATTGAGAGGGACATCCAAAAAAGTAACACAAATACAGAATTTAAATATTAATTTTTCTTAATCGTGGTTAAGAAAAGTGTAACTGAAAGGATGTTTTTGAACCATCAACTTAAATATTAAAGAGTTTTTTGCTCCTTTCTAAATCATAAGGGTCTATTTGCTCCAGCAAGAAAATCACAAGGATTTTTATGCTCCATAACCCATAATAATATAGTTATCATAATCCTAATGATCAACATTTTCGTCAACTTCATCATCACCATCGAAGTATTTTCAAAAATATTAAATTAATTTTTAGTGACTCACTGTGGCTCAACCGACCACTGCAGGTCATCAAGTATTAAAATGACTAAGAAAATTAACAAACAAATTCCTAGCACTCAGCAAGCTCAGTGCAGTCGCAACTGATGATACCAATAGGGAAACAAAAATCTATTGTCTTTTTTGTATTTTTTTATCCCATTTTTTTCGCTATAAATAGGCAACTTGGCATATGCAATAGACAGACAATTCAAACAAACACACTAACACAGAGTCAATACTGATTAAGAAAGAATGGAACTAGTTCTTCTTTTCATCACCATCACTCTCCTGCTATTTTTGCTTCTCAAATATACAAATTACCACGGGAAGAAGTCGAATATCCGCCCACCAGGTCCCCGTGGCCTCCCGTTAATCGGAAACATGCACCAGTTTGACACTTTAAACACTCACCTCTACTTATTCCAACTTTCGCAGATATATGGCCCTCTCGTTTCCTTGCAGCTAGGTTCAGTTCGGACTCTAGTCATTTCCTCCGCAAGCATTGCTAAAGAAGTTTTTAAATACAATGATATCTGTTTTTCAAGTAGGCCAGCTTTAGTTGGCACACAGAAGCTTTCTTACAAAGGCCTAGACCTTGCCTTCGCTCCGTATAGCGATTACTGGAGAAACATGAGAAAAATATGTACCAGTCATCTCTTTAGTTCTAAATGTTGGAAATAAGTGATCTCAAACTATGGTTTATTTATTTGTCTATGACAAGCTGCATGTATTAGTTTATTTCTTTTGTTGATTTAGTCGTGAGTTAGTTCCTTGCAAGTAGGTATGTTGAATAAGTAGTGCAGCAGTTGAGTAGTTTCAGGAGTTTGTTAACTCATGTCCTATTTTGTAGGCATGATAGAGTACTGTGTCTTTCCATATATTTGTAGTGCTTTTCAAGATGAATAACCAGCGAGTCTTTTGTCAAGCAAACGTTTGTGTTTTTTCTATCTCAATATACATCAAACAGTTATTATATTTGTATTACAAACATACTAACAAGAATTGGTATCAAAGCTAGAAGTTCTTAGTGAACGTCAAAAGATCGAACGATGGATGCGAACAAGGGAAAGAGTGGATCACTAGGCCTGACGTACCCCATGTTGACAAGAACTAACTACACTACTTGGGCTCTCAAGATGAAAGTAATTCTGCAGGCACAGGGAGTATGGAACGCAGCGTCGCCGGGTGAATCAAAGGACCCTATCGAAGAGAAAGCAGACAAAGCGGCAGTGGCCATGATGTATCAGGGACTGCCGGAGGATATGCTGCTGAGTATGGCTGAGAAGAAAACAGCCAAGGAGATCTGGGAGGCCTTAAAGACTTTGTGTCAAGGCTCAGACAAGGTGAAAGCAGCTCGCGTGCAAACTCTAAAGGCTGAGTTTGAAGCAATGATGATGAAGGAAAGTGAACAAATCGATGACTTCTACATGAGAATGAACGGACTGGTGACGAATATTAGAGCTCTTGGTGAGACGATGAAGGAGTCATACATAGTGAAAAAGTTCTTGAGATCTGTCCCCACAAAGTTCCTACAGATTACATCTACGTTGGAACAATTTAGTAACTTGGAAACTATGTCCATGGAGGAAGCTGTAGGTTCCCTCAAGGCACACGAGGAACGTTTGAAAGGGAAAGGTGAAAGCAACGAAAGTCAACTGTTGTTAACCAGAGAAGAATGGGAAAAACGAGAAAGTAACGAAAATAAATTACTGTTAACCAAGGAGGAGTGGATGAAGCGTACTGGGAGTGGAGGAACCTCAAACTCCAGATACAAAGGACGGGATAAAAGCACCGTGAAGTGTTACAATTGTGGTATATATGGACATTTTGCCGTCGAATGTCGTAAACCCAAGAAAAATCAGTACAACAAGCAGGAGATCAACATGACGATGGTGGATGATGATGAGCCAACGTTACTGCTAGTGAAGCATAACAAGGAGAAGGAATCAGGTGTTGTGATGCTGAATGAAGAACGCATTGCACCTGCCATGCTGTCGAAAAATGGAGGAAATGACTCAAATCTTTGGTATCTTGACAATGGGGCAAGTAACCACATGACAGGATTCAAGACCAAGTTCTCAAGCCTCGATGAAAGTGTTAAAGGTCAGGTTCGATTTGGAGATGGGTCTGCTGTAAAGATCGAAGGCAAAGGCACCGTCAGCTTGATGTGCAAGAACGGAGAAGAAAGAGCCCTCAGAGAGGTATTTTATATCCCTAGTCTGAAAAGTAATATAATGAGCTTAGGGCAAATGTCTGAAGAAGGTGATAAAGTAGTGCTTAGGGGAGAATTCCTGTGGATATATGATAAACAAGAGCGGTTGTTAATGAAAGTAAAGAGGTCTCCTAACAGACTGTATAAAATCATAATTGAATCAAGTCATCTAGCTTGTTTGATGTCTGTGAGGGATGATCTATCAAGTCTGTGGCACAAGAGACTAGGTCACGTGAATTATCAGGCAATAGCCTTGATGTCAAAACAGAAAATGGTGAAGGGTTTACCGGACCTGCAGAAAATAAAGAATGTGTGTCAAGGATGCTTGCTATCGAAGCAGACCAGGAAACAAATACCAGCTAAATCTAAGTTTAGTGCTCAAAAGGTACTAGAACTAGTTCATGCGGACTTGTGTGGCCCTATTACGCCTGAAACAAATTCTGGTTTCAGGTATTTCTTTCTAATTGTAGACGACTTCAGCCGGTATATGTGGGTGTATTTTCTGAAGTCCAAGGACGAAGCACTTGAAGCATTTAAGGAGTTTCGAACAGCAGCAGAAAAGGGATCGGAAAAGGTTGTGAAAGTACTGAGAACAGATCGTGGAGGAGAGTTCACTTCGAAAGAATTTAAGGAGTATTGCAAAGCTGCAGGGATTGACAGGCACTATACTACACCCTACACACCCCAGCAAAATGGGGTGGTAGAACGTAGAAATAGGACAGTTGCTGAGATGACAAGAAGTAGCTTGAAAGAGATGCAGCTACCAGCTAAGATGTGGGCAGAAGCGGTTCGAAATTCAGTTTACATTCTCAATAGGGTACCAACTCGAGCACTTACTGGTCAGACTCCTTATGAAGTATGGAATGAAAGAAAACCAGATATATCTCATGTTCGCATATTTGGTTGTTTGGCTCACATGAAAATTCCAAATGTTAAGACGAAGAAACTTGATGATCGTAGCATGCAGGTAATCAATCTTGGACGAGAACAAGGCACAAAGGGCTATCGTTTATATGATCCTATCAATAAACGTATATGGGTCAGTCGTGATGTAGTATTTGAGGAGTCAAAAACCTGGAGCTGGGATGAGAAAGACGAAAGTGATGGGTTGGAAGCAGAGTTTCATATCGACAACTTGAGTGAGAATAGCGGAGAAACAATGGATGACAATGAGAATGTAGAAACTCATGACACAGACGGTGGTAATGATCAAGAAGATGAGAACACGCCTACTCGTTCATCTCGTTCATCTCAGTCTTCTGATCATTCATCTCACTCTACTCAGTCTACTGCTCAATCGACTCAGTCTACTCCTTCCCAATCTGTAACAGCTCCGAGATTAAATAGAGACGATTACGATGACAGTGTGGAACCGAGGAGAGTTCGACCCATCGCAGACATATACAATGATACTGAGGAAGTTATATTAGACGAGGAGTTGTATCTGATGGGTGTCGAAGAACCTGCGAGTTACAAGCAGGCTGCAAAGGATGAAAACTGGAATAGGGCGATGAAAAAGGAAATGGAGTCGATTGAAACAAATAACACATGGAAGTTAACGACGCTGCCACCTGGTCAGAAAGTTGTGGGCCTGAAATGGATATTCAAGCTGAAGAAGGATGCTGAGGGAAAAATTGTGAAACACAAGGCACGTTTAGTGGCGAAGGGATACGTTCAAGAGCATGGTGTTGATTTCGATGAAGTGTATGCTCCAGTCACTCGATTAGAGACGGTTCGTTTGTTGTTAGCCCTGGCTGCAAAGTCGAGTTGGGAGGTTCATCACCTCGACGTGAAGACTGCGTTCTTAAACGGGGAGATAAAGGAGGATGTGTATGTCTCGCAACCAGAAGGATTCGAAGTATCTGGGCATGAACAGAAGGTCTATAAGCTAATCAAGGCCCTGTATGGCTTAAGACAGGCTCCCCGGGCATGGTACGAGAAACTAAATGCTTGTCTTGTGAGTCTTGGTTTCAGCAAATGCCCGTATGAACATGCGGTGTATACGAGAAAGAAAGGAGAAGATAGCATGATTGTGGCAGTCTACGTGGATGATCTACTTATCACAGGTTCTAAGGAGTCCATGATTACGGAATTTAAGAGGGAAATGAATCAGAAGTTTGCAATGAGTGATCTGGGGCAACTCAACTACTATCTGGGTATCGAGGTTACACAAGGAGAGGGTTTTATCGAGCTAAAACAGGCTGGCTATGCTCGTAAGATTTTGGAAAAGGCTGGACTAGGAAGCTGCAACCCAGCTAAGTTTCCTATGGATTTGAAAGAGCAGATATGCAAGGATGAAGGGGGTGAGGCTGTAAACCCCACACAGTACAAAAGTTTGATAGGAGGACTTCGATATCTGGTACATACTAGACCAGATATCGCGTATTCAGTAGGCATTTTGAGTCGATATATGGAGCGACCAACCAAGTTACACTTGAATGCTGTGAAACGGGTTCTGAGGTATGTGAAAGGTACGATTCAGTATGGTTTGGTCTACTCGAAGAGCAATGGCAACAACATCATAACGGGTTATTCAGATAGTGACTTAGCAGGTCATTTGGATGACAGACGCAGCACTGCAGGCATGGTATTCTACCTCAACGAAAGCATCATCACATGGGTTTCGCAAAAACAAAGATGCGTAGCCTTGTCCTCTTGCGAAGCAGAGTTTATGGCAGCAACTTCAGCAGCTTGCCAAGGGATATGGCTAAGGAATGTCTTGGGAAGAATCACCTCTGAAAGTCTTGGACCAGTGACTTTATGTATTGACAACAGATCGGCAATCGACTTGGCTAAAAATCCTATGTTCCATGGTAGAAGTAAGCATATTGATATTCGGTACCACTTCATAAGGGAATGTGTGGAGAGAGGCGAAGTTGTGTTAAAACATGTTAGTAGCAGTAATCAGAAGGCTGATATTATGACCAAAGCGTTGGCAACAATCAAGTTCGAGAAAATGCGGAACCTGCTTGGTGTTAAAGAGTTGGTCAGATGTGTTTGAGATCAAGGGGGTGAATGTTGGAAATAAGTGATCTCAAACTATGGTTTATTTATTTGTCTATGACAAGCTGCATGTATTAGTTTATTTCTTTTGTTGATTTAGTCGTGAGTTAGTTCCTTGCAAGTAGGTATGTTGAATAAGTAGTGCAGCAGTTGAGTAGTTTCAGGAGTTTGTTAACTCATGTCCTATTTTGTAGGCATGATAGAGTACTGTGTCTTTCCATATATTTGTAGTGCTTTTCAAGATGAATAACCAGCGAGTCTTTTGTCAAGCAAACGTTTGTGTTTTTTCTATCTCAGTATACATCAAACAGTTATTATATTTGTATTACAAACATACTAACAAGACTAAAAGGTCTCAATCATTTTATCCCATTCGTGAAGAAGAAGTTTCAAGAATGGTGAAAATGTTACGTAATAGAGCTGCTGCATCTGCTGATTCCAATGTCGTAAATATGACCAAAACTGTTATGACTGTGGCAAGCTCAATTATCTACAGAACTGCCTTTGGAAAAAGATATAATGATGACGGTGAAGATGATGCAGGATATAATAATAAAATGAGTCAAGAAATTCATTGGCTACTTTCTGAAACTCAGGCCAGTTTCGCAAGTTTCTTTGCCAAGGATTATTTTCCTCGAATGGGTCGTTTTTTTGATAGCCTTTGTGGCTCATGGACTCAGTTGGAGAAGAGTTTCAACGGGTTAGATTCTTTCTATCAGCAACTCATTGATGAACATCTTCATGCATCTGCTATATCCACCCAAGAGTGCAGCATGCTGGACATCTTACTTCAGATGAAATATGATTCAACTGACTTCACATATGATCACATCAAAGCGATATTAATGGTACGTGATCAGAATTTTCAGTAGAGGCGGGTGTCAGTATTTAATTGTTTGCATTTGACCATTTTTAGAAAAAAAAACTTTTCATGCAATTTGATGCAACTTTAGTCTGAAAATTTTGTTAATTAGTAGTTTGTTCCGTACTTCTGTTTTAATTTATTATTCCTTGTATTTACGTATACCACCATTCATTTTACCAAAAAGACATCAATTTTGTGCTGATTATGCTGTTTTTTCTACTTTCTGCACAGGATTTCATAGTTGCGGCGTCAGATACAAGTGCAGCAGCAGTAGTTTGGGCCATGACTTTGTTAGTCAAGAATCCGAGACCAATGAAGAAAGTGCAACAAGAGGTTAGAGAGTTAATAGGAAAGAAAGGATTTGTAGATGAGAACGACACCCAAAAGCTTGTTTACCTTAAAGCCGTAGTGAAGGAGGCAATGAGATTGCACCCACCTGCTCCACTTCTTGTGCGAGATACGGCAAAAAAATGTATGGTAAGTGGGTATGAGATTGAAGCTAAAACACTTGTATATGTAAACACATATGCAATAGGAAGGGATCCTGAATTCTGGGAAAATCCTGAGGAGTTTTTACCTGAAAGATTCATGAATAGTAGCATCGATGTTAAGGGACAAGATTATGAGCTGCTACCTTTTGGAGTAGGACGGAGAATGTGTCCTCGGATGACAATGGGCATGGCTACGACGGAGCTAGTACTAGCTAATCTTCTCTACCCTTTTGATTGGGAATTGCCTCCCGGTTCCAAAACGACAGATGTTGATATGGCTACCCTGCCTGGTTTAACAGCGCACAAGAAGAATCATCTTTGTCTTGTACCAATAATTATAAATAAAGTATCGAACGTATAAATCGTGTGCGCATCAGTATGTATTGCAGCTGGTGTCATATGTCATGATATGAATAAGTTAAATCTAAGTTAATGTTTTTGGGAGGTCTGAAAAGTGGATTGTGTGTAATAGTAATAGGTGGTGACTTATGAAAACAGTATCAATAGCAAGATCTTTTTTTATGTAGTTGTAGAGAATTCGATCCCCTGAGTTCTGTGTTAAACAAAACTTGTATTTCGATACTATATATTCTTGCTACACCCAAACATGGTTTCAGTACAAGAAAAACGAAATCACAACTTTCAGACAAAGGACGACCGAAAAATTGTTGGCATGACAGGTTTGTTTTTCGCCTCGAAAAAGTATTGTCTAATCCAGTACATTACAACAGTTTTTGAACCGTTGTCTAAGATAATGAAAAATAGTACTGGATTTAAACAACAGTTTTTCTAACTCTTGTCTAAATAGAATTGGGACAATGTTTTACTTTAACCGTTGTTGGATTTAGACAACGGTTTTCGGCTCAGGGAAAAAAAATAACAGAAAGTAAAACATCTACCAGCTGCATAAACCAGCAAACAAACCAACCATGAAGCAAATTAACAAAAACAATGTAAGCAAACCATCAATAATCATAGGATCACCAAACCAAAGTTATCACGAAAGTATACTAATTAGATTACATTATGAAAGTTGAATTAGTGCATCTACATCTCGCAAGTAACTAGTCGCGTCCTCTTCAAGTAAATCAACATCTGGTGTATTGGGCACAAAACAATCATTCTCTAGTTCTACTTCGACAGATCCCTCATTTTCATCATCTTTGTCTTCATAGTACTTTCTCTCGGGTAATTTCAGCACCACAGACCATAATTTATCAAGAGGATCGTCGATGTAACAAACTTGCTTAACATGTTTGGCCAACACAAATGGATCGTCGATGTAATCCCTTTGTTCATTTCTACCCACTTACAATAGAAAATAGGGACCCTAAAGTTGTTATAGTCCAACTCCCATATACTTGTTATAACTCCATGAAATGTTTGTGCACTATGCTCAATATTTTGATCCTTACCCTGCACAACCAATGTATGGGCTTCTACACACACCACTGTATTGAACTTGACGAGCATCATCACGAAACTTGGTACTGAAGGTAACCCCATCAATTTTGTAGCCGCTGAATGTAGGAAAATCTTTATTTGGTCCATCTACAATCCATCTTATCTCTTGCAGTACATCTTTTTCATCAACCAAATCTGCAGCAATCTTTGGAAAAAAACATATAAGTTTCAAAATGATTCATGTGAGCTAAAGAGTTGTAAAAAATGCAGATACTATTAATAAATGCACATAATACCTTTTCTTTAAACCATTTTGGGAATGTGTCATTTTGTTTGTTCGTTAGGCACATTTCATCATTTTCATAATCCGGATATTTGGTCATAAAAAATGACATGTGTTCACTGTATAAGCAATCAAAAGAGACTATATAAATTATGACATAATGGCATAAAATATTTAAGTAAGTTTCCATATAAAAAGAAGAAAATGGGCTATATAATGATAAAAAATTTAAGACTCACTCAAAGTATGGCCTAGCAGTATGGGTATTTTGTAGAACACATAAATGCGCTCTGTGTAAATCTGTGCAGATTGGGGTTATTATTGTTGCACCAGATAATGGCCTGAAAATGGCATCTTTCGTATGCCTACCATTTTTCGGTACCCCAATAGTTGCTTCTTCATGGTTTACTAAACACTCAACAGCCTCTTCTGCAATATAGGCCTCAGAAATGCAACCTTCTGCACGAGCCTGATTCCTTACATATCCTTTAAATGTCTTCATATATCTCTCAAAAGGATACATCCACCTAAGGAAAATTGGTCCGCAAAGCTCAACTTCTCGTACAAGATGAACCAAGAGATGAAACATTATATCAAAAATGAAGAGGGAGGTACTTTTTAAGCCGGCAAAGAGTTTCTATCAATTGGGATTATATTTTCTGCAACTTATCAACCTCAATAACTTTACTACAAATTGCCTTGAAAAATAGACAAAACATGATAATAGTGTGCCTGACCTGTTTTTGTAGTGATGATCGAATTGCAATCGGGAGCAAGTGATGCAATCTTGTTGCTTATACAGTTATAGAGAATTCGATCCCCTGATAATGTTGCCCTACATATAGGACACCCGTTATACCCTTTGATAATGTTGCCCGACAAGTTTCCATAGGCGGGATAATCACTAATTGTCCATAATAAAATGCCTCTTATAAAACAATTCTACTTCTTGTATGCGTCATACACTTGTTTCGCATGCCACAACTTTTGTAGATCTTCTATAAGTGGTTGAAGGAAGACATCAATATCATTGCCGGGCTGAGTTGGACCATATATCAACAAACACAACATAATATACTTTCTTTTCATACAAAGCCACGTTGGAAGATTGTATATTGACATCAAAACTCGCCAACTTGAGTAATCAACATTTGTACCGTGGAATTAAAGGATTGAATCCGTCGGAGGATAAAGCTAACCGAAGGTTTGTAGAATCTAAAGAAAACTCGGGCCACTTTGCATCGACTTCTTTCCATGTTTGTGAATCTGCCGGATGTCTCATTTTTTCATCCTTGATTCTCTCCGTGTCATGCCAAGTCAAGTCCTTGGCTGTTTGAGGAGAACCGTACAAATTTCTCAAACACGGTATTAATGGAAAATACCATAGAACTTTAGCTGGAACCCCTACCAATTCATCTCCTTTTTTGTTTAACTTCCACCTAGAGGCCTGACAAATACGACAACTCATCTCATCTTCATCTCTCTCTCCGCGGTATAGCAGACAATCATTTGGACACACATGGATTTTTTCATACTACATTCCTAAAGCACACAATATATTTTTGGCTTCGCTGAAGGAAGAAGGAAAAGTGTTGCATTTCGGAAGCATAGACCCAAACAAAAGTAGCATTTCAGAGAAACAAGAATCAGAAATTAGAAATTTTGCCTTCATGTTATATAACTTTAATGAAGCCTTCATTTTAGTAAATCCTTCACAATCCGGGTAAAGAGGTTCATTTTCTGACTGGAAATGTTTAAATAAATAGCTAGAATGTAGGGAAACATCATCATCTCCATTATAATGCTCTGTTTTCATCGCAATTTGGTCCACAAATTGTGAACTACCAGTTTCTTCAGCGGCATCCTCTTTTTCTTCTCCGTGCCAAATCCAACAAGTGTAGCTTTCATCGATACCATTTTGGAACAGATTACCCCTCACTATTTGAGCTTTCCATGATTTACTATGTGCACATTTCATACAAGGACAATTGATTTTATTTTCATCATATCCGTTCCGAAATGCAAACAATAATAATTCATCCACTCCTCTTCTAAACTCTTGTATTATTCTATCGGCCTTCAACCAAGACTTGTCCATCCTGTGTAAGACAATAACAAAATAACATTATACAAGATTATAAAGAGCTCAATAACATTTCAATATATACTAGCTAGTACACTATGTAAATTAACATTCGACTAAAAATATAAAAGAATGACAGTTGTTGGTATGATATCCAGTAAAGCAAGCAATAGAACAAGTAAATTAAAGGCACCACTGGAGCAAACAACTACTATATTAGTTATAATTGTTAGAACAAAAAGAGAGTTTAATACTAATTAATATACAAGAAGAGAGCAAACAATTGTTATACCAAATTATTTCTTAAACAAAAAGAGAGTTTAATACAATTAATATACCAAATTCGATTATTTCCCCAAATCCCTAAATATTAGTATGAACCCTAATTTCAAATTCTCCGAACAAATTTCATCAAAATGAAGCAAAATGTCATCACAACAACTCAAAACTGAGTTAATACCTGAAAGATGCGATGCAATTAATTGAGGAACTGAGGCTTGATTGTTGTGGATGCAAAGACGAGATGAGAGGAACTGGTCTTTGTACGTGGAGATGTGGAGGTCTGTGGAGGTGTGGAGGTCGCGCGGTGGAGATGTGGAAGTGGAGGTGTGGAGGTCGCACGGTGGAGATGTGGAGGTGTGGAGATGCATCTTTCGGACATAGATAGACAAAGACAATGAATATGTTTCAGACAAGGATACGGTTATTAAATTTGTCTTCATATTTATTTTTTTCCAAGTTAAAGAATCAGACAACGAAATTAAAAGTCAAAGCGTTGTAGCATACAGACAAGAGTTTCGTTATACCTAAATGTTGTCGAAAAACATTTACAACAATACATTTCTAGGATAAAATGTTGTAGGAAATATACAAGAGTTTTTTTACAAAAAAACCTTGTTTCTAAGAGCTATTTACAACGCTTTATTAATGTAAGTGATTATTAAATTTGAGTTTATATTTATTTTTCATTAGTCAAAGAATCAGACAACGAAACAGAGAGAAAAAAGTCTTTTAATAGATCACGTTTGACAACGGTTTAAGTGGATAAACCATTGTTAGATACAGACAAGGATTTCTCATCTTTAAAGTTTTGTCTGAGTGCTCTCTTTACGAGAGTTTATAAAATAAACCGTTGTTTGTGTCGGAGGATTAATTAATTTTTATAAACTTTATTTGTTACCTTACTACATACGCAAAGTGTATTAACGGAAAGCGTAAGGCACTTTATACAATGATACAATATGAATATCTTGTTTTGACGTTCAATATTTAAATTTGTTAAACAAAGACACTTAAAAAATGTTAATGACAACAATATGATTAACACATAGAATACGATCACATTAAGATATTTGTTAGACACACCATAGATGTTGACAACATATATTGTATCGATTTCTGATTATACACTTAATACATGTTCGAGATGGTAACATCACTTATCCGCAAGTTAAACAAAACATTATGTACGAATTATAGTATTATTCAGATTAAAATCCCACGAACTGATATATCAAATACTACTAACAATGTTGTCATATTTAAATTACTAGTTTTACGTATCATTGTGTCTATAATTTATATATAAAGTCGTCGGTAAATTGACTCATACTATTTTTCGTACATATGAGTCGTGAGAAACGTATGTTTTGGTTATTTGATTTTTTAGATGAGTGAGACAATAGTTATTGTTATATAAACTGTTGTATGATAGGTATTTTACAACGTTTTATCGCAACAGACCGTTGTGTATTGATGATTCGGTGTCTTAAACAACGTTTTTTTCCAGGAATACCCTTGTAATATATACTATTAGACAAGACCATTTTGTCTTAACCGTCGTATATCTTTAAACAAGCATTTACTAAGTTAATTAATACCTTGCGCAAGTGTCTTTCAGGTAATGGTTTGTTGGGGATATATCCTTTTAATAAAAATCAAAAATCGGGACTAATCGATTGAGATGTCGATTTAGGATTAATCGGTAAATCGGGGATTAATCGGAGTAAATATTGAATGTATTTTAATTTTTTTAATATTATTTAATGTATTATTCCAATTCTCTTAGTTATTTATTAACTAATATGTATTTATAGTTTATAATTATTCTTATACGATTATTATATTATTTTAATTTGAATAATTAATAAATATTCTGATCAAGAAGTACGCGTAAAGATTAATTAATTTTAAAATCGAATCAATCGATCATCTTGTAGAAGATTAATCGGGAATTTTTAGAATCATGGTTATATCATATGATCAATTAAAAAGTATACACCATTAAATCAAAAAAAAAATTTAAAAAGTATTTTTAAATTAATTTTAAAGTAAAATATTTTTCAGCCCTTAGATTTATGACAACACAGTCTGTACCGTTCATTTTTATTTTACCCCACTTTCCCCCAATTAGTCGACTCATTTCCCCCCTTTTCTCTTTGTGCAGCCTCCCCTTTTTCTCTCTAACGATTTCGAACCCTAACTTATTCCCCCCCCCCCCAATCTCTACATCTTTCAATTAATTGACTCTTTCACTTATACTTTTTTTCTCTCTTTCTCTCATAGTAGTCTTTCATTTCTCTTTCTCTCTTTACATGTATTTATCTGTATTTACCGATTTCATTTCATTTCTCTCTTTTGTTTCGATTATATGTTGGGTTTTATTTTCTTGGTGTTGAGTATTCTACGTTTTGTGTTATATTTTCTTGATTTAAGAACTATTAGCATTATTTGTTTTGTGTTTTGATTTTAATGCTTTGTGTTATATGTTATATGTTGGGTTTTACTTTCTTGGTGTTGGCTATTCTATATTTTAATGCTTAGTGTTTCGATTTAAGAAGTGTTAGTCCATTTTTGTGTTTGTATTATATGAAATTATCTTTGTGTTTGTTTTATGTTAGGTTTTATTTTCTTGGTGTGGGGTATTATATGTTTTTTGTGTTAGGTATCATATGATTTAAGAACTATTAGCATTATATGCTGTTGTTTCGATTTTACTGCTTTGTGTTTTGAGTTTACTACTTTTGTGTTTCGATTTAAGAACTTCTAGTCCATTATATGAAATTAATCTTTGTGGTGTGCATATTAAGTATGGTAGCTTCAAAAAAGACAAAATCTGCTCTGAATGCAACATGCACCACAAACCTTTTGAAAGCTTTAAAAAGGAACAAGTCTGTAGAGATGGTACCCGTAAAGAAGAAGCCAGTGAAGAAGAAGGCGGTGCAGTCCCCTCAAAATTCTTCGCCTCAATCTGTAAAGAAGGCCATTTCTACAAATCTACAAAAGAAATGGTCAAGGAAGAGGAAAATGGTGGATGAACCGATGCCTAAGCAACAAGGGCTTAAGCTTTTGAAACGTAGAGCAGTTACAATACATAGGATTTTTAGGCATAAGATTCTGGGAATCAAGCTTACAGTACATTTCAATGCTAAGGGTGAGTCGTATGGTCCAGAAGTGACAGAGATGCAATCTTATATTGGAGTCCTTGCCAGAACGAAATCCCCAATATGGTATGATTCTTGGAAACGTATTCCAAAAGAAAGGAAAAATAAGATTTGGGAATGTGTGCAGGTAAAACAAATTACATCTCACAAACTTATTTTGTACACATTGTAACTACTTAATTAAATAAACAATCTTAATTTTGTAGATGGCATTTGATGTACCACCATCAGCAAGAAGGGTAGTATGGAACTCCGCGTGCTCTAAGTGGAGGGATTTTAAGAGCCGGTTAACAACTGATTATATTCTTCCATATCGTGATCAGCCTGAGTTGCTTGCATATCCTCCAATTGACTACTCATTCATTGAGAAGGCACACTGGGATATTTTCGTTGCAGACCGTTTAAGTGATGAATTCCTTGTAAGCTTTTGACCTTTTTTAGTGTTAAATACTTCTTGCTAATATTTTGGTTAAATCCTTCTTGCTAATATTTAGTGTTAAATCCTTCTTGCTAATATTTTGGTTTTTTTTTATGAAGGCGCTCCACGAGGAGCAAAAAAGGAGAAGGGAAATGAATCTATATGATCACTACATGTCTCACAAGGGTTACGCCAACCTTGAACAAGAAATCGTAAGTGATTATTACACATTGCTTTCTTATTTTCTTGTGAAATTATTTACTATTGGTTTAATATTAATTTTTTTAACATGTTTCTACATGCAGTCCAGTGGAGATCCTGAAATTGAGATAGACCGATCAGATACCTGGCTCCGTGCGTGACAGGATAAATATGGAAATTAAAAGTGTGAAGAAGTTAAGAACATCGCTGTTGAAATTGTAAGTTATTCATTTATTTTATAAGTCAAATTCTCTATCAATATAAAATATGGAAGATTAGTTAACTATTTTACTTTTTTTTTAATATTTTAGGAGAAAATGAAGAAGAAAGTTAGTGATAAGGAAGTGATTCTGGTGGGCATCGATGATGTCTTGACCAAGGTGTTTCGTAAGCCTGAGCATAGAGGACGAGTATGAGGCCAAGGGGCTTATGTAAAGTAGTCGGTCTACTTTGATCTTCCGAAGTAAAAGAAGAAGGTTGTTCAAGAGAAGAATGATGCTGATGAGAAGAGTGAGGTTGAACGGAAGAAACTGGAGGTGGTAGAAATTGAGGAGGAACATAAGGAAGCTAGATTTCTGATTAATGAATGACCAGAGTGGGAATTGACAATTGGATCCCCGAAAGATATTATTGCTTATGCAACAGTTGACATAGAAAGATATTATTGCTCAGATTCCTTTTCTAATCAATGATGAAATTATGATTGTGGAGCCGGCTGTTGGTACTTATATTGCTTGGCCGAGAAACCTCACACGGGAAGTCAAGACAAGCAGTGCTCTAGTCAAAGGAACTGTGAAGGTTAAGTTTACTATTTATATTTTTTTTACTTTGTTGCGATTTGCATTCTCAATTTTCTTTTTAATTTGGGCGTGATTTGAATTCTCCATTTTTTTTTTAATTTAAAACTGATAGTTTGTTCTTTTTATCCCTTACTTTTTTATTTGTGTTAATCACTGTTGCAATTTGCACTCACAATTTTCTTGTTACTTTTTCCTTTTAGGGAGGCAAGAAAAATGGCGAAAAGAAGTTAAAGAAGCTCATGTTCTTTTCAATTATGCCAAGAAGCTTTTGGAAATACAAATAAGCAGGGTTTTTTTTTAATCAGACGTGCATGTTTTGTGCTTCGAAGGTGAAATATCAGGGTCGGTCACTTGCTTGTTTATTAAGTAAGTTTTAAACTTTAAATGTTTATTTTTTTTGACTTTGTCAATAATTCATTAAGGAAGTTTAAGAAATTTAATAATGTTTCTTTACGTTTTTTATTCAGTGTCTTGCATGAAAATTTGAGAAAGCACAAGATGACCGACATGATATCATTTGTTGATCCTGCCATGATTGGCGCCCTTGGTTGTGGTACTCCAACTGAGAGGTCGCGTGCCCTTTCTAATAGATTTAAGAATGCTAAGCCTGGTCAACTTTTTCTATTGCCATATAACCATATGTAAGTGCTTGTTTTTTCAATTTTTGGCATCCGATATTATTAATATTACCATATATTAATTGATATTAAAAAATATCTCTTTGTGTTTAAGCTGAAGAGTAGATTGATTGTGTATACTTGTAAAATTTGAAAAATTAATTCATCTAGGATAGTTGTGTAGTTTATGCGCAAATATAGAATTTGTTAGGAATATGTTGTTCTTGATGATAATTGTAAAAACACTTAGTAGATTTTGTGTTAAGTCAAATTGTAGCTGTCAACGGAATGGTATGCTTTGCAGCTTCCGTTGATAGGTAGCTCATCAACGAAATGAGTAATGTAGCAATTGCACTGTACAATACTTCACTACTTGATAGGTATTAGATAGGTTTTCTAAGTCATGTTGACTAAGTACTAGATAGGCAAAATAGGTTGGTTAATTGTAAATATAATGTGCCTTGTAATTTTGCCTAAGTGAAGACATGTCAACGGAATGGAGATTACACTATCAACGGAATGAAGAATGTACCATCAACGGATTGAAGAATAAAGCTATCAACAGAATACATCTCACTGCTATCAACAAATCATTATTACTTTTCTGAATAGTTGACAAAGTGATAGTGACAGTTTTCTGATAGATCAAAAGGTGATGTAGAAGTGTACTTTGCATTGGGAGCCATTAAAATGGTCACTGGGAATGAGGAAACATTCCAATTTCCAATTAGGTTCTTGAGTGTGATCATAATAAGCATGAAGACAAAAGACAAGATCTTCAAGGATCATTGGACAAAAGGAATGAAAAGCAAGCTACTGGTGGTTACCCTTAGTACATTTTAGAGTAGCCAAAAATAGCATTGTAAACTTGGAATATATAACCAAGTGTAGCAGTTCATTTTATTGTAAGTGAGTGAGATAGAATAACTTTGTATTAGCTTCTTTCAAGAGGACTCTCACTGTACATTAGGAACTGAGCAGCTGTGCTACTTTTGTAACACAGATTATTCCCGAAATAAAAACATCTCAGTTGGATCCTCAAAACATCCAACTGAAATTTTATATTTGCTTGTGTGTTTTTATATTCTGTGTTAATTTATTTTGAAGTTGTTTTAAGTTTAAAAATATCTAGAATTGTATTCATCCCCCCCCCCCCCCTTCTACAATTCTGTTGGGCTATTTGGGATTAACAGAATTTTATAAAATTAAGTTGTAATATGTCAATGTCCAGGAACCATTGGGCGCTGAGTGCTGTGAATCCAGAATCTCAAGTAGTTTACCACATGGACCCGTTGAAGCGCAGAATTGCAAATGAAGAGTGGATAGAAGTGGTTGACAAGTGAGTATGACCGGTTAATTTTATTTAATTCAAAATCAGTTTGATAATTAAGGAGAAGTGTCTTAATTTCGATTTATATTTATTATTCGTAGTGGCGTCAAACTCTACAAGGACAAGGCGAAGAAGTTTCTAAAGAAGAAAATAGTATGGGAGAATCTGGCGGTATTAAAGTTTTTCAAATCTTACAGTTTCGTCTATAATCCCTACAAATGTAGTGTAAACTTGTAATAATTGTTTATAAATTTTTCAGGATGTTCCTCTCCAGACGGGGACCAAGGACTGTGTTCTATTTTTGATCCGTTATTTGAAAGAAATATGTTTAGATAAGGAACTCAAATTTTCTTCAAAGGTATAAATATTACAATTTATCATATTTTTTTATTTCTCTGTGTTTCATGGTGAAAAACTGTGACTAACGTTGTTTTCATTTTTTAGTGGGGACGGAGGAGCAACCTTTCTATGACATCAATGATCTCAATGAAATCAGGGCCGACTGGGCTAAGTACTTCATGAAGCACTACGCTCGTTAGGTACTTCAGTATGAACTTGGATAATAACTGGGTTTTTTTGGATGCGCATATCATATATTTTTGGAACTCCTGGTGGATATATGACATGGTTTAACGTGTATATGGCGCATATATTTAAACTTATGAGTCCAGTTAGAAATGGTTTATATTTTGTCAATGACTTGTATTGGTGAATATTAGAAATGGTTGGAGTTGGTTGGATGAATGGATTATGTAGTGGTGAATATTAGTTTGTGAATTTGGTGAATGGTGGTTATGATGGTGAATATTAGTTGGTATTATGTGAACTTGTTGGTTTTTAATTTGTTGGCTTCTAATTACAATGTCTACCATTGTTTCATTTGGTTATAAAACCATTGTCTCTTATGTTTTTAGCTTAGTGCGGCATCTATAAGAACTATTGTTATTATCTGTATCAAACAATGGCCACTGTCTATTTAGACTGTTGTGCAAATGTTTTTCGTACAACATACTCATAAAAGAAACCTGTTGTCTATTTAGACTAAATACAAAAGATTTACCAAACAAAAGCGTTGTAAAAATAATCTCTTATAACGCATTCTTAAAATAAAACTGTTGTCTAACAAAACAAAGCACAATAGGTAAATACATGTGAAGTGTTGCTCAAAAGTCTTCTTACTACAGACATGTAAAAAGAGTACGTTGTATTTTAAAATCCAGATAACACACTTAGAGATAAAAACCGTTAAGTAAAGTGCAGATACTGAGGAGGAAAACTGTTGTAGATAAAAAATAAACCATTGTGCAAAAGAAAAATAAACAAGACTTATAAGAAAAAAATCGTTGTAGATAGAACTTTGCACAACGGGCGACATAAACTAATCTATTGATACTAATGTATTCCAACAATGCCTTCTCCAGTGACCTATTGTTGTTTCTAGTTATTATACAACACTTTCTATTTACTCGTACGATGTGTTAATCACCTTATACAACGCGTTTTTTTGGTAGGAAATTGTTGTCCTTTCTGGGTGTTATACCACACTTTGTTAATCAGTGACTGTCGTGTCAGTGCTTTTACACAACATTTTTAAACCGTTGTCTGAGGTCTATCTGACGACATCTCAATATATAGTCATCAGTTTTCAGGGGCAATAGACAACGGCCATAGTTCAGTCGTCTGATTCAGTTTTTCTTGTAGTGTTTTACTTATTAATATTGATTAAAAAATCCCAGAACTTTAGGGCAGGCACTATATTTATGGTAATAAACTTCAATTACAATTTACAAAATTGACAAATTAAAAAAAGAAACTATGCAACCTAAAGATTTTTACTCCTGCTTTAATTTAGTTCTGGAAGTACTCCAGGCCACTATCTTGGCACAGGGGCACCCACACTTGGCGTAAAGCAGCAACACAGCTCTTCCATTAGGTGGAGCTAACTTCTTCGACTCACTCATCATCTCCTCGTAAAATAAATCCCCCGGAATTACTGATTCATCCAACGACAACTCGTCAACTACCTTCACCTCATTACCCCACTCTTCCAAACACTTCTATGTGTGAAACTTTATATCAAACTCACCAGCAGTTATATATATCCAACCCTTACACTCTGGTTTCTGGCACATTAACGGAGTAAACCCTACATGTAGCTTAATTGTCATTAGCCCTGGAATGTACAGGATTGTTGTCATTCGGAATTAGCGTGGGGCAAAATACAATTAGACCAGGGAATATGTATTTGTTATATGCACCGCCTAAGGTCGTTTTCTATTTGGACTAGAATTTCCTCTCTCTTCTCTAACGTTGTGCTCCCAAGTTTTTTGATAAAGAAGATAATAGAAGAAAAGAGATTAGGAAAGAATAGAAGCAACAAATTTTCTTCAATGTGCTCCCAAGTTTTTTTATTGATGATGAGAGAAAATTTTGAAAAAAATGATATAGAGGGAAACATTTTAAAAATGGATGTGAAAATTTTAAAAAAAAATTGGGAAGAAACTTTTGGGGAGAAAATTTTAAAAAATTTCTTTTCTCTTCCCTCCTTCAAAAACTCGGGAGCACCATTAAAAAGAAAATTTCAAAATTCTCTATTCTTTCCTCTTGTTTTCTTTCCAGATTTCAACTCGGGAGCACAACATTAATTCTGATCCAATCTCGCTATCAGCTTAAGAGAGATAATATGAAAATATTAGCAAAATTTTGATATTGGGTAGGAATATATTTGATTTCATATGTTCATAAAAATCAATTAATTATATATTAAAATTCGATATTTATAATTTTAAAAATACTTATACAAATTTAATATTCAAATCTTATCGATATATCATTTCCTATTCTTAATACCTGACTCTACATACTAATGTAAAAACTGTCCTCATTTAATTTTATTAATCAACGGTGGTTAATGCAAACAACACGATTATATTTGTTTCAATTTGATTTGTTAGTAGAGCTGTAAACACTACAAGAAAAACGGCCATTTCCTACCATTTAAAACATACCAAAAAAAATTGGTTGGAAATGACTGAGCATTTCCAACCAACAAAGAAATTGGTTGGAAATGGTGTCTGTGGGTCCCAAGTTTTGTACACGCAAGCATCAATTCCTACCAATTTTTGGTCGGAAATCAATTCCTACCAGATTTAGTTGGTTTTGGTCACAATTTGACTTTTCAACGACCCCACATTCCACATCATTATCCCTCACGTATTTTAAATTAATAAAAAATTTCTGGGGAAAAAAATAACGAAATTTTGTTAGGGTCATTTCCTACTAGATTTTGGTAGGTTTTGATGGTAAATCAAAACCTACCAAAACTGGTAGGAAATGAATGTGATGATACCCCACCTTCCACGTAAGTAGCCTCGTCAACAAAAACTACCAGCAACCTATTCCTACCAACTTTGGTAGGAAAGTAAAACCTACCAAAATCGGTAGGTTTTAGTTGCATTTTAATAATGAAAGGACCCCACCTTCCACGTCACAGTCCCTCACATTTTTTGATTAATAAACAATTTCTTAAAATATAAATATTATTATTTTTCCAGGTGTGTTTCCTACCAATATTGGTAGGAAAAGACCCGAATGCAAAATTTTAACTTTTTCTGGGTCCCCGCTTCCATGTCATCGGCCGTGGCTGTTTATTATTGGTCCAATAATTAAGTACATTTCCTACCAAAATTGGTAGGAAAAAGAAGCAGGATGCAAATTTCGGCCCCCACCACCTTTTTGCTTTTGTAATGTGTGGTCCAATTGATGAAACTACCAATGCACCAAATGAAGACGCCTTTCAAGAAAATGTATCAAATGCATCTTCTTCATCTTTTTTCATTGACTTTGCTCAATATGATCCCATTCAAATTGTTCGAACTCATGATGTTGATGAAGAAGAGGAAGAATATGATGAGGATGAAGAAGTAGAAGAAGAAGAAGAGGAAGAAAATGAGGGAGACGAGGCAAGAGAAGGAGAAGAAGATGGTGAAGAAACCGACGGTTTTGAAGATATTGATTGATATGTAATTCTAAATTTGAATATTGATTGATATGTAATTGTTTTAAATTTGAAGATATTGATTTTATTTGTACTAGTAATTCAAATTATGATGGTGAATTTTCTACATTTTCGTATTTATAATTGCTAGATAATTTTGATGGTGAATTTTACAATTTTTCATATTTACAATTTTGTTGGTAGGAAATGGTTGGTAGGAAATGATAGTTTACAAAGTTTCTGACATAAAACCTACCAATAATGGTAGGAAATCTTTGAAAGAATTTATTCTAAAAATAACCTACCAATATTGGTAGGAAAAAGGCCGAACAGAAAAAATTACAAATTTCTCATTTTTCAAAATAAAAAAATTATAATAATTATTTCATTTAAAAAAACACTGATATTTATTTTTTCACATTTTTTTGAATATTAGGAAAAAAGTCCAATATTTCTTTTTATATTTATAATTTTATTAAAATTATATAAAATGAGGTTGTATGTAATATATAATTATTTTGTGAGTTATGAAACAAAGTCAATAGTTGGCAAAGTGGTTTGGTGGTTGTTCAATTTCGGAGAGGTGAGGGGGTCGAATCCGTATAGTCCCAAAATTTTGGTCAGTTTCCGCCAAAAATTTCGTGAAAAAGTTGAATTTACCGCTCACATCAAAACCTACCAATATTGGTAGGTTTTGATTAGTTGAAAAAATTAAAAAAAAAACAAAATTAGGGTATGAATATTAAATAGGTTGGTGTTGATCGATTATCATGTTTTTGTTGATCAAACTCTACGGGCGTAACCATCTATTCATATTAGAAGTATAGAGCAAAAATTAGTTGATTTGGACTTACATTCTTATGTTTTTATGTTATTCGGGAGAATATAATTATAACAAAAAAAAAAGAATAATATCAATATTTATGAATAAATTATAACTTTCTCATGAAATATTGTTTTTTTAGTGTGTGGAAGCACGTAAAAAAATTTGGACAAAAAATAATTTGTAAAAAATCAAAATCGTTTAGAAAACGAAAGAGCGTCAGTGACCAAAGTTTAAGTTAGGGTTTTTACTTGAGATTTAGGGATAGTTTAGGGTTAGACAATTTGAATTTAAAAAAAAATATTTTCAACAATCCAACCGTACGGATGATTAAATAGTTTGATTTTAAACGTGTACGTCAAATATTACATTTTTTTAATTTAAGGTCCTATTTTTTTATAATAGATCTATCCATCAAATTCTTTTTTCCTACTGATATTGGTAGGAAATGGGGAAAAAAGTTGTTTGTCGTTTTCCTAGAGGGTTATTTCCAACCAACTTTGGTGGTAAATAGGCACATAAATGGTAGGAAAAAGGCCGAACATAAATGGTAGGTTTTGATGTCTTAATAAAATAAAAAAAAAACAAAATTAGGGGAGAATGTGTTTTTATTATTTTTTTGTTATCGGTTATCATGTTTTTTGTTAATCAAACTCTACGGACATAAAGATCTACTCATTTTAGTAGTGGAGGATAAAAATTAGTTGATTTAAACTTACATTCTTATGTTTTTATGTTATTCGCTAAAACCTAATTATATCGAAAAAAAATTAAAAATATAAAGACGTATTGATAAATTAATTTTTTTTAGATGAAACGTCGTTTTGTAGTTTGATGAAGGTAAGGAAAAAAATTTAAACAAAAAAGAATTACAAAAAGTTAAAGTCGTTTAGAAAACGAAAGAGTGTCGATGTTCGAAGATTGAGTTAGAGTTTATACTCATATTTTAGGGGTTGTCTAGGGTTACGCTTTTCGATTTTTTTAATTTTTTTTTCAACGATCTAACCTTACGGATGATTAAATATGTTGATTTCTTAGTTGTATGTGAAATTTTAGATTTTTTTAATTTAAGCTCCTACATTTTTATAATGAATCTATCTATCAAACTTATAATTTACAAAATTGATTCGGAGCATGATACATATAATTTACTGCTAATTTAGTACAAAAGCATTGTTGGCGCAGTGGTTGGGCAGTTGGTTATTCTGTGAGAAGGCAGGGGTTCGATTCTACGCAACCCAATTTTTGCTATAGAAAATATTATTTTGTTAAAAGCTCACACCAGACACACACGAAAATAAGAGCGGGTGCTGAAAATTTCAGACAAAAAAGACAGCGGCAAAAATACCGCCCTCACTCTAAACAAAAACAAAGATCCCCAATTTTTATACCCGAGCCCTAATTTCACTACATCTTTGTTCTTCATAACCAAAGCTGTTTTTTCCCGATTAATACTGAAGTTAGTCAAATCGTCTCTGTCTTTGTTCTTCACTGATTTGAAGCCGAGTCCTAATCGATATCCATCTCAAATCGATTTCAGGTATACTGAAATTTGTTGGGATATTGTTCACACGAAGAAGAGAAGCTGCTTGTGTATGAGTATGTAGCTAATGAGAATCTTGACAAGTTTCTTTTCAGTAAGTTCTCTGCAATGTAAAGCCTTCTTGTTTTTTTTCAAGTACTAAATGATTATACCTAAATTAGGGAGATCTTAATTCTGAAACATATATTTTTTTATAATGGGCGACTTCTTAATTATTTCAACTTCCCATAGGAAACCTATAGTTTGCTAGGCCCTTCCTCATGAGTCCTGGATACTTTTATCAAATATACAGGTTGATGAAATAGCTTAATGTGTTGGCTAGTAATTCAGATGAGCTGAGCATTTTTCATTTCCATTATTTGCTCTATTTTAGGTCATTTAAATTTACTACCTCACATTCTTTGGAGAAGCTAATCGAAGTTATCTTTATACTTATCCATACAAGTATGGACAAAAAGACCCAAAAAAAAAAAAACAAAGCTGATATATCTTCTAGCCTTCTGCTTCTGGAGATATCTTGTTTTTCTTGTGTTTGTTCCCATGTTTTTGTATATCATTGAACTTTGAATTCCAGGGTATTGAATAGGACAACTTCATATTGAAAACTTAACTTCTAACTATCAATCTAGCTCTTTTCTAAATTCTGAATGTCCTACAATTCCTAGGATGACTTTTCATTGTCTTTCTCTGAGTTTATATAACCCTTCCAGCTGCAGATATAATTGGGATCACATTCTTCATAGTCATGTAATTCAATATTCCTTAAAGTTACAGGATAGACATTCTCCTCTCAGCTTTGTTTTTTTAGTACCTAAACAGTTGTTCCTTGCCTAAACTTGCAATGTAAAATTGTCAAGTCTTGACAAATGACCCTTATTGTCATAAAGTCCAAGTGATCTGTTCAAGTTTGGTAGTAGTACAGTTCGATAGAATAGTGGTGAAAGATTTTACAAGTAAATTTGGAGAAGAAGTTTAATCGCATCAGAACGATTCTATGTGATTTAGTTGTGGTGTCAATTTATTGATGTGGTAGTGTTAAACTAGATTCCGGGAGACGAGGAAATCTTGATTGGAAGAGGCGGTATGACACAATATCAGGTGTTGCTCGAGGTCTGCTTTATCTTCATCAAGATTCGCACATCTGCATCATACACCGGGACATAAAGGCAAGCAATATTCTACTAGATGATAAGTGGATACCCAAGATTGCAGATTTTGGGATGGCAAGACTCTATCCTGAAGACCAAACACATGTCAACACCCGTGTAGCTGGTACCAAGTATGTTTCCATTAACTTACTACTCTCTTTGTTCATTTTGATAGATTATAAACATGAATTGGTTGTTGAGTGGCACTTCAAATTTGAAACAGTGGGTATATGGCTCCGGAATACGTTATGCATGGGAAATTATCAGTCAAGGCAGATGTTTTTAGCTTCGGTGTTTTGATTCTGGAGCTTATTAGCGGTCAAAAGAATTCCACCTTTAGCCAAGATCCAAGTGCTCAAAATTTGTTAGATTGGGTAAGACTTCATCTATCTGTTTTGATCTCGATAGGATTGTTTGTCATTATTAAATTATAGATCACCATCTACTAGTTGCAAGTTTAACGGATTCTCACAAACAAAAACATTCCGTTACCTCTTGGCAGTATTATTGGGGGAGAGGAGGTGGATTTGAACCCTGTTCAATTCTAATCGGACCATATAAATTTCTTTATTTCTGCAGAACTTTCCACCTAAATGAATGTTAGGCACATGATACTATGATAGTTTCATTGTTTTCATTGTTATTATCTAGTTGATAATAACTCGCTCGTGATTGCTAGACCTAATTCAAATGCATGTCCAAGCACGAAACTCACATTTAGCATTAAGTTTCAATGTTCAATTTTTTCTGTTTAATTGTTTATCTCTGTTTTTACCTAATTTCACAATAATGTTTAAATGTTTAATTATTGTAGCTTTGCTTGCTATTGTTACTATAAGCTAGTTCAGTTATAGTTTTGGATTTATATTGTTATCACTTATTGTGCTGCTCTCCGGTTCTTGTTTGATTGTTAGTTGAGTTTTTTAAGTTTTCATAGAAACTTGGAGAAGTTGCTTTCGAGAAATAGCTATAATTTGTGGTTTTTGTGGTATAGTAAAAACAGATTTTTATGACTTTTCAGGAAAACTAATTTTGATTTTGGTTGATAAAAGTAACCATAACTTTTGACTTAGTTTCGTGCAAATTTAATATTAATCTTTCTTTGACCTTCAACTTGAGACTTATGTCATTCATATAAGTGCAGGAGAAGCAACAGTTGCCTACACAAAACATGAGTTGCATGTTAGGAAAAGGGGACCATTTGAAGCTCAAGAAGATAACTCAGGACCTACCAAAAAGTCTCGCATCTGACTTTTACTTGACGTGGCTGCACACATATACGCTGAACAGCTGAAGAGCCTATTGATTTTCTAGCTTGTGTACTCAGAACTTTGTCAGTAGATTATGTACTTTAAAATCCTGTATTATATTTTATTACTTATCTGTTTATTTGTTTAGCCAAACCAATAGAATAAACCATTGTTTGGATGAATGTGGATTGTGGATTGTACAATTGTTTGTACAGGAAATGACCAAAACAAAAAGAATTTTTCAAAAAGAAAAGCCACCATTTCCTACCAAATCTGCACATTTCCTACCAAGCTTACCATTCGAAACCCAGAATGGTAGGAAATGCTTGGTAGGAAATGCTAATTTACATGGTTTCTGATATAAAACCAACCAATTGACATATTAGAAATTGGTAGGAAATAGATCTTGACTGAAGTCAAATGTGATGTGGCAAAAATGACTTGGACTGGTCCCACTTGACATGTGGATGACATGTCAACATTGGGGGACCCCTTTAAGCTGACGTGGCTCTTGACGTGTCAAGTGATGTGTCAAGGCCCCCACATGCCAAGTGGCTGCCCATGTGGCAAGCCACATGGGCAGCCACTTGGCATGTGGGGCCTTTTAGAAATAACCTAGCAATTCCTACCATTAAGCATTTCCGACTTGAGCAATTCCAACCAACGGGTTTGGTTGGAATTGATTCCATTTCCGACCAAAATGTGGCCATTTCCAACCAATTGAATGGTAGGAAATGGCCGTTTTTCTTGTAGTGAAATCAACCGAATTATTTGATATAAATGAACCAAACTGTTCAAGTTCGTTCAAAGTCAACAAGCTCGGTTCAACCTTTTCATGAAGTTCGCTCCTCGCACAACTTCATTAAAAGCAATCAGAGACAAGATAAGATCATTCGAGTTCTGTCTATGTTTGATTTAATTCGAACAGTTTTCATTTCAAAAAGAACAAAAGATTTTCTAAGTTCCATCTCCATACACATGCTACTTTTTTTAAATACGTCACTTCTCATATTCTTTTTTTTTTTTTTTTCTAAATTTATAACCAAAACATCCTTATAATCTGTTGTATGTAGCATTTACAAATAACACATGCATTTCGTCTAGTTATGCATATTCAATGGCACTCTACAAATGAATGGTCTATAGTAAGTGTGTCCTAGTAAGTATATCCTAGGCCCTAGCAAGTGTATGAGTAAAGAAATTCTTAAGATCCCACTGCATATAAAATGTATATAAAATGTGTTGTGAACTCACTCAATAAATTTGACCGAAAGTTGAATTTAGTGAAACAATAACTAGTCCATTTCAAGAAATATTAGCCCTTAGCCGAACAAAATTGGTTAATTACTGTTTCATGCTATGTTAAGAACACCATCTAAGATAATACCTCCAGACCTATGTCCATTGTAAGATAATACCACCAGCTTTCGTGTCCCTACCTCCGGATAATTGATGAATCAACTTTTGAGAGTCGGCTTTGATACCAGATGTGACAACCCGGATCAAATCCCGAGTCTTTTTCAAAAATTGGGTCAAGTCCCGATCACGAATTCGAAAGAATCCGAAGTATATTTGCCCAAATACAGCCAACTTGGGTAGTTCACAACCCCAACATATGCCCCTAAGAGATTATGATTTGTGATTGCAGTTAATAGTAGTATTGTGCATTATAAACTAAATTAAAGTCTCAAATCTTCTCGATAGGACCAAGGTGTTACAAACACCCCCTCCCACTTAAACTCCTAACGTCTTTGTCAGACCTGAACGGATAGCTCATTGGCATGGATCATTCCTTTCTAGTCATTATGGGATAATACCAGCTAGCTTCGTGTCCCAAACTCCGAACCTCTGTTCATTTTGAGATAATGCCACCAGCTTTTGTGTCCCCACCACCAGAAATTTGACAAATTAAGTTTTCGAGAGTCGACTCTGACTAAATCTCAAAACTTTTTCAAAAATCGGGTCAAGTCTCAATCACGAATCCGAAATAAACCGAAACCTACTATCTCAAATGCAACAACTTGGATAATCGACAAGCACACAAAAAGATCATAACTTTTGTTAGTGTATTTTGTGATGTTACTTTAACTTATAATTTGATCTAAGGTCCCAAATTTGGACCGGGATATTACATTGTGATATGGGCTAAAAAATAACCCTAGAAATTTAATTAATGATATATTAATTAGACCTAGATTGGTCCAAGAACATGGCTCAATAAACAAGGCCCCACTACAAGAAAAACGGCTAAATTCGACAAGAAAAATTCTGTCGAATTTAATTAAATTCGACGGAATTTTGTCGAATTTAACTAAATTCGACAGAAAATGTGTTTGTCGAAAATGCTCGCGTCGAATTTAGTAAATCGGTCGAATTTAGTATGCTAAATTCGACTAACTTTGGTCAAAATTGATATTGTTAAATTCGACCAAATTTGGTCGAAATTAGCACTTCAGGCGCCAAATTTCAAAATTTTGAAAATTTTAAATTTTGGTGAAAAATTCAAATTTTTAAAATTTTGCCGCCTGAAGTGCTAAATTCGACCAAATCTGGTCGAATTTAAAATGCTAAATTCGACCAAATCTGATCGAATTTAAAGTGCCGGAATTTAAAAAAAAACAGCAGCTTCTGCTGCTTCTTCTGCCGGAGTTACTGTTCCGGTGAACCAAAAACATCTCTAAAAATTACCAAATTAACATATCAGTAGGTAAATCCAACGATCTAAATATTCACCTAAACATAATTTAAAAACGAAAACTAAAACCCATATTCCGGTAAACCGAACATTTTCCGATGAGTCAAAACAAATTTGAAAAATTCTCAATTTAATATATGTATCCAAGCATCCGACGATATATACAATAGTCAAAATTGAAAATCAAAAAAAAATTATAATTGTTAATTCCGGCCACCTCAAGAATTTTCCGGCGAAATAAAAAGTGCCCGGAAAATTATGAAATTAATAACTAAGCATAAACAAGCACCAACATACAATCTTGCAGCCTCAAAATCATCAAAAACTTCATCAAACCTCCAACCCGAATTAAACTTCAAATATTACCCAGAAAAATATTTGATAAAAATCAAAAAATATTTATATCAATGTATAGAGCTTGATTTGTAGAATACATACATATATAAATCACTAATTTTGGATGAATAGATTGAGAGATGTGAATTTTTGAAGATTAAATATTATGTATATGTATATGTATATGTGCGGGGGGGGAGGGAGGCAGGGGGGGGAGGGAGGCAGGGGGGCAGGGGGAGATCGGGAGGGGGGCAGGGGGAGAGAGAGAGAGAGAGAGAGAGAGAGAGAGAGAGAGAGGAGAGAGAGAGAGAGAGAGAGAGAGAGAGAGAGAGAGAGAGAGAGAGAGAGATTAAATATTATGTATATGTATATGTATATGTGGGGTGGGGTGGGGTGGGGGGGGTTGAATATGAATCGTTGGATGGTGTTTTTTTTTGTTTTAATCAAGGGTTAGAAATTGATTAAAGAAGCACAATCCATGTGCTATGTTGTCCACCAATAACACATTGACACATGTTATCAAACAGAATTTTTAATTTTCTATTCCTAATATAGAGTAAAATAAATATATTATATTGACTAATATTCGTAACTAGTGCTTTGTCACAAATTATTATTTCTATTTTTTAAAAAATATTTCTCGACGATCCAACCGTACGGATGTCAATATAAATCTAATTTAATATTATTCCCAAATTTTCAAAAGATAAAAAATTAATTTGGCCACAGATCTTAGTAGATTATTATTATATTGACTAATACTCGTAACTACTGTTTTGTCACGGATTGTTGTTTCTATTTTTTAAAAATTAATTCTCGACGATCCAACCGTACGGATGTCAAGATATATCTAATTTAATGATATTCCCAAATTTTTAAAAATTAAAAAATTAATTTGGTCAGAGATCTTAGTAGATTACTACTATATTGACTAGTACTCGTAACTACTGTTTTGTCACGGATTGTTGTTTCTATTTTTTTAAAATTATTTCTCGACGATCCAACCGTACGGATGTCAACATATATATAATTTAATGATATTCCCAAATTTTCAAAAGATAAAAAATTAATTTGGTTGGAGATTTTAGTAGGAAACTACTAAATCAATTAGTACGGTTGGAGATTTCTGGAAAGATGCGGCATAACCGGACATTTATATTTTTTTTTATTTTTTCCCAACACTAGAATGACTACCTATTAACATCCGTACGGTTGGATCGTCGAAAAAATCAATTGAAAAAATTATTCAGTAAATTTGAGACATGTCCAGTTCCTCGAAACAGTACTATTCCAACGTTTCTGGAAAGATGCGGCATAACCGGACATTCATATTTTTTGATTAATTTTTCCCAACCCTAGAATGAGTACCGATTAACATCCGTACGGTTGGATCGTCGAATAAATCAATTAAAAAATTATTCGGGTTTAGGGTTCGGGTTTAGGGTTTAGGGTTTAGGGTTTAGGGCACTCATGGGTCCCACGTTTTTCAATATTATTTTGAATTAAAAATTAATTACTAATTAATTATTCATTAATTGTTTTATTAATTTTTAATTGAAAATTAGAAAAATTAGTAGGGCCCACTATCATAATATTATTTTTAATTAAAAATTTTTTATTAATTAATTTTTAATTGAAAATTATAAAATTTTGTGGGGCCCACTTGTGGGGCCCACGTTTTTTCATATTATTTTCAATTAAAAATTAATTATTAATTTATTATCAATTAATTATTGATTTTTTTTCATGCTATTTATTCACATTTAATTATTTAATAACGTTTTTTTTTAAATTGCAAAAATAAACCTTCGACGGAATTCTGTCACTTTTATAAATGCGACTAAAAACTGTCGAATATAGTTTTGAACGGTCTGAAAAATTTCGGCGGCAATATTCCCACAAAAACTAAAAGTTAAATTCGACAGAATTCGGTCGAAGTTTGAAATCTGAAATTAATATTTTTGGTGGGATTGTTCCCGCTTTTTTTTGGTGGGTTCTAATTTCGACAGTACAAACAATTCTGTCGAATTTAGTATTGAAAATGTTAAATTCGACAGAATTCGGTCGAAGTTTGAAATCTGAAATTAATATTTTTGGTGGGATTGTTCCCGCTTTTTTTTGGTGGGTTCTAATTTCGACAGTACAAACAATTCTGTCGAATTTAGTATTGAAAATGCGACATAATAAAAATTTCTGTCGAATTTAGTACTAATTGCGACAGAATTGTGTCGAATTTAGCCGCAGTCTTAATTTTCAGCTGATATCTGTCGAATTTGGTGTCTGTCGAATTTATTCTGTCGAATTTAGCCTTACTTTCTTGTAGTGCCCGAAACCCTAATTATTTATTAATTTCGTAATTAATAAATAGGGAAAATATACAGTTCATGAAAGGAGTCCAAAATATGGTAAATTCTTCAAAGAAGGATCCAGAATCCCAATTAAAAGAAATAATTAGTCACAGTCCTTATCCTACAACAAGGAAAAGACTTGTCCACCAAGAAATACAATGTTTATCCATTATCAAAAATGAGACTTATTCGCTAAGTCTCCTAAACATACTCTAAATACGAGGCTCCTGACGCCTATATAAGGACCCTGATCCTTCGCAATATAACTACGTTTTTTGGCTTGATTCTCAGCATTGATTGAGATACGTAGGCATCTTGTGATGACCGATTTAGTCACGAAACACAAGAGCAGCCATTAAAAGCTCGAAAGCTCCTAAACCCTAGCAGTAAATTTACAAGTACGTTTTTTAATCCATAACACATTGAAAGTATGCACGTTAACCTTAAACAATATACAATCTTGGGTATTTTTATAATTTTAATTTTATATTGCAATTATAGATCTAAATATGATTTATAGGTTCAAGTTGTTTTTCTTACAAAATTTATATGCAGTCAACTAACTCTAAGCCTCTACGTACAAATAAATATCAAATTTATAACCTTTATTAATAAGTGAAACTCCATTTTAATATTATATCAAATTTGTATCAAATAGGTGACAATTATAAAAATAGTAAAAAGAAAAGAGGTTCGCATTAGAAACGTGTATGAATTAAATAGAAAATACTGAATGCAAAAATATAAAACGTGTTTATTCCCATTGTACTGTGCATGTCGTACAATATTATTGTCGTCCACTCAAAAAACGAATTTGATGAACAGGTTGGAACATATATATCTTCATATCCACTTTACTCTGTATATCCACTTTACTCTGCATATCTTCCTGGTGATTGGTGAAGCTTTGCATTCCAATTTCCGACCAAATTCGAGTGTAGAGAGCATATACACCTGCATAAGGGTACATTTAGTGGGTCAAATAATTGAAACATTCCAACTCCTAAACAATTTTTTTCATATTTTGAGTGCAGTTGTTTATTTTTGGAATACGATTTTCTATCGAGTGTTCCAAAATTTTAAATAATCAACTCAAATACTTATTTAAATCTTATATTATATTTTAACAATATTCAATCACGATGAACACGAATACATATATATATACTCATGTTTTCTTTGCACCGAATGGTCCGATAAGGTCAGGTATATCTATCACACAACCTTAGAAATGGAAAATTTGACTGAGAAAAGTCTGTTCTATAGTTCCATGAATTTGATTTGTTAAGGATTCATCACCACAAATGTAGGCATCTAGGTTACTTTCTGGTGCGACAGTGCGTGCCCTACAAGAGTACATCTAGGTCTGTGGTCACTTAATTATATAGGGTTGAAAGAACCCGTAGTTTCAGCTAGCGGAAACCTGCGACCATACGTGTCTTCATTTTGTGGTCCAGCAGTGTGTATAAACATGTCTTATAAAATAGAGTTCGTGAGTCACATTTTATTTTACCTATTTCATGACGCAAAAGAAATATTAATAAGGAATGATACTTTTTTTTATTTTGTATAAAAATATAAATAGATGTAAAAAAAAAGTAGTATGTTTGATTTTTCAAAAATATGTGATTGTATCTTAAAAAACATGTTTTTGTACTTTGTATCTTACAAAACTTGTTCATTGAGTCATCATGATACTTTGGATCTTTTTTCTTATACACTTGGATAGGGATGTAAGGGAACAGAGCCGTTCGTGAATAAAACTCGAGCTCGGCTCATTTTAGATAGACTCGGATCGATTCGTTTATTAAATGAACACGTGCTTGAACATGAAAATGTGTTCGGTTAGTAAATGAGCTCGAGTCGAGCTTTACAGCTGTTCGACTCAAACTCAGCTCGTTTTGCTCGGGATCGGCTCGAGCTCAGCTCGAACTCGTTAAACTCGGCTCGATTCGTTTAACTAATTATAAATTAGTGAATTTCATAATATCCTTAACAATTTGAATATGTTAAATAAAACTTAATTACGATCTATTTTAGTTATTTTGTAGTTGAATAGAGAATTATATTTGTTATATCTAAAAGGTATAACATCAACATTGTACCAAAAGTTAAACTCTTTATATCCAATCCAAATTAGTTTTTCATTATTAAAATTTATAAGTTGCATTCATAAAATTACAAAAGAAAGTGAATAGAGAAAGAGAGTTTGTCTTATTAATTTATTATATAATATTATTAAAAGTGGCTCGTACCTCTTTAAATTGAGGAGAAAGATGAGACTTTTAGTGAATTTAAGGTTAATAAGAGTAGCTTGAAGAAAAAAAAGTTGTAAACCTCCTCAAATTTCAAGTTAAGAGCCAAGATAAAGAGGCTCTAAGTTAGTGATAAAATTATTTTATTTTAACTATTGTTATTAGGTGAAGTGAGTAAGGTTTGATTACTCATAAATACAAATATTAACCTAATATGATTAGTAGAAGAAAAAAATTAACTTTTAGTATTGAAATTCAAACATAATCGTGTATTCTTAGGATGTGATTTTAGGCGTGAGACTGTAAATCGAGTAAGTAATTTTAAAAATTGGATTTGGTTGAGTATAAAAGTACGAACTATAAGTGAACAACTCGACTCGAGTTCGGTTTGTGTTCAGCTCGACTCGAAATGTCCGTGAACAAACTCGTGTTCGGTTCATTTATTAACGATCCGATCTTGAACATCACTTTTCGTTCGATTAGAAAGCTCTGCTCGACTCGGTTCGTTTTAAAAAAAATCAAGCTCGGCTCGATACGGACAAAACTTGGTTCGACTCTGTTCGTTTACGGCCCTACTCTTGAACTTTAACTTGTACCAATCATTTTATTGGCATTCTTTACTTCCTTACGAATTCTTTATATTATTAAACTAAACATCAATCTATCCCTAATTGTTCTTGAATTTTGTTGTAGGGAAATATGGTTTTCGTTATTAAAAAAAGAGTATAGAAGTACATCATGCCTAAAAATTAGTCATCCTCCTAACTAGCTAATTAAAATTTACAAAATTGTCGTTTAAATTTTGCAAAAGAAAAAGGCTTAATAATAATAGGACTAAGGAGCAAAAACACCTTGTAGTTTTGGTGTAGGAGCATATACACCTTTATAATTTATAAAGGATCAAATACACTCCTAATGCATAAGTTAATGATCCAAAATTAATTTTTCTTAACTATGGTTGAAAATAGATTTGAAATCAGAAAAAAATTAATGTTATTAATTTTATAGTACTTGTTTTACTTTTCAACATTTATATATATAATAACATTAATATTTACAAATACGAATACATAAATGTCAAAATTGAAAATAAAAATTATTAGAAATGATGTATGAATTGATTTTACATATTTTATTCTAAATGATTTATTATCAGCAAAAATTGTTGTGATTATCAAATAATAGATAATAAACATTCGTATCAATTTTTTGCTAATAAAAAATCAGATATGTTTTCACACTAACATAAATTTAATTTTAAAATATGATTTACATTTAAGTTAGTTAAAAAAATGTCAATCAATCGCTAAAATTTAAAAAGTTTATAAATCAATAGACAAATGTGTTACTATAACCATAATATATCATATTGATTTACAATTAAGTTAGTTACAAAAAAATAAATGTCAATCAATCATTAAAATTTAAAAAATTTATAAATTAATAGATAAAGTAATTAGATTTTTTTAGTATATTACTTCCTCCGTCCCCCTCAATTCTTTACGTCGAGGTTGGGCATTGAGTTTAAAAAAAATGTAATTTAGTGTAGAAAAGTAAGAAAAGTGAGTAAAGTGGTGGAACCAATCAATATTTAATATATAAAGTGGAGATAGTGGGAGAAAATAGTGGATGTAGTTAATTTTTATATTATAAAACTTTACTATTTTAGGAAACTTTTGGAATGTAAAGAATTGAGAGGAACATCCAAAAAAGGAAAATGTAAAGAAATGAGAAATGAGAGGTACATGGGAGTAACACAAATACAAAATTTAAATATTAATTTTTCTTAGGAAAATGTTAGAGGCACAAAATTTGTTCCCAAAATTTTCCCAAATACATGTGATTCGTTGTAATAATAAGTGTACCCCTGCATTCACACCAACAACACCAATGAAAACATTCCAAATTGTCACATCACCTATGCCATGTCATTTGGTAACAAATTTTTGTACCAAATTTTGTACCTCTAGCACTACTCTTTTTCTTAACCACGGTTAAGAAAAATGTAACTAAAAAGGATGTTTTTGAACCATCAACTTAAATATTAAGGAGTTTTTTGCTTCTTTCTAAATCACAAGGGTCTATTTGCTCTGCAAGGAAATCACAAGGATTTTTATAACCCATAATAATATAGTTACCATAATCATAATGATCATCATTTTCGTCAACTTCATCATCACCATCGAAGTATTTTCAAAAATATTAAATTAATTTTTAGTGACTCACTGTGGCTCAACCGACCACTGCAGGTCATCAAGTATTAAAATGACTAAGAAAATTAACAAACAAATTCCTAGCACTCAGCAAGCTCAGTGCAGTCGCAACTGATGATACCAATAGGGAAACAAAAATCTATTGTTTTTTTGGTATTTTTTTATCCCATTTTTTTCGCTATAAATAGGCAACTTGGCATATGCAATAGACAGACAATTCAAACAAACACACCAACACAGAGTCAATACTGATTAAGAAAGAATGGAACTAGTTCTTCTTTTCATCACCATCACTCTCCTGCTATTTTTGCTTCTCAAATATACAAATTACCACCGGAAGAAGTCGAATATCCGCCCACCAGGTCCCCGTGGCCTCCCGTTAATCGGAAACATGCACCAGTTTGACACTTTAAACACTCACCTCTACTTTTTCCAACTTTCGCAGATATATGGCCCTCTCGTTTCCTTGCAGCTAGGCTCAGTTCGGACTCTAGTCATTTCCTCCGCAAGCATTGCTAAAGAAGTTTTTAAATACAATGATATCTGTTTTTCAAGTAGGCCAGCTTTAGTTGGCACACAGAAGCTTTCTTACAAAGGCCTAGACCTTGCCTTCGCTCCGTATAGCGATTACTGGAGAAACATGAGAAAAATATGTACCAGTCATCTCTTTAGTTCTAAAAGGTCTCAATCATTTTATCCCATTCGTGAAGAAGAAGTTTCAAGAATGGTGAAAATGTTACGTAATAGAGCTGCTGCATCTGCTGATTCCAATGTCGTAAATATGACCAAAACTGTTATGACTGTGGCAAGCTCAATTATCTACAGAACTGCCTTTGGAAAAAGATATAATGATGACGGTGAAGATGATGCAGGATATAATAATAAAATGAGTCAAGAAATTCATTGGCTACTTTCTGAAACTCAGGCCAGTTTCGCAAGTTTCTTTGCCAAGGATTATTTTCCTCGAATGGGTCGTTTTTTTGATAGCCTTTGTGGCTCATGGACTCAGTTGGAGAAGAGTTTCAACGGGTTAGATTCTTTCTATCAGCAACTCATTGATGAACATCTTCATGCATCTGCTATATCCACCCAAGAGTGCAGCATGCTGGACATCTTACTTCAGATGAAATATGATTCAACTGACTTCACATATGATCACATCAAAGCGATATTAATGGTACGTGATCAGAATTTTCAGTAGAGGCGGGTGTCAGTATTTAATTGTTTGCATTTGACCATTTTTAGAAAAAAAAAACATTTCATGCAATTTGATGCAACTTTAGTTTGAAGATTTTGTTAATTAGTAGTTTGTCTGGTACTTCTGTTTTAATTTATTATTCCTTGTATTTACATATACTTGTATTTACATATACGACCATTCATTTTACCAAAAAAGACATCAATTTTGTGCTGATTATGCTGATTATGCTGTTTTTTCTACTTTCTGCACAGAATTTCATAGTTGCAGCGTCAGATACAAGTGCAGCAGCAGTGGTTTGGGCCATGACTTTGTTAGTCAAGAATCCGAGACCAATGAAGAAAGTGCAACAAGAGGTTAGAGAGTTAATAGGAAAGAAAGGATTTGTAGATGAGAACGACACCCAAAAGCTTGTTTACCTTAAAGCCGTAGTGAAGGAGGCAATGAGATTGCACCCACCTGCTCCACTTCTTGTGCGAGATACGGCAAAAAAATGTATGGTAAGTGGGTATGAGATTGAAGCTAAAACACTTGTATATGTAAACACATATGCAATAGGAAGGGATCCTGAATTCTGGGAAAATCCTGAGGATTTTTTACCTGAAAGATTCATGAATAGTAGCATCGATGTTAAGGGACAGGATTATGAGCTGCTACCTTTTGGAGTAGGACGGAGAATGTGTCCTGGGATGACAATGGGCATGGCTACGACGGAGCTAGTACTAGCTAATCTTCTCTACCCTTTTGATTGGGAATTGCCTCCCGGTTCCAAGACGGCAGACCTTGATATGGCTACCCTGCCTGGTTTAACAGCGCACAAGAAGAATCATCTTTGTCTTGTACCAGTAATTATTAATTAAGTATCGAACGTATGAATCGTGTGCGCATCAGTATGTACTGCAGCTGGTGTCATATGTCAGGTGGTGACTTGTGAAAACAGTATCAATAGTAAGATCTTTTTATGTAATCGCAGAGAATTCGATACTATATATTCTTGGTACATCCAAACATGATTTTACTTATTAATATTTATTAAAAAATCCCAGAACTTTAGGGCAAGCACTATATTTATGGCAATAAACTTCAATTACAATTTACAAAATCGACAAATTAAAAAAAGAAACTATGTAACCTAAAGATTTTTACTCATGCTTTAATTTAGTTCTGGAAAGTACTCGAGGTCACTATCCACACTTGACGTAAAGCAGCAACGGCAAATAAATCCATTAGACGGAGCGAACTTCTTCAACTCACTCATCATCTCCTCGTAAAATAAATCCCCCGAAATTACTTATTCATTCAACGGCAACTCGTCAACTTCCTTCACCTCCTTACCGCACTCTTCCAAACACTTCTCTTTTTTCTTTTTTTAATATTTTTTCTTCAAAACACTTCTTTGTGTGCAACTTTATATCAAACTCATCGGCATTTATAAATGAGTAAATAGCAGTTTGCACCCCTTTACTTTGGGCGTTTTTTCGATTTGGTCCTGAATAATGTTCTGTAGCAAAATGCACCCCTATATTTAATTGTCGCTTCGATTTGCACCCCTTTGACCAAATTCCGTCCATATTGACTGTCACCGTTAATTAGAGCAGGGGTAAAATTGGAAAATAAATCCAAGAAACACTATTCATGAAATACTTTACTAACCAAATGGATCAAACGGTGGCTTAATCAAGAAACTCGCCGGAATCGGACGAACAACCTCACCGGAACCGGAGAATTCCAGAATCCGGCCGATAGCCTCGCCGCCGGCGAGCCCAAATCGTTCGAAACGACCTCCAAAATGCCCGGTTTTCTTATGGGAAATCACAGGCCTTCATAACACAATCAATACCCAACAAAACATCAACTAAAACGGCTAAAAATCGAGCCCAAGGCTCGCCGGCGGCGACATCGCCGCATTTCCGGCCACCCAAGGATGAACACCAAACTCGAATATTTTTACATGTATATAATCGCCATTATACGATCTATTCCGTGGCATAAGTGTCATTAACAACCGAATTACTGAGGTTCAATTCCGGCCAAAAACTTAAAGAAAATCCGGTGAACCTTAAATTTCCGAATAACTCGAATTCAAGCTCAAAAATTAAATCAAAAATCATAATCATGTTATAAATTTCATAACAAACACAATCCAACTATCAATTATCAAGAACAAATCCACCATGATTATTCACATAAATACTGTTAAAATCTAAATAAATAGGAAATTATCCTGGCTAATTACCCAAATAACCTTGGCTGTTAAGGTTAACAGTCAAAATTAACGGAATTTGGTCAAATGGGTGCAAATCGAAGCGACAATTAAACATAGGGGTGCATTCTGTTACAGAACATTATTCAGGACCAAATCGAAAAAACGCCCAAAGTAAAGGGGTGCAAACTGCTATTTACTCTTTATAAATACACCCTAAAAACTAAGAACCAATCTAAGCCCTTAGATTAATCTAATCTATTGGCCCCCTATATGCACAACACACAACTAAAATACACCCTCCCACACACAATCACACATATTCCCCTCCGTTTTTAATTTGACTTTTCCCGTCAATCGGAGAGCTTTTTTTGAAATCCGACTTCACCGTATTTTTCTCCATCTCCCAACGATCAATTTGCATACCATATGTGCTATATTTTAACGCGATTTAAAAAAAAAATTAGTTTGTAGTTTGTAGTTTAATAGTGGTTTGTATTAGAGTAAACTCATATATATATATATAAATAGTTAAATGCATTTTGTGTACCTCAAGTATACACAATCTGCAATTTGTGTACCTATAGTATCAATTGTGCATTTTGTGTACCTGAACTATATAAAAATCATCAATTCGTGCACCTAAATTTTATATGTGCAATTTGTATACCTCAACTTTGTATGTATATACAAAAATTTATTTTTTGAATAATTTTTTAGAAAGTTATTATTCAAAAAATAAATAAATTATATTAACATATAAAGTATGATTAAAAATATTAAGGATAAATACTATAAAAAAAATTATTTTATTTAATTATAAATAAATTTAAAACATTATTTAATATAATTACACAATATAATAATAAAATTTCGTAAAAATTGTGTATATAAATTTTTTGAATGTATTTAATAAGTCAAATGTATAGGGCATGCTCTACACATGTTACTAAAATGTATACAGTGAACCTAGATTAAGTAATAATTGATAAAGTAATAGCCTTCCAAATAATATTTTTTCCCGTCCTAACATAATTGAGACAGTGTATCAATACTCTTGATAAAATAATAAACTTAATAAAGTAATATTTTCTCCCGCTCCCAAAGCTATTACTTTAAAAGGTTTAACTATACATACTTTGAAAATATTATATATATATATATATATATATATATATATATATATATATATATGACATTTCTCCATAAGAACCCTCTTATATAAAGAACAATAAATAACACCATAGAATCTTACATAAATTGCATGTTGATTCTAATTTTCTCACCAAAAAAGGTTTATTACGAATAAAAATAGAATCTAACAAAAAATTAGAATCAAATTAAACATGATTACATGTAATTTCATTGTGATAAATATATATACAAGATTCTGTACTGGATTCTATACTGGATTATATGTAATATTTAATTTTTAAATTTAGATGAGATTCTACGTTAAATTCGATATGTTAGGCTTAATTGTTGTTCAATTTTATGATTCTAATTTTTAAAAATCAATTTTTATGAAAAATAAAGTGTTTATGATGGTGTTCTTTATTGTTCTTTATATAAGGTGTTCTTCCTAGAGTGCAACTATATATATATATATAGTTAAACCTCTTTAAAGTAATAGCCTTGGGACCGAGAATAATATTACTTTATCGAGTTTATTATTTTATCAAGAGTATTAATAAACTGTCTCCATTATGTTGGGACCGGGAAAACATATTATTTTAGCGATGTTATTACTTTATCGATTATTACTTAATAGAGGTTCAGTAGAATCTCTACACAGTAATATCTTTGGGACCGGAGAAAAATATTATTGTAAGGAAATTATTCTTAAGTAGAGGTTATTTTTATGTTTATATTGTTTAAACATTGTTTTAAAATTATGTTTTTAGTCCTACATGACGGACATTCTCTAAACACGAATATATTTTTATTCTTTTTTTAAAAATATATCGTATATGAAAACGTTAAATCTGCGATAAATCAAATATACGATAGTTAATATTGACATCAATATGTGTTGTGAAGTTAACGATCCCGTAATTTGTTCAAGTGTTATGTTTATATACATAAAAATTTATACATAAAAATTTGATAATCGTAATCTTCATTTGAATTTAAGTTCATTTAACTATAAATGTAATGATTTAAATATAATAGCACACACGTTGAATGCAATAATTGTACAGTTGTGGATATATTTTATTTTAGAAAATTATTACTTATACCTCTCAAGAAGCCGCTAAACTGATTTGTGATAAGTTACTCGTTTCACCTTACAATTGCCACTTGGCAAAAATAATTTAACATTTAATACGTTTAAATATTTTATCATAGATATTCAAAAAATATAAACCGATATTAGTTTATATTTGATTTTGTCGTACGATGACAACTTCAACTTTTTTATAAAAAAATTTAACACAAACCTTTTTATTAATATACAAAGAGAAAACTCTTTTGCATTTTTCGGGTTCAACACTTTATATACTAATAGTGTATTTTACTGAAAATGATCAATGTATAAAATTCATTTATTGAAGACGAGATTTGTGATATGTAGTATCATAATAAAACTACAGTTTCAATTTATATTAGTAACTAAAATATCAAAAATGCGTATATAATTATAAGTTGTTAATATCTTATAATGAAGCAGTGATAAAAGTTAAATAATGAATAAAATTCGTTTTATGCTTATTACATATAAGGATATAATTGGAAAGGTCTAAATATGTGGATAGTTTTAAATTTTCAAATAAATATTAAAAAAGAAAATAATAACTGATAATGACTATAGATGTCAACATTTATCACACGTCATGGTTCAGTTCTCATTAAGAACAATTTTTTTATCATCAATATATAATTGGTGGGGTAATTTAGTAATTTGATATCATCAATAAAATTCATTTTACGCTTATTACATATAAGGATATAATTGAAAAGGTGTAAATATGTAGATAATTTTAAATTTTAAAATAAATATTAAAAGAGAAAATAATAAGTGGTAATGACTATAGATGTCAACATTTGTCACACTATTAACGGTCATGGTTTAGTTCACATTAAAAACAATTTTTTTATCATCAATATACAATTGGTGGGGTAATTTAATAATTTGATTTCATCAATATAATATTGAAGGGGTAATTTAATAATTTAATATATATTGATAGTATATAGAATTTGTAATGTAATAGTCTATATAATCTGAGAAAATATATACTTATTGCAAATAAACATGATTTACAATATAAAAATATTAATATAATTCTTTTTCTATGGATTAGTTTCAATTTATAACATTTTGTATATCTATTTTGCATGAGTTTTTCTCTAATATGGTCAAATATATAATTTTAACTTTTAAGGCACTTATGAAAATAGTTTTTTTTTATCATCAATATACAATTTGTGGGGTAATTTAGTAATTTGATTTTATCAATATAATATTGAAAGGTTATTTTGTAATTTAATATATATTGATTGTATATAGAATTTGTAATCTAATAGTATATATAATGTGAGCAAATATTTACTTATTGCAAATAAACATGATTTACAATATAAAAATATTAATATAATTCTTTTTCCAATGGACCAATTTTAATTTATAACATTTTGTATATCTATTTTGCATGAGTTTTTCTCTAATATTGTCAAATATATGATTTTAAGGCAGTTGTGAAAATAGATTATCTAACTTACCGAATAGATTACAAGAACAGATCAAAATAGAATATAACATATTACGTATTTGTACATATTAATAAAGAGTTTTATGAACCATGTCTAGCACAGTGATGTGTTCGACCAAAATTATGGTATTGTGGGTAGGAAAATATTTAATTTCATATGTTCATAACAATCAATTAATTATATATTAAAATTTAATATTTATAATTTTCAAATTACTTATACAAATTTAATATTCAAATATGATCGATATATTAATAAATAATATTGATGTTTATATAATTCGTATTATTAGACAAAGAAGGTCTAATATTCATATCATTAGTTTTATATATGCTAGACAAAAAAAGAGTTTTTTTCATAAATACGATTTCTTTATTTTCTTTTATGCAAAAATACGTTTAATTTTAAAAAATTACAAAAATACGAATTTTCGAACTTTTTATTTTGCAAAAATACGATTTTGTAACCAACTTAAATAGTCTAACATTGTTAGTAAAGCCTAAAAATTAAAGAATTAAATAGTCATATGATTATCATTTTCTTCCCAAATTTATTTTCATTAATTGATAATTCTTTCTAAAAACTTAAAACTCGGATATCTTATTGATTAACTAATTTGCTAAGTCGCACTCTGCAGCGGCTTTAAAGTAATTTATCTAAAAAAATTTTAAAAATAGTCTACAAAATATGTTTTCTATAAAAAATATTTGAAACATAAAATTAAGATTTTTTTTAATTTTCTGTTTCGTCTTGGTCATTTACCAAAATTTTTAATAAATACATAAGGATAATTGTTTAACATTTTTCATTCACCATTTTTATTTTTCTCAAAATTCATATTCCGACTTCTATTTTCAAATACATAATCTAACATCAATAGTAAATTGTAACATATAATATGATCTTCCTAATAAATTGCTCACTCATTAAACATGTTTTCTCTTAGTGACCCACTTTTTCGTTGTTACCGACTCTAAATAGATAACAAATTAATTTACTAAATCAATTACATCATGCATTAATTAATTTTTATTATATCATAAAATTTAATTTAAATATTTTTAAAAATTCTATATTTTATTATTTAAAATATAGGTACTCAGGGATATTAAATTAAAAGAAAATAAGATTTCTGTATTTTGTTTGAATAAAAACTTGCATTTTCTGTAAGTATTATCTTCTATAAAAATTAGAAGACAAAACTTAAAAAAATAATTTTTAATATATATGTAAAACATATTGATAAATTAAACGTGATTTTTTTTGACAATATGAGAACATAATTTCTAATCGTTGTTTTTTTAGGAGAACATTAATATGATAATTTGATTTCAAGATAAAATTTTGAACTTTAAGAAAAAATATATATATAAAAATATGAAGATGGTAACTTTGAGTTTAAGAGAATTCTTACAACAAAGTAAAATATTTATAATTGTCAAAAAACCTCTTAAATTATATATCGGAAGGACGAGGGTGGTGAGATTCCGCTTCTCAAATCGCTTCAATCTATTTTTCTAATTTTCTCGAATTTTTGAAATATTAATTTAAAAGACTCGAAAATATCTTAACTGCCTTTAAAATGCAATTGAGTTTAGGAGAATATAAGGTAATTAAGGCTTACATTACTAAAGATTTAAAATTCAATTGAGTTTCCTCCCTAGTAAATATTTAACATATAAGAATATTAAAATTGTATATATAATTTCCTTGATTAGTAAAGCAAAAGTTCAAAGTAAAAATATTAACTAACATATGTGGAAGTGATAATATTAAATTAAAGAGAAAATGAAACGATTTAAATTGGATTATCTTAAATTAAAATCGACCCAAAAATACAAAATCCTTTTAACTGATATTAGCTGATTCCCTGCGAACAACTCATAAATTACTAGAATCAACTGTCGCTGCAGCTACGTAGTGTCTGTCCACATCCTTTTGTTTTGGTTCGTTCAAAAAAAGTAGTGCGAATCGTTAGCCAAATAAATTCTGGAAAATAAAAATAGTTCTTAATTTTACGTGTATGCCTTTTCTTATAGCATGAATTTAGAACACTTACGCAACTGTTGCTATATAAACACCATTCAGTCCATCGTTATTCTAGGATTATGTCAGTGTAGGATTTAGCATATGCAAAAATACGTATACAAACAAATTTTGCTAAATATTGATTTACCATTTTTTCTATTATTTTTAAATTAGGAAGGTGAGTAATTGCGAATTTAATGAAATACACTGTACACAAACAAATTTTGCTAAATATTGAGTAATTCCTAGATATTTATGCACGGTGGAATTTAATATTATAATTAAGAAGGTTACTAATAATATATTGACATTTGTGAAATTTTTTGAAAAATAATTTTGGAAAAATATTTTTCATAAAAAATAAGAAACAGAATTAGGTAACAACAGATGTGTCTTTCAACATTTACAATTACTATAAGTTTAATTACTATAATTAAACTTAATTTAAAATCTCTTTCATCTTTTATAATACCTTTGAAGATCTTACAGATGTTTGAACAATATAGTACCTAAAATTAAATTTAAAATTTTTAGAGTTCTAATTATTTTCAAGAATTGTTCCTTAAAAAAATTTATCGTACATTATTTATTTACATAAAAATTAAATACTCTGTTTAATAAAAGTGTTAAATGTGATCAATTAGATAACACGTGTCATTACGAGACTCGAGAAGCCGCATATACAAAGCAACTCACCCCTGTCTACGTTACACTATCCTTGTTTAGTACTCTGTTTACCATCTTTGTCCGAATTATATATGTTAAGTTACTTACATGTTTTATACAGTCTGCGGTAATGGCGGTGTGCTAATTTCCGAAGATCAAGGCACCGCTTACCTTGTTTCATTAATCTAGACATGATACATATATACACAAACCCGCGTACGTAATTCACGCAAACATACTTATATAATGGAGATTCTGAGAAAATCATTCAAATTACAAGCCCAAGCTGAGGAAGAACATCAAATCTTGTTACACACGCATCAAACTAGCACTAGTTCTATGGCTCCAGCTTCATCTGCGAGTAATTCATCTAAGGGTCTTGATAATAAAGATGTTGTCATCAAAATCAATGGCCCAAAAGAAGCTGAAGTTTTTTCGTTTAACCCTGATCACTCCCCTGTTTCTCAGCTTTCACCACTGACCAAGATTCTTGAAAGTCCGGGTAAAGATGATGGTTCTGATGAGGTGGTGGTTTGTACTTCGAATGCCTCGTTTCGTCCTAAATCGGGGTTGATGAGGTTGAAGACTAAGTCTAGATTGATGGATGCTCCGGAGATGGATGAGAGGTCTCAGAAGATGATTAGGTCTGGTGTTATTGGGATAGGAAGTGAATTAGATGAAGATGATCCTTTTTTGGAAGATGATTTGCCAGAAGACTATAAGAAGATGAAGTTTAGTAAGTGGAGTTTGGTTCAGTTTTTAAGTTTTATTTTTATTGTTGGTTTTTTAGTTTGTAGTATTAGTATTGATTTTTTTAAGAAAAGGGGTTTGGTTGGGTTTGCATTGTGGAAATGGTGTTTGATGATCTTGGTTTTGATATGTGGGAGATTGGTTTCGGGTTGGGGGATTAGGGTGGTTGTGTTTTTTGTGGAAAGGAATTTTATGTTGCGAAAACGAGTTTTGTATTTTGTGTATGGGTTGAGGAAAGCGGTTCAGAATTGTATTTGGTTGGGTATGGTTTGGATTGCTTGGCAATTGATTTTTGATAAGAGAGTTGAGCGAGTGACGGATAGGAAGGTTGTGCCTTATGTGTCTAGAATTTGGTTGTGTTTGTTGGTGGGTACTTTGATATGGCTTGTCAAGACGATACTAGTTAAAGTTCTTGCTTCTTCTTTTCATGTCAGCACGTTTTTTGATCGAATTCAGGAGTCTTTGTTTAATCAATATGTTATTCACACGCTTTCGGGCCAACCGTTGCATGAAATTCATCAAGAGGAGGAAGAGGAAAAGAGAGTTATGGATGAGGTTCAAAAGTTTCAGAGTGCTGGTGCGTCTGTCCCCGCGGAGCTTAGGGCAACTATTTTCCCGAAAACTAGGAAAGTGATTCGGACTGCTGCAAACACACCCCGGAGGACAGCCTCTGTGGCTGGAAAAACTTCTGTTTTTCCCGCTACTTTAACTAAGAAGGAAGATGAGGCGATTACCATTGATCACTTGCATAGGCTTAATCAGAAGAATATTTCAGCTTGGAACATGAAAAGATTGATGAACATCGTTCGCAAAGGGTCACTGTCAACCTTAGATGAGCAATTACACAACTCCACCGGTGAGGATGAATCTGCATTGCAGATCACAAGTGAACATCAGGCAAAAGTTGCAGCCAAGAAGATATTCTCCAATGTGGCTAAGCCAGGATCCAAGTAAATTCTAAGTTCTCTGTATACGTGTAGTAGTCACAATAAGATAGACAATTTCATGTTTGGCCATATAGTCATATCCTTGCTTTGTCCTATGCTGTTGTCTTATGTAATTTACATCATCTCTATTATCTATGTAATTACAGTGCATAAGTCCGTTATCTTGTTTTCAGATTCATTTATGAGGAAGATTTGATGCGATTCATGCGACAAGAGGAAGCTTTAAAGACTGTTCGTCTATTTGAAGGAGCAAGTGAAGGCAAAGGAGTAAGCAGGACAGCTTTAAAGAATTGGGTGGTATATTTTCTTGTCCTCCATGTTTATTTATCACACAATGATAGTGTAGTGTGTATCTATGGATGCAAGTGTTGTTAAAGTTTGTCTAATATTCGGATGCTTGACTCTATGATGGTATTAATTTAGTTAATTGCCTCGCTCAACCGAATCAGCTAGTAAATTAGACTGATTATAAGATTGTTATGCTTCATATTTGTTTTCCTACAGGTTAATGCATTTAAGGAACGAAGAGCACTGGCATTGTCACTCAACGATACGAAAACAGCAGTAAACAAACTCCATCAGATGTTGAACATCATTGTCGGTATTATTATAGTGGTCATCTGGCTTCTGATACTGAAAGTGGCAAGGACCCATTACTTTGTCTTTTTAAGCTCCCAGCTTGTTTTGGTCGTCTTTGTGTTCGGAAACACATGCAAAACAACATTTGAGGCAATCATCTTCTTGTTTGTGATGCACCCATTTGATGTCGGCGATCGTTGTGAAGTGGATGGTGTTCAGGTAATGTACTAGGTAGATTTTATCTAAACCTGTTTGACACTAACCCATGGAGATTTGCAACATGGCGCATGCAGACACTTAAGGTTTCCTTTTCTGTTTTTTGTTGTAGATGGTTGTTGAAGAAATGAATATATTGACTACAGTATTTTTGAGGTATGATAACCAGAAGATCATATATCCGAACAGCGTCTTAGCTACCAAAGCCATAAGTAATTACTACCGCAGTCCAGACATGGGAGATGCTATCGATTTTTGTATCCACATTTCAACTCCAATGGAAAAGATTGATAAGATGAAAGAAAATATCACGAGGTAGCTAGATATCACTTTCCCCATTAGTTGCATCCCAGTGATTAACCTCTAAATACCCTGTACTGATATGCTGTTTGATATTGCAGGTATGTCGAGAACAAGAGTGATCACTGGCACCCATCTCCGATGATTGTTTTACGGGACATCGATGACATGAATAGGCTCAAGATATCGATATGGATCTCACACCGAATGAATTTCCAGAACATGGGTCAACGGTTTGTAAGGAGAGCTCTATTAGTTGAAGAGATGATCAAAATCTGCAGAGAGCTTGATATTGAATATCGTACGCTGCCAGTTGATGTCAATGTCCGCAACATGCCAGCTATGACCTCCTCCAGGGTTCCTTCCAACTGGTTAACTTGTTCTGAATAAAGGTTCCATGACACAGAATAGAGTGTTTTAACTAGTCATTCGATGTTTTCTGAATTAGTAGTTAAAAACTAAACAGTTATTAAGTACATGTCGGATCTAACTACAAAAGTCTAGTTTAATTGTCTCCTCGGCCAAATTTTACCCCTTTCTTGATTTTTACAAACTCTGCTTTTCTGGAGCTAATATTGTTGCCCTTCTTATAAATTAAAGACTAAAATGCATGGTGCATATCTGAAGAATAATTTTTTTGTACGAAAATGACTAAATTTTTATTGAAGCGAAAGTGGTGGGTTAATTGTTTTTAAACTTGTTGGCGTAGTGGCTCCACGACAGTTCTGTTAGTTTGTTCGTCAAATTATAACGGGACTGAGAGTAAAATGGGCAAATCAACTTTCAAGAACTATGTTATCTTCTACCTAATTATTAGCAATTCATCGATAATTCATGATTGTGAAGTGTTCATGAGAAGAGAAATGAATGCACAAATGACATACACATATACACATATATATATAGGGTGCATATGAACATAAACAACAAAATATTACATTCCCTAATTTTTCATAACAATAAAATCACACACACAAAAATACATAAAGATGCATATATATACACACACGCAACTACGATGATTCATACAAAACATTTCAGTGACTTATAAATCTCAGCATCTTACTTAAATTTCATAAAACAACTCATCTTTTTTAATTAAGATTACATCAACAACAATTCAAGATAATGTAATTAGGGTTTTGATTAAAAAGATGAAATGGGTGTTGAAAATGGAGAAAATCAACATGTTTTAGATATTATATCAGGGATAGTGAATTTATAATATTATTCTAAAATTTTGATTTGAACGGAGTTAGTCTTGAACTGACGGAATTGACACAGAGCCACTACACTGTCAAGTTTAAAATATTTAGCCATCATTTTGGCTCCAATAAAAATTTAGCCACTTTCATGTAAAAAAATTATTTTTGAGAAATACATAATGCAATTTAGTCTAAATTAAATATCCAAGTACATAATTGTTATATATATTTACTTCACGACTACAACAAATCATTCGATCATTATTTCGAAAAATTTCATGCGACATGAATGATGGATGTGCACAATGAAATATTTACCCGTACCCTTTCATCAAACAAATAATCCTAAACTTGCGAACTATGAGAAGAGAACATGATAAAACTACCCAACTATCCTAAACTTACAATTCGTATAAAAGCAAAACAAGTAGCTCAAATTATTCGCTGTTTCACTAACCAACCAGAACCACATTTCAATTTTCACTACACACAAACACCAGACTCACTTCTTCAATCCCTACTTTCCGCTATTAAATCTTGTTGTTCCATACACCATTGTCGTAAAATCCATGGTCGAGTAGTTAAATCTTTGAGTTACAAAGATGGATTCATTGGTGATTGTTTGGTGTCTTTATACTCAAGATTGCGTTGTTTTGAAGATGCACACCGACTGTTTGAGGAAATGCCTGAGAGGGACCTGGTTTCTTGGAATTCATGGATTTCTTTGCTTTCGAAAAGTGGGTATTTTAGGAAGAGCTTGGAGGTGTTTAGGAGGATGAGATTTGAGATGGGTATGGAGCCAAATGAGGTGACTGTTGTGTCTTTAGTTTCGGGTTGTGTTGAAGTGGGGGGTTTTGATGAAGGTGTTTGTGTTCATGGGTTGGCGTTGAAAATGGGTTTGATGTCTGAAGTTAAGGTGGTTCATTCTTTTATTAATATGTATGGAATGTTTGGTTATGTGGGTTTGGCTTGTAATTTGTTTGAGACGATGGTGGTGCGGAATTTGGTGTCGTGGAATACTATGATTAAGATTCATGTGAGGAATAGGTTGGGTGAGGAAGGTGTTAAGTTTGTTAAGTTTATGAGGAGGGTCGGGATTAGTCCTGATCAAGCTACTATAGTGACATTGTTACAGGGTTGTAAAGACGTATGTGTGGGAAATCTAGCTGATGCTTTGCATGGGTATATGATCACGGCTGGTTTTGATAAAGATGTGACGATTATGACTACTTTAGTAAGTGTTTACACGAAGTCAGGAAGATTGTTTGCTGCCCATGAGGTTTTTAGAGGAATGAAAGAACCTGATAGGATAGCTTGGACTGCGGTGCTGGCCGGCTATGCGCTGCATGGTTATGGAAGAGAAGCAATTGAGCTATTTCATGTCATGGTTAGTAAAGGCGAGGAGCCTGATCATGTTACTTTCACTCATTTATTAAGCGCGTGTAGTCATTCAGGGCTTGTTGAGGAGGGAAAGAGATACTTTGAGATTATGTCTCGTGTTTATTCATTGGAACCTAGATTAGATCATTATTCTTGCATGGTCGATTTGTTGGGGCGATCAGGGTATGTAAGAGATGCATATTTATTAATAAAAAGCATGCCTATGGAGCCAACTGCTGGCGTTTGGGGATCTCTTCTAAATGCATGCAAGATTTATGGTGACATGGATATTGGAAAGGAAGTTGCAGAAAGACTATTTGCTCTGAATCCAAAGGACTCTAGGAACTACATTATGTTATCGAGTATGTACTCTGAGGCTGGTCAGTGGCTTGATGCTTCTGAAACAAGGATACTTATGAAGGAAAAGCGTGTTATAGAAACTCCAGGTTGCACTTTTATATATTGATCTTGGACGTGATTCGCAGATCTGAGCCTTACCTAGCTGGTCTGTGGCTTGAGGCTTTACAAATTACAAATAAGGATTCTGATGAAGGAGAAGCTATTATGGAATCTGCAGGTTGCAGTTTCATGGAGCCTGGACATGAGTTGGGCAGATTATAATAGCCTGTCCTGAATTTGTTAAAATGGTAAAATTAGTGTTTTGCAAGCTAGTTTCTTTCGATTCCAAAGTATAGAGTCAGATTTAAGGGGTTTTCAAGCATTTTTTAATTTTTTGTATTCATGTAATGTTGTAATCAATATATTTCAGACAGATAATGATAATTTTAAATGTAATTTGATAGGAATGTGATATTCTAACTTTAATCCAAACAATAAAAAGTTCGTGTTTGTTTTTTGCAAAAAGCCTCCACATGAACCCTTTCCTGGCGACTCTCAGGTCTTCCCTTCAAAAGTGGGCACCGTGCTGTTTTGCTCGTTGAAACAGATTAGTAGACTGTTAAAAGACACACTTGCAACACTGATACTTTCTCTGCAGCAATAAAAAGTTGAGGCTCGGTATCAAAGCATGGACTGCAACCAATGAAATGATCGAGCATTTAGGTGAAGTTCAGAGTCTGTCACTAACGGAAGCTTTTCCTCCTTTTTGGCGCAAGATATAGATCATATATGGATACATCATCTATAAATCTCAAGTCCTGGCACACTGGTCCTGGAACCATATTCATATCCTTTTAAGGTCAAATTTAATACGAATAATTTGAAAACAAATTTGATACCTCTAGCATTCGAATAATGCAGCAACAACAGAAGTACTTGGGTTCCACTTGCACCTTAAGTTTCAACTCTGGACACATAATTTTCTTCGGATTTACGTCATTCGGAACCAACATGAGCCATCTTAACATCATTTTCCAAGCGTCTCATTATATTTTGATTGAAAGGATTTGAACACTCAAAGAAAAGGTGTAGAAGAAAACAAAACGAAGAAGAGTGTGTTATCAAAAGTCCTTTCTCTCCGGACAAGACTTGTGTATACCAAACATGACAGGAGAAAGGGTACAATGGCAATCAACTGTATTAAATAACTATCGAAAATAAAAAAAAAATAAAAAATTCGAAAATGATAATTAAGATGTAAGGAGAGCTGACTTGTATTTTTACCCCACAGCCGCAGACAATGATGAAGGGGCTTTAACTTGACCTGGTTTCTCTTTACCCCAGACATGCATCATTTCTTTGCTTTAATGATACTACAAGATGAGTCTACTGAATATATCTTAGGCGTGCTGTACCAGTATCAGTAACTTTAATCTTCACCCCCGTATGAGCAAACCAAATATTTGACCACCTCATAATCATTCATAGCAATTCAATGCAAATGTCAACACCAAAAGTACTTCCTAAAATGTTCTTTTTTTGAAAAATAATCTTACTTATGCAGTGGTAACTCCTTCGCCTGCTTCGGCCCTCTTCACTAGAAATTAAAGAATACATGCATTAGCAATTCGGATCATGGTTATATGCCGATTAATTCAAGGCAGCTTAGAGGTCTGTTTTCGGTCCCTATTCCCAGATGTTCTACTCCGGCTTTGCTATGAATCTAATGAATTAAGGATCATCTATCTATCTTCCAAATGCATGTACAACAAACATAGCAATATGAGGCAGCTCGGCGCCTTGACTAAATCCACTAGTTTTATTAATTGTATTTCTACTACTGGGTTGGGGATGGGATGAATAATGTGTTGATACAAACTAGACCTTTCTTGTGACGTAATAATACAACTTTCGTACTACTCTCTTGTTTTGATTCTCTTTTACACTCGTTTTTATGCACATCTTAGGGCTTTTACCTTTGAATAAGCTAGGGACTACATCTAGGGTAAAACACTTTGGATCAGATGTGAAAAGAGATAAAAGCTAGGAAAATGAAAAACGACCAACTAGATAGGGTAATTTCTCAAAAAAGTGTTTCCTACTAACAATTTAAGCCGGCTAGCAAGCTAGCTAGCTACCATCTTTTCTTACCAATTTATTTACTTGTTCATTCCAACCAACATACTTCAACATACAAACCATAAACTGTACAAACATGTGTGTGTGTGTTTAGAGAGAGAGAGAGAGAGAGAGAGAGAGAGAGAGAGAGAGAGAGAGAGAGAGAGAGAGAGAGAGATGATGTACCTGTATACCTAAGTAAATAGTAGGAGGGAAGATATTAGTAAGAGATCGGAAGGAGAGAGAGGGAGGTTGAGGTTTGGGATCACAAGGGTTTTGCAAAGAGAGACTTACAGAGCTCTGTTGGCAGTATGACCACCTCCATCTATAAACTCCAACCTAAACTATATCTATATACTTATCAGAATATTAGACTCAATGATCAAGTATTCCAAGTTACAATAAAATATTGCAAGATGTAAAATCTTGTTAAAAAGAACACGGATTAGATGGATAGATAGACAGATATCGTTACACAAGGGAGGAAATGAAGGAGGTGGACAGAATGCCAAAAAACTCATGTAAGAATCCCTTTGTCAAACCACCCATGACCTAGCTAGTTTTTATCTACTTGAAGATTGATCCATCTTCTTACTTCTTCATCCCTATATCAACTCATGAAAAGAGAACTGGGATTAGAAAGGATAGAGATTGATCTATTATCATTTGAGATGCAGTGGGAGGAAGAAGACTAGTACAAATAACACTAGCTTGCTACCTTAAATATTGAAAAGATAAAAGATAAAGTTAGAGAGAGGAAAAAACTAGAGCAAGCAGCACTAGCACTCTAGCAGCTAGGTGTTTTACAAATTAAATCACTGTAAATTGTAAGTAAGAATTTTAAAGGAATAAAAATTGGAATTTTAATATAATTTAGACAAGTCAAAATTCAAAAAATCATGTACTTTGCCGTTCTGCATGTAAATATGCATTATACATTTATACTACATGTATATCGTGGTCGTGGACCTCGTGGTGTTGTAATTTTGTGGTACCTTTACTTGTAACGCATTTTGGACTGCCTTTATGCATAGACTACAAATCTTAATACGTGAATACTATCACTTCACCTAGATTTTATTTCCGAAAAGTGAGTATTCTTGAAATAAGTGCTCGGATAAAAAATTAGATATTATTTTTATAAATATTTATTTAAAATATTAAATTCACATGTCGTAATTTAGAACCCGTTTGAGTAAAATTAAAATTATTGTTTTATTACTTAAATTTGCTTAAATTCATAAGTTAAAAGAGAAAATTTTAAGTTAAACTATTTGGGTAATTTTGTATTAAGAGTAATTTATGAGTTATTATAAATGTAGAGATAAAGTTAAGTTTGATAAATAATATATTTGAATGATAATATTAACTTTAATCATATAAAATTATTAAAATAAAATAAGTTGTTCAAAAAATATCTCCGACCAACTTCTGGCTTGAAGTTGTTTTTCTTTTTAAACTTTAAGTCATTTTCTGACTTATTACACAAACAGACATATTTCAGCTTAAAATCAAAAATCACTTTAAGTAGTAGCCAAACAGACTTTTAGTGTATTATTGTTATAAGTATATACTAGCTTATATCCCTACGATGCACGGTTTTCTTTAATATTTTATTAATAATATAAATAATTTAATTTAATAAATTGTTGACGTAATCTTTAGTAATATTTTAGATATTAAAATATAAAGTATTTTTAAATAATAGATCTAACGGTCTGTATTTATTTGCTTTTAAAAAATTTAAATGTGACTAAAGTGCAAATAATAAAATATGTGCTCTATAATATACCGAGTTTCTTCTAACATATGCTATTACTTTTATTTTTTTTCTTAATTATCTTATTTAAATTGTATGTTATAAAAATTATATTAAACCCGGATTTTATAAGTTTAATATAATAATATTGTCATTATATCTATATTTTTCCCATGTTATTTTTAATTCGAATATGAGTTGTTTTACTTAAAATATATAAAACAAACAATGTCCTTAAAAAGATAGTTAGTTACTTATTAATAATTATATAAAATTATATTACATTTATATATATGTTGTCCATGTTACTTTTAGAAAATTAGTTGTTTAAATTAGAAAATATAAAATTATATTACCTTTTTATATATATGTTGCTCGTGTTACTTTTAAAAAATTAGTTGTTTAAGTTAGAAAAAATAAAAAAGATTATGTGTTTAGCTGAAAAGGGTAAGTGGTTATTTATTAATAATTACATATTTATTTTCCATTTGTTATGTTTAGAAGATGAGTTGTTTTAGTTAAAAAATATAGAACAAATAATGTGTTTTTGCTGAAAAAAGTAATCGGTTATAAATATGTAATAATATTACCATTTTATATATATATATTACCTATTTTATTTTTAGAAGATTAGTTGTTTTGCTTAGAAAAATATATAAAATAGGTAATGTGTTTTAGCTGAAAAAATATAAAATTATATTACCTTTTTATATATATGTTGCTCGTGTTACTTTTTGAAAATTAGTTATTTAAGTTAAAAATAAATAAATAAGGTTATGTGTTTAGTTGGGTAAGTGGTTATTTATTAATAATTATATATAACAATATTACCATTACATATTTATTTTCCATGTGTTATGTTTAGAATATGAGTTGTTTTAGTTAGAAAAATGTAGAACACATAATGTGTTTTTGCTGAAAAAGGTAATCAGTTATAAATATGTAATAATATTACCATTATATATATATATATATAATGGTAATATATAATGTGTTTTAGCTGAAAAAAATAATTGATTATAAATAAATTGATTATAGATAGGCCCGACCCAAATTATAGATAGGTTCGGCCCAAATACCGACCGACCGACCAAAACTTTTAATGTTTCGTCTTTAATAATATAGTGTAGATTTTTTGTTATTAAATCATATTTTAATATAAATACCAATAATTAAAATTAGTAATTAATATTTTTAACAAGGGATTTTTTAATGTGTGCTCGTAGGCACACAATAAGAGTTTAGTTGGCATATTTTGATTGGTTTAACTTTCATTAATAATAATGGGCCCCTGCACAAAAATCTCATCCAAATAAAATTAAACAACTCATAAAAAAAGTAAGTTGTTAGACTGTGCACTGACAACAAAATTGTCCAAATATTAATACTCCCACTTACTTTTTTTTGAAGAACAATAGAATTAATTCATTAATGAAAAGGCATACGGCATCTACAAAAATAGTCGAGTCGAACAAACATAAAATAGAAACAATCATCTATCCTTCTGAAAATATAGTCAAGCGATATGTTGAAAATAATATATTTACATGTACCCGCTTCACCGCAACATGTTTGAGTTATCGACCATAATTCAATTCCATACAAACTTTTATCCCTAAATCAAAACCAGTTCTCACAATAAAGGAGAGAAAACAGCACCCTCTCACCGTGGAGAGAAAAACAAACCGAAATTGCAAACTAAAAAACCAAATTAAAAGAATTTAGATCTAAAAAAACAAACCAAACAAACTAAATGGTTTGAAAACCTTACCCTTAATTGAAGAAAATAAGAAATAAACTAAAAGAAAGAAAAAAATTGAGGCTTTCCACCGGAGAGAAACCGGTGAAAACCCCGCCGGCTATGTTAAAAGAGAAGAAAACAAGCTAAGATGAAAAGAAACATGCATTTTACAATTGCACTTAAAGTAAAAGCCTTTATTCAAAGATAAAAGCCCTAAGATCAAATTTAATAATTACCATATCAAACTAAATAATTGAATAATTGAAAATCAAATTTGAGTAAAAAAATTGAATAATTGAAAATCAAATTTAACTTTGAGTACTCGAAGTTTTGACCGAATATTGACTGATTTATGTAAAAATCGAGTTTTGACACAAATTGGTACGACTCGGATCAAATCATATCGTGAAAACGAGTACTCATCGACTCGGTGATTTTTAGAACATTGCGTTTTAGTAATTAACCGTAAAATTGTCTTTTTTACTGTGAAAATGAAAAGTGAATTAAGGCATATATAGTGCTCTGTGTGGGTGGTTAATTTTTCATTATTTTTCCTAAATACCAAACTGTGACGTGAAAGCATTAGGCAAGGTGAGTTGGAAGAGGACTGGTGGAAAATAGCAAGCAGGCTAGGTTTTAGTCAATTAAGCAATTGATGAGGATGGAGAATATGCAAAAATACAGCAGGAATATTTAGCTCAAGACAGAAAAAACCAGTTCTTAAAGCTTTTAGTCTTTATGTGAAGTAAACACCAAGTACGTAGGACATACACACTGTCTTCAAAACTTTTCTCATCTACCACCAGAGTTATACAGTAGTCCTGCTATTGCTTTAAATTTAATTAATTATCTTCAACAATTAATAGACTATTCAACAATCAGCTGCCGTGGATCTTGAAACTTGAAGAAGATGTGTACATTTGTGTTTTCATTAAATAAAGTTCGAATTTGACTCGACTCGAATACGATAAATTTGTTTTGTAAACTATCAAGTTTAAGTCCAAACTAAACATTTTCTATATACAAAAAAAAAGGGTTCATATAAGAATTTTATCAGTGGAAAGATCTGAAGCAAGAAATGATGAAATTGACCTAGTTATGGAGGGGCCTCCACCAAAATAAAGATGGGGGATCCAAAGTCTACCACACAACACACACTTGTCTTCCGTTAAAGACTAAGAGAAAAAAAGATAAAAACTCTCAAATACCTAAAAAGATTACTACTTCTGACTTGTAATAAATAAATACTATACTCAAGAAACAAGCAGTAGTAAATGAGAAAGAAGAAAGGTAGGTCAAATGGCATGAATGATGACATTACTAGTGATACCTCATGTCATCTCCTTTTCCAAGAAATCCTATTTTCACTTTTTTATTTAACTTTTAAAATATAAGTAAAATTATTTCAATACAATTACCATATCTGTACTCTTTATTAATAAGTGAAATAATAGGTAAATAAAACGCAAAAATAACAAAGTATCAAATTTGGTTATCACAAAACTTGATCGAGTTCGATACAACTACATAATTAAACAAAATTTATTTAATTGATTTATTTTCTTTAGTTTCACCCCGAGTTCGGTTCCCTATATCTATGTGCGTATTTGGGATATCACAAAAAAGTTAGCTTAAAATGAATAAGTGCCATATAAGTGATAAGTTGATGAATTCTTATAAATTACACGGGTGTTTGGATAAATTACTTATAAGTTAGTTAAGAGTTTGCTAAATTAAATTTGAAAAAATAATTATTAAATACAATGATGTCAACACTTGCATTTTAAATTAAAAAAATATTTAAAAACACAAAGGTAAAAATATAAAGTATTAAAAAACAAAGAAATCAAATAATAAGTTAAAAAGTTCAGAAAAACGTACCCTATTATTAACCTTCAACTTATCAACATATAAGTTATAAGTTTAGGTGGGTTGACAAACAACCCATAAGCTCTCTTACAGGTCATAAATCGGCTTATAAACTGTGGCCAAACAAGCCCTATATAATCTAAAGATTTATTGATCTAATTTATTTTTTTGATTTCATCACAATTTTGATTAATATTTTAATCTCAATCTCAACTCGTGTTTCACTTATCAACTAGTATTAATATTAAATAAAAGTTTAGGATCTAAACTTTAATGTAACAAAAGGATCAAAAATTGTATTTAAAAAACAATAATTAATTTTTGACACATAAACATACAAGGGTGTTAGAAAATCAAAAGATTTAATGCTAAAAATCAGGGAGGCAAAAGGAGCAATGTTACAATTAATCAGAACTGTAGCAGTGATGAATATTGATAAGAGCTTGCTACCTTTGCTTACCTTTTGTCGTCTGTAACGTCGCACTCATCACACCCACATACGTCTCCTTATTTGCCTCTCTGTCACTCCTACCCCCTATTCCTCTTCAAATCTGTACGCTCACCTATATATTTCAAAATCGTTCTTAAATAAAGTTTTCGAATAATGTGATATATCTAAAGTGATATTTTGAGAGATTTTAATTGGTAAAATTTAAATAAATGTAAGGAATCCATCATAATTAATTAAATAAGTATCACTCAGATTTTGATACGTGATATTTAAGAACAAATTTGAGAACAAATTTGACGACTCTAACATAATTTTTTTAAAATATACTGTATATGGTTGAAATTAAAATGTTGAGGGATGACAATAAATGTATGAATTTTGACTTTTACGATAAGTGTATGTCCGAGTTCGCTTGTGGAAATTATACGTCCTTTTGTACAGAACCTGTATGAATGGTCAGATTGTTTGAAATTAATTGTGGCGCTTGTGTGTACTGTATATATACAAACTAAGTAGCTGGCAATTAAGTAGCGACCAGTACTTTGGACGGATCTATTTATTGCTTCAGTTCAAATCTACCATCCCCCCTCCTATTTATACCCCATCTTTGATGATTAATGACTATACTACGGGTCATCGAATTGATTAAATTAAAATTGGATAAAAGATCGTTCTTCTAAAAAAAAGGTCAAAAAACAGTTAAAACAGCCAAAAATCGGGTTGGACGGGAAAAGTTGGTCAAAAATCGGTTTTACTTAAAAAAAATAAAAATAAAATTGAAAAGTAAAATTCAGCATTCATGTTTAGCCCCGATCTAAAAATCATCCAAATTTTCGTTGTTAAATACACTCATGTTTGAATAAGTAGTTATTTGGTATGTTCACCGACTAATTACTCTCTTTAACTTAGTGTAATCTTTTATTTGATTCAATTGTATTATCACTAAAATCTCGAAGTTGTTAGTGTTGAATTCTCTTGATGTATTATTTTAAACATATCAACGTATGCAATTTTTTTTCTGTAAATTTGTATATATATCATCTGCATTGTAATATTTACAGGAGTAAATTAGTGAATTGATATAAATCAATCTGTTTTTTCAATGTTGAATTGTAAAAGTCAAATCTGTAGCTCTACTAAAACAGAAACCCTACTGGACCACTGTAAGGAAGAAGAACCAGGATAAAACACTTACTTACATGATACAAAAACTAAAGGTGAGTGGAAATGAATAAATATTGTATTTTGGAGGAAAGTAAAGATGAAGGGGGAAGGAAGTGATGAGTTTGAACTTTGAAGGAAGGAATGATGAGGAAGGATGCATGGAAGTGATGAAGAATGCATGTGTTTCACATGAGAAACACGAAATAAGTAATAATACCAAGGTGAGGAGGGGAGGGAAAAGAGAGAGTGTGTGTTGTTTGTTTGGTTACTGCAGACATTGAGAAAGTAAACAAGAGGGGCGGGGAGAGGGAAGAGAATGCAAAAAAGTTGTGGTGGTTAAAGTACGTGTAACGTTGAGTTTCAGGACGGCAATCATTATGCCCAGGACGACGCTGCTTCTAATTATTACCAATTTGTTTGCTTCCGTGTTTGGGGTATTTTAAAAAAATTTACTTATATCTTAAAATGAATAAGTGTTATAAGTCGATGAATTCTTAGATGTTCGGATAAATTTATTTATAAGTTAGTTACAAATTTGCTAATTTACATTTTAAAAATAATTATTAAATACCATATATTTTAAATTAAAAAAATATTTAAAAACATAAATGTAAAAATATGAAATATTAAAAGACAAAGAATAAATCAACTAATAAGTGAATAGGTTAAGGAAAATGTACGTTGTTATTAACATTCAACTTATGAACATATAAGTTGGGTTGACAAACACCTTGCATAGGTTATTACGGATTTATAAGCTACGTCCCTCTCATTTCTTTACATTTTTTTTTGGTACGTCCCTCTCATTTCTTTACGTACCAAAAATAGTAACATTTTATAATATAAAATCCAATCATATTCACTACTTTCCTCCACTATACCTATTTTATACCCATTTTATATATTAAATATTGATTGGTGGACTTTACTCATTTTTCTTACTTTTCCCTATTAATTTATATTTTTTCTTAACCTCAATGACATCCCTTTAATGTAAAAAATTAAGGGGAACGAAGGGAGTATAAGTTAGCTTATAAATCGTTCGCCAAAATGACCCTATATGTAACGTATGCATAAATGTAGATTCTAGAGGCAGTATAACTGTAGAAGCATGCTGGAGCAGGAAAGGGAAGGTGGACTACTAAAATCTGGACTGAACTCGTAAAATAAAATGTTCACAATTTGTGAATGATTTATCATTATGTTATGCATTGAGTCTCGAATCCTTTTTTTTTACTAATTGAGTCTCAAATCCTTCAAGGTGCTTGTTTGTACTAGAATATTATTCGACTTGCTCTAATAATACAAATATTTATGTTTAAGCATGCCATGCAACGATTATTATTACCACTGCATGTGTTGAGACTTTTTCGGTAGACGATCCATGACATGAGTCTTTCCACTACATTTTTATGAATGCATGTTGTCAAGTCTTTGAAAAAATATACATCTAATAAAGATGCATTTTTTTATAAAACTGCATTGGATTTGAAAATGATTCCGTAATTAAGCAAATAAATTTTGTATAACTAAGTAATCGGGACAAATTTGATACTTTGTTATTTTAGTAACGCACCATTTACACATAGGTATAGATTCTGCAAAGCGGGCCTCCATTTAACTTTCAAAAAAAGGATGGGCTCCTATTCATTTTTTTTTAATTATGAGTGGCCTACTTTCATATTGCACCATTCAGAAATCTTCACTGGATTAAGGCCCACTATGAAAAGAAATGATAAATTCAAGTAGACGAGTTGCTTATGCTATCATAACAGACAGATCATCCCCTCCAAACATGTACAAAACCAAAACAAGTTAAAACATTAGGCTACATACAGAAAAATAGAAAATCTTAACAAGTCTGAACAAATATTTCAAGAACTCTGCTTTATATAAACCATAAAAAGGCTTTTCTTTATAATAAATTATTAATATTACAAAAATGGCAAAGATGATAGAATGACTTGCAATGAAATAATTGGACTTATTAAACTTATTCAAGATAATTACTATAGCACTCAGATGTAAAGCCAGAAAACTGTGATAACTACTTCTGCCAGACTGCGTATCTGATGCCACTAGTCGCAAGTGTCCATTCCCTGCCTGGAGGGCACCATGATCCGTCGCCAATCTTCATGCACAACTTCTCCCCGATTATTGCAGCATAAACATTTGACTGAGCCTCCAGAATCCTGATGGATGATCGGCTGTGTATGTCTTGACGCTTCCTAATATCAATCTACAATGCATTTTTATTTACAAAGTTTAGAAAGGCACATGAAGGGAAAATTGCACAATTTCATTGTTGAATAGCTTACCAGCTTTTTGATCTGGTCATGAATGGATTTACCCCAATCAAAGAAATGGTCATAAAAAACTGAAGGCATCCCTGGATGGGTGAGAATATATGCATAGCCCTGAGATCAGTACCACCAGAAATCAGACGGGAACAGAAAAAGTATGCCCAATAAGTAATTTTTTCATATCTTTTCTTTTTAGACAACTAAGAAAAGAACCAGTTTAAGTACCTCCATGATATGATTTGCAGGAAAAGGCCAGTGTGCCTGCAAGAAGGAAAATAAACTCGGCATTAAATATCATTAGCAGCCTACAACATATTACATATGTTGCAGTAAACAGAGACCAAAAAGAACCAACAATGGTGGAATTCTATGAACCCTTAAACATCTGTCCTATAGCTAGCCACTTAAAAAGGTACCTGAGTTGAGCCAGTATCATGGTTATCAAGGAAAGTAACAGCTCTAGAAGGCCACCAGCCCATCACACCTGGCGGCTTCCCTGCAGGATCACGCAAACGCCATAATTCCCCTTTGACAGCTTCCTGTATGGCAATGCATGCATAGCTGATGTTAGAAAGACCCAAATTTTGGGAAGAATAAAACACTTGGCGATCTTTACCTGAAGTATTCCTTTCGTTGTGAAATCAAAGGCAGTCGAGAGCTGCCCTGCCCCATCAAGCCAATTGATTATCCGTTGCCTATGACTATCTGCAAGTGAAATTCAGGATGAGAAGAACTGAAGGAACAATATTTTAGAAATATTCTTGACTAGCATTGTATACTTGGAAACTTGAGTGAAAACTTATAACCAATAACTGAACCAAAATCCTCATCAAACTTTTTAGCAGAAAGTGATGGAATGGAAAAAGTTAAAGAATGAAAGAATGAGAGGGCAAAAAACCTTGGTTATAGTCCAAGCGGTGACCATTGTAGTTGCAAGAGTCCCAGTACTCCCCGACAGATAATACTGGCTTAGCACCTTCAATGTACTCCTTCACATACTTTGCCGAATAGCTATATTCAAGGATTAAACGGTAAAATTGTTGAAACTATACCAAGATAAAGTACTATTGAAATTGTAAATTTCAAATTAAATAGAGGCATTTACCCTCTTGCAAAATCAAAACGAAAATCTTGGAAACCAACAGTAGTGCGTAACCATCTTAGCCATCCGATAATATCTTTTCGAACATAAATTTGTGAGTGATCAATATTTGGAACCCCATCAAAGTTGTCTCCGGTACTCCGATTACCCTAAAGATATGCAAAAAAAATAATGTACAGAGCAGCAAAATAAATCAATTTTTTTTTAATCAATACCAGACACGTGAAAGCAAGGAATGGACACAGTAACCCAACTACTCAGACCACAGAACTTACAAAGTAGCCTACAATTCTTATTGACAAACTTCTTTGTCATTTAAATATGACTAGAACTAGCAAAATTTGATATGCACGTTCCATACTAAAGAGAGAAAAAAAAAAAACTGGACTAGACTAGACTAGAAACTATAGTGAATGATTAGTACTTAACATCAACTCAGTCTCAATTAATTGCAAGTGGATAAGAGGTAGAAAATTAATAAAAATTGCTTACCAATCCACCAGTACAAGATGTAACTGCGTGTTCATCCCATGATAATGGAATTCCATCATAGCGATTATACCTTCCACCATGTCCCTGGGTAGTTCCAATACGATGATTGATGACTATGTCAGCCATAGGGCGAACCTTATGTTGCCTCATCTTATGAAGTACAGCTTTTAACATGCTCTCAGAACCATATTTGGAATCAAGAGAATAAAGATTTTGTGGAAGGTAACCTGCAGTCAAACAGATTTTAGAATAAATGTAAACGTTATAATAATTCTCAAATAAGTAACTAAAAAAACATTTCAACAATCTGTAATACAACTCTGTTCATATATTTCTACCTTCAGGTGCAAAGGAATTGCTTGGTGGTGGTAACCAGGCTGACGTAAATCCAGACTCCGCAATATCAGAAACTTTGGAGTTCAAATTTCTCCACCAGTCATGTTTGTGAGACTCCCAGTTGAAAGCCTATTAAACAACTCCTTTGTTAGCTATGCAAAGACTTAAAACTCCTACATCTTTTCATAATATACTAAGAAAAGCAAACAAAAATTATAGCACCATAGCAATTCTAAGCAAAACCACATTGTTAACTTACCTGCAATAAAATTTCTTTTCCATTCCGTATAACTGCCACTGCAAACACAAATGCAAAAACACACTTCAGCCGCATAATTAACTAACATATACACTTCCAAAGTCAGAGGATGCTAATAAACATTCTTCCATGTGGCGTAGACCGTAGACAGCCAAGTTCAATATATCGGTTTGTGAACCATTAGACAATAATGTAGTATTGTTTACGACTCTAGTTCATCAAATAATTTCTTCTCCCTCATAAAATTTTAGTACATTGATCGATCTATTTACATTATTTAGTTAAATGATTCTTTCGATTAAACAAAAACTGTTTGAAGTACTTTGACCTAAACAAAAACACTTATATAGTTGTAATGTATAGTTGCAAATTTATATAGCCTAGCACTGCCAACTGTTTAGTGTGTGGTTATGATCAATTGGACTCATAACCCGCCTTGGAGAACAAAGGTAATAGGCTAATAGCACCCAAAGAAAATCATATATGGTAATATAGAGTTAATTAAATAGCAATATACCAGGATCAGTCTGCTGAAGGCTTTCATCAAACTCAAAAAAAGAAGCCACAACCAGGGTCAGCCTCAACATACAAGAATTCAAAAATAAAGATAGCACTATTAAGTCACCGACCCTCCCAAAACCTCAGTACGGCATTTTGCCAGGATCATATATTATATTTTAACAAACGCGTCTAGACAAATACTTAAATTATAACAAACCAAACGAAGAATGAATAAAATGGGTGTAAAATTAACTTACAACATAACCCATAGCGGATCACTTGACGATGCTCACTTAACCGTAAAATGAGTAAAAGAAAACCTGCATAAAACAAGAACATCGGAATGAATTCAACTAGCTAGTTGGCTACTAAATCACAAGGCATTGTGGGAAATTTGATAATGTACAGAATAGTATATAGGAATGGGACTAGGAAGGTGTACCTGGAGAGAAGGGCGTGGGATTGAAGTAGGTATGCACACCACTATTTATAAAGAAAATGTGCGGTTGAAAACGGGAAGGTTAGAAAGGAGGGAAATATAAAATAAAAAAAATGGGGCGAGGTGGGGGAATATGTGCCTTGGGGTGACCACGTAAACACACCTCCAGCGGCTCTGAATTTGCACTGCAGCTGTGAGATTCTTAAGGCTCCGCTTTCGAGTTTTTTAACGAGAAGGAAGCAAACGGTGAGGGAGTAAAGTAGTTGTATCTCATTATTGAGATGAAAGTTTTGCAGTGAAAGGAAGCTTAATTTATATTAATTTTAATTTACTTTTTTCCTTATTTAAACTCGAGAGCATAAACATAAATAAAAGTGAAACTATTTTACTTAATTTTCACTTACTTGCTTTCCTATTTAAAATTCGAGAGCAACGCGTAAAGTAAAAAGTAGCAACAATCGTATCATAATTCATATCTAATCTATGTATGTATGTCATATTTGACCATACCCCACTACTTGTTATTCGTCGATTTGCTTCCTTCCCTTCCCCACTTATTTTACTTTGAGCATCTTCAATGGTGGAGAACCCTTAGCTAAAATCATAGATGGATTGCCATAAATAAAAAATTTAGATAATGTGTAAAAACAAATCCACTCCAATGGGATAAAACTGTTAGCTAAAATTTTAGCCAACCTCTTCATGTTGGCTATTTTTGTCGAACCTCTATGGACCTGTAGTAAAACTCCACATCAAGGTTCAACAAATTTTACATAATCAGCATTTTATATTATTTTAGCTAACGATTTTAGCCAACACCGTTGGAGATGCTTTAAACGTTTGGTGAATTGTTTAGATCAACAGAAGAGACCTGCATTTTCTTTTATATGTTTTAGACACTTACATAATTGATTCCCGCATTTATTGCTTTGTGCCCTTTTTAAAATGGACGATTTTTTGACAAATACGTCATACTAGAATGTATTCACAACTTTTATTTTTCTTTCTAGTTCACATTTTTTATCCAACGGTTCAAAACCCATATATTTCGAATCATATATAACATTTTTTTATATAAAAAATCAATCAACTCCATCAAAGGAATTAAAATGCCTTTACTTTTACCTACATAATGAGTTGGACCGCATCAAAACATAACACACGAAGCCAAGAACACGCATGTACCTTTTGTTTTGTTGCAGGAATTTCATTTCATTTACATCACTTACTCCTCCGTCAAATCATAATCAGAGAATCCTGCTATTGCAATTTTAACATGTTTAGTAAAAAAAAGTGCATACGCTATTTTCATATTCACTTATATATTCCGAGGGATGTTTGATTCATGATTAATGAGTCTATTTAATGAAAATCGAAATCTTAAACTCAAGTGATGATATTTGGATTAGAAATTTTTAGTCATGTAAAATAGGAATCTCAACCCCTCTAAATGGGTAAATTAAATTTATTTCACTTCTTGAATTTTTATTTCATTTTCATTCTCATTAACCCCCGTTTTCATACCTTTCATTCTCATTCTCGAATTCAATACACATTATGCATTCTGATAGGCTGGGTCCAATAGGCGCAGCACAAACATCGGTGACAAAAAAAATAGTGCAGTACAAATCCCAAAGAGCATCTGCCTCTCACATACTCATTTTTTATAAATACTCCACCCAACAAGTAAAGGGTTTACAATTTCTGCTCTCTGTAAATTCTATCTTCTCTATTTTCTTTTTCTAGAATTGGGTTAAAATTCTTACTCTCACATCAGAGATGTACCCGGAGATTCAATCTCCATTGAACATTCCCTTTCAGATACTCTCAAACTTGATCTCAATCCCAACTTCAACCGGACTCGATCCAAGTCGAAGAGAAGAATTGACAAAGAGATTGAGAGACTTATCACATCCAAACGCTCCCCCAGTTTGTTTTTAGTGCGTATTCTTCTTCATCTGTTAGAAGATATAATTTATCTTCAAATAATGCTAGAGATACCAAAATGTGATACAAAATTTATGTACAAATGATATGAACTTGCTGAAATGACAATTTAAAAATTTTTAATTAATGAAAATGATGTGAATATAAAAGGATCCATTAATAAAATTTTTAATTAATTTATTATCTTCGTACAATTACAATTGTCATAACTTATTTAATCAGTTATATATTTATTTTAAAAATTATAAAAAATTATCAACCCTATAATTCTATTATTAATGAAAAATTAGTTGACGAAATCAAATCCAAATCCGAATTCGAATCCGAATCCGAATTTTTTTTTTCCTAAAGAAAAACTCTGGTCTAATTCTTCTTAGGACTTAACAGGGGCAGAGACAAGAGACAGTTTACCTGAAATGGAAACACCTCCAGAAGAACCATCGTCAAAAAAGCTCAAACCATCCCCAACTCACAAAACCCCCAAATACAAGCGCCGCAAAATCGCCTTATTTTTCGCCTACTGCGGCGTAGGTTACCAAGGAATGCAAAAAAACATAGGAGCCAAAACAATCGAAGCTGATCTTGAACAAGCCCTTTTTCTTTCCGGCGCTATACCTGAACAAGACAAGGACCATCCTAAACGTTTCGATTGGTCTCGCTCTGCTCGTACTGATAAAGGCGTTAGTGCTGTTTGTCAAGTTGTGTCTGGAAGTTTTTACATTGATCCCCCTGGTTTAATTGATAGGCTTCACCAACATTTGTGTTCGCAGTTTCGAGTGTTTGGATTTAAGCGTGTGACTCCATCGTTTAATGCTCAGAGGTTTTGTGATCGACGGAGATATGTTTATTTGCTTCCTGTATTTGCGCTTGATGAGAAATGTGTTGTGGTGGTTCGTTCAGGCATTTTATCAAACAATGACGGTGTTGAGGGGGAATGTGATGTGGCTGTTTGTTCAGGCATATTATCGAACAATGACAGTGTTGAGGGGGAATGTGATGTTGCGGTTCGTTCAGGCATTTTATCAAACAATGACGGTGTTGAGGGGGAATGTGATGTGGCTGTTCGTTCAGGCATTTTATCGAACAATGACAGTGTTGAGGGGGAATGTGATGTTGCGGTTCGGTCAGGCATTTTATCGAACAATGACGGCGTTGAGGGGGAATGTGATGTTGCGGTTCGTTCAGGCATTTTATCAAACAATGACGGTGTTGAGGGGGAATGTGATGTGGCTGTTTGTTCAGGCATATTATCGAACAATGACAGTGTTGAGGGGGAATGTGTTGTGGTGGTTCGTTCAGGCATTTTATCAAACAATGACGGTGTTGAGGGGGAATGTGATGTGGCTGTTCGTTCAGGCATTTTATCGAACAATGACAGTGTTGAGGGGGAATGTGATGTTGCGGTTCGGTCAGGCATTTTATCGAACAATGACGGCGTTGAGGGGGAATGTGATGTTGCGGTTCGTTCAGGCATTTTATCAAACAATGACGGTGTTGAGGGGGAATGTGATGTGGCTGTTCGTTCAGGCATTTTATCGAACAATGACAGTGTTGAGGGGGAATGTGATGTTGCGGTTCGTTCAGGCATTTTATTGAACAATGACGGTGTTGAGGGGGGATGTGAAGGGAATAGGGTTTCTTATGGCGGGGAAGTGAAAGAGAGGTTTAATAGGATTTTGAAATGTTATGAAGGGACGCATAATTTTCATAATTTTACTACCAGGATCAAAGCTGAGGATCCGTCTTCTCAGCGTTTTATTGTTTCGTTTAGTGCTAATGAGACTGTTATTGTTGATGGTATTGAGTTTGTGAAGTGTGAAGTTGTGGGACAGAGTTTCATGCTTCATCAAATTCGGAAGTTGATTGGTTTTGCGGGTTTTGGTTATGAGGAATGTTGTTCCTGAATCATTGATTGAAATTGCTCTTCGAAAGTGAGTGTTTGCATAGAGTAATTTCCATATTTGTGTTTTGGGTGCAGCATTCTTTTGATTTTTGACCTTCATTTTGATTCATTGTAGGGATGTTACTATAAACTGTGCCTACGGCCCCTGAAGTTGGATTATATTTGGACGAGTGCTTCTTCACGTCGTATAACAAGAAGTGGAAAGAAATTCATGGAGACCTGTCAATGAAAGATTACGAGAAGGAGGCTGAGGAGTTCAAGATCAAGCATATATATTCTCATATTGCTTCCACAGAACATAAAGAAAGAGTTGTTGGCCTTTGGCTGCAATCTCTGAACCATGAAAATTATCGTGAGTTATGTCCAGTGGCCAGTAGCAAGACTTCTAATTTGGAGAATTCTGAAGTGCAGATAACAACTGAGGAGAACAGTTCTGAAGTAGAGATAGCTGCCGATTTAAAGAGTACTGCTGGTTTGAAAGTGGAGGTCCTCGTGGATTGAAACGAGGACTGCCAACCATTGTAGTGTTTCCTTTTATAATCTTCATTTGCATTTCAAATCTTCCAACAGCAGAATTATATAGATTCTAGTTGAATTCAGATACTTATTCATATAGATCCTGCTATGAGCAAGCTAAAGAGTCCTGCCAGCTTTTCCTGGAGTGTAAGTGTAGTGATCACAAATGTTACATTGAAATTAATTTCAATGCACTCACTTTTACTAAAATCGAATAAGATCAAAACCAAAAACTTGAGAATAGTAACTAATCAAAGATTGCTTCATCAATTATCCACCACACAGTGCTCAGAAACGGGGTGGACTCGAAAACATTATCATAATAACAAACTGTAGGTCGAGCACTTCACCAGCTCGACCCAAACTTAATAGAATACAGCACTGCACTAGAAACTGAAATTCTTTTAAAGAATTTTTTTTGAAAGTAAAAAAAAAAGAAAAAAGAACTTTCAGCAACTGATTTCCAAATTGATGTGAGGAAGTACGCTTTTAATTTCGAAGTATGCAGCATAGCCTTTCTTGGACAAATGAAGCTCACGGCCAGATGGGGTCCTTTATTTGGTAGTATGCAGCATTAAGTTTCACAAAGACGAAGCCAGACGATTGAGAGTCACCACACCGGATAGGGCCGTCTTACCCCGTTCTTTCACCTTCACTTGATACATAACACTGCACAATCAGAATCTCCATGTTAAGTTTTCCCTCGAATAAATCTGAGAGATAGAACAGAAATAAGAATCTAAAATGAGACAGTACCTTAAGCCTTCTAGCCACATTTCTGTTATTAGTGTTTCTCCGGGGTACACATGCAAAAGTAGTCGACCTGATATGCTTCTGACCATGTTGGGGTCTCCTCCACATATACATTTAATAATAGCTCTGACTGCAAACCCAAGAGTGCACAGACCATGGAGTATAGGGCGAGAAAATCTTGACAAAATAAAAAAATAATAGTAAACAAGTTGGTAGGGGGCAGGACAAAGTATGAACGTTGTAATTTACCAATATAATTTGCTATGATCAGTTACAGAAGACCAAAAAGGCATCCATATGAAACTAAGTAACGGATGAATGTCATATTTTTGGGGGTTAAGATTGTTGAAGTTTCTGCCTAACAAGAGGTAGAACAAACTCATAGGGTTGTTGAGCTATTAGTGATATTATATAGAGTAATAAACTGTATAATGGTTGATGCACTAACCCTGCCTTCCCTGCAAATGCTGGATCAGAATGCAAAGGGTTATAGTCACCAGACAGTCTGTAAAGCAATGCCTGCAACCATCATAAGATTCCAGGCTTGTTAAAGAAATTCAAACATAATGCAAAAAAAAATGTGTTAGTTTTGAGCATTAATATAGAGTATGTTTAACTCCAAACTAGTTGGAGTCAGTCAGCCAACAAATCCTTTGTTGCCTTCTCCCCTCGTGTCCCTACTTTCTTCAAGAAAGTAACTCAACTTTATATATTTTGGAATTTTCACCCTATTAACAATATTTTTCCTGTGCATAATACCCCTTGTTGCATTTCTTTCTTGGTTAGTCATCCTGAGGTGGTTTTAGTCTATACTCATTGAGAATTCTATACTCAAAGTAACCAAACCAGTTTACCCAATTCACTCGTGAGAATTCTATACTCAAAGTAACCAAACCAGTTTACCCAATTCACTCGAATTTTCTCATCGATCAGTACTTGATGTCACCCCTCCATTTTCCTGATTAGTTCCTCATCTCATGATCTAAATTATTTTTGTGGCCGGACAAAAAAGATTTTGCTACACTCACTAGATGTGTGATCTATTATTCTTTTTGTGTCTGGACAATAATGAGTACATATTTGCTACCCTCACTAGGTGCGAGTGATTGCATCACTAGGAAGAAACTGGAAGATGTAAATTAAGACAAATGTAAAGCAGCTAATGAACAACTGCTTTAAACTATCCAGTGGTCCCACATCCAAATCTTAACGGAGTAGAAGTTACTAAAATATCGATACTATCCACTGTCTTTCTTTCCCCTCTTGTTCACAAATGTTGTTAAACCTTAATATATTTTTTCTAGAGAGGGGAATTCTCGTAAGCTTAAAAATGGAAGACATCACAAAGACTGGCAACATTTAGTGACTCTTTACAAATGTGTATCTAACTAAAGGTGATGGTCGGTCGCTCGATTGTGCCACTAACACATAAAGTGAAGGGGTAGGACTCATTTTGGAAATTTCATAAGATCCTTTCGTATTATCAAAGGAGGTTAATTTTAGCATCTGTTTAAGACAGTCCACTACTGCCCCATATGGATGATGTGAGACATGAAGCAATTCAAGACCAGAGTATCACTCATCCAATATATCTATGTTGAGAGTACTTTCAACCAAGAGAATACGTTAAGTTAAGAATCAAGAACAAACCCATTAGTATAGAAGGTAGATTTTTTAGACAAACCTGGGAGGGCTGAGTACATTCTTCATAAACTACAAAGGGCTGACTTTTCGGATGCTTAAAAGCTAAGCTTTGACTGGTGGGATAGTTCGAGTAAGAATATGGGTGTGGTGATTTTGAGAATCCCCCAGCACCCCTTAAAAATAGAGTTAACCTGTATATTAAGATATAACTGAGTAAACTGTCTATAAATCATAGAACATCAGTCACTTGCTTAAGAAACTTACCGATTCTTGCAGATTAGCTCATCAGAGGACTCCCCATAACTTGTAACTTCAATTTCAATAACAGCTGCTTTACCTAAAAATCAAAAGGCATGCCACAAGGAGAACAAAAGTGAACTAATTTGAGAGCAATGCCATCAGGTAGCACATTATAATAAACTGATTCTCCGTGTACGTAATATGAATATTGCGACAAAACAACTTTTAATAAAAATTGTTAAAAAAATAATGTGTTTATAAATTCTTTTGAATTTTCCTTTGTTATATCCAACTTTCAAACAATGTCTTGCAATAGAAAATTTCAGTACAACTGAAACCATAAATTAACAAACCTTTATCATGCAATCCTACAACACTTGTTTTATTCCGTATCTGCAACAAAAACAACATTTAAACTTTGTAAAATTAAGTAGACAGTATAGGTGGATAATTATTTCTAAAAATTTACAACTCTTCTAAAGGAGTGTTATTGATTTCAGTATACACGAAAATAAATTCAAAATTGGCATAACGCTAATTTAACAAAGAGGTCCTGCATATACATTGGAATCACAAACTGTGAATCAGTTGGAACTTGAGGTTAAAAAACTTACAGAACCATGAGTTGGCAATGGTTTGTAGATTTCTATGAACTGTTGTCCATGCAATAATAGACGCGGATCAAAACTGATATCAAAGAAGAGAGACTTATTTAGTTTTTTTTTGCTCACTCGGAGAAATAACGGTGAAGATAATAAGACTGAATAAGGTATAGAATACATATACTTACGACAACCCAGGTATTTTGGCAACATCTAGTCCACAAGGATATATTGCTGCAAAAGTTGGCAAGACCTACAAGTTCACACGGAATATGTAAAACTTAATATTACTAGATGAATGATCTTAGAGGCATAAAAAGGATAAAATGAATTCGGAGCTGCACCAATTTATGGACTACCATAGACTACTTACACAGCATACTAGCATAACCACGTACTAACATCATACTTCGAGGCAGATAAATAGCCAAGAACCTACGGAATTCACTGTAATCTAACTATGTATCCAACAGTTAAAAGCAGCTTAGAAATTAACAAATTTGTACTACCTTGATGAACTTCTGGCCATCTTCATGGTAAACATATTTGAGCTCTTTGTCATCTAAAGCATTTCTTGCACATGCTCCAACACCTAGTGCATACATGGTTGCATCCCTATACAAAGAGAGAATAATTAATACAAGGTAACAACTAACATCTCTAGTGAAAAAGAGAATTGTTAGAAAAATCTTGGAAATACTACTAAACTATGAGTCTATGACAGATAACTGAGAGTATACAGATAATAAACACAATCACACACATGCTGCTCCAAGAATTTACCTCTCATCATAAGTGAATGTCCTCTGTAATTCATTGCATACATGCAACAAAAAAAATTACAAATTAGAATTTCATTATGCCAAAATGTAACTATTCGATTTAACAAGTCAGTCACTCAATTCTCGGGAAAAAGAACAATATTCAGAGAAATTACTGTGTGTGCCAAGTTGGAGAAGGAACACAAACTGGATGACAAAGGCATTGAAGCTAAAAATCTTTTTTAATTTGAGAAAAGAAATTAAAAATCTATGACCAGAAATGTCAGTTCGTTTTATTGCAGAGAATGTATCAGGAAATCTAATATAACTAGTCAAAAATCCAGGTACATTATTGCCGAAAAAAAAAGGTTTATAATGACCATAAAATCCTAAAATTCACAATTCCCTCGAAGCAACTATATTTCAACCTCTGGGGAACTACTAAAAACTCTCCAAGATAGATTTCTAGATTAATTAAACTAAAATTAACCCCAATTTAAAGTTCAGAATTTCATAATTAAACCATCCAAAAAACAACCAACACCCCTCTTTTGTGGAGCAAAGGAATGACAAAAACACTTCAAATTGATAATTATTTATCACCAACAGAAACAAGCCTGATATCGAAGGGTAAAATGCACGCAGACCTTACCGCAACGCGAAAAATTAAGTTAATACAATTTGCACAAGCAATACTATAGCAATGGCAAATGAAAATTTATAACATCACTCCAAATTGATGAAACAAATAATAACATAGATATAAGAATAAATAAAATGAAATGGAGAGAGGTTCAAAAAAAAGGCAGAACCTCAGGGAATTTGTAATTGACTACAAGCTCAGGATTGATCAGAGAGATTTTCTCCATGAGTTTCAAGACAAGCTTGGGTTGCTTCAAATGATTGCAAAATTGTAATGAATCATAAGCCCGGTGGTTACTGGTATTTATATGGTCAAGTTTGGGTTGGGTACTTGGGTTTATGGTTATAGACTCGGATACGATAAATTTTGTAAATCCGAATAAATTGGTTGAGATACAGTACAAGGATTTAGTTGTAAATTAGGAATTTATCGAAATGATAAATTGAAATAAAAATTGGATAAATTATAATATTTTAAATATATTTAATACTAGCTTAAAACCCGTGCGATGCACGGATTGTTAATTGTTATTTTATTATTATTATTTTAATTGTATTTGTTAAAAAAATAAGTAGGCATGTTAAAATAGCTAAAATAGCTAAACACTTTTAATTAATTAAAAATATTAAAACAGATTTTAAAATAAATAAGTAAGGGTTTGCTCGTTATATTTTTGGAAAATGAGGGGTTTAATATGGAAAAATAAAAAATGTAACACATATTTAATTTAAAAAGGTAAATGCCCATAATATTTTTGAAAAATGAGGTTTCAAATTTTAATAATTTAAATTATTTAAATACGTTTTAAAATAAATAATTAAAGGGTTTATCCGTGATATTTTTAGAAAAAGAATGGATTTTAGTGAGAAAAATAGAAAAATTAAATTGAAAAAGACAATTTCCCGTGATATATTTAGAAATTGAGGGACTTTATTAGAAAAAATCTATAATATGTTTTAGCTGAAAAGGTAATTGGCTATAAATAGGTATTTGATTATTTATATTTTAATATTTTTAGTAATTGCATTTGTTAAGAAAAATAAGTAGGCATGTTAAAATATATAAACTTTTAAAAAAATAATTATAATATTAGGTTTAAAAATAAATAACTAAAGGTTTGTACGTGATATTTTTGGAAAATGAGGGGTTTTAGTAAGAAAAATAGAAAAGCTAACATGTTTTAGTTAAAAAAAGTAATTGTCCGTGATATATTTGAAAAAGTAGGGGAATTTGTTAGAAAAAATAAAATAAATAATGTATTTTAGGTGAAAAATAATAAAATAATAGGTAATATTATTATTTAATAATATATTTCTATAAATAAGTAAGATTAATTAAGTAAAAACACGAATTTAAGAAAGGGCAATTAAGTAAAATCACAACATAGCATACCAACCGACCAAACTTTTAATGATTCGTCTATTATATAATAGTATTGATATTAACCTTATATATAATATAATATATTATTTAAAAATCGAACGATTTTTAGAACACCAGATATGATTAACAAATAGGCTTCTCAATGGGGCGGGGAAAATAGGGAATCCGTCCCTAACCCGCCCCAAATGGGATTACCCCGCCCCGCTTAAATGGGGAATGGGACATTGACGGGGAATAAATATTTACCCCGTTTAAATACGGGACGGGTTTGGTATTTGTATAATCCCCGTGAGAAAAATCCGCCCCGCCCCGAATTAAATATTATATATATATATATATATATATGTATATATATAATATAATCTATTCTTTATCATATAATATTGGATGTTTCTAATATATAATAAATTATAACTTATTTACAGTAGTTTTATATAATACGTACCTAATATAAGATAAATTGTGTTTTAAATTACATATGCATTTGTTTTATTTTTAATTTTATATATTAAAATACATAATAATAAATATTTTTAAAAGTTAATGCATGAGTTTGGGATAAACAATAAATCCCCGCGAAAAAATGAGGCCAGGATAAGACAAACTTTTTTTATGTGGGACGGGCCCCGAACCCACCCCACTGAGAACCTATTCACAAATGATGCATGAGTTTGGGCCCATATTGTTTTTTTTATCAATTTATTTACTACTTTATCAGGATTCTTGAACAGCGGGAAGCTTCGAGAATATCGAGGAGAAAGATTAACTGCCATAGACGATGTTGTCTTTGTCAATGTCAACCATATTGGAATCTATTGCGTTTAAATTATTAAATATCTATGTTTTCTTAAACTTATACTCTTTATTATAAAATGTTACTATTTTTGATACGTAAAGAAATGAGAGGAACGTATAAAAAAGAAAAGTTTAAAGAAATGAGAGGGACAGAGGAGTAATTAAATTAGATTAAATCTTACATGAGACAGAAGAAAATCCAAAACAAGTAAGATATTCATAAACTACTAGAAGGGATTCTGGATCACGGATAATCAAGGATTATGTGACGATAAAAGAAAGGAAATTGATAGAAATGTTCTCCCACACCATATTAACGTGGCTAAATAAAACGATCATTCAATTCATTAGCCGATATAACCTATTTAAGGTTCATCACTATTTCTTCTCCTATATTTTTGTATTTTTAACGGAATCCATCTCAGAAATCTATCTTACATAGCACTCCACTTTCGTATAAATTTTAAATCAATTTAACGTTTTTCATAATTCTCATTATACCTTCGTATTAGTTAGGAAAAGTAAATTTATTTCCTTCGTATCTCATTTATGTCCTATTATATCTAAGATACTTATTTTTGAAAAAGCAACAAATATCATATCTTATTTTAGACATTTAACGTAAAATGTAGTTTAACCAAGTTGAAATTATTTTTATGAATAGTGGACATTTTAAGGTAAAATAGCATAAAAATTACATTATTTTAGTCTTACGCAATATTAGTTATATGCTCCCTCTGTATCATCCATTTCTATACCGTTTTTATTTTGGAATGTCCCTCTCATTTTTATAAATTCTAAAAATAATACTTTTTAATAATATAAAACATTATTATACCTACTACTTTTCTTCACTATCTCTGTTATATAATAATATAAAATATTATTACATCCAATACTTATTTTGATAGATCCGACAACTTCACCCACTTTTCATCTAAATTTATTCATTTTTTATACATTTTCTTAGTTTTTGTGTCTAAACCCAATATATACTACTTCACGGGACGGAGGGAGTATAAAATATGTTAAATAATATAAGATCATGTTGGACTCTTCTTCTGACATCTTAAGATTTTAGAGGGACGGGTTACTTAAAATGGTGTCAGAGTCGATTGGGGGAGGGACTCAAGTTCAAGTCATCCTACCTCATTTGCTTAATTTAAATATTTGCTAGTATTGATATTGATAATTGGTATATGTTTGCTTATATATGTAGTTTGGTCAATCATTACGAAAATTATCTTAGAGCGACTGATTACTTAACATAATATATTATTCGACCTTCAATTTGTGAGAATTCATATTAGGAATTATGAGTGATTGTAATGCATTCGAGGCAACTTAACTATAGAAGTAATTTTTAGTCATGCTGAGATCAAGTGAAACACTGTGTCACAGTTAATCAAATTTTCTATTTCATTTGATTGAAATCAACCCCAAGTAAGCCGTGCATGTTGTGATCAGTTGCTTCAACATTCCACCTAGACCGACTAGACTTCAATGAAGTTCAATCCTACCCTAGGAACAGTTTTAGTAGAGGCAAGAGGATGCAGAGTATTAATTTTTTACAACCCTAATAAGAGTAATATCGATATTACAACTTTCTGTATAACAAATTAATGACACAGGCATATCTTGACAAAAAGAAAGAAAAATTGTTGCAGGTACCTTCAAAAAAACAAATATACACTTGACACAACAGCACACCTAGGTCCAACCCTACCATAGCCTACTCGAAAACATAAAAAATATATAGTTTTTGATCTTTACTCACTTCCCTCGGGCTTTTCTCTACTTGTTGATTTTATAGCTCGTAACTGTCATTGCCAGTCCCTTCTTGTCAAGTTCTTGTCATTACCGTCAGTTACTCGATTTGATTCCCCAGATGCCATTGCAACTACATCAGGTGGTATATTCAAAGTTCCACTCTTGGCCCTGTTGCAGTGGCATTCCAAACTTAATGAAGGAATGCACTCAAGCATTCACATGGAACCTTGGAGTCCAGTTCTTATCTGCATTTCATTATGTTCGAATAAGTAGCCTTGTATGTTGTCCCATGCAAGGTGATTAGTTATTGTCTGTAGTGTGCTAGTTATTGTCTGTAGTGTGCTGATGTGTATCGAATGGGAATCACTCATTTTGAACACAATCATGCAGTAGAAGAGTCTAGTAGCATTAAGGGTAGTTTCGTATTTTATTCCCAGGTTGTTAGGGTGGAGCATGGCAAGAGATATAAGGACACAAGCTGTCTTTGTGGTCCTTTGATGTGTGAATGAATGTTTAACCATTTCTAGTAATATCATTCTCATCCTCTCATTATCAGTTTTATCTCCTACATAGCTATCTAATGCTTAAAATCAAGATGTCTTCATGGTATCAGAGCTGCATCTGATAGCTACAATAGTGAGAAAAGTGAGTTTAGATAGTGAGAAGTCATAGCCTGTATTTGCTGTAGTCGAGTTGTCTTAGTCTGGTTCAAGAAAACACGTTTTGTTTGTTAGTTTCTTGAACAATCTCATGGCTGCAAATAGGTTATCGTTTACAGATCTACAAAACCCTATGTTCTTACACCCATCGGATGGGCCAACTTCGATCTGTGTGTCAAAATTACAAGGTGCAGGTGACTACAGAGCTTGGAGGAGATCGTTTGAGATCCAACTTTCTGCGAAAAGAAAGCTTGGATTTGTTGATGGGTCAGTCACAAGAAGCCCTACAGAAGCAGTTGAAGCCAGTCAGTGGGACACATGCAACAACATGGTAATCTCTTGGATCCATAACAGCATATCTGATAATATTAAAACCTCTGTGTTGTTCATAAATACTGCTGCTGAAATATGGACACAACTTGAAAAAAGGTTTTCGTTAACGAATGGTTCAAGAAAGTACAAGCTAAATAAAGATCTATTTAATCTAAGACAAGGTGGCATGAAAGTGAGCGATTACTTCACTAGCTTGAGTAGCCTATGGGAAGAAATAGACAGCATGAATGTTTTACCCACTGTTACAGCCACTACAACTGAAATAACGAATTTTTTAAAAGCCATAAATGATTTGAAAGAAGAATCAAAGTTATTTCAGTTTTTGAATGGGCTAGATGAGATGTATGGGACACAGAGAAGTCAACTCTTAATGATGGTGCCTTTACCAAGCGTAGAAGTAGCATGTGCAGTGGTCCAGCAAGAGGAGTCACAGAAAGAGGTTCTGAATCAAAGTGTTCTGGGTGATAATGAAGTCCTAGCTATGTACAGTAAAGGGAGTGGGGAGAGAACTCTGTTGTGCAGTAGATGTGGTCGAAAAGGGCATACAAATGACAAGTGCTGGGAGATAAAAGGCTACCCCAAGTGGCACTACAAATACAAGCCTAGTCCGAGTCCTAGAAGTGCTTCAAATAAATGGGTTGGAAGCAAACCCAGTGGTACAAGGTCTGCTAATCATGTACAAGGAAATGTTGGAGAACAAGTAGTTATGACCACGCAACAGTTGGACCAACTGTTGAAACTCATACCCAGAGAGGGTTCTGCGAGTCAAAAGGAATGTGAAACGGATGAGGAGATCGATTATGCATTCTCAGGAATGGTAAGTAGCAACGACATGAAAAGGATTTGCAATGCTGAAGATTGGATAATAGACTCAGGAGCATCCGATCACATGACTGCATCCTTGGGAAACTTAATGAACATCAAGAAAGCTCCTTCAACGTTCACCATCACATTGCCAACTGGAGCAACAGCTTTAATTACACATGTAGGAGACGTGCTACTGTCAAATGGATTGAAACTCAAGAATGTTTTACACGTGCCTAAGTTTAATCACAACTTACTCTCTATCCACAAGCTTGCAAGAGAAAATAAATGCGAAGTGACATTTAATCCAAACAACTGTATAATGATGGACTCGGGCACAAAGAAAGTCATTGGTACGGGAGATTGGGAAAGCTATCTAAAAGGTGGGGAACAATGTTTGACAGCACAAGACAAGATTGGGAAAGCTATGAATAGTCTAAAGTTGAAAGGAAACACTGTAGATGAAACAAAGAAAGAAGCGACTGGAAAGGAGTATGCACTGTGGCATCAACGCCTAGGACATGCGTCACTATCCAAAATGCAGCACATTGACCGAATCAAACCCTTTCTGAATCAACACAATGACCAGGTATGCCTCACATGTCCTCTCTCAAAAATGACTCGAATTCCTTTTCCTACTAGCAATTCTTGTGCCATGAAAGCCTTTGACCTGTTGCATAGTGATATATGGGGCCCCTATAAAGTGAATACAAGGGGCAAATTTCGTTTCTTCTTAACAATGGTGGATGATTACAGTAGAGTTACTTGGGTTTATTTGTTGGAAAGAAAGTCTGACTACCTGAACACATTGAAGAAATTCGAAAACCACATTGAGACTCAATACAAAGGGAAACTAAAGGTTGTGCGTTCAGACAATGCACTGGAATTTGCAGATAAGGAATGCAGTGAATATTTCGCCAGGAAAGGGTTGGTGCATCAATTGTCATGTCCTTATACACCCCAGCAAAATGCTAGGGTGGAGAGGAAGCATAGGCAAGTGCTTGAAGTAGCAAGAGCACTTCGATTCCAATCGGGCCTACCTTTGAGTTACTGGGGAGAGTGTGTCCTCACTGCGACATACATCATTAACAGGCTCCCTCATACATCCTTAAAGTTTGAAGTCCCCATCGAGAAGTTGCTGAACAGGCCTGTGAACTATGAGGAATTAAAAGTGTTTGGTTGTCTCGCGATGGCGTACAACTCGACTCATGGAACAGACAAGTTTGCCCCGAGAGGAATACCATGTGTTTTCATAGGATATCCAGCAAACACAAAGGGTTACAGATTATTGAACCTCACGAATGGACAAACTCTTGTGTCAAGACATGTGGTGTTTCACGAGAACGTTTTTCCATTGAATAAGAACACCAACAAACCATATATGATCCCAATGCCCACAGCCATGCCAATTGCTGCAAGTCCAGAGTATAAAGGTGAAATGGAAGAGAGCATGAACAATGAGGAAGGAGATCCAGAACATGGTAATGGTGCTCATTCAAATGATGAAAGTTCAAACCATGAAGGAGAAGAAGAAAGGGAAGGCACTGAAGAACAGAATGAAATGACTGAACAGAATCCACCTCGAAGATCCACAAGAGTTTCAAGACAGCCAAGCTGGTTGACTGACTTTGTGACACCCCGAACCAATCTGGTGTTTGGTGCAGAAGCCTCATATGTAACACCACAACAGGTGAGCTCAAATTTCACTTGCTTTCTTGCCACAATTGTTCCACAAACAGATCCACTGCACTTTGGTCAAGCTGTGAGATCAAAAGAATGGGTTGCAGCCATGAATGTCGAACTGGATGCACTGGAAGATAATGGAACATGGGAAGTGACCAAGTTACCTCACAACCGAAAAGCCATAGGATGCAAGTGGATCTATAAGACAAAGTTCAAGGCAGACGGGTCTGTGGACAAATACAAAGCACGTTTAGTCATTCTCGGATACAAGCAAACTTATGGCATAGATTATGTCGAGACGTTTGCTCCAGTGGCCAAAATGACCACTGTGAGAGCGATGTTGGCAGTAGCAGCGATGAAGAAGTGGCATGTGCACCAATTGGATGTATCCAACGCGTTTCTGAACGGCGATCTAGATGAGGTAGTATACATGTCTTTACCTCCGGGATACACAGGTTATGGCAGTAGGGTCAGTGCCACAAGTGAATTCCACAGTGATGCACACAAACACCTGGTATGTCGTCTAATCAAAGCCTTGTATGGCCTTCGCCAAGCTTCAAGGCAATGGCATTACAAACTATCTGTCACATTAACATCTATGGGATTCAGTCACTCGAAAGCAGACTACAGTTTGTACTCGAAAGTCACAGATGACAACATAACCTTAGTGCTGATATACGTAGATGACATTCTAATCTCAGGAAGCTGCTTGAAGGCAATAGAAGATCTGAAAAACGATATGTCCTCTCACTTCCACATGAAGGATATGGGACCTATCAGCTATTTCTTGGGTCTTGAAGTGGACAGAAGTGCAAATGGGTTTTTCATATCACAGAAAAAGTATGTTCTGGATTTGCTCAAAGAATTTGGCATGTTGAACTCTACACCTCTAAAATTGCCCATGGACACACATGTGGTCTTGACACCAGATAAAGGAGACTTGCTGCCTGACCCCCACTCATACCAACGACTGCTAGGGAAGCTGATATACCTCACCATCACAAGACCCGATCTATCTTTCCCTGTTCACAACCTAGCTCAGTTCATGCAGAGGCCCACAACTGTACACATGCAAGCTGCAAAGCGCATACTGAGGTATCTACTGTTAAACCCAGCTCAAGGCATACTATTAGCATCATCCTCGGCAGCCCAGCTCACCGCATACTGCGACAGTGACTGGGCAAGTTGCCCAACAACGAGGAAATCCACATCTGGGTATTGTGTACTACTGGGTGCATCACCAATTTCATGGAAAACGAAGAAACAATCCTTAGTGGCACGTTCCACGGCGGAGGCGGAGTATAGAGCAATGGCATTAACATGCTGTGAGGTGACTTGGCTGTCTTCTCTTCTCAAGGATCTGGGTATAGCTGAATTGCCACCAACCATTGTCAAAAGTGATAACCAAGCAGCTCTGTCCATAGCTGCCAACCCAGTGCTTCACGAAAGAACAAAACACATCGAGATAGACTGTCACTTTATCCGTGACAAAATCAACAGTGGTGAAATCACTACCCACCATGTGCCGTCTCATGCCCAAGTTGCTGACATACTTACAAAACCCCTGCCAGTCAAACAACAGAATCATCTCCTTCGCAAGTTTGGAGTCTCCGTTGGTACCTCCACTCCACTTGAGGGGGAGTAATGAAGGAATGCACTCAAGCATTCACATGGAACCTTGGAGTCCAGTTCTTATCTGCATTTCATTATGTTCGAATAAGTAGCCTTGTATGTTGTCCCATGCAAGGTGATTAGTTATTGTCTGTAGTGTGCTAGTTATTGTCTGTAGTGTGCTGATGTGTATCGAATGGGAATCACTCATTTTGAACACAATCATGCAGTAGAAGAGTCTAGTAGCATTAAGGGTAGTTTCGTATTTTATTCCCAGGTTGTTAGGGTGGAGCATGGCAAGAGATATAAGGACACAAGCTGTCTTTGTGGTCCTTTGATGTGTGAATGAATGTTTAACCATTTCTAGTAATATCATTCTCATCCTCTCATTATCAGTTTTATCTCCTACATAGCTATCTAATGCTTAAAATCAAGATGTCTTCAAAACTGGCTTCCTCCCAGCTTCTACATCACCCATAGTTTTCTCTGAGTCTGGGCTAACGAAATCTACACCGAGTGACCTAGGTGGAATACCAGGCTCTTTCTGCACTTTCCCCTGAATTTGTTCTTAGATGCAGAAATACTGGTAAAAAATATCTCCTTGAAGTTCTCAAAGACCCCTCTGTTATATGGATTGTCTCGTCGATCATATCCGTATCTATAATTTTCATAGGTAGACTGCAGAAAATTAAACACATTGCTAAAACTAATATACTTGAAAAATCTATCTATCCCAAAACGTGAATTACTGTTTTAATATACAGAGGATTTAATGGCCTTATACCTGTGAACTAAAATGACAAAGTGGATTTACAAAAGCAATAACATACACGAAACGGACATTTCAGTAGTTGTAACATTGGCAGCTATGGACAAGAAACCCCAACTGGAGGTTCAAAACACATAATCAGACTATGAATTAAATTCATCTTCAGTTAAAATTCCTACTGGCCATCACACGTGTCATCCCCAAACACTATCTCATGTGCAAAGAAGCTATAAGTCACTGTCCATATCAAATAAACATCTTATATAAGTGAGATCTAACAAGTCAATCAAATAAGTATTGGCATTTTATCCTTTTCTGTTTTAGTGAACTTGAAACATGTAGTATCAGACTATCTATTGTTTGCGCCTTCAGTGTCAGACTCAGATGGAGGAGGAATTCCTCCAGGCCAGCTAGCAACAGACATGGGTAGAGGCAAAGAAACGGAGAAAATTTCATTCACATAATGCTAGTTGTGATTCTCCCCGGACTTATATCTATATAGACTAACCTTATATATTTTACACAAATATAGTTATATGCTGATGCATTTTTATTATCATCTTGAAAAGCAATTGCTAACAAAAACCCATGAGATACAAGAAAACAGCTTACATTCGATATGGATACCTAGATCGCCTTTAGAAAGCTTCATTAATACAACCTCCCCTTGCACTTACGAGCACCGCAATGACATTTCTTTGTCTTGACATTCCCATTTGAATCGGAAATATGGCCAATTTTGTAATTATAATTATAAGTCAACTCTTGTAAAGGATATATTTTTCTCGTGGCGAATAGCATCACATGAGGCATCATCTTGTCATCATGATCAAAAAGAACATTTTGAGCATATAAGTTTGGTGAACAACTATGATTCACAAATCTTCCTATATTTCCGATTTTTGCCGCATCAATAGCATAACCATCCTCATCTCCTATATCAAATAGATACTCATCAAAACCTATCCTTTCCTCCGCTTGCTTGTCCTCAAGCAACTCGCCAACATACTCGCATATAAAACTTCCAGATGAAATAAAATTCCGTGACCGAATTCCCCACCCTCTCGTTTCCGTCTTAAAGACCTCTAATTGAATTTTTAGGCCATGTTGGCCAACTCTATTCATACAAGAAGGGGGACATTTGCAAGAAGGCCCACACTCGTAGACAATAGTTTCTTTAGCTTTAGTGAGAGCTCCATTTTCATTAAAAGGTACCATGCCATCATTCTTGACCACACAAGAACATCTTACAAGATCCGAGCACCCATCAATGCAACGGCAACCTCTTACATTCGCGGACTTCTTCAATTGTGGATATACCATTTTGGTTATGTATTTGAAAGCCGGAGGTTTGCTATTGTCTATGTCATTTACAACAGGGATAGCTATTTTTTCATTCCCGTAAGAAATATCATCTATCAATGTGCGATAGTAGAGAGCCTTAGATTTTCCACACCTTCCCAACTTATTTACTTTAAGTTTAGGCTCACCTTGCATTTTATTTAACTGAAACATATACACCCATTCCCCATTTTGCGCTTTCTCTTGCCAAAAGTTGTTTACAGTGAATAATCCATCATACGTAAATGAAGTGCTTTTTCCCTCCAAAGATTGATTACCTCGAATAACCCTTACTGGAGTTTCTTCATCCATACTATTCTTCAAGGCAAGGTTACCTCGTACAAGTGTCTGATCATTTAAATTTTGTTTGGCCATAGTTTGCACACCACCTTCACGAAAATATATGACATCTGTCAATTCTTCATCATTGGAATAAAAATGGGGGGACAGTATGCTTGTGGCGATCTTCTTGCCATCCTTTTCCATGTAATCAATACTAGCAACAAACTGAGCATGCACTCCAACAATGACAAGTTCAGCCCTGTCTTGAAATTGGTCACCAACTTCAACACCTGGGATAGCACCTAAGACTTGTTTATTCATATAAATCCACTTCTTTTGTTGCTTAAGTAGCATTGCTACCTCCTCATAAACATCTGATGATATCGTCTTATTTTCCGCCTTTGACTTTCTTGTAGCTTGATTCTTCAGCAACTGCTCTTTAAGGGTCTTTTGAAACAGATTAAAAACGTCTTGCACTTTACTGCGGCATAATGCTTCCTGGTCACTCCTGACATTAAAATTTATTGATGGTTTTCCTGAAAGATTACTATTGTGTTTCCAATCTGTCTCTGGTTCTACATTATGTACATCAGCTTCCACATTATGTACATGAAAATTGGCATCATGGTGTTTCAGAAGCAGATAATAAGATCCCTCATGACCCATGAGCTCATATATGTCATCACTGCATCCATCAGTAGCAACAGTTGCTTCAGTAAAATATGAGGCTTTCACCCCCTCTTGACTTTCTGGAGCGGCAGATGTACCATCATTAGACATGGCATCATCATGTTTCACAAGCAGATAATAAGATCCTTTATGACCCATGAGCTCATATACTTTGTCACTGCATCCATCAGTAGCACAAGCGGCTGTTTCCCAAATCAAAGTTTTTACTCCCTTTCGAGTGGCAGTCTCACCATCATTAGATTTCGTATCATTGTGTTTCAGAAGCGGATAATAAGATCCTTCTTGACCCAAAACCTCAAAGCTTTTGTCACAGTATCCATCAGTAGCACCAGTTGCTGCAGCAAAATCATAAGTTTTTACTCCCTGTTGACCAACAGACTTACCATCATCCTCATTACTCTCCACCCAACTTTGGACTCCATTATTATTACACGTCATTTTTGAACTTGAATTTGCTTGTAATGAGTTACTTTGTGGAGAAGATGCAGTGCTAATTGTATAGCCGCCAGCTTCCTGATTAAACTTCCATTCGGAATGATTAACCTTTTTAAACAGCTCAGCATTGTCTGCATGAGGCTTCATAGACATGGATTCCAATTCAATTGGTGATATCTCAACCGGTAGATTGCTAGGTCCTCCGGCGTTCAAGTTTTCAAATGCTGCTTCAACAGTGGTTACACCTGCATCACATGTTCCATAATATTCTCCAGCAATTGCCCCCATAGTAGTAGGAACTTGTGGAGTCGCAGAAACTTTATGGCGCTTGAAGCTACGGAGACAATTAGGAGGCTCACGTCCACCATGTTCAAGCGAATGTTTTCGAGGTAGTTTGTGTAATTTTTTCTCCCTTGATGAATTAGAACTCATTTCAGAATTTTCAAAGATATTGCCCGAACAGATGCAGATAATTTTCCGAGAACTAAACAAGCAAAAAAATAATTAAACATATTCGCCGGAGTAATTCAATAAAAAAGAAACTAGTATTTTACGATCATGTCACAACTTCATAACAAAAAAAAAACATTTAGCAAAAAAAAAAAACTCCATGACAAAAATTACAGAAATAAGATTCAAATTTTTTAGACAAAGCTAGTTGATTTACATCAGGCATACTAAAAAAAGGTATGATCTTTACCAAATAACAAGCATACATGCATTCTACATAAACCACATAAAAGGGCATTATTTCAAATAAATTGTAAAAATTGGCAAGAAATTGTGCATATTAACCCAAAAAGAGGAAGATTATTTAGCCAAAAATGATTTAAAAAACCAAAAAAGTGCCAGTGGATTTACATCATGCAATCCAAAAAAGGTAGTATAATCTTTAACAATCATACAGCCAATTGATACATAAAAAGGCAAACTTTATAATAAATCATCAAAAAAACAAGAAATTGTGCTTATAAATCCAAAAACAGAAGATGATATAGAGCAAAAATTAGACAAAAAAGATAAACCAAGATCACCAAAACAATGCCAGTGAATCTACATCATGCATCCCCAAAAAGATTTAATCTTTAGCAATCATACAACCAATTCACACATAAAAAGGCAAGATTTCAAGAATAAGTGCTTATAAACATAAAAACATGAGATGATAAGATAAACCCAGATGACAAAACAATATGAAATGGCAAAAAAATGACAATGCAGTTATATAAGGTGTAAAAATCAAGAAAAGCGAGCTTACATGTATAGATCTTCCTTGTATGAGCAGTAGAATTGATGACTGAAAGTGAGCTAAGTTTATCTGTAATGGGTTTAACAATGAGAGCAAGCACTTGTGAGAAATGGGGAATTATACGATGATTATAAGCAAATTTTCATCGTGATTGTAGGCGCAAGAACCCTAGTGTACTCATTCTCGGCGCCCGCTTGGCTTGTTTTCAAAATACTACCAATTATACAAGCTGTTTGATAGCTGTAATTTTAAATATAGTAAATCTTGGCTTGCTCCCTTAAACACGAATAACTTACTGCCACAAATATAGGAATTATTAACTAACTGATTTATTTACTTAACCTACGTGCAGAGTCCATTTTGATGGAGTAGTGCTCATGTTTTTATTTGTAGATTTATTTATTTTTGAAAATATGTAGACTTGTTTTTATTCACACGGAGTTCATCTCATTCATGAAAGAAACTAGCGTTTTACCCGTGCTACGCACCGAAAGCACACGCTTAAAATTTTTTAAATCTAATTTTTTTTGAAATAATTAAAAATACATTATATAATAGAACTCATATTAATTTTTTTTTCAGATACATTTACTTAAAATACGCACGCGTGTAAATATAAGTTATGTTTAGGGATGAGTATTCTCCCCGCCGTGCCGATCCCGATTCGATGCCCGCCCCGTACGGGATCGGGGTGGGTTCAGGACTGATTTCGGGGTCGGGTGCGGGGATAACACTCCCCGACCCTGAAGTGATCCGACGTTCATCCCTAGTTATGTTATTGGTTGCTAAAAACTAAATATTTATAATTAAAAATTAAATATTCAACGCATAAAATATTGATTGAATATATATATAAAATGTTGTCATCATAACAAAATAACATAAAATACGATATTAGAATTTGTTTGAAATGTACCATAAGTTTTTAAACTAATAAGAATGTTAAGCGTCCTAACCCATTTTATAATTATACTTCTTTTTAACACCATCATCATTGTCGTGGATATGCGTTTATTTGTTCTCGATTTTGACTCTGGATTAACACAATAAAATTATCATTATTAGTTGAATCATGCACCTGCTTGAAAAGAAACAAAATGGTTGAGTTATTAAGAATGAGAAAGACAAATTTGATGTTGGACAAAAATCACAATTAATTATTTGAATTGAAAATTTTATGTTCACCATGTCAAAATTAACATTGTATGAGGTGATTTTGTTAGATCAGAATTCAATGATCGTCAGGAGCTAGACTCAACTGATCAGGATTGCTGACGTCATCAGGATTGCATGGTCGTCAGGATCAGAATACATATCAGGACTGAGATCAGGTTTGATCATCAGGACTGGAAGCTGATCAGGATTCCTACTTCGAGTTATATTTGGAGTCTAGTTAAACATGGAAGTTTATTCTGTCGGTTCCTGGTTTGTAGAATGTAGCTATCGATTATGGATAGGTTTCAATCTTTGTAATTGATTATGACTTATAATTGATAGAGAAGCTATGTAGTATATAAACACAGTTTAGGTTTTGATTTATGTGTGAACATAAGCGAATCAAACGTATAGAAGCTCTCAAGAACATAGAATTTCTTGAGAGAGTTTTTGTAAGCTAGAAGCTCTCAAGAACATCAGAATTTCTTGAGAGAGTTTGTAACAGTTTTATATCAGATTTAATAAAGCTGTTATCTTTCTTTCATATTTGTGATATATACATTAAGAAGTCGATTCTCTTATACTATTGTATTCAACCCCCCCTTCTACAATAGATTATTACTGGGCAACAGATTTTAAATTCTTTTGAGGGCATTGAAACTCTAGAATTGAATCATTCAATCATTCAAAGATACAAAGATATTGTATTGATATGTACTAACTTTCAATCATTCAAAGATGTAGTGAATGTTTGAATTTCTCCTGTAATGATTTTCAATTTTCCAGGATACTGGTTTTCATTTTCTTCTTATGATGAAGGTTTTAAATTCATTAGAATAAATTTTAAACTTACATTTAATATGCTATACTTTTAGGATTTTGAATTTAGTACGTCACTACCTTTGATCACAAAGGTTCTCGTCAACATTTGATGATATTGACCCACCACTTCACAATCTTTTAACTACTTCACTTCAATTAATAATATACATGATTACTCTAAACCTAATATAATTATATATAATTATGGTAAAGAGGATAAGAAGAAAAAAATTTCGAAAAAATGATTTATTAAACATGATGTCTTCTATTCGGGTTTGAGATGATTTTACCACATTTGCATTTATATGTATGGATGTATGGTTAATGATACAGAGTTTCCCGAATTACTTCATCAACACTAAAAACTCATAACTAATATATCGCCTCCATTTGCATTAAGATTTTAAAAGTTTTAATATTGAAAATGTGATGAGTCTAATGAGTGCACCTAATTGATAACGAAATAAAGAAGAAGTAAGGTGGTTTACTATCTGAACTTCAGAGATCCATAATATGCTTATATAGAATATATTATCAAGTTAATTAATGTGAAGATATGTCTTATTAAAAAATTTAAAGTACTTAAAAAGATGATGTATTCGCTCACGTACAATGTTAAAAGTTACTTATGTATTAAAATAATTTAAAATTTTATGTTATTAATCGAATTTATATTGCTAATATTATTTTACAATGACCTGGAAAACAATATAGTTGACCCCACATATAATTTGTATGAGATATGTTTAAATTATTTTTACATCGATAAATTAAAATTTTAGTACTTGGTCAACATATTTTGTACTAAAATTAATTTCATTTACTTTTAAATTCTAATTTTGATTAAATTCAAAATAAGTATACTAACGAAGATTAGACAAATTTAAAATAGTTATATATTGATAAATTGAGGCAGAAATTTGTATTAAAATGGTTTTTCTACTTTTAAAATTTTAACATTTATTTAAAGCATACAATAATGTAAACTTTAATCTATATAATTAATGTAACATGCATGTAAATAAATGAATAACAAATAATTATTAAAATTATGTATTATAAATTTTATACTTGAAATTGAATTATTAATATCGTATTTAATGTAAAATAGTAATCAAATTGTTTGATTAATAAATATTTATGAAACTTTAATTATAAATATGGTAATATAATTGTGAATAATTTTAAATAAAAAGTGATTTATTAACAAATATTTTTTTGACTAAACCAAATATGTAATACATGGATATTTTAAATCAAGTAATTACTGGATTTAAATTATAATTGTCAACTAATCATGATTATTAAAATAGGATGAGAATGATGAATAAGAAGAAAAAAAATCAGTAATATGTTTGGTCTAAAATTTAGGAGTGGTTTTTGATTGGTCTTAAAATAATTAATATTTTTTTGATTGGTGAAGTATATAGTATCTAGACTCAAGCATTCTAATAAAGGATTACAATAATTTGTATGCTCAAAATATCCATAAAATAAAATCAACTGTTTCAAGTATTTATTAATAGATTAAGTAACATTTTCTTTAATTTTTTTAACATAATCGATTAACATCGAATTTTTTAATTACAATAAATAATATATTGGATAATTAGTCTCACATCTATGTAAAAACCCGAAATTACGACTTTTAACAATTAAATAAAAAAAACATAAATTATAGATTAAAGTTGTAAAAGTTATACATATACTCAAAATATTTTCTCATTAAGTGTGTTAGATCATAGAGTGATATTAGAAATTAATCTATAAAATAGACAATTATTTATTGAACGCATTGTACAACAAATGATCTTAATCTCGAAGTATATAAATATAATAAAAGATTATATTATAATTAAAAAAAATTAATTGATAAACAAAATCTCGAAATAGAAAAACATAATAGTGAATGGATTTAAATTTTTTAATATAATCAATTAGCATCGTATTTTTTTGACTTTACAGTAAATAATAGATAATTACCCTCACACTTTCTGTGTAAAACCCTTAAATACCACATTTAACAATTAAACAATAAAAAATATAAATTATTGATTAAAGTCATAAAAATTATACATATACTCGTAGTGCTTCCTCACTCAGTTTGTTGGGTCACATGGTGGTATTAGAAGTTTATCTATAAAATATACGATTTTATATTAAATAGATTATATAATTAATGATCAAAATCTCGAAGTATATAATTATCATAAATGATTTAAATTCTACAAAAATTAAATAATTTTAATTGATAATCAAATTCTTGAAATATATAAATATAATAGTCAATAGATTTAAATTTTAACTAAAAATAAAATAATTTTTGAATTTTGATTGGTTATCACGTTGTATGGATAGTTTAACCACCTTTAGTTAATAAAACTATATGAGTAAAGTTTTAATGGATTTAAATTTTAATTAAAACTAAAATAATTATTGAATGTTGATTGATTAATCAAGTTGTATGGATAGTCTAACAACCTCTGGTTAATAAAATTATATGAGAAAAGTTTTAATGGATTTAAATTCTAATTAAGAATAAATTAAATTTTGAATTTTGATTGGTTAATTGCGTTATATGGATAGTCTAACTACGATTGGTTGATAAAATTATATGATGAAAGTTTTTTGGCTCTCTTGATTGGTTAATAAAATTAAATGAGTAAAGTTTTAATGGATTTAAATTCTAATTAAAAATAAAATATTTATTGAATTTTGATTGGTTAATAAAATAGTTATTGAATTCTGGTTGGTTAATCGCGTTGTATGGATAGTCTAACCAACCTTGGTTAAAAAAATTATATGAGGAAAGTTTGTAGGCTCTTGTGATTGGTCTAAAATTTAGGATTGACCTCTGATTGGTCCTAAAATAATTCAAAATTTTCTGATTGGTTAACTGAGGTAGACTCGGGTATTATAATAAAGGATATTCAATCATACGATAACATTTAATTATTCAGGTATTGTTTTGGGAATGATTTCGAGGAGTATAGCATTTCCCATTTTGATGTTTCAAAGTCCAAAAGATTGGTAGTATATTTACAGCGTTAAGATTTATTCTTGTATTTAATATCTCTAATGATTTATTTTTATTAATGTTATTAGCTGATAACTCGTGCCAAACACGGGCCTAGAGTTGATATTAAAATATTAATATTGATAAATTATTAATGAATTGTTTAAAGAATATACTTGTAGAGAAGAATTGAATGATAAAAATATATTATAAATAAATAATATTTAATTATGTAATTATAGACAATTGAACCGTAATTAAACTAATGAAATTAAAAGAAATAAGCTAATGAAATTAAAGTAAATAAATAAATCTTGTATACGTAGTTGTAAGGAATCAAACCTTCTTGTATAATTATGTAGTTGTAAGGAATCGAATCTCGGTGAAGCTAAAGAATTTAAAGCAAATAAATCTTGAATAATTATGTAGTTGGGAGGAATCGAACCCGGGTTTAATGATAACCAAATTTAATACTTTGGTACTTTAGTATCGCGCGTCATTTACGCATTGTTTTGCTTATTAATAAATAGTATAGATTTACCATCTTATTTCATAAACTTTCTTTAATCTTAATACAATTAATATTTAATAAATAAATTCATTAAATTAAAATCTTTTCCACGGAAAGTGGTTCGTATTTAATTGGAATGTCTTACAATTTTCTCACTTTGTTTTCTCAAGTTTTATAGTTTTTTAATTTCGAATAATAAACAAAAAACTATTTTAGTTTCACAATTATATAAAAGTGTAACATTATTTTATCGTTCTATATTTACACTATCTATACTATTATAATATAATAGACGAAACATTAAAAGTAATTAGCTTATATAGGCAATTAGATAATATACGTTTAGTTTATCTATATGTTTTATATATTCACTAAAATTCATTTTTTAGGTTTTACTTTCTAATTTATCTAGAAGATAATACTTACAAAAAAGCAAATTTTTATAAAATAAAATATAAGAGTCTTATTTTCTTTTCATTTATTTTCTCAAGTACTTATATTTCAAAAAATAAAAATTAGAATTTTTTTGTTGAAAATTTAAAACAAATTTCATTTACTTGAAAAGAACTCGGTCGGGACAAATCCCCAACCGGCTATGCAATCAGGTTGAAAAACAAATAAACGAGTTAAACAATTAGCCGTTTTGTGTATGGATGGCTTAACATGCAGAATAAAAATATTATTTGAACAAAAAAAGGATTATAATTGCTTCCCGAGAAATCCAACATACATCATCCCTAAAATCAGTAGCATCACAATTGACCTTCACACAATTAAGTCCGGATGTAGTCCAATGTTCAGAACTTTCAGTTGCACCAACTGAAATTGGAGGGACAGATGCCCTCATAATATGAACAATCTTCCGTTGTGAAATGTGAGCTTTTGCGATTTCCACAACTGATCCAGTCTTGATACGGACTTTCCAGATCCCAAAACACCAATCGAATCATTCTCAAAGAGACAAAACAACAAAAGACAAATACTAAAACATATCAACCACTCCAAAACGAGTACAAACAAAACACCCAAAAAATTGGGTACATCAATCCTTACAAAAAAAGGATGATTATTGAAGGAAAAATAAAAACTATAGTTATTAGATGAGAGAAAGGGAGATGAAAATGAATTTGTGAGAAAGAAGAAGGGTTTATTAATGAAGAAAAGAAGTAGATCTAAATATTATTAATGCGTCTAGGGTTGGGGGTCGACTCTGATTGAGAGAGAAGATTTGTTCACTACGCATCGCGTTAAAAAACAACTTTAAAAACAGAATTTAAAAAAAATATTTAAATTAAAATTTATGATATAATTAAATTGATTAATAGATATTTAATATGGTATATTATTTTGTTCTCTGTTCAAATTTGGTAACTGTTAATCCCAAATGACCTAACAGAATTGTAGAAGGGGGGGGGGGGGTTTGAATACAATTATAGATATTTCGAAACTTAAAACAACTTTCAATAATAAAACTATACTGAAATAAAAACACAAACAAATATAAAATTTCAGTTGGATGTTTTGAGGATCCAACTGAGATAATTTTATTGCGGAAATAATCTGTGTTACAAAAGTATCACAGCTGCTCAGTTCTTGATACAAAGTGAGAGTGCTCTTGAGAAAGCTAATACAAACTATTTTATCTCACTCACATCTCTAAAAATGAACTGCTACACTTGGTTATATAACCCAAGTTTTACAATGCTATTTTTGGCTACTCTAAAGTACACTAAAGGTAACCGCCAGTAGCTTGCTTTTCATCCCTTTTGTCAAATGGTCTTTGGAGATCTTTGTCTTCTGTCTTCAGGATTATAATGATCCCACTCAAGAACCAGATTGGAAATTGGAATGTTTCCTTATTCCCTATGTCCATTTTGATGGCTTCCAATGCAAAGTACACTTCCACATCTCCTTTTGATCTGTCAGAAAACTGTCACTATCACTTTGTCAACTATTCAGAAAAGTGATAATGATTCGTTGATAGCAGTAAGATGTGTTTCGTTGATAGCTTTATTCTTCGTTTCGTTGATGGTATAATCCTCGTTTCATTGATAGAGTAATCTTCATTCCGTTGATAGAGTAATCTTTGTTAGAAATGAATACCACTAGATACTAGACAGAGGGGGGGTGAATGGATAGTTTGATATATTTTTCGATTCTTGAAAACTAAGTAAACAACTGTATGTGATTGTGATATGTAATATGCAGAAAGTAAATAACACACACAATCACTTTAATCTACTTTGTATAAGCAAATTAAATACTACAGCTTTCCAGGAAATTCACAATCGAATTTCTGGCTTCTAAACAAGAACGGTTTGAACTTGCTTGCTTACAGAGAAAAGAGCTTAGCAAATAACTATGTGTATCTCTCTCTTACAGCTTACAGTTGTGTGTGCACGATATATATATTTTCCTATACAAACTAGGCACACACAATATTACACAGCTACCCCTTCTGAAGGTCCAACTTGTCCTGCCATAAGAAGTTCACTGTGTCAGGAAGGACCACCTGCTTTTCGGAGTCTTTCCCGTTTCTGTAGCTGCTTGTCTCTTATCTTTCTCTCCAAGTTTAGCTGTAGATTTGCCATCTGTTCTTTGGACCACCTTGCCAGAACAAATGCTTCAGTATTTGTCTCCTTTGATTCTTGGTTCTGTACCTTGATTTGTCTTGTTATAAACGGCTAAGTGTTGATATCGTGAACTCCACTTTATCCCTGACTTCGCGATCTCCCTTGTGAGGACTACGCGATATAGCCTTTGAAGACTTTGCGACATAGGTCATTTGATGACTATGCGACATAGGTCATTTGATGACTATGCGACATAGGTTATTTGATGACTATGCGACATAGGTCATTTGATGACTATGCGACATAGGTCATTTGATGACTATGCGACATAGGTTATTTGATGACTATGCGACATAGGTCATTTGATGACTATGCGACATAGGGCTTCGGAGGACTTCACGATCTAGGCTCTTTTGACTTTGCTGACTTCAACACTTCACGACATGTGTCTTGAGGACTTCTCGACATGGTACAAAATGGACTATGCGATATAGTACTTCACGACATGGATATTTGTGACTTCACGACATAGCTTTCTTTTGACTTTGCTATATAATGCCTTAGACAAATTCCTGCAACTTATTTCTTCATAGCCTTATTCAACTCTATCCTGCTGCATGAACACTTATGAACTTCTACCAGGATAATTATTCAATGGCCTATATACAATCTAGATGCAAGAAACTTTACTAAGCTCATTATAAGTTTGAGCATACATGATCAAGCTAATGTTCATGAGAACAAGACAAGTACATTTAGAGACCTATACTATATCCCAGTGATAGAAATCACTAGGTCATGTAATGTGACATAGTCACATGGTGTAGGCTTGTTAATAGTGGTATTCAGACATGTCTTGAGCCTAACAATCTTCATACCGTTGACATGTCTTCACTTAGGCAAAATTACAAGGCATAATATATTTACAATTCACCAATCTATTTTGCCTATCTAGTACTTAGTCAACATGACTTAGAAAACCTATCTAATACCTACAACAAAATGCATATCAAACTATGAAGTATTGTACAATGCAATTGCTACATCACTCATTTCGTTGATGAGCTACCTGTCAACGAAAGCTGCAAAGCATACCATTCCGTTGACAGTTACAAAAATGACTTAATACAAAATCTACTAAGTGTTTTACAATTATCATCAAGAACAACATATTCCTAACAATCTCCCCCAATTTATGACTGATAGAATAACAGCCATAAATCAAGAGCCTTGATGATAACAAAAACACTCAGACATATTACAAATGATAAAAGTAGAAATTGCATTGAGCTTCATTGAATTTTAATTGAAATACAAAGTAGAAAATCTTACAAAACAAGTGCACATAGTTGCTCCTCTAGTCTGAGCAGATTTTTCATCTTTGCCTCTGTGGTCTTGTTTTCTTCCCTTTTCTTGTATTGTTCTCCTCAATATGAGCTTGAAGTCTTCTGTAGAAAATCTTCTCTTCTTCATCTTGATTCCCCAACTTGGATTGCATAGTTATAGTTAATTTGTAATTAACAACGGTTATTCAAGTCTCATTAATAAATATATAATATAAATTCTAATAAATGCATAGTATAAATTTAATTAATTACATTCATAATTAATTCAAAAACCAAAATTTTAAAAGATCAAATGATCTCAAATTCAAGTAAAATAAATTTTATTTTACCATAATTAAATTAGTAGCTAATAAATATATGTCTTGCATATCATTTTTTGTTAAAATAATATAATTTATGATATTGTTATGAACATATAAGTTAGATGTGTAATTGAAATGAAATCATTAATGTAATATCCCCAAATTTTGTACTTATTTAAGAACCATTGATGAATAGTAACGTTTGTTAAAGAACCACGGATGAATAGTAACTTTTTCGTTTAGAAAGTTTTCAGACCACCCTATGTACGGGACCGTATAATGAACTTTCAAAGTCGTATTAGTGATCTTCTATGTAAATGATTGAATGCAAAAGTTGCCAGAATCAGAAAAATAGCATTTTCTGTTTTCTCCGAAATTTCACTAATAACTGATGGATTAATCATTATTTGAAAATATTGGAGGATTTAAATTATCAATTCCATGGATATGGATTTAATAAAAGAATTAGTGATGTCAAGAACGTTTACGGTAAACTACTTCGATAAGAACACTTAAAAAATCCTGCGAACATTCTACGAGATTAAGCGGTGACGAAATAACGCGACACTTACAGGATTAAATATAGGCATGGAAGTAACATGTAACAAGATTAATCCAAGGAATGCAACAATTGTATCATCCATGTGAAAGGGAACAAACCAGTAAAGCTACTTTATCTCCAAACTCTCCCATTGCTTGACACATGTCCTGATGATGAGGCAAAAAGGCTATGACTCACCACATTACTACAAACTATCACATTTTCTATCAAAATCAACCAAGGAAGAAAAGAAACCCCCCCCCCCCCCCCCTTGAAGAACTACACCATTCGGCCCAAAAATATACAACCAAGATACGTTTTTCAAAGATCATCTTCCAAGCTTCCATAAATCATGATGTTGGATTCAAAAGTTTCCTAATTCCTAGACTAAGGTATGCTCTAATTCCTAGCTTCATCCATGGATCGTAACATTCTTGAATATTAGATCAAAGATGAGAGTGAATAGTAATCTTTTGTGTTCTTGATTTTGTTCTTAAAGATTAAGCTTTTTAAGGATAGTTTAAAGCTCAAGGAAGGATTATAAGCAATTGTGGGTGTTTATAAAGCATCAAGGAAGGTATAACTCTTGAAACCCTTGGTTATAATTTGATTTATATGGTTAGTTTTAAGTGTAGAATAGATAGTATGATCATAAGAATGAATGATTGATTTTGATGAAAGTTTGACGTTGTTTTGATGGTAAACAAGTAGATGTTGGTTTTGACTATGGTTGATGATGATTATGGATTAGTAATTATGTCGAGGAATTGACTTGATGATTTGGTTGGATTGATCATGTAAAGTTTATGATTAAACTTTGGAATCATTAAAACATAGCCGTTTTAATGCCCGATTTTCCTTAACCTTGTTTTGTTTGTGATGTTCGAACATAATAACTTCTGTCCAAGATCACCACTGCCCATTATAGTGTAGGTCTTTTTTCAAGGTTCGTTTTGGTGCGAAGATCATGTGAATCCGATTTACGGTTTAGGAGAAACAAGTATTTTAGTAAAGGATGTTTCGCGAAACCAAACTATACCACTTAGCCAACTTTGAGGCAATGATCAAACCCCTTAATCGACTTATTAGAATGTGAAACTTTGTGTTAACATGATAGGTACGCTTAGAAAGACCCTCGAGAAGATTTCATGTTAAAAGGATTTAATCTCTATTTTATAAAAATGCGTGAGCGAGCATGCACGAGTGGAAGTTCTTAAAGAGTTAACTTGAAAATGAACTTGTTACTTGAGATAGTACGTACTTAGTGTCATGAAAGTGTTAAGTGATTAATCTCGGATATTTTGACTATGTATAAATCGCCGGATTAACCCGAGGCACACTACCCCTACCTCACTACCAGGCAAGTTTTCGAAACCTATGCTTACTGTTGTTGTGATAATAAACTTCTTTCATATATGATATGCAAATGAGAAGTATACATGTTTTATTCCCAAGTACATTGCGATATATAAATTGCATGCTTGTCTTCGAACTGCTATATATAGTGATACTCGAGGCTATGATTTGATTACGGGCTTCTAAGCTAGATATGAGATATTAGTTAGAAGCCAGGTTTTTATAAATGCCCTAGGTAAAGGGCGTATGATTTTTATTCTTTAAACCGGAAGTAGTTATATTTTATGTATATGTTAAAGATTATTTTTCCGATAAAGATATCGGGTAACTGTTATTCGATGATTATTTATTTAATGAATATTATTTTGAATATTCATTTAATCATTATTTATTTAATGAATATTATTTTGAATATTCATTTAATCCTTATTTATTTAATGAATATTATTTTGAATATTCATTTAATCCTTATTTATTTAATGAATATTATTTTGAATATTCATTTAATCCTTATTTATTTAATGAATATTATTTTTGAATATTCGTTTAAGGTTTATTTATTTAATAAATATTATTCGATTATTTATTAAATACTTTTAACACGTTTTAAAATGAGTTATATTATTTAAAGTTTATCCTCGACCTTCAATAATTACGAAGGATATTCTAAACTGTATTATTAATTATTTTAAATCAAGGGGTGGTTCCCAAACACTGTTTTTCCATTTAAATCTATCTTTTAAGAGGATTTAAATACTCGCTCAACTACCAAAAATATGGGGAACCTGATTTAAGTGACTGCTACTCATTTTAAACTCTCAACTCAAAACTGTTAGGGGACATATATTTTCTCGGAGCAATTTAATTGCTGCAAGTCAAATGTTGTGTTACTACCTCAACGATCGAGGAGTAAATTGATGGAACAAGTCGATATCCATTAACAAGCAATAACTTGGGAAATATCGGAGAATCTTCCTTTCCAACCTAGATATAACTACTTAGTGGAGTCGTATCCCCAATTATTACACTTGGGGAAAGGAGGACGATCTTTACGTTTCAGAGTCATGGATTTCATCTGAACTAGGAGCGGTATAAGAGGTCGAGTTGCGCCGACCCATCCATTTTTGTTGCCCCAGATGGGCCGGGAGATCTAGAAAGGCGGTAGACAATGTCAGGCTGTCGTGTTCTTCCATCTACATGTAGAAAACATTTTTAGTTGTACGACCTGCTAATGATCATAGTGAGGTTGGGACAACTGGCGCGGTGATTACTCCAGTATTGGTTCATCATCCAATTTGGATAATTCTGCAACATGTATTGAAAGGGACTAAGGCTAACACCCTTGGTTCAGGTTTACCGATCATGTTGGCAGGGGGTTGAAAAGTGTTCAAAAAATGAAGTTACAATAAATCCTTGTAACTTCATTTTTTATTTTATGAGTTATGACTCTGATGAAGCCTTACTCAGATTATATATGCATAAGTGGATTTTGGGTTACGGAATCATTATATTAATTTTCCTCGTAACTTCATCTTTTAGGTTATACTAGTATTTTATCCGTTTAATGCATAGCCTGTGGTTACAAAGATATTTTCGAACTGTTATATACTGATGATCTGTCATAAACTATTTTGGTGGGCTCTATTGCTCACCCTTGCTTTATTTATTTATATCACAACAACAGCTAGAGCAGATGGCCCGCAACAGGCGCACTCAGCGCAAGCAGGTATCGGCCGTCAGAGATCTACCCGCTGATGTCGTAGTCGCCATAGCTGAGGTAGTAGCAATCAGTAGTCTAAGCTACAGCTTTTGTGTATCAGACTTATTTATATTTATGACTAATGTAAGCAACGGCAAGAACTATTAAGTGTACTCTGTAATCATTTTGGGTTTGTAATAACTTATAACTTGTGGATCTTATGACTAGATACTTATTCCAATTTCATCTCTGGGACTATAACTAGTTGTGTATGGTGTTTTTATCGCGGGGTCACAGTATGCAGTTTATTCGTTTTGATTCAAGTTCAAGTAGTATTGATGGAAATTGAGACCGTAACGACCGAATTCCCGACCCCAGATCTGGGGCTGTTACAATTAACTTTAAAATATCTCAAATAATGTCATACTAAATATTCTAGATTATTTTTATTTATTGATCAGTATATTTCTAATTTATATTTTAATTTATTACTGTGCTTTTATAGATGAAATTTTAATTAACAATTCTAATCATAAATTAACAAAAAATTTGCATTAATTTAGAAAGTTGAGGTAAACATTTTGCATTCTTAAATTTTAAGTACATACCATGCACTAAATGAAAAAGTTAAGGTACACACTTTGCATTATTTAAAGTATAGGTACACACTTTGCAATTTGAGTAAACTAAGAGGTACACACATTGCATTTAACTCATATATGAAACATTCGGGAATCGGGACGGGGATTAGGGTATCTCCGCCTCGTTCCCGGATCCCCGAACTCAATTCATTTTAAAAGAACAATTATTTTTATATGTATATTAAATAAATTATCAAGAATACACTACTAGAAAAAAGTGTTAAAAGTGACCGTCTAAAAGTGACCGGACTTAAAAATGACCGTCTGCAGTCGCTATTAAAGTCAACCAACGTCAACCTTTGACCGAAGTACACATTCGACCGCAATAAAAATGACCGCAAACAGTCGCATTATGGAACCACAAATGACCGTGTTTAGTCACATTTTAAAAATGACCGTGAACAGTCGCTTGTTTTATTGGCCTACGGGCGGTGAAAATTCCCGCTCATGAGAATTTGAAATATTAGAAACTAAAATCCACCAAAATCAGTCGCAAATATAAAAGTGACCACGTGTGGTCACATCTATTTTTCCACCGGTTTCAATCATTTAAGGTTTAAAAAATGAAAAAATATTATATATATATATATTAACTATTTTATAGTACTTTGAGAATATCTTGGGACACTTAAATTAAATGCATTACTATTAGTGGGCCCCACTAAATTTTCTAATTTTTTATTAAAAATTAATTTAAAAAAAGGTAGCCTCACAGAAAAAAGTGGGCCCCACTAATTTTTCTAATTTTTATTTAAAAATTAGTTTTTAATTAATTTTTAATTAAAAAATAATATTAAAAAAGGTGGGCCCCAGAAGTGGCTCCACTAATTTTTCTAATTTTTAATTAAAAATTAATTAAGAATTAAATTTTAATTAAAAATAATATTAAAAAAGGTGTGCCCCTTAGAAAAAAGTGGGGCCCACAAGTGGGTCCCACTAATTTTTCTAATTTTTATTTAAAAATAATATTTAAAAAATGGGCCCCACTAATTTTTCTAATTTTTAATCCTAAACCCTAAACCCGAATAAATTTTTAATTGATTTCTTCGACGATCCAACCGTACGGATGTTAAAAGGTACTCATTCTAGTGTTGGGAAAAAATAATCAAAAAATATAAAAGTCCGGTTATGCCGCATCTTTCCAGAAACGTTGGAATAGTATTGCTTTCAAGAACAGGACATGTGTCAGATTCACTGAATAATTTTTTCAATCGATTTGTTCGACGATCCAACCGTACGGATGTTAATCGGTACTCACTCTAGTGTTCAGAAAAAATAATCAAAAAATATAAAAGTCCGATTATGCCGCATCTTTCCAGAAACGTTGGAATAGTATTGCTTTCAAGAACGGTACATATGTCAGATTCACTGAATAATTTTTTCAATTGATTTCTTCAACGATCCAAACGTACGGATGTTAATCGGTACTCATTCTAGTGTTGGGAAAAAATAATCAAAAAATATAAAAGTCTGGTTATGCCGCATCTTTCCAGAAACGTTGGAATAGTATTGCTTTCAAGAACGGGACATATGTCAGATTCACTGAATAATTTTTTCAATTGATTTTTCGACGATCCAACCGTACGGATGTTAATCGATACTCATTCTAGTGTTGGGAAAAAATAATCAAAAAATGTAAAAGTCCGGTTATGCCGCATCTTTCCAGAAACTTTGGAATAGTATTGCTTTCAAGAACTGGACATATGTCAGATTCATTGAATACTTTTTTCAATTGATTTCTTCGACGATCCAGCCGTACGGATGTTAATCGGTACTCATTCTAGTGTTGGGAAAAAATAATAAAAAAATAAAAAAACCCCGGTTGTGCCGCATCTTTTCAAAAAACGTTGGAACAATATTGGTCCTCTAACATGGCGCGTGCCAGATTCACTGAATAATTTTTTTAAGTGATTTATCGGACAATCCAACCGTACAGAGATGTTAATAGGTACTTATTCTAGTGTTAGGAAAAAGTAATCAAAAAAATATAAAGGCTCGGTTGTGCCGTATCTTAACAAAAACATTGTAAAATATAACAATAATGTATTTTTAATATATAAATTTAATACAAAATTTAAATTATTGTTTATATACATATATAAAAAAAATTATTTATTTATTATTTTTAACTAATAGATTATTATTTTGACCACTCTTTAATTTAATATATTAAATTTAAAAACTAAACTAAAAATTAAAAATTTTAATTTAAGTTGAAAATTTGGAAGGCGGCAATATTCCCCCAATCCCAAAATTTTGACGAAAATTCGTATGATATTGCGTCTCTACTGTCTCAGACTCTTAGGGGTCATTTGTTAAATCTGAATAGCTAAATCTGAATTGTTCAAAAATCTGGATGAATGATAATCTGAATGCCGAATGAATGTTATCATTTGATAGATAAATTTTCTGAATAATCTTGAACTAAATGTAAGATATGTTAGATATAATTGCTGATGTTTGTTTAATCAGTGTTTAAGTAACAGGTACCGTTCAGAGTTTAGTCTGAAGTACTTATCAGAGTTTACTGGAAGCCGGTCAGAGTTTGTTAAAGTCTGACAGGGTGAAAGTTGACTTAGCTGTCGGTGCATATCATGAAGATTCTAGAAGCAATATATTCTGAAGATGGAAAGAAGCAGAATATGATACAGCTAAGGAGACTGGACAGAGGACTGAAGCAATTCTAATTGATTGCAAATTGTATAGCTAATTTGTAGGAGTATCAATTAGAGATTGATTGTAACTGTGTACTATATAAACACAGATAGGTTATCCCTAGAAGGGATGCGAACATAGAATTATTATTCTTGTAACCTAGAAGCTCTTTGATTCATTAACATCATAAAGAGAGAAGCTGTTAATACAATTACAGTTTATTGATTCATAAACAGTGTTCTTAATTATTGTTATTCTCATATATATATTTGATTATACTGTATTCGGCCTAACAATTGGTATCAGAGCCTAGGCTGTTTAATATATATAGTTTTACGATTCAAATACAGTAATAATCATGTCTGAAGAAAATCAATCTCCTCCCAAGGTTGAACAGGTTAAACCTAATTCTGTGAGTAGATATGAAACAATCAGGGTTCCAATTCTCAGGCCAGTGGAGTATCCAATTTGGAAGGTGAAGATGACCATGTTTCTGGAGGCTACAGATCCAGAATATCTTGACAGAATCAATGATGGTCCTCATATGCCGACTAAATTGTCTCCTGTTGTTGATGGTCAAGAACAAAAGACTGTTCCAAAGGAAAAGAAAGATATGACTCCTGAGGACATCTCATCAATTGCAAAGGATGCAAAAGTTAGACATCTACTCCACAGTGCTTTAGACAATGTTATGTCTAACAGAGTAATTGGCTGTAAAACTGCCAAAGAGATATGGGATGCTTTAGAAGTCAGGTGTCAAGGAACAAGTGCTATAAAGAAGAACAGGAAAACAATACTCACTCAGGAGTATGAGCACTTTGATTCAAGAGCCAATGAAACCTTGACTGAGACTTATGACAGATTTTGCAAACTATTGAATGATCTGTCTCTGGTTGATAAAGAATATGAGCTTGAAGAGTCAAATCTCAAATTTCTCTTATCCCTACCTGAAAGATGGGATTTAAAGGCGACAACAATCAGAGATAATTATGATCTTGCAGATACAGATCTTGATGAGATCTATGGATTGTTAAAGACTCATGAACTTGAGATAGAACAAAGAAACAGGAGATCCAGCAAGAAGACAAAATCTGTTGCTCTCAAAGTTGAGGAGAAACCCATCAAGAAGGAATCATCAAGGAAGAAAGCCAAGGGAAAGGCTTTAGTCATTAAATCTGAAAGTGAGTCATCAAACTCTGATGATGACTCAAACTCTGATGAAGCTTCTGACTCTGAGGATGATGAAGAACAGATGATGCAAATGGCTGCATTGATGGTGAAGACCTTCAAGAAGATGGGATTCAAGAACTTCAAGAAAGGAAAGAAATTCTCAAGGAAAGATTCAAACTCTGAAAGGAAAAGTTTTAGAAAGTCTGATGGAAGGGAGACCAAGTCTGGCAAGAAGGATAAATCTGAAATCCAGTGCTACAAGTGTAAGGAGATGGGTCACTATGCCCCAGAGTGCAAGAAAGGAAAATCTGGGAAAGCACTTATCTCTAAAGGCAAAGACTGGGCAGATACATCAGACTCTGATGATGGAGTAAATTATGCTCTTATGGCAACTGTCAAAGATGAGACTGAATCATCTGAAAATAAGGGCATAAAAGAGAGCATCCTTATCTTGGACAGTGGATGCTCAGGACACATGACTGGAAACAAAGCCCTGCTATCAGATTTTAAGGAGAAAGCTGGCCCAAAAGTATCCTATGGAGATGGCAACATAGGACGTACTCTGGGATATGGCAATATAAATCTTGGAAGTGTCATCATCACGAATGTAGCTCTAGTCTCAGGACTCAAGCATAATCTGCTATCTGTGAGTCAAATCTGTGACAGAGGAAACCATGTAGATTTTCATACTGAACACTGTGAAGTTATCAGTAAATCTACTGGAAAAGTTGTTCTAGTTGGACACAGGCGCAATAACATTTATGAAGCAAGTTTGGTAACAAACTCTGATGGAAAAACAGTGTGTCTGTCAGCAAGAATGTCAAATGAAGAGAGTTGGAAATGGCATAAGAAACTCTCTCATCTAAATTTGAATAACATCAATGAGCTGATAAGAAAAGATCTTGTAAGGGGACTTCCCAAGTCAATACTTAGCTTAGATGACCTATGTGATTCTCGTCAAAAGGCCAAGCAAAGGAAGTCATCTTTCAAGAGCAAATCTGAATTTTCAGTTGGGGAACCTTATCATCTTCTACATGTTGATCTCTTTGGACCAGTGAATGTGATGTCTATGGGCAGAAAGAAATATGCTCTAGTAATTGTTGATGAATATACTAGATATACATGGGTGTATTTCTTATCAAAGAAGGATGAATCTGCTCAAACTCTGATGGATCATGTAAATCTACTGGACAAAGGATCACAACACAAAGTCAAAATTATAAGGAGTGATAATGGAACTGAATTCAGAAACTCAATCATGGAAGCTTTCTGCAAGGAAAGAGGAGTGAAACAAGAATTTTCTGCACCTGGAACTCCACAGCAAAATGGTGTAGTTGAAAGAAAGAACAGAACTCTAGTTGAAGCTGCCAGAACAATGCTTGATGAAGCAAAGTTACCAACCTATTTCTGGGCAGAAGCTGTTCAAACTGCTTGTTTTACTCAAAATGCTACACTGATCAACAAGCATGGGAAAACACCATATGAGATGGTGAAAAATAAGAAGCCAAATTTGAAATATTTTCATATATTTGGATGCAAATGCTTTGTGTTGAAGACTCATCCTGAACAATTGACCAAGTTCGAATTAAAAGCTGATGAAGGAATTTTTGTTAGCTATCCATTGTCAACAAAAGCGTTCAGAGTATACAATCTGAGAACAAAGGTGATCATGGAGTCTATACATGTGTCATTTGATGACAAGAAAATAACTGGACTTGATGACTTAGATGAATATGATCGACTGTGCTTTGAAAATGAAGATTTATTCTCTGATGATGTAAACTCTGATGAAGCGGTTCTGACAAATTCTGACGAAGCATACTCTGAATCTTTACTGGTAAATAATGGAGAAACTGAAAATTCTCAAAACAGAGAACCAGTTGAGGGGGAGCATGAGGCAGCTCAACATAGTGACTCAAACACTCAAAGTGAGTCTGTTGAGGAAGCTGATTCAAACTCTGAAAGCTCAAACTCTGAGCAGTCAAATTCAGGGGGAGCCTCAAATGTTGCAGAAAGTCAACATATGAATCAGGAGAGCATGGATCAAGGGGGAGGATCAACTAATAATGCAAGAAACCACTTACCAACAGCAAGAAAGTGGACACAGGCACACACACCTGATCTCATAATTGGAGATCCTGATGCTAGTGTGAGAACTAGAAGTGCAACAAATAATGAGTGTCTGTATCATGCTTTCTTGTCTCAAACAGAACCAAAGAAAGTGGAGGAAGCTCTTCAAGATGCTAATTGGATAACAGCAATGCAAGAAGAGTTAAATGAATTTGAAAGAAATGAAGTCTGGACACTTGTACCTAGACCAAAGAATAGATCAATTGTAGGTACAAAGTGGGTTTTCAGAAACAAGACTGACAGTGAAGGTGTGATTACAAGAAACAAGGCTAGACTTGTGGCAAAAGGTTATTCACAACAGGAAGGAATTGACTATGATGAAACCTTTGCTCCAGTTGCAAGATTGGAGGCCATAAGAATTTTTCTGGCCTATGCTGCACACAAGAAGTTTAAAGTCTTTCAAATGGATGTGAAAAGTGATTTTCTCAATGGGAAGCTTGAAGAAGAAGTGTTTGTTGAACAACCACCAGGATTTGTAGATCCCAAGCATCCAGATTATGTCTACAGGCTTGACAAGGCATTATATGGACTAAAGCAAGCACCAAGAGCATGGTATGAAACTCTTGCTCAATTTCTTTTAGAAAGTGGGTTCACAAGAGGTACAATTGATAAAACCTTGTTTTATTTCAATTCTGGTGATGATTTGCTTTTAGTTCAAATTTATGTAGATGATATTATTTTTGGATCTACTAATGACAAACTTTGTAAGAAGTTTGCAAAGCTTATGCAGTCCAGGTACCAAATGAGCATGATGGGAGAGCTTAGTTATTTTCTAGGCTTACAGGTCAAGCAAACAGATGATGGGATTTTTATCAATCAAGCAAAGTATACCAGAAATCTCCTAAAGAAATTTGGTATGCTTGATAGTTCATCTGCTCCAACTCCCATGGCTACTGCAACAAAGCTAGACAAAGACACAGGTGCTACAGTGGATATGACAACCTATAGAGGCATGATAGGGTCTCTTCTGTATCTCACAGCAAGTAGACCTGATATCATGTATGCCACATGTCTTTGTGCAAGATTTCAAGCAGATCCCAGAGAGCCTCATCTAACAGCTGTAAAAAGGATTTTCAAATATCTCAAAGGAACCATAACCTTGGGTTTGTGGTATCCTAGAGAATCAGAGTTTAAGCTAATTGGTTACTCTGATGCAGATTTTGCAGGCTGTAAGATAGACGGAAAAGTACAAGTGGAAGCTGTCAATTCTTAGGTGACAGATTGGTTTCTTGGTATAGCAAGAAACAGAAGTCAATTTCCACATCCACTGCAGAAGCAGAGTATATAGCTGCTGGTAGCTGTTGTGCACAGATTCTGTGGATGAAGAATCAGTTGTTGGATTATGGGTTAAGGTACTCTAAAAAACTATTTACTGTGATAACCAAAGTGCTATTGCTATGACAGGTAACCCAGTACAGCATTCCATGACCAAGCACATCGGCATAAGGTATCATTTTATCAGGGAACATGTTGAAGAAGGGAACATTGAGCTTCATTTTGTGTCTACAGACCAACAACTTGCAGATATCTTCACCAAACCTTTGAGTGAAGCTACTTTTACAAGATTGGTAAATGAACTTGGAATGATCTCTGGTTTTGACTAGAGATACGGGTTAGACTAAAAAACTATACATGTTTGATTTTTATGCTCATGATTCCTTGCATGTATTAACTGTTATGAGTACTAGTGTCATAAACTCTGAAAGTAAACTCTGATGCTAAACTCTGTTAGTCATAAAGTGTTGGTCATACTCTGATAGTAAATCACTGATAGTTACAGTCTAATGCTATACTCTGATTGTAATTTTGTCTGAAACATATGGACCAATGAAGAAATTTGTATGAGGCATAATTCCCAGTAAGTAATTATGAATCCTTAAGAGTTATATAGATTCTGATCTCAAATCTGTGCAGTAAGTTAACACAGCATGATACTGTCTCTATATTTATACCATCTCTTAGTTTATTGATCCTATACACTGAGTCTGTATTAGCTGCTTGCACTTTCTCTCATAAATTAATTGTATTAACTGATGAAAAGTCTAAACTCTGACAACTAATAGCAAATATTTCATCCTCATATCAAAAGATGCCAAAAAGAGCACAAATTCCTTTGAGATCATGTTGTGCCTAGGAAGATCCAGGAACTTATTGTATGAAATAAGGGCTAAAATCTTTGATTTTTGGTGACTAGTGCCAACCACTGATTACTGGAAAAATTAAAAAAAATAATAATAAATAAATTTTATTATACAAGGGGGTGAAATTAATAAAAATATCCAAATGAAAGGATATAAAAAGACAGAGTTTAGATAAGTATCAGATTTTATATATGAGAGTTTGGGCAATCAGTTTTTATTGCTTTAGGTTGTGGATTTTATGCACTTTGAGATGATCTAAATATTTGATTTCGGTAAACTCTGCTATTGCACACACAATTATTCACACCTGTACAGTTTGAGAAAAGAGTTTATTGACAAAGAAGGACAAATGGTAAACACTGATTTATTATGTGAAATACGCCGAGGTAACTTTGTTTTAATCTCTGATGGTTAAAATGATTTCTTTGTTTCAGACATTTTATAATTTTGAGATTAGACATTTGTTTAGAAATTTGAAAGAGTATGATTACAAACGGTTCATATTTGTATTAAACAGAGGAGAGAGAGGTTGAGTGTTTTGAACAATGTGAAAAGCGGTAATTTTGGCTATTTTTACTGCGCGTGTGTATTGGAAGTTGTTACATATAGTTGTCAACGTATGCATGATTGACATCTGTCCCACTCACACATTTTTCAAAGACGCCTGCTGTGTGTAGTAATGATTAAAACGATTGAGTTTTAATTTTCACAGTTATTATTTAAACTTACTACACATAAACGGTTCATTCTTTTACACACTTCATCATTTCATAAGTTTTTACTCACAAACACTGTCTCAAACACTTTCACTGCATACATTCTACACTTTTCTCTATCTTATTCCTTGCTTACTTCTAAACGTTTCTAATGGCTACTACAATGTTTACTGCTTCTGGGTTAGAATTTGTTCCTAATAACTATTCAGCTCCTTTGGCAAATGAGAACGCACCGGAGGCGTTTCAGTTGATTCAGAATTTCTTGTCAAACTCTGATATTGGCACTGCTCTAACTGCACCTTTGAAGCTGTCTGCCTCTCAAATCAGAACCTTTTGGCAGACAGGAACTTATGATAATGGAGGAGAGACTGGGTCTCCGTCTATTATCTTTGAATTTCAAGGAGAAGAGTTTATAGTTACTCCAACTACTGTCCGTGATGCTTTGGGTCTTGAAGATTTCAATGCTTTCACAATTTCTGTTGGCGATTCTGAGTTGGTTAGAATGATGAGAGAAATAGGCTACTCTGGACCATTGACAAAGATTGGTCAACTGAAAAGGCCGTTTTTGCGCAAGGAATGGAGCTTCTTTTTCGATTGCATCACCAGGGCTTTTGGAAAGAAGTGCACAAACTGGGATGCGATTCCCAATGATAGTCTGCAAATCGGGTATTCTCTTCTTTATGGAGGTAATTTTGATGTTGCTAGGCTAGTTCTAAATAATATAGGTGAAAAAATGACTGAAAACAGAGGTGTAGTCTATTTTGCAAGATTTTGTCAATTGATATTCTCTGAATGTGTTTCTGAAGTAGAGATAGCTGAGAATGATGTGATTCCCTGTTTTAAATTACATAAACGCATATTCTCTGATTTAACTAATAAGGATAACAAGAAAGGGGATGTTGGTGTCTTGTTGCTACCTGAGTCTGTGCGACAATTTCAAGTAGATTCACAACAACAACAACTTGCAAATGCTGAAGCTGGACCTTCTGTGTCTAAATCACAGAGGTCAAAGAAGACTAAGTTAAGAGCTGTTAAGTCTGCTAGAGTGAATCCATCAAATGCTGAAGCTGGGGCATCAAACACTGATGATATGCCTCAGAAGAAAAAGTTAAAGAAAAGAAGGGCCAACAGGGTAAAGTCTGATGTTGTTGATGAGGAGAGTGAAACTGATGATGAAACTCTTCATCAAAGGAAAAGAAGATTGGTAGCAGCACAATTATTTGGTGCTGAGAATGTTTCTTCAAAAGTTGTTGAAACTCCTGAAGTTGAGTTTCAGGAGGATGAAGCTGTCACTGAGGACAGAGTTACTATGGAAAATGTAGCTCCTGAAGTTGTTCTTCAAGAGGAGATTTTTGACACTTCTGTGCCTACTGAGGACAGAGTAATTGAGGAAGCTGCTGGTCATTTTGACAGCAGAGTTTTTGAAAATGAAGCTGGGGCAATGGATTTCATTGTTGATGAAGATATTCAAGATGCACATCCTACTATCAGTATTTGTGATACTGAGGAGGTAGCAGCTGATCAAGCCACCTTGGTCATTGAAGATTCTGTTGCTTCTCACACAGAGAATCTTTCTGTTCACAATTTACATTCTGACCAAGGTGAGGAGGTTGATCAGAGGATAGCAGTTGCTACAAAGCCAATTCCTGATGAAGCTGTTGCAGAGAATGTACAAGAGGCTGCTGATAAGCTAAACTCTGAGGATATTATTCTACTTGAAGCTCTACAACAATCTGTTGTTGAGATTGTTCAAAAAGAAGCAACGTTTGATACTAATGCACACTCTGATAATCCAGAAACAATGGTCAAGAATGTTCCTGCAGAGAATACAGCAGAGGATGATAATGTTGAAGATAGTCCTGCTCATTCACAAGAGGAGTTATCTGATATTCGAGCAAACTCTGATGAGGAAAGAGAGGTAAATCGAGCTACTGCTGAGCATTTTCAGGATATGTACTACAATAGATGGGCTGCTGCAGATTGTATCTTTTCTGCACAGAGGGCTGCTGATTTTCTTAATGATTCTGTGAAGCAGATTTCAAACTCTGATGTTCTTACAAGTTTAAAAGCCACTGTGGTTCAAGTCAAAGCCTTACACAATAGGTTTGATGAAACACAAACAGCGGTTACCAATCTTAGGAATGAAGTTGGTATAAGGGATCTTACCTTAAAGACTGATAGGTCTTATTATTCTGCCATGTTCAAGCAGCAAGCCAAGGATTCTAATGAACTTAAGGAGAGGCTTGGGAAAGTTGAGGAGAATCAGACTGCAATGTCTTCCCAATTGAATTCTATTTCTACTGCTCTAGAATTGCTGACATCAGTACTACTTTCTGATGATGTCAGAAAGGGGGAGAGTGTACAAAATGACAAATGCAAAGACACTAAAACTCTGAGACGGAAGGATGATTCTGCTGATGGTGGAAGCAAGGAAACTGAGAGGAATTTAATTTCTGCTCAAGGGAAAGGAAGATCAAGATTAAACTCTGATAGGTTGACAAACTCTGGTAAAGGAATCTCAAACTCTGCCAGTGGTTCAAGACTTAAGAGTTTAATTATTTCAGCGAATCCACTTACTGATGAAGAAATTGCTACGAAGATGTTTTTAGAAGAACATGGTAATGAAGCTACAGTTGAAGACATGGAAGCTGAAATTCTGAGTCTTGCTGAAGAGCATGAGAAGAGATTGAAGGATGGTACATACAGGAAGAAAGCTGTCAAGGCTCCTAGAAAGAAAGAAACTGGAATTTCTATCAAGGAAAATACTCAACAGAGTATACAATACACCAGGAGGCCTGTGATAGCAAACACTGATAAAGGAAAGGGTAAACTGGTAGAAGAAGGACAGTTACCTAAGAAGAATTATTCAACCTCTGACATTGCTCAAGTTGAATCAAGGATAAGTAAATCAACCTCTGACGCTGCTCAAGTTGATATTTCTACTAAAGTTGTAACAACCTCTGACAATGCTCATGTTGTGCAAAATCAACTAGCACCTCAACTCCAAGGTATTTTTAGAAGACATGTACTTCCTGAAACTCTGAAGCCAGAAACTGTTAACTTCTCAGAAACCAGAACTGTATTGGGTAAAGAATCTTATGATAAATCTGGATTAGGTTCACACAAGGAGAAGAGAATAAACAACAGGCCTGGAGATCAATCATCACTGGCAGTATCTGGTATTATTACTCAAGAGAGGCTTGATATGCTAGAATCTGTTCAGATGATATTTCATAAAGTGTTAAAGAAAGAGTTTTTGTTGTATTTTATGGCTGATGGAAGAGTTTACAAGGTTGCAGAGTCTGACATCAATCTCAAATCTTATGAAGAATTGGAGCATGTTCTGTATTTGTTAAATGTCAAAAATAGAAGTACTCATGATGCTGCTTTAGTTATCAGAGAAAGGATGCTGAGATCAAAGATAATGCTTGGAGGAGGAGTCTCGAGTGCATATATTCCTAAGTACAGAGATGCTTATGGAAAGATTGTAGAAATGAAAAGAAACAGTGCAAGACTAAGGACTGATCTGGGAGTTAAAGTCTTAGAATTCAATCTAGAATCTGATAAATCATATTTTATTAAGCTAGGGAATGAGATGAGGAAAAATTCCATCTATTCTTTGAGAGCTGCAATTTATCAGACTGGAGAATCTGATCCAGAGTTGAGAGAGTTGAAGAAAGTTATGGTTGAAGAGCTGGAAAGGGCTGAAAGAAGACTACTCATGGATTACCTCAGAACTGTTCCTGATATTCAAGAAATCAAATAAAGTCTGACTGTAAGTTTTTAAAGTTTTCTGTTCTAAGTTAAAATTAAACTCTGTTATGATTAAACACTGTATTTGTTATATGTTTTGACATCATCAATTATCTGTTTAACTTGTACATTTTTATTATGCACAAGTTGGGGGAGATTGTTAGATATAATTGCTGATGTTTGTTTAATCAGTGTTTAAGTAACAGGTACCGTTCAGAGTTTAGTCTGAAGTACTTATCAGAGTTTACTGGAAGCCGGTCAGAGTTTGTTAAAGTCTGACAGGGTGAAAGTTGACTTAGCTGTCGGTGCATATCATGAAGATTCTAGAAGCAATATATTCTGAAGATGGAAAGAAGCAGAATATATTGATACAGCTAAGGAGACTGGACAGAGGACTGAAGCAATTCTAATTGATTGCAAATTGTATAGCTAATTTGTAGGAGTATCAATTAGAGATTGATTGTAACTGTGTACTATATAAACACAGATAGGTTATCCCTAGAAGGGATGCGAACATAGAATTATTATTCTTGTAACCTAGAAGCTCTTTGTGATTCATTAACATCATAAAGAGAGAAGCTGTTAATACAATTACAGTTTATTGATTCATAAATAGTGTTCTTAATTATTGTTATTCTCATATATATATTTGATTATACTGTATTCGGCCTAACAAGATAATTAAGATAAATTTATTTTATCATATGTGTTACAATTTAGAATTAAAATTTAATCAGTGTATATGTACTACAGTTTATAATTTAAATTTCTTTAAAATTAAAAAAATTCAACAAAAATCCCAAGGTCTACTTATTTAAATTTAAATTTAAAGAAGTAAATTATTTTAAAGTTTCTTTTATAACTAAAAGAGTAAATTACAGAGTGGTAACCATATTTTATACCAATTTTTAAAAAAATGACCAAAATTTCAATTTCACAAATTAATTGTCAGATTTAATTTTCGTCTTTAAAAGAATGGCTTCCACTAATTGTGAACGTGAAAAGGGATCATTCTTTTAAAAAGTGGAAACAAAATTTTGTTCATCCTTTAAAAAGAAAAAGTTATCGGGAGCCCTTCTTGTAAAACGCGGGAGCTGAAGTTAACCATTAATTTACGAACTTGAAAGTATAGCCACATTTTTTAAATTTGGCGTAAAATATATGTAACTTACTCTAATTAAAATTTATATAACAAACATAATATAAAAATAAATATTAAAAATAATCCATATATTATACGGACTATAAATTTATAACATACAAAAATTCATGCAAAATGGAATGTTTAAGATGTGAAATATAAACTAATCCCTCCGTCCCAGTGAATTGTATATACTGGGATCGAGCACGTACACTAAGAAAAGATATAAAAAATGAGTAAAATTAGATGAAAAGTGAATAAAGTGGTGGGACATATCAATATTTAATAATAGATTTGAGATAGTGGAGGAAGTAGTGAGTGTAATAGTGATTTATATTGTTATAGAACAGAGATAGTGGAGAAAGTAGTAGGTGTAATAGTGTTTTATATTATTAAAAGTTACTATTTTTGGAATGTATAGAAATGAATGGGACATCTCAAAATGGAAAGTGTATAGAAATGAATGGGACGGAGGGAGTACAAATTATACTATTATAAACAATATAGAATTGAGAAAAAGAATGACAGTAGCCTACTTGCCTAGTGTACTGACATAACATTTTTCTGGTCCGTTCGGAAGAAATTTTTAACAGGTACGGTTCAGCAATATTTTGACTCGTCCAAATAGAAAAAATCATTAAGAGCATCTCCAAGGGCAATAGCTAAAATGGTTGACTATTGTGGTTGGCTATAATGATTATATAAATTTTTTGCTAAAGGTAAAGACATGTACTCCAATGGTGTTATCTAAATTTTTGTTAGGTAAAATTATACACAAGGGGTTTGGTGGTTCAACAAATATAGTCAATCAAATATGATTGACTATATTTTTTTGCTAAGGGGTATATGGTTGGAGTGCTCACACTTTTACATAATATCTAAAACGTGACACATAGATGCCACATAGTCATTTTAGCTAAGGGTTTTATAGCATTGGAGATGCTCTAACAAACAAGTTTAATCACCCTCTCGTCGCAAAACAAATGTGATTAAGTTAAAAGGTAAGGACCATTTAAGTCGGTGGTTTAATGAGAGTCGACCCCCTGCCACCATAGCCGCCGCCCTCCCCCTTCTTCTCCATCTACAGCTTCGTTTCCCCATCAATCCATTCTCCAATCCTCCTCTCAATTATCTAAACCTTTTATTCCAGTTTTTGTTCAATAAAAACCGAACCAAAACCAAACATCTGGAATTTATTTCTCAGATCTATCTTGATTTTGAGTCCGATTCTGCAAATAAAAAATACCTTTAGATTCAAATTCTCCTCCTTAACATCATACCAAAATTTGGTATCATTCTGAGGTCTTTGAATTTTTGGTGTTAATCTCGCCTATTGGCGTGTGTCCGCCTATTGGCGTGTGTCTGCCTTGTTACCCTTTTATTGGGATGTTAAGGTATGTTCTTTTGATGTTGGTATGTGTTTTGTTCCTCGTTACTTTGAAAATGATTTATGTGGTTTTGTGGGAGATCTGTAATTCGTGCATTGGATTTGGGCTGGTGTCGGATATTGCAAGAGCTTACTTTTCACAACTAAAATTTGTTCATCTTATGAGATTTTTCACCTGCGTCATGTCTATAGCTGGTTTTCGGCATGTAGATAGCTGGGGTGTGTCTGAACATTGGGCTACAGGTGGTGCGTACGTGAAGGTCATTTGTGATATTAATGGTTCCAGGATTGGTGCATGGTTGATAGATCGGGAAGCCATTTTAATCTTTTCTAGTTCAAAGAATTTAGAAATTCATGATGTTAAACAGTCTGAAAACATAAGCGGCTATTTGTTTAGCTCGTTTATTTGTTTCTATTGTGTCAGTTCAGGGGTTTGTCCTGGGTGTGATTCCGTTGATGCAAGTTAATAAAATCTATTTGTTTGTCAAAAAAAAAAAAAAATCACCCTCTCGTCCAGCAAAAGTGTCATTCAGTTCTGTTCAGGGGTTATCAAATGAGCCCTTAGTCACTCTCTCATGTAACTCAGTCTCATCGAAGAAATCATTCTCATTTCTCTCTCAATTATCTCTCTCTTTCTCAACATGCTCAACTTGAAGAACCTGCTGTCTCTCCTCTCTCTCAACTCTCTCTTTTCTCCTCTTTTTTTTTCTCTGTATTTAATTTGTTTTTCACTTTTCTCGACTTAATTGCTCCAATTATTTGGTATTGTACTCAGATTTCTGGATATTGATTTTCAATTAGTATTGATTTTCAATTAGGGTTTCGATGGGGCTTTTCATTCAGGGTTTCAATTAGGTCTTGGATTGGGGCTTTTAGTTCAAGGTAAAATTGGGTTCTTGTATATGTGTAATTGTATATGTTTTGTAATTTATGTACTGTTGATTACATGATGCTAAGCTCCTTTTCTGTCAGTAATCAGTACAAGTTACATGATGTAGCTCTCTTTTTCGGACTATCAGGTTCTTGAATCTTATTTTTGAATTATCAAACAGACACGAAACAATGACTTATCAAAATCTTGTCTAATAGTTTGTATGCTTTGGGAATTTTGACATAGGTACTGGCAAGACTACATTGTCCACCAATCATAATGTACTTGATTGGAGACGATGAACATTGCTGGAGTGAGAATGGAGTGTCAAATATTGAAGGAGGATGCTATGCAAAGTGCATTGACCTTGTAAGGGAGAAAAAGCCTGATATCTGGAATGCCATCAAGTTTGGAACAGGTACCGATCATTCTAATTCCAAGTCGAGCAGATATTTTGTTCAAAATAAAATTAATTTGTGTTTTGCATCTGACAGTGGTCGAAAATGTGGTGTTTGATGAGCATACCAGAGAAGTGGATTACTCGGATAGATCTGTTTCAGGTACATTAATAATGTATTATAAATTCATGTTGCTCATAATAGTATTTTGAATTAAATCATAGAAGATGGACCATGTCCAAAAATTTTGTCCGAAGATTACAGCAAGGAAGTGAAAAATCATGGAAAATCCATTGAGGAAGCCAGCAAAAGTGGCACCCGGGGTTAGAAAAAATAACATTTACGCAACGGAACAAAAAGTAACATTTATGTGTCGGTTTCTGGCCAACAATGATTTAGCCAGGTAAATGCGATAGCTTTAAAGAAACGAGCGAAGAGACTCGGAGCCTGAGATAATGAAAAGCGACGGTGTGCTGGTGATATTCTGATAAATAAAAACACATGGAGGAAAATCAGAAAAAGTTACAAATTAGTAACTAGGATAAGTCTAATGATTCCTGTACTAGTTCTTCCTTGTTCAGTTATTAGGTAAACCATCAGAATAATGACAACTATATTTTAAAGCCTTAGCCTTAGTATTTGAGAAACAGTCAAGCTTCAGAATATATGAGAAACAGGTTCAATCTTTAACAAGTGCTCTGAAGGCTACAATCTACACATAATTTATCGGGAGAGACTGCCGCTGGCAGGAAACTTATCTGCGATTTTTTACTGAATTAGTTGCAACTGATAGGAAGCCAAAGACTTTAATGTTTGACAAATGTAGGGATTATATATATGATATGCACTACTGTGAGCGGCAATCATCCCAGGAAGACAAGTATAGAACTAAATTGGAACCTGAGTACTCTTTGCAACCTGTAACGCAATCATGTTTTATCTTTTGATCTTCGAATTCTATTATTGTAAACTCATAATTAATGCATAAAAGCTGTTACGTGCATCAGTGTATGATCATGCAATGTCCAATGTTACAGACTTACAGTTTTGACAGCAATGAACGCGAGCGAGATGAAATGTTTAAATTTCAGAATTGTATTATGTAAAGGTTTGAACATAGACTATCTGTTGCTGATTGGATGATGCTAATTGTTTAGCACATAATTTTTCGTGCAGAAACATATGGGCTATTTTTAATTTTTTTTCGTGCAGAAACTTTGGACTCTGTTTTCATGCTCCCCCTAATCAGTCTCTGTTTTTTGATATGATAATGAGTAACTGAACTTTAATACTACTTGTTTAAGTAATAATACATGCTCTTAAATTTTTTATTATAATTTTGCTTCTCTGTAATCAGTCTCTGTTTGCGAGTTCAGTTCTGAAGGTTCAATGAGGGATATGTTCCATAATTTTGTTCAAGATCCTCTGGCATCCGCATCAGTAAGATCCTTGAACCACATAGTATAATTAATAATAGTAATAGTCAATTCTGAGTGTTTTTTCAAGTTCTCATATGATTAATTGCTTGTGATGTTATGACAAAAAAAAATTTCTTGTGATGTGATAATGTGGAGTTTGATTAGCATGACGTTTCTTCTCTGTTGTATTTTCTACTTCCAGATAGCAACTCCAACTGATGGATGAGAAGTGGTTATTAAAGTTCAGTATGAAGGCATCAAGTCAATCATCGTGGAAGTTACCCATACTTTCTTTAAAGCTAGTATCCTAGATATATTTTCTTTATTTTTAGCATGAAGGCATCAAGTCAACAATTTTTGTTTTTTTTCTAACTTACTTTATGCTAATAAAATGATCTTTTGGTTCATATCCAGGATACGCATGCTGATGACGAGGTTAATGACCAGGCCAATGACGGAGGAAATGGGAGTGTGGAAGTAATTGTGCCAATGATGAAGGAAATGAGAATGGAAGGAACAGTGATGCAGAAGGCAGCTTCAATGATGTTCTAATCATACTCCGTTTAGGCTACTTTGGAACAAAAATTCTGTCACTTTTGTAGAATCTTTATCTCGATTTTATGGTAGTCTTATTGGAGTTTTCATTTTGTAGTACTGTTTATGGTATCTAAAAGAGAATTGTTTGATATTATATTATATTACTTTTGTCATATTTATTTTGTTCTAGGCTTGTGGCATTGTGGAATTATATAGGTGAAACTGTACAGGATACCTACTAAAAGAAATGTGATTGGTTTTGGTAGTTTTTAATTACCATTTTAGAAAGTTCGCAACAAAGCATTTCTTGTGACCGGAAATAGTCATATGTAGTACCTTAGTGTGACAAAAGATGGTCAAATATGCTGAAATCAGAGTGACCGGATTCGGTCAAGCTTCTTTGCGACTGTATTTGGTCATATTTGGACTTTTTAAATGCGACTGTATTTGGTCATATTTGGACTTCTTAAATGCGACTGTATTTGGTCGTTTTTCGTTTTGATTTTCGACCGCAAATCTATTTTCGACGGCCTTATAAGTGACCGGGGAGTTCTGGTCATTTTTATGTTAAAAGCGACAGAAAACGGTCATTTTTAATATAGATGTGACCGGAATGGTGCGGTCACTTTTAATAGATATATGTAACGTTATAATTTTAAAATTTTATCCACTCAATTTAAAATTTACATAATGTAATTAAAATAATATTATTTTTGCCTACTATGTTATAGTATAAATAAAATTAATTTTAAATTATGAATTCAAATATTATTTTAAAATAAAAATTATGATTCATCATGTTAATTTATATTATAATATATTCATAATTTAAAATATTTTAAGGAAAAAAAAAAAAAATCTCCGTGAGTATCCCCATTCCATGTTCGGGGTGAGAATCATGGAGTAGATTAATTTCCGTTCGGGAATCGGGGCGGGTTTCGGGGGGTCAAGGATGGGAGGCGGGGCACTGAAATAACCCGACACTCATTAAGATGAATATATTATATATATGCTAAAATTTAATATTGATACTATATTATGCAAATTTCCTTATATTTTTTTCCTTACATAATATGCAGGTTTGATGTTAACTTGATGGAGACAATGATCTTCACACAAATTCTAAATTTTAATGATTCGATTTGTAAGATACTTTTGTTTGCAATAGAACTTTGCTTTTTATTGGATGTTTAATGCCTGCCATATTGTCCTTTTTTGTTATGCACTTTGCGAGGATTTTGAAGTTTTGCATTTTGAATAAATTATTGTATTTATGTTAATTAATTTTTTATGTATGTTTTAGTTCGATTTTGTAAACCCTTCTTTTGCCCAAATATGACAACAAAATTAATAGTCGCAGCCAATGTATAGAAAATAACATCTTTAAATTTGAGCATAAAATCTTTATTTTTCAGTAAAACCTTTTATGTACTGATTGTGTTTAAGTGCCGGCAAAAAAGACTAATTTTAAAATAGAAGTTTGAATGGAAAAAAAAGACTAGTTTTAAAATAGAAGTTAAAATATGAATTTTGAGAAAAATAAAAATGATCATATGATATAATATTAAATTAATGAAAAATATAAAAAAAGTTGTCCTTTTCAATATTTATTCAAAAAATTGGTAAATAATTAAGACGAAACGGAGAATTCAAAATAAACCTAATTTTTATGTTAAATTTCATTTTATCTAAAAGACATATTTTGTAGAATATTTTTTAGAAAAATTTATACAAATTATTACATAGCCGCTGTGAAGCGCGGCTTAGTACTCCATAATTGCTAAAAATTTTGGATGTGACATAAAAATTAATGTGAATGGGATTTTCGGTGTAACAATAACTATACGCGATATCACGATAAATTAATATTTTTAATGCAGATTTCTAATCCCAACATAATAGCGATAATATAAAATTTTCCTTCATTAATCAATAACCTCGATAAATTAATAGAATTTATGGATTCCAATGATATTAATTTATGGACATCAATGCAGCTAGATGGTAAACTTTCTTAAAAGAAAGAAACTGAACCCTTTTCCGATTTTCTCAGCATTGTACTTCGGTACCATTCATATGCGGAATGTATACCTGACAAAAAAATAAATAAAAAAATCTCAGTTTCTGTTGCAGATGGGATATTCTTTTTTTGAGGTTAATGAGGAAAATCAATTTCTGTTGTTCTTTCGATGATTCACTAGTGGCAATCCTAGTGACATGCCTGGAATTGGGGGTACGTAGGCCAGGCAGCCTTGACTTCAGCAAAATGTTAGATGAAATTTACGCTGAAATTTATTGTCAACAGTCTCGTGACCTTGATCTGTTTCAGGTTCAGCATATTACATCTTTATTGAATGAGAAACTATATTACATGTTTATTGAATGTTTTGTGGTGTTTAATTACTTTGAATTGCTAATGTGAATCTATTTTTATTACCTATATATTCGACTAGGATCCTGCAAAGGAGCTCTTTACATGATCCAAATATGAGGATCAAAGAATCCCGGCTACAAGCTTGATTATAATTTTTGCAAATTTGTGGTGAATGATATTGATAAGTTTGGTTACTGGCATTTTATATGAACCGATAAAGGATCAAATTAGCCGAATTTACGATGTATAATGTATAAACATTACTGATCAATTATTTAATTCTACCATTAGATTTTATTTGTCAGGAGAAAAGAATGAGGACAAAACCTTTATTGCACTTTGAATGAAAACATAAGCAATTGCAAATTCAACTTTTACATGGGCCTTGTCTGAGTCTCGATAAAAAACAAGTTGTCCCTTTTAATTGATCATATTTTACTGCATACAGTCAAGGCTGTGTGCACGACGGCTGAGACATCTACATTTCCAGTTCCTACTTCCTCAATCTCAACGGCATGGCAAAGGCAAGCTTCTGCTTCTTCTATTGAAATGCCGCTCAATGCTTTACAGCAAAGACGGACCGGAGTAGGCGCAAAATTCCCAGAAACCAGAACTCCGCACGCTGCAATACCTATGGGGTCTACATTGCAGCTGCTACAATTCAGATTTAAGTTATAATGACTTGGTGCTGGAGCCGTTCCTAGAAAATGCCTTAAATCATGTGCATTCGTTACGGTTAAGAACACAATGTTAAATATTAGGAAGAAAAGGGTAGATTGAGAAGCCATGGTCCCAGACTAATAAAATTTATGAATGTTATTCCGATTGTGTATATATGCAGCTAGCTAGGGCATAAGGAATTCGTTCAGTCCTTTATATAATCCCTAGCTAGCTATGCATATATAGTGTGAATCTGCAGTAAAATATGATGAATCTTTAGGTGAAAGTTGTGGTATTTATACACAAATCGTGCAGGTTATTGTTAGTAAATTGAGATAAAGTTCTGTTATATTATTGTATCATTCTATTATTGCCTGATCATTAGTTAAAGAATCGGTTGTACATTTCTAAAAATAACAATATACACTAATTATCCCTATGGTTTTTAGGATTTTTAAGTTGCTCATCATCCGTTCCTTCCTAAATTTTATTTAAACATTATGCGTAAATAGTTAAACTTTGATTGCGTACATTCAAGTACAGCTACATAACCTAAAATGTATGCCTGAATAGTATAGATAAAGTCTCTATATTTTAGAACTGGGAAAAAAAATGTATGTAAGAAACTAGTCATTACAAGGCAGATTGTAATTCAAAATGTTTACATGTGATTTGACTGCATTAACTTATAATAAGAAATCAATTTGTTGTAAATGGGTTTATAAATCAATTTGTTGTAAATGGGTTTATAAGTCATAATTCAATTCTGATAATGCTCCTTGCTCCACTCTACCGTACTTGTCCCTCTTCCGGCAATGCTTGGTCGGGAATGTGGTGTGCTGTCGGTCGGGACTCTGCAAAACAATGCCTGACCGGGGGTGGTGGCCGTCAAGCACCTCCGGCGTGAGAGTAAGTAACTTGGTGGTGGAGAATAACAAGAAACAATATCGGAAAGTGTATTACCGGTGACTGAATTTAGAGAGCGTTTTGTGAAAATGTGAGAGTGTGAGAATGAATGTAAAAATTAGAACCTCTGCCTATGTGAGGCTGCTTGAGTATTTATAAGGTTTAGTGTTACCTTCCTTTGTCCCCCGGTCCGGAAGAATGCTCCCTTCCTTGTGACAGGTGTGAGTTGATGTAAGAGTATTGGAGAAGGGAGCAGCTTTTGCCCAAGAGGTGGAAGGTGCTGGAGGAAGGAACTGTCTTTGGTCCGGAAGAGATAGTATTGCATTCACATATTTTCCTTAGTCCACTTTGGGTGTGACAAGTTGTCCATTGAATTCTTCCGGGACATGGTCATATCTGGCAGGTAAATAGACTTCTTCCGGGCAAAGAGACTTCTTCCGGGAGGGTATTAACATTGCCCCCCACTCCTTCGACTTACTTTAGTGAGTTGGAGGAGTAAATGCATACCATTGCTGGGATTCTTGAGATTAATAATTTCAACGGCTCTTTTACAACGGCTAGCTGGTGAGACCCTATAAATACATGTGTTGTATCCAGGTGTTTGATTGTCTTGTTGTCTTGAAATCTTTTATCTCTTATCTCCTTTGTGTAGGTCTTGAAAAGCTCCCTCATGGAAGGTAGGAGAATTACTTGTTACTGCGACATGCCAGTGGTCATGAAGACCATATGGGCTGGGAACAATGCTGGTCGGAGATTTGAGTGTTGTGTAGCTAGGAAATGTTACTATGACATTTGGATTGATGAGCCTCTTGGTGTTCGGGCTTGTGACGCTATTGAGGAGCTAGTCCGTGAGAAAAACCAGCTGCACCGCTTCTACATGAACGAGATTGATCGCTTGACGCTGTTGATGAAGTTGCAGGAGTTGAAAGGTGAGGTAGACCGTGAGGAGACCGATGATGAAGATGCTTCCACTTAGTTTACTGTCCTTACTTTTATTTGATATTGTACTGAGGTCTTGATGGATTTGTCTTTCATTGATCTTCTTTGTCCTGTAACCCTTTTCAATGAATGAAATGTGTTTGTTTTTTGTTTGTGCTACCTTTATTTTGGCTCGTGTTGCCCCCCGGGAGATTGTTGGTGGGTAGTGCCCGCTAGCAATGATCTCAACATAAAATTTTTTACATGCTTGGAGGAGGGAAAAGAAATTCTCTGGGAAGGAAGGAAGTGGTTGGAGGAAGGCAAAACACTGTCTGGGGAGGGAGGAATTTTTTGTGCCCCCTGAAATTTTGACCGAGGAATTACTGGTGGAAATTTGTATAAGTAGTTGGAGGAGGGCAAAACCCTGTCTGGGGAGGCAGGAATTTTATGTGCCCCCTGAAATTTTGACCGAGGAATTACTGGTGGAAATTTGTATAAGTAGTTGGAGGAGGGCAAAACCCTGTCTGGGGAGGAAGGAATTTTTTGTGCCCCCCTAAAATTTTGACCAAGTAATTACTGGTGGAAATTTGTATAAGTAGTTGGAGGAGGGCAAAACCCTGTCTGGGGAGGAAGGAATTTTTTGTGCCCCCTGAAATTTTGACCAAGTAATTACCGGTGGAAATTTGTATAAGTAGTTGGAGGAGGGCAAAACCCTGTCTGGGGAGGAAGGAATTTTTTGTGCCCCCTGAAATTTTGACCAAGTAATTACTGGTGGAAATTTGTATAAGTAGTTGGAGGAGGGCAAAACCCTGTCTGGGGAGGGAGGAATTTTATGTGCCCCCTGAAATTTTGACCGAGGAATTACTGGTGGAAATTTGTATAAGTAGTTGGAGGAGGGCAAAACCCTGTCTGGGGAGGAAGGAATTTTTTGTGCCCCCCTAAAATTTTGACCAAGTAATTACTGGTGGAAATTTGTATAAGTAGTTGGAGGAGGGCAAAACCCTGTCTGGGGAGGAAGGAATTTTTTGTGCCCCCTGAAATTTTGACCAAGTAATTACCGGTGGAAATTTGTATAAGTAGTTGGAGGAGGGCAAAACCCTGTCTGGGGAGGAAGGAATTTTTTGTGCCCCCTGAAATTTTGACCAAGTAATTACTGGTGGAAATTTGTATAAGTAGTTGGAGGAGGGCAAAACCCTGTCTGGGGAGGGAGGAATTTTATGTGCCCCCTGAAATTTTGACCGAGGAATTACTGGTGGAAATTTGTATAAGTAGTTGGAGGAGGGCAAAACCCTGTCTGGGGAGGAAAGAATTTTTTGTGCCCCCCTAAAATTTTGACCAAGTAATTACTGGTGGAAATTTGTATAAGTAGTTGGAGGAGGGCAAAACCCTGTCTGGGGAGGAAGGAATTTTTTGTGCCCCCTGAAATTTTGACCAAGTAATTACCGGTGGAAATTTGTATAAGTAGTTGGAGGAGGGCAAAACCCTGTCTGGGGAGGAAGGAATTTTTTGTGCCCCCTGAAATTTTGACCAAGTAATTACTGGTGGAAATTTGTATAAGTAGTTGGAGGAGGGCAAAACCCTGTCTGGGGAGGGAGGAATTTTATGTGCCCCCTGAAATTTTGACCGAGGAATTACTGGTGGAAATTTGTATAAGTAGTTGGAGGAGGGCAAAACCCTGTCTGGGGAGGAAGGAATTTTTTGTGCCCCCCTAAAATTTTGACCAAGTAATTACTGGTGGAAATTTGTATAAGTAGTTGGAGGAGGGCAAAACCCTGTCTGGGGAGGAAGGAATTTTTTGTGCCCCCTGAAATTTTGACCAAGTAATTACCGGTGGAAATTTGTATAAGTAGTTGGAGGAGGGCAAAACCCTGTCTGGGGAGGAAGGAATTTTTTGTGCCCCCTGAAATTTTGACCAAGTAATTACTGGTGGAAATTTGTATAAGTAGTTGGAGGAGGGCAAAACCCTGTCTGGGGAGGAAGAAATTTTTTGTGCCCCCTGAAATTTTTACCAAGGAAATTTTGGCGCACCAGACATTGGTAATGAGTAGCAATAATTTTAAGAATAAAATTTGAGGTTTTAGTAAGGTGTTGAAAAAATAAGGAATCAGGCAAATAATTCTGCACATAATTCATTATGTGGGTATTTATTTATTATTTAATTATTGAAATCATGTGCGCCGCAATTTATCGTGTAAAGATAAATTAAAAATATGCAGGTTGTACGTGAGTGTTGGCCAATGTTTGAATTTGTGGCGTGTGACTGTTTAAGTAGGAACTGACAAGTAAGAAGGCTATAGAACTCTTGTCTTGAAGGGTGATGGGCATAGTACTATCAGGATTTTTTTAAAAATAATACTGTGACTTAAAGTTGTCATAATAGGGGTTGACACTAGTGACAATAGGCTTTGTAATTAATTTTGAAAAAGGAGTGGGTTAACTATTTTATAGGAAAGGGGAGTGTCAACAGAGTTTAAGTGTAGGTATAGTACATGCACGTGAAATTTTGAAATTCTAGACTAGAGAAAGGTGATGGGCCGTACGCTAATTAGAACAGTGGGCTTCTATTTTTGAAACTTGTGATTTACTTGTATGTATTTAAATACACTATTGGTGTCTCAAGGTTTGTACCTGCGTGCCACGACGCCACACATACAGGTCAGTGTATCTTCCTCCACTTTCAACATTTTTAACGAGAGGCAGAGAAAAAAGTATAGGGTGAACACGGGGTGCATGCATACGGCTGTTCTGAATGCAGGTTCTGATATTTTCCTTTTCTGTTTCTATGACTGTTGAATACACGTAAATCCCAGTTTCTATGTGTACGTATAAAGGTCGTGTTCTTTATAAACCTGACCTCTTGGGTGTTCAAGAGTGAGTGATGGGGTTGGATTTTTTGTGGGTACGTGTATATGTTGCTATGTATGTGTTTGTATGAGTTCACAACTATAAGTTTACAAACATGTTTGTATGAACGCAAGTGTTACTGATTTTCTCCATCCCATGACTACAATATTTACATGCAACTGTGTGTGTATATCTGTACCCTCCATGAGAGTATATATGTTTGTATGTGAGTTCTGCTGCATCATCCATTGCCCTGACATTTATGCCTCGAAACCTGGCTGATGTGCTTGCTTCTGCTGGAAACTGCCCTGAAACGAGAGTAAGTGGGCTCTGTCTTGGCCGCTTAGAATGATCAGGGGCACTCATTAAACTCAACTGATTCTGGTCACGATGATCTTGTTGTTGGTGTTGTAAAATCGAAGAAGAGAGTTGTAACTGTTGTAGCTTCTCGCGTTTTTCGGCAGCAGGAATTCGAGTATTCTTAACATGAGTTTGACAATGACAACCACGACTCTTACGACAAAACCAGCCCCTCATGTGTACGCGGTCTTTCCTAGCTTGGTTTCCACAATTTGTTTTTTGATATCTAACCAAGCTAAGGGAGTCAGTACCATTTTCTGATATCCGTGTTTCTTTTTAATTTGCTTTCCAAGCTACGGGACACAGTGCTGGGTCTTTATCTAGTTTGTGAATCGTCTCTTGGGATGTCATTGCTAGCAAATCCTTGTTCCAAACATTCTTCGGCACAAACTTCCCAGTGAAAAGGAAATCCGAAAGTGGGTATAGATACACGTGTGGGAAGTGAGAAGTGGGACTGGGGAAGCGGGGAAAAGGGAAGCGGGAACGGGGAAGTGGGGAGTGGGGAGTGGGGAAGCGGGACCGAAAAGTTTTTACTTAGTTTTATGTGGTTTTTGTATGTGTGGCTTGACAAGTGTTTGTTGTTATGCATGCGTAAAGTTTGCACATGCATATAGGTGACCCAATTTATGTGGGTCTATGTGAAAAATGCGAGCTGACAGCAGGTAGGGGAGAGACGGGGAAAAAGCACTAGGGTTGTGGGTGAGACTTAGTTAGAATTCTTGGAAGCGGGAGCGAGTAGGAAGGTGTGGGGAGGCGGGAAAGAATTGGTGGGTGGGAAGGTATGCACGTGCTCTTGAGAAGCTGGGACTAGAATTGTACCAACTCTTGTGTCTTGATGCTGATGGGAGAGGGGAAAAGGAAACTGGAAGCGGGACTGGGGAGGCGGGACAGGGCTTCTGTTAACTTAGTTAAATTTTGGTGTGTTTGTAGTCTTCGAAGCGGGAACAGATGGATAGCAAAGTGTCACTTGCTGCGTATCTGTGTGTGTAGCACGGGTGACGGGTGCCCTAGTGCGGGCTACGCGTGTATAGGAAGGTAGCCAACTTTGCTTTTAGCAGTAGTAGGTAATTCACGGCTTGCAGAAAGTAAGTTACTGGAAGCAGTTTTCATGTCTTGGAAGCGGGACCAAGGGGGTTGGGTAGTAATTTAGCTTAGAGTTTTTGGTGTCTTCCACTGTACCAATTCTGCTTTGTTAAGTTTCGCGTTTCCTCGTTCAGACCCATTAAGTTAACAGTACCAAGAACCCACGGGGAGCATCTTCGAATGACCACCGCTAAAATGTATTTTGACAGAGTTCTGGAAATGACCATCTTCCCGTGGGGAAGTGGGACTAGGAATTCGTTGCCTTAGTAATATTTTTTAGTGTTTTTGTAGTTTTGGAAACGGGAAAGGGAAAGTGAGAGGAGGGAGTCAGTATCATTTTCTTTTCCCTTTTGCTGTGGGGAAATGGTTTGGGGAGGTGTGTATGTGTAAACAATATATGCCAAATACTAACTTATTTGTTGTATGCATGGTTACAATAAAATAAAATGGGTGTAATTTTTGACGGCCTTTCACATAATATAGAGTTGGTGGGCTTGATGTGGAAAAGCGGGGTTGGGAATTTTTTTGACAGTTTTGTCCGGAAGGGTAGGAAATTTTTGTTTGACTTATTTTAAAGGAAATGAGTGTTTCAGCAGAGGAGGCAGGCTTGAATTTTTGTAACTTAGTTTTTTGTGGGTATATCTTTGTGAGTGATTTAATTTTTGACTACATGCTTTGTTTCACCACCTTGCTTTAAAATTTATAGTAAATTTATTTCTTGTCATATTGAGAAAGTTTCTGACTTGTTTCTGTTGTGTGTTGTGTTTGAATAATTCTCCTTAGGTAATATGTTGCACGTAATTGTTTCTGAAGTATTGTTACTTGTGTCAGAGATAAGTTATTTGTTTCTGTGGCGGTTTCGTCCGCCTTGTGTCTGTATAAAACTCATGTGATAACATAATTTACTAAATTTTGTCTGAGATAATTGTGTCGGAGGTGTTGCAATTGTGTCTGAGGTATTTTCTTCGCTTTGTGTCTGAAAGAGTATGACTTGTGTCTGAGATAATTTAAATGTATAACATATTGTGACCGGAAAAAGGAAAGTTCATTCATGGCAGACAGGTACATGAGCCTTTGATTGAAAAAGTACTAAAAACATAGATAATTTGTTGTGGAGGCTTATAGAATTACGCATTCCACACTTCTTTGTAGTGATAGGGAACAAACTACCCTTAGGTGTAATATTTTCGCAGCTTGTCTCCATGCCATGTGTTGTTTACTTCGGTTCCATCCAACCTTTCCAACTTGTATGATCCTGGACGTAGCACTTGTTTCACCTTGTATGGACCTTCCCATTTAGGCATGAGTTTCCCCGTATGGCGCGGGTCTGAGGCCTCCGTTGCCCGCAACACCAAATCTCCTACTTCAAATTTTCGGATCCTTGTCTTCTTGGCAAAGTATTCCTTAGTTTTCTCTTTATATGTATCCATTCTTTGCACCGCAGCATCTCTGACTTCATCAAGGAGTTCGATGTTGTCACGGAGGCCTTCTGTGTTAGCTTCTTCATCGAAGTTTAAGACTCGGTAGGAGGGTGAGCCTACTTCTACTGGGAGGAGGGCTTCAGTGCCGAAGGCTAATTTGTAAGGGGTTTCCTTAGTACTGCTTCTAGCTGATGTTCGGTAAGCCCACAACACATTAGGAAGTTCTTCGGGCCATTTCTTCTTGGATGTCTGGAGCCTTTTCTCAAGACCTCGCACGATAGTGCGGTTTGTGACTTCCACTTGCCCATTGCTTTGAGGGTGGCACACCGAAGCTTTCTTATGTTTCACTCCTCTTTCTGAAAGAAATTTCACGAACTTTGACCCAACAAATTGAGTTCCATTGTCCGACACCATTATCCTTGGGATTCCAAATCTTGTAACTATGTTTTCATTGACAAATTTTATAGCATCCTCTTGGGTGATATTCCTTAGGGCCTTAGCTTCAACCCACTTAGTCATGTAATCAATTGCTACCATCACATACTGTAATTCATTCTTAGCTTTGGGAAAAGGTCCCATGATATCGATTCCCCACATGGCGAAGGGAATGGGGGATAAGATGGAAGAGGGCAAGGCAGGTGCTTGTTTAGGGACATTGCTGAAGAGCTGGCATTGTGTACACTTTTTGGCGAAAGCCTGGCAATCCTTAGCCAAAGTAGGCCAAAAGTATCCTTGTCTTAGAATTTTGTGAGCTAGAGCTTTTCCTCCCATATGATCACCACATATTCCCTCGTGGACTTCTCGCATACAATACAAAGCCTCGTCAGGGTCGACACATTTTAGGATAGGAGAATCAAAAGTTCTCTTGTAGAGGGTGTCATTTTGAATGAAGTATTTGGCAGCTTGAGAGCGGAGTTGTTTGGCCTTAGTAGAGTCTTCTGGTAGAATTCCATCTTTCAAGTAGTCGATGATGGGTGTCATCCAAGTCGGGTCATCCGTGCCAATTTCCATGATATGTTGTCCTTCAATTGCTGGCACTTTTAGTTCTTCAAAATAGACGGAACCATCTAGGTGATCCTTTTCAGATTCTACCAGCTTGGAAAGCAAGTCTGCAATAGTGTTGTCTTCTCTATCCACTTGAACAAGTGTGTGGCTGGCAAAGAAAGAGAGAAGGGATCTAACCAAAGCTTGGTACTTGGTGAGGATGATGTCTTTTGTAGCATAATCCCCAGTGGTTTGCCTTACCACAATTTGGGAATCACTAAAAATGGAGAGACGTTGGACTTGGAGACTGCGTGCCAAGTTGAGACCTGCAATGAGTGCCTCATACTCGGCTTGATTATTGGTAGCCTTGAAAGTGAATCTTATGGCTTGCATCACTTGGAACCCCTCGGGGCTGATCAAGATAAGTCCTGCTCCACTCCTTGCCGAGGTAGAAGATCCGTCCACAAAAAGCTTCCACGTTGGGCTCGGAGGAGGGAGAAGTTCTTTGGCGGGTGAACTGTCCTCAAGAGAGGGCATATTTTCTTTGTTACCAAATGAACATTCTACAATGAAATCTGAAAGAGCTTGAGCCTTGATCGCCTTCCTTGGCTCATAAGAGATAGAGAATTGACTCAACTCCACAGCCCAATTAATCAATCGTCCTGAAAGGTCTGGCTTGTGTAGAAGCTTTTTCAAAGGGTGATTGGTGACAACCTTGATCTCTCTCCCTTGGAAGTAATGCCTTAGTTTTCTGCTTGCCGTGACAAGGGCATAAGCAAACTTCTCTACAGGGGGGTAACGAGTTTCCGCATCCTTCAATACTTGACTAACATAATAGATGGGTTTTTGTCCTTCACCATCTTCCTTAATCAAGACGGCCCCCACTGCCGCATTGGATGCCGACAAATAGATGGACAAAGGCTCGGACGGAGCGGCTGTTGCTAGCAAAGGTGGAGATGAGAGATATGCCTTCAACTCATCAAAAGCGATTTGACATTCGGGAGTCCACTTGATAGTCTTTGTAGTTGTCGCTCCCCTTGGAGTATCAAAGAAAGGTAGACATCTCTCTGCCAATTTTGATATGAATCTTCTCAAGGCGGCCAACCTTCCTGTTAGTCTTTGGACATCACGAATTGCCTTGGGAGGGTGCATGTCCAATATTGCTTGAATTTTCTCTGGATTAGCCTCTATTCCTCTTTGACTCACTAAGAAACCTAAGAACTTTCCCGCCTCCAAGGCAAATGTACACTTGTCCGGATTGAGCTTCATGTTATGTGCTTGTAACTTCTCGAAACATTCTTTCAAATCTGCAAGGTGAGTGTTTAATAACAAAGATTTAACAATCATATCATCAACATATACCTCCATGTTTCTACCAAGTTGCCAAGCAAAGATTTTATTCATCATCCTTTGATACGTTGCTCCAGCATTGATAAGGCCGAAAGGCATGACCTTGTAACAATAAACCCCTCGATGAGTGATGAAAGATGTTCTCTCTCTATCTTCTGGTGCTAACTTGATTTGATTATATCCCGAAAAGGCATCCATAAAGCTTAGCATGAGGTGACCCGCAGTGGCATCAATTAGTTGATCGATGCTTGGAAGAGGGTAAGGATCCTTTGGGCATGCAGCATTAAGATCAGTGTAGTCGACACAAACCCTCCACTTGCCATTAGCTTTCTTTACCAAAACCACATTAGCTACCCATTCCGGGTAAGTAACTTCACAAATGAGATCAGCGTCTAGCATTTTGTCTATCTCTTCATCAATTGCTTTCTGCCTGTCTGGAGCAACATTCCTTCTCTTTTGCATTTTTGGGATGGCCTCTTTGTGAACATTCAATTTATGCATGGCTACGGACTCATCAAGTCCAGGCATCTCCTTTGGGCTCCAAGCAAAAATGTCGGCATACTCTCGCAATAATTTTATCAATCCTTCTTTGAATACCGAGTCGAGACCGGCACCAATGCTAATTCGCTTCGTCCCGTCTCCGGGTACCAATTCGATCTTTTCTGTTTCTACTGCGGGTGTCACAATGGGCACTTCTTCTTTCTGTAAACATTTTCTCAAGTTGGCATCCATTCGTTGCTCTAGTTCTTCCATGTTCTGATCATTTGTGTCTTCCACTACTTGGACATCCCTTGTCCTCTTCCTTTGGCTTCGCTGGTGTTCGAGATGCCTCTTCCTTTTCTCCCTTTTCCGCTGAGTTGTTCGCGCCCTTCTTAGGTTACTTGGGTCAGTCTGAGCAAGGTTGAGGGCGGAACCATAACAATATTTCGAAGCCTCCGTATCTCCTTTAATTTCTCCTACTCCCGCAATGGTAGGGAACTTCATTTTTAGGTGGGTAGTGGAGGTTATGGCTCTTAAGCGAGTCAGAGTCGGCCTTCCCAAGATCATATTATAAGAAGATGGTGTGTTAACCACATAGAGCTTGATAAAATGTCGAACTTGTTTCGGGGCTGTCCCGAAGAGTATGGGCAACTTCACTATTCCCGCTATGGGGACTGCATTGTGGCCAAAACCGTAAAGGGGTGCCTCCTCTCGACATTCTTCCAACTTATCTTCCAACTTCAGCCTTTCCCAACAGTGCGTGAAAATTATATCCACCGAGGAGCCATTATCAATCAAGACCTTCTTGACCACATTATCTCGTGTTTCTACCGTGACCACCAAAGCTTCAGTATTGTAAGGATTGACTCCCTCCAAGTCAGCGTCAGAAAAAGTGATAACATCTCCCATCATGTCTTTCTCTGATATCGTTAACACTTCTTGAGTTCCCGAAGCTCGTGGGGGAGATTGTGTTCCTCCAATAACCACATTGACAATGTTCTTGCCTTTGTTGGCTTGAGAAGTGGAAGGAATACTCGAGTTGTTCCCGCTCGTAATTTGCCGGGGAAGGTATTGGTTAATGAGTCCTTGACGGACCAACCTCTCGAGGAAGTGTTTGAGAGAGAGACAATTCTCTGTGGTATGTCCGTGCGTGGCATGATACTCACAGTGCTTAGTGGAGTCTCTATCACCCGGGGCTGTCCAAAGCGGTTGAGGTGCCTGGTAGAAAGGTTTGTTTTGTATCTCCCGCAAGATATGTGCTCTAGGCATGCTCAAGGTTGTCCACTCTGGCTCAGGTTTCCGTGCCGGCCTTGATGAGGTGGAAGAAGAGAGCCTCGACTTGTCGAAGACGGGTTTTTGCCTTGACACGGCAGGACCATGGGTGGTTTGGACTTGGTGCTCTTGGACGGGCCTCTGAGTGTGGTGGAAAGTGAAACGTTCCTTCTGGAAGTAAGGCTTTGGTTGGGGAGGATTCCTTGTTTGTTTCATGACTCTCATGGCCTCCGTCTCAGTGATGAAGTAAGAGGCCAATTCATATGCTCTGGCTAGCGTAGTGGGCTTGTGTTCCATGAGCTTGCAAATGTATCTTTCACAATCATAAGGGTCTAGACCCCTTCTTAGATGCACTAACGCTTCTGTCTCATTCACTGACACCACTTTGTTTACCACCTCCTTGAACCTCTTTAGATAACTTTCAAGTGTCTCTCCGCTCTTTTGGGCTATGGTCTCCAGGAAGACAGTGTGCACTTCATGTGGTTGATTTGCCTTAAACTTATTCAGAAAGGCCTTTTTGAAATCGGCCCATGTGTCAATGGTCCTGGGAGGAAGCCTACAAAACCATCGTTGTGCACTTCTTCTTAAGGTGGAAGCAAAGAATCTGCAACATGTTAAGTCCCGGTACCCATAGAAAAGGGCTATTTGATCAAAATAACTCAAGTGTTCTTCCGGGTCTCCATTGCCATCATATGAGTCCAGGTGAGGGTGTTTCAAATGTGTTTGCTTACTTTCATCTTCTAATCTTTTGGAGAAGGGGGATTCTCCCGGGCTGGCTGAAACTTCTCCCTCAACTTTGCGCTTCAACTCCATGAGAGTTTGGAGGATTTCTTGTTGAGAGCTGCCATCACCTCCCACCGGGGTGGGTTCGGGAGTCCTGTCCCTTTCCTTCTCTTGGTAGAATTCTTCTTCCAGTCTTCGCTTTTCCCTTTCGTACTCGGCCCTTTTGTCCTCAATCTGACGTCTTAAGTCCCGTACTCTTCGATTTTCCTTCCATGTCTCGGGACGGTGGTGAGGCTTATCATGGCGGACATTTTGAGTGTTTTGGGAAGAACCGAGACGAGAGAAGATGGATTTTGTTGTCCTCGGCCTTTTGGTGCCATTGTTGATAGCACTATGTGCTTCATCCTCGTGGGGAGGTGGTTCCCGTCTCCCTTTTGACCGAGGTGGGTCATTTTGCTGGTTGGGGTGTTGGAGATTGGCAGCAACACTGAGAAGGAAATCGATTTGATTTGGAGCGAAACATGTCAAGTCCAAGTTGAGAGGAGGGTCCCCGTCCCTTGCTCCAACTCGTTGGAGGACGGGTTCACTATGGTGAGAGACGTCAGGAATCGTCTCATATTGATTGTCTTGAAGTTGCTCCTCATTGTTGTTTATGTTGTTCCCATCTGGTATATTTCTTACTTGCAACCTTGTATTCTTCGACGGACCCATTGAGAAGGATTTGTGACTAAAATTCTCTTGTATGCTTGGACGTTGATTAATTCTAAGGAATCAAAGGATGCCCAAACACCAAAAGTAAAACTGGAAAGGATGGAGGGTGTCTATAAGGAAAATTCCCCTCCTTCTAGCGCCAAATGATAATGCTCCTTGCTCCACTCTACCGTACTTGTCCCTCTTCCGGCAATGCTTGGTCGGGAATGTGGTGTGTTGTCGGTCGGGACTCTGCAAAACAATGCCTGACCGGGGGTGGTGGCCGTCAAGCACCTCCGGCGTGAGAGTAAGTAACTTGGTGGTGGAGAATAACAAGAAACAATATCGGAAAGTGTATTACCGGTGACTGAATTTAGAGAGCGTTTTGTGAAAATGTGAGAGTGTGAGAATGAATGTAAAAATTAGAACCTCTGCCTATGTGAGGCTGCTTGAGTATTTATAAGGTTTAGTGTTACCTTCCTTTGTCCCCCGGTCCGGAAGAATGCTCCCTTCCTTGTGACAGGTGTGAGTTGATGTAAGAGTATTGGAGAAGGGAGCAGCTTTTGCCCAAGAGGTGGAAGGTGCTGGAGGAAGGAACTGTCTTTGGTCCGGAAGAGATAGTATTGCATTCACATATTTTCCTTAGTCCACTTTGGGTGTGACAAGTTGTCCATTGAATTCTTCCGGGACATGGTCATATCTGGCAGGTAAATAGACTTCTTCCGGGCAAAGAGACTTCTTCCGGGAGGGTATTAACAAATTCTAATGTGATTGTGGAAAGATTTAGCACGCTAGACTAGTGGATAGAGGAGATAAGCAGATTAAGGGTAAAGATTATAAGCATACTTTTAGCCGAGTTGCTAAATTTACTATTGTAAGCATAAGGGTCAGTAGCTTAAAAACAGTGGGAATTACGTAAGTTGGACATAAATTATACATTCCTTCGTGGTTTTGTAGCAAGGAAGAATTATACACGACTCCACCACCTGATCTGTTTCACCAGGTATTGACAATACTAGAAAATCACATAAAGCTGCTATTATTTCGTCACCGAGCACCAACTCAAATATACAACAAAGTGAAGTATATAATCAGCCTATTGTATATAGAAACCATGAGCTAGTTCGGAAGAGTTTTTTAGAAAGTGTCCGGCTGTAAATTAGTTAACAAACAGAATAAGCAATGTTAGTATATATTATTTAGAACTAGTTCTTGTTAGTCTGTAACAGAAATAATATAGATACAAAACTTGTGTAAACAATCTTCTTCTTTAATGGAGCAATGTGTAAATGATTGAAACTTCATCTTCTCTGAATCGTATTGTTGTTTTTACTGAGTTTACTGAAAGCTAACATGGTATCAGAGCAAGCAATATCAATCGCGATCTTCATCAACGGTTAATCGTACAATATCATCATCTTGTTCGTCAAAATTTGCAGGAATTCAAAGTGTTTTCTAATCTAAATTCATCTCTTACAAGTTGTTCGATTAGATTGTTAAGATCTAAATTCAAGATCGTCTTTTCAAAGCTGGAAATCGTCTGAATTATTCTGTTTTAATTGAGATCTGAAATATATTGTTCATTGATTACCGATTCTTGCTGAAGAGTTCTTATTGTGATTGTTAAGTGATTGATTTCTTTGATTGTTGTATTGTTCACAACAAACTATTTCGATCGATCAGTTATATCCACAATTATTCTTTCTTGATTGTTATTTCTTGAAGAATTGATAGGGCAACTACTGTTCAGTCAAATCTTGATCTGTCGAGTGTGTATTATATTCATCCTTCTGATGCAAATACTACACAATTTGTTTCGGTAAAATTTAATGGGAACAATTTTACTAACTGGAAAAGATCAATCATGTTGATTTTATGAGCTAAAAACAAACTCGGATTTGTTAATGGAACACTTACTACACCTGCTATAACATCTCCAAAATTTAGTGCTTGGGAACGATGTAATTCGTTGATATATCCTGGATTTTATTCAATCTTGATGAGACTATTGCGCGAAGTGTACTATTTCGCAAAATTGCACGATCTATTTGGAAAGACCTGGAAGACAGATTTGGTTGTTCTTCTATCACTGAGTTGTATTCTTTAGAGCAAGAGCTGATTGAAATTTCTCAAAATACTCAGTTTGTTTCTGAATATTACACAAAACTCAAAATTGTTTGGGATAGTATTGATGATGTCAATCCAATTCTAACTTGCACCTGTCAGAATCGCACATGTGAATTGGGGCAGAAGTTTCTCCAGAAACAGCAGGAACAACGCTTGTTACAATTTCTACTGAAGCTAAATGATAAGTTTAGTGTTGTTAGAGGACATATAATGATGATGCAGCCTTTGTCTACTGTTTCACAGGACTACAGATTAGTAGCACAAGAAGAGAATCACAGAGACATCTCTCAAGTTTCTATGAATACTGAAATTATGGCTTTCATTGCAGATAAAAGGAACTATGGAACATATAATTCTCAGAAGCATTTTGGTACAAATAACTCTCAGATGTATCAAAGGTCAATGACTGGAAATTACAATCCCAAACCATCTTTTACTCAGAATTCCGGGCCAAGAAGGCCATCTAAGCTAGGAGCTAACTATTTATGTACTCACTGTAAAGTACAAGGTCATAGCATTGATAGATGCTTCCAAGTTCATGGTTTTCCCCCAGGTTTTAAAGGATTTAAGGATAGGAAAATGAGTCTTACTGCAGCTACTGTCATGTCAAGTTCCTCACTTGATGATCAAACTTCTTCCCAGTCTGTGCAGATTGCAGATAACAGTGCTAATGTTCAAACTGGTTCTCTTAATGCAGAACAATACTCTCAGCTTTTAGAGTTATTGAATAAGCAATTTCCTTCAAGCGGTTCCACTGAAGATAATTCTTTTGGTCATGCACTCTTAGCAGGTAATCTTTGTCTGATGAGCATTTCAAAATCTAACTGGATTGTGGATAGTGGTGCTAGTGACCACATTTGTCCAAATTTGAGTTATTTTATGGATTATACACCGGTTACTGATTCTGCTATGTGCATTACCATCCCAGATGGTAGTAGAATTCCTGTCTTACACAAAGGAACAGTAGTGTTGAATGACAAAATTATTTTGAAAGAAGTACTTCATGTACCAGACTTTCAATTTCATCTAATTTCTGTTAGCAAACTTTGCAAGGATTTGTCATGTCGAGTCATATTTTCTGATGGCAATTGTGTTCTACAGGTCCCTTTTCAGAAAGAACATCTGATGCATCTTGGTAGTTTGAGTGATGGACTATATACTATATACTATCTCTACATCTGTACCTAATACTATCTCTTCAAGACCAAAGAATACTTGTACTGCCTTTATTTCTCAGAGCTCAGATGAAGTGAAACTCTGGCATATGCGAATTGGTCACTTGCCATTTTCTCAGTTGAAAATTCTTAAACCTGAGTGTAATATTTCTGATACTTCGAATTCTGTCATTTTTCAAGTATGTCCAGCAGCTAGACAATGTAGAAAATCATTTCCTCACAGCTCTATCAAAACTTCTAATGTTCTTGAATTGTTACATATTGACATTTGGGGTCCGTATAGGACAAAGACTTATACAAATTGTAAGTTTTTCTTGACTATTGTGGACGACTTTAGCCGTTATACTTGGATTCATTTTTTTCATTCCAAATCTGAGGTACCGGTTATTCTTGATAATTTTGTCAACTATGGTGAGACACAGTTTCAGACTAAAGTTCTATGTATCCGCTCTGATAATGCCTTTGAGCTTACAGTAGGAGATTTAAAACAATTTTATTTACGAAATGGTATTATTAATCAAACAAGTTGTGTTCATACTCCTCAACAGAACAGGGTTGTCGAGAGAAAGCATCGACATTTACTGGAAACTGCTCGTGCTCTGTTCTTATAGTCTAAACTACCATATCAATATTGGGGTGACAGTGTAATGTGTGCAACATATCTCGTGAATCGACTTCCTCTCCAATCCATTGGTAATGTATCCCCTTACTTTATTTTATATCACTCAGATCCTTCTCTCGATAATCTTCGTACCTTTGGTTGTTTATGTTATATTTCCACATCTAAAATACAAAGATCCAAATTTCAATCTTGAGCTGTACCTTGTGTTTTTTTGGGTTATCCTCCCTCTCAGAAGGGTTACAAAATTCTAAACCATACGAATAATCAAGTTCAAGTTTCCCAGGACATAACATTTCATGAATTTCACTTTCCTTTTCACTTGATTTCACAAAATTCTAATCGACAATCATATGTTGATTCTGTCTTTCTACCATCTGTTACAACTGTTCCATTTTTTGATGCATTCCTTCCTGATTCACAACGATTTCGTCCCACTTCAGAAACCCCTACCTCTCCTATTTCGTCACAGTCACCTATGCTTCATACTGATTCCTCTGCACCATCTACTTCCTCCGTTTCTGATATGATTTCACCACCCTCACCACCTCTTGTTCGTGTTTCTACTCGAACTCGTATTACACCTTCTTACTTAAAAGACTTTCATTGTAACATTGCTACTCTGTCAACACCATCTCATTACTGTAATTTTGTTTCCTCTGACAACTTTATTCCTGCCCACAAAGCTCACATTTCTCAGTTATGTAATATCATTGAACCAACCTCATACAAAGAGGCTTCTATGAATCCTATATGGGTCGAAGCAATGCAGAAAGAATTGCAAGCCCTCAAAACCAATAATACATGGGAATTGGTCCCCCTCCCACCCAAAAAACAACCCATCGGATGCAAATGGGTTTATAAAGTTAAGCTTAAATCTGATGGGTCTTTAGAACGTTGCAAGGTTCGTCTTGTCGCCAAGGGTTTCAATCAAAGATTGGGAATCGACTATGAGGAGACTTTCTCCCCCGTTGTCAAGATGGTTACAATTCGTTGTCTTATAGCTCTTGCTGCTAGTCAGAAATGGGATATGTTTCAACTTGACGTTAACAACACATTTTTACACTGAGATTTAAAGGAGGAAGTGTACATGCGACCTCCACCTGGTCTTGATGTTCCAGCTAATGTTGTATGTCGTCTTGTGAAATCCTTATACGGCCTTAAATAGGCTTCTCGTTAGTGGTTTTAAAAGCTTGTATCCGAACTCCCTACTCAAGGTTTTCTTCAATCGAAGAATGATTACAGCCTATTCATCAAACGGACTGATTCTTTGATCACAATTATGGTCGTTTACGTCGATGATATTATAGTTACAGGTAATGATTCGGCCTCTATTTCTCATATCAAAGCTAATTTACATCGTGTGTTTAGTATCAAGGATTTAGGCCTTCTGCACTATTTTTTGGGAATTGAAGTGGGTTACTATGAAAATGGTGTTACTCTCAGTCAAGCCAAATTCACTAAAGAATTATTACATGATTGTCCGTTTGATTTACCCATTAAAGCTTCTACTCCTTTACCCTTACATCTTAAATTATCCAATGATGATGGCACGCTTCTATCCGAACCAGAAATGTTTCGATCTTTGGTTGGGAAACTTAATTACCTTACCAATACCAGGCCGGACTTGAACTATGTTGTTCAAGTCTTAAGTCAGTTTATGCAAAATCCTCGCACTTCACACCTCATTGCTTTGTTGCATACTCTCAAAAATATATAGCAACTTCTCCCAACCAGGGCATTCTTCTTCGAGCTTCTGACTCCTTGACACTTCAAGCCTATTCTGATAGTGACTGGGTTGTTTGTCCCATGACACGACGTTCAGTTACTGGATATATATTGTTGTTTGGGAAATCACATATCGCGTGGAAGTCTAAGAAGCAGGCTACTATCTCTCGTTCTTCCTCGGAGTCAGAATATCGGGCTATGGCTTCTGCTGCAGCAGAAGTTACTTGGACTGTACGATTACTCAAAGAACTTGGTGTTACTAATCTTAAGCATGTTACACTTCACTATGATAGTCAGTCAACCATTCATATTGCCAAAACCCAGTGTTTCACGAACGAACGAAACACATTGACATTGATTGTCACTTTACACGTGATAAAGTTCTCGAAGGCCTCATACAACTTACTTATTTACCTACGCAGAATCAACTTGCTGATGCATTTACCAAGATTTTGCCTTTGCCTCAGTTTCAGCAGCTTATCTCCAAGTTGGGCATGTATTCTACCCTTCCCAACTTGAGGGGGGTATTGACAATACTAGCAAATCACATAAAGCTGCTATTATTTCGTCATCGAGCACCAACTCAAATATACAACAAAGTGAAGTATATAATCAGCCTATTGTATATAGAAACCATGAGCTAGTTCGAAATAGTTTTTTAGAAAGTGTCCAGCTGTAAATTAGTTAACAAGCAGAATAAGCAATGTTAGTATATATTAGTTAGAACTAGATCTTGTTAGTCTGTAACAGAAATAATATAGATACAAAACTTGTGTAAACAATCTTCTTCTTTAATGGAGCAATGTGTAAATGATTGAAGTTTCGTCTTCTCTGAATCGTATTGTTGATTTTAATGAGTTTACTGAAAGCTAACACCAGGAGGCCTTGTTTGCAAATTAAGAAAAGTTTATGGTCTTAGGCAAGCTGCCAAACAATGGAATGTTGAACTTTCTTTTCACTTGGTCTTGGTTTTGTCATGTTTAAACAAGATCCGATCCTTCTCCTTTTACAAAATACGAAGACAATGGTCTTTTTACAGCAATTGTGACTCGTGTAGATGATTTATTAGTTGCTAAAAAGTTCTTTACCTTCTATTCACAATGTTAAAGATTCTATTCATGAGGCTTTTACTATGAAGCATTTGGGGCCCTTGAAGTATATCCATGGCATTGAGGTTTTCAGAAATTCTTCTGGCAAACTTCTTAACCAAAGAAAAATATACATTGGATTTACTGAGGGATCATAATTTCTAAAATTGCAGAGAAGCTTCTATTCTTTTGCGTGGAAATCTGCTGAAAATCGTATTTATCAGGAGAGAACAAACATCTGAGTTGACAGTCATTCTATCAGAGATTCTGTCATCAACAATTTTATCAATCTTCTTCGCCTGAAATCAGCATTAGTTCTTGCTAATCTTACGACAAAAGTCTTTGGAGTTGATCATCATAGATTCACCATGAGAGTTCTTTCACCTGTTCTTGTCATCTTCATTTTCTTCTCTAAATTCATCGAATCGTGATGATTTACCGAACCATGATGATTTTCATAGATTCATGTAGCTGATTACAGTAAGCATTCTATCGAATGGCCTCCGCCTACATATACGATTTGTGGTTCTCCCTAATCAGAAGTCCTCTAGGCTGGTCATATTATTCTATCTATTTGTAATTCATAGTTTAAAAGCCATTCTATTATTAGACTTTTTTCATTCGAATACATCAATGGCGGAAAAGCAATATAGCACCTTAAATAAGAACACCACAATTGCAAAATCAACTTTTACCATGGGAGAATCAGCTAAAAGAAAACCTCTACGACGGGACTTTTCTTACTCAAGCCAACTTTACAAGTTGGATTGTAAAAAAGAAGAAGTATCTACCTCCAAAATCAATGCTATTATTTGTAATTGATCATATTTTGTTGCATACTGTTAAGGCTGTGTGCACAGCATCGACATTGCTAATTTTCGCTGCCTCATTCTCAACGGCATTTCTAAGGCAAACTTCTGCTTCTTTTGTTGAAAGGGAGCTCAATGCGTTACAGCAACTACGAATTGGAAAAGGCGAAAAATTACCAGATATCAAAACTCCGCAGGCCGTAAGACCTACGGGGTCTGCATCACAGCTTCCACCATGTAGATTGGAATCTATGTACAATAATGGCTTCAAATTCTGTGCATGCGTTAAGGTTGAGAAGGCAATGTTAAATATTACGAAGAAAATGGCAGATCGAGAAGCCATCTTTTCCAGGCTAATATTTCTGAATGTTATTTTGGATGAATATATATATATGCTGCTAGGGTAATTACAGAGGGAAATCACTAATCAGTGAGTCCTCATATAATCCCTACGCATATGTGTTTCGAATCTGCAATGATACGGATACGATGAACCTTTATGTGAAGGCTATGGCATTTATACAGAACTCATGCAGGGCTATTGTTAGTAAATTGATCTAAACTGCGTATACATTGCTAAAAATATCCATTTAAAATAATTAGCTCAATGGTTTTTAAGGAATTTAAGTTGTTTTTTCTTTGTTTCTTGCTAAAACTTGTTCAAACATTATGGGTAAATAGTTAAACTCTAATTAGGTACCTTTAATTATAGCTACAAGCCTGCAAAATATGAAAGGTATGTCTAAATAGTTAAATATAAAGCCTCCATATTAAGAAATGAAAGAGGATTATGTTGATCTAACTTAAGAATATTCAAAATATTTAAATGACAAAACAAAACTTCTGCATTGGTAAAACATATTTTTTGACACAGGCTGCTGCAAGCTTATGATATTTATGTATTTTTGTGCGTCATTTACAATATTAATCAAAACTGGGATGAAATTAAAGAAATTAAATCAAATAAATAAATCATCTTTGAATTATGTAGTTATAGGAAATCGAACCGGGTGAAACCAAAGAAATTAAATCAAACAAATAAATCTTGTTTAATCTAGTTGTAGGACTCGAACCCGAATTTTGTATTAACCAAATTCGATACTTTTGGTACTTAATACTTTTGCGCGTCATTTACATATTGTTTTGTTTATTGAAAAAGTGTATTGATTGATATATAAAATTAACAGATCCTTCATCTACTTTTTTTAATGACACAACATAATGATACATCATTTTCGAAAATAATCAAAATTTAACAAAACAAAAAGAATTTTAAAAAAGAGAAGAAATAAATAGTGCATTACTTAAGCCTTATAAGTGCCGCCCTACTTATCATAATTTTGGACCTCATGATAATTAAGTAACCCCAAAAAGGCCCAAAAAAATTGAAAAACCAATAAATTTATTAATATAGTATAAAAATGCAAATTACAAAAATACAATATATATGTTCTTACAAAGTAAAAGAATGTGTGACCTTGAGATAAGGTCCTTAAAAATTCTACAAGTACGTGGTCTTAGGTTTGCATTAGTGCTTACATAACACCAAATAAGATCACATCGGTAGAACTCAAATCTCACCCCCTATACTGAATCAACCTAATACCAAGCACATTTCATATTTTTTGCCATAAATCTTAAAGGGGTCGAGTGTGTCGTCCTGAGGCCCTGCCACACAGGCGAGCATTCTTAGGAATGGGGTATTCATCTCTTATTGAGTTGGTACCAGCATAAACTCGCATGTAGAATTGTTGTCCTAGGTATTGTCGTGCCCAAAATTCCGACCTTATGTTCCACATTCCCACATTGTCAAGAGCCACGTAAATCGCAGTCCATGACATGGGGTACACCTGCAAGAACAATGTGTAAATGTTAAAGGCCCGAAACATTCATCAAAGGGTCTATGCGAAGATAAGGTGATAGTGAACTATTTCTTATGGTACTTAATAGATATTTGCACAAAACATGTCAAAGTCAAGTTTTAAGTTTATTTGGGAGCTGGGACCAAAATTTTGAACGGCAAGTTGAGTTAGTTTTTGTGTACCTGAACTGTGGTCCGTGCAATTGCATCGCGGAGATTGTAATTGTTTCTGGTACCTGAATTCCACTGCCCTCCATCCATTCTGGATATAACAAACATCAAATTAAATTAGACGGACTAAAATGAAGTTTGAAATGAAAATGATGACATAGTTGTACATAACTTACCCTACAACGAAGAAAGAATATCCATCAATGTGCCAGCTCTGAATGATGTCTTCTGTATTTTCAAAAACAATTTCGACGAAGGCTCTGTAGTCAGTGCCCAAAACAGATGTGTCAAGGTACAAGCCCCCGCCAGTGGGGTTGGGAGATATGCTATTAACACGAAAAACTCCATCAATGTTGAAGTAGTCAGCAAGCTTTAAGGGAGTATCAGCTGGAACAAAAGAGACACTGTTGACTCCATATCTCTGCTTGCCATCAACTTGACCAGCTGAACTGGACAGTCTGATAGTTCTGGCAGTAGGTATCATACCATAATGGTATGAACCCTGTGGGTTTGGTCTTGGTCCACTCGCTGTAAGATTAGTCCTGAGATGCATTCATAGACATTATATCAGTATCTTACTCTAAAAACCATGTACTAAATATGATAGGCCGGGGACTAAAAAAGAGACAAGCAAAGGACCTGATAGTCCGGGCCTGGTTCAAAGACCAATCAATCTGGATGGTAGGTCCACCAGGAGGTGGGCCTGAGACTGGACCTGCAGAGTTGCTGTACTTGAGAATAGCAGTTCCGGTGAGGATTTGAGAGGTGAAACGAGTAGATGCAACAATGTAGTAGTCTTGAGACGGTTGGTCAGCTGTGACTAGCACCGAGTAACATTGGCCAACATGAACGTCAAGGAACGAGTAGGAGGTTTGCAATGTGTGTGTTCCTTCCACCTCAACTAGTTTCATCTTATGACCTTGAATACGGAAATTGAGCGAATGTTCTAGTCCCACATTGCATATTCTCAGCCTGTAAGTTTTTCCTGATATCGAAAATGCACCTTAACAATCTTGTCTGATATTATAGTAACACAACCTATAGTAGACTACATTCCTAGCATAAAATGTACCTTGTTCGACGTTAAAAGAGCCTCCATTAGGTCCACGTCCATTAATAAGAACGCCATCAGGAAACGGTAACTTGTTACCACCATCCAGGTGTGCCTTCAAATCCTATTTTTCAAAAGGTAAATAATCAAAAAGAGATCACATATTTTACCTGTAATTGCTGAGATTAATAGTACATTCTTAATGATGATCAAACAAAACAATGAGGAGTGGGTAAACTACGAAAATGACAATGTAGAAAAATTCAATGGGATTGGGAGGAGAATTGAAAGCGAAAGAGGCACATGGATGACTAATGGGATCAAGGGTAGCTGAGACATGGAGGGCCATCAATATCATTCGCCAATTGCAATCATAGGCCTTTTCTTCATAAACATAAAGTAACATGTAAACTGGGACACTAAGAGAACCATTATAAACTTCCATGTGAAAAGTGGATTCTACTGGAAGAGAAGAAGACACTGCCAGTTGTTCTGATGGAGAAAATCTGTCCATTTTTTACCCAAAAACAGAAAATGAAGAAAAAGAAATCACACACATGTTTCTCTATTTAAGCTTTTAATTGTGTATTTAATGATTTAAAACAAAAATAAACGAGATATAATTTGGCCATCACATCTCAGATTTAGAAAGATGAGCAAGAAATGGGCTGTCATCGCCCACAGCACACTAGCATTGAAAAGTAAGTGAAGTAGGTCCGTGGGGTTAAATGTTATCCCTAGCAATTAGCTGAACACCATCAACAATAGTCACACCATTTATTAGACATGAAAAAAATGTTCTCATTTTGTTACCGACACAATGAGACCAGCCTTATAAAAGTCGTAAATTAGGCTCCCGAGTTTTAAACAGAGAGAAAAACGGATAAAAGAAATTTTACTTTCAACTACGGAGGAAAGTACAATTACCGTGTGGTTGGCCTGGTACCAATCTCCGATTAGGACAGTATAGTCGCCAGCAGGTTCATCGAATGGGACAGGGATTCTGGGACGGCTAAGTATTCTAATGCCTCCAAAACCACCAGCTGCTTTATGAAATGCAAGAGAAGGGAAGTAGTAAAAGCTTCCAATTTGATCCTTGACTTGTAGGATATATGTATAATTTCTGCCTGGAGGAATTGGACAAGTTGTTCCGTAAACTCCATCCACAAATGAATTTCTCCTCTGCTGAATCCCAGACCTACATTTACCTTTCATAGTTATAAGCTTTCAATTGCAAATATGTAATTACCAGTTTCTTGATCACAGTCAAAATTTTAAAAAAATTGCGTCATCATGCACTCGTACTTACTCATGCATCCAACGAGACTCGAAATTACTCGTACATACATTTACTGAGACTCGAACAATCAACCTTTTGTTATCTATAACTATAAGATGGGTACTCGCCGTGCTAAAGCTTAATCATGTGAATTATTTGTGGACCGCTAATTAGTTGAATTTTAAACTTTTTGAGAGACAAGGATTTAGCAAAAATCTCATTATTAATTCAAGCATGTGAACTCACACTGCTAGACAAAATTTGGAACAAGTCATAATTTAGTTCTTTGGGGACAGCGTGAGAATATAATTGCTGTTTAAGTTTCTGGACAATATTCATTTCCCATTTGAAATAAGGAAAATGCCAACTGCAGATAAAGTTTTATTCCGTATAATACTTATAATTTATGCTTTATTTTTCAGAATTTCTGTCCTCAAGCCAGACCGGAAAGCAATAGCACAATGACCAAGGAGCATTAGATTCATTTCTACAGTTGTCCCAAATTGAAAGGAAACTGGCACACAGGTACTACTAGTCTACTACTCCCTGATGTTTGAACATCTAGCTAGCTAGATTGTACTCGTGAACACGTATTTCAAATTGCATTGATCGGATAGTTATATAAATTATTTTTTAAAATTTCTTTTGTGAATAAAAATTTGATATTTAAATATTTATTCACAAAAAAAAATTAAAATAATTATTTCTGTAGCTACTCAGTCAAAGCATTTCAAAATACAAATTTAAAAATGGAAAATGGACATGTATTGCAAAAACGGAGATTACTATTTTATTACAAAACTACTTTTGTTTTCGGTGAATTATTGTGTTGTAAATGTAGGTAGACTTCCATCTTTAGAGTCTTCATCCTCTTCTTTATTCCGAATGTACAAACATTTTTGCGATAAATCGTATTTTTTATTTTAAGGAGATCGAGAAGCGAGGGATTAAATCCGAATGAGAGCTGTTTTACCACTAGGCTAAACTCTAAAGTCTAAACACTTTAGTGTTTAACATGATCAAAGCAGTTTCTCACCTAACCAAGTTTCATGCTATATTTGCATTTTGCACCACACAAGACGAATAATATCGGTTGTTGATGCCAATTTTCGTCATGCGAATACTAATCCTCACTTAACTGACATTAATTCTAATGGTATATAAATTAATTTATATTTATAAAAAGAAAAAGAAAAAGAAAGAGATGAGTTACCAGGAGAGAAGAAAAGGTTGGTCTAAGCTGTTAAAAACATTAATAATGAGATTATCATTTGTAACCGAATGAATGTCCGGTCCAGGAAACTGCCCATTGATCAAGATCCCCTGCAATACATCAAAAAATATCCATAAACACCAAGTAAAAATCCTAAATCTTCTTGAGAATAAAAGGGGTTATGAACTATCTCGTCACTGTAGTCAGTACTAACTTGCAAGTGACCTACCGAATGCGGAAAATGCAAATAAATGTAAAAATTTCAAAGAACCTGTTGGCGAACTCCGAGAGGGTAGATATCACCATAAGTAACATTCCAGTTAAAGAATCTGTAAGGATCCTCTGCCTCAACAATGGCCAACAAAGCCACAAACAAACCTAACAGAACTGCGAAATCGACCCGCATTATGTATAAATGTGAGCTTATATGATCAAGGAACCTGGTTTTTGTGTGCAAGTAGATGATGCAAAAGAGAGCAGAAGAGCAGAAAAGGGTATGTGTGTGTGTAGAATAAAGTGCTGTGCAGAGGGTCTTTTTATAATTTAAGCAGTCAGTCAAATGTTGAGGAGGGATTTGTATGTGTAATTTGAAAGGACAAATGGGGAATTAACACAGAGATTAAATTTAGTAAATTGGAGGGAAATAAATAAGAAAACTGGTGTCGGTGTGAATGCCCTTCACAAGGGTCCATGCCTATTCATTTTTCAATTTTATATTTTCATTTCTATTATTGTCGTTCTCTGTTCATGGACTCATGGTTTGGTGGTGACGCGGGGAAGCTGCATGCGCTCAGACTTAGAGATGTTCAAAAAATCTTTATCCAAAATTCGGTCCGTTTTGATTCTAAAAAACACTCAAAAAATATGGTTTAAAAAAAACTCGGTCCGGTTCGGTTTGGTCTGAGAACCTTAAATGGGCATAATATTTTTCATCAAACCCGGCATGAAACTTGAAAAACCCGGTTAAAAGCTCCAGCTTTTGAAAAGTCCGGATAAAGTCCGGTTCGGCCCGGATAAAAACCCGGGTTTTTTGAGAAATTCGAATAAAAACCCGATTTTTTTGGATAAAATCTGAAAATTTATTATATTTTAAATAAATTTCAAGAATATTAAAAATTAGCAATCGAGGGAATGTGAAAAATTATGAGTCAAGAAGAATCAACAATATGTTGAATAAACCCTTATTTTCAAAAAAATTATTGAGAATAGTGTATGTGTTTCTTGAAAATTTATATGACTCACGGTTACGTTAACTTCAATTCAATACGATTGCGATTTGTGCTTTGTGTACTGAGGTTAAAAGAAGTTGCATTACAAAACTACCAATAGGAGATGAGCTTATTGTTGGTTAAATAAATTAAGATTACCAATCAATTTTGCTTTTGATAATTTACTCTTACCAACCATTTTTGTCTTAAAAAGCCACACTATGGAGAACAGACCCAGGTGAAAAATAGAAACAACAGTAATCACGTTGTGTGTTCACCAATTGCTGTAAAACAACTAGGGCTGAGCAACGGTCGGTTCGGTCGGTTTTTAACGATTAAACCGGACCGGACCGTAACTGGCGGTTTCGTAAATTACTAGACCGGACCGGACCATTTAAAAATTGAGACCAGACCGAACCAGACCTGAATTAAACGGTTTGGTTTGGGCGGTTCGGTTTTAAACCTAACTAGACATTCGAAGATAAATGAACTAAAAAATTAATGATATTACTAAAATTTGATAGGTAGTTGCTACACAAAAATATATTGATATTAATAATTAAAGCATAAATAACATCATTTCCGAATAAAATTGCAAAGTGCAAGATATGAGGTACAAAAAATATGTATTTTTTACTTAGGATTTTAAGATAGAAATACATTTAATAAAGTGTAAGATGTGAGATATCAATAAAATGAATAAATATATTATTTTATAATATAATAAAATGGAACGGTCTGGTTCGGTCTTAACGGTCCGGTTTGAATATGAAAACCGAATCGAACCATTAAATAACGGTTTTTATTTATATCAAACCTAAACCAAACCGAACCGCCAAAAAAACCGTAAAATACGGTTTGGTCGGTTCGATCCGGTCCGATTCGGCCGGTTTGGTTTTTTTTTTGCTCAGCCCTAAAAACAACCACCTGTTTGGGATTAATCACCACTTAATTTATTTCTTGTTAATTTAATTTCGTCTTTCAATAATTATAGGGTTAATAGAATTAAAGTGCACTTCGTGTAACCTGTAGTTTGGTTGTCAGATCACTTGTAATACTCTACCTCAAAAATTATCACTTACTATACTGAAATTTGATTATTATTTTTTTACAATGTATGTATTTTCGTCAAATATGTGTACCGCTATTAATCAGAACAGGTGCAAAACAGTCTTTTTGATATTCATCTTCTTCTTAAAATCCAAATACACCATTGATGAACTTTTATAAAACTTAAAACTCAAATATCTCGTTTTTTCTTAACGAAATCAATTTATTTAAATTGCAATATAATCATATCTTTCTCCTTTACAATAAAATATCAAATTTGACTATCAAATATTTACTTTAAAATTTTGTATATTTAGAAAATTTTAAAAAAAATTATTTTAAAAATTTGTGCTCGATGAGGGAGAGATGCGTGTAGGCCATGATTTAGGTACATTGTACATGTACAACAGTCAGCATCACCAAAATAGTATTATGAATCTTATATACATGTGTTAGTTTATATTTTTCAAAATATAAAAAAAATTGAAAATTAAAACTTTGATGATTGAAATTGACATCATATTGTAGTAGATTAGGATGATCTTGTTGCAAATTAAAAGAAGAGAATTCGTTAAAAAAATGAATGAGACACTTTTGTCTTTATTAACTCCTTATATTTAATAAGCGTAAGGGAGATCTTATCCAAAACTTTGGTCGGTCACTGTACTACCAAAAGTATACGACCCGTTGGATTATAAAACTATAAATATTCAAATCGATGAGGACCGTTAGATATAATATTAAAAATTGTATTCGATTAATAATAGGATAGTATTTAAATACTAAAAGGTGTATTTTGATAATTTAAACCTATTATAAATGAGTTTTCTATATTGAATAGAAATCTTTATGTAAAAATTCGTAATTATATTTTCTCTTTATTTTATGGATAGTTCCAGTTACATAATAATTATTAAACCATCATTAAATTAAAGATAATTTTGTAAGCTTCGCGTGGGCTGTAAAATCGTTCAAATCTGTTGTCTAAAACTCAAGATAGAGCCCAAACAGTAAAGTTATTATCTAAATTTTAATAAATATTTTTTTTATTATTGTAGGACCAATTTAATTTTTTTCATAATTCTTTTAAAATCAATTTAAGAAAAAATTAAAATCGATCTGGTCCGTGTACGATCAGTATACGACCAAATTAATAATTATAGTTAGATCTTAAATAGATCGATGAGAATTGTTAGATGTAATATTAAAAAGTGTATCAGATTAATAATATAATTATATTTAAATACTAAAAAGTGTATTGATAATTTAAAATTTTTCTATGTAAAAATTCTTAAATATCTTTTATCTTGAATTTATGTATAGTTCCAGTTAGATAATAATTGTTAAACCAAATATCAAGATAACAATTCATATCGATTACAATTATACCCACGTTATAAGAGAGACTTAGGAGAACTCCTGTACATGAATAAATTTAAACACTTTTTTTTTGAAGGAACATAACAATTTGATTAATTCAAATTATAATTATATTATTTTACATATAACAAACATAAAAGGATAATATCAAAATATTATTAAAATGTTGAGGGTTTCATATTCATAAATGATAATTTTGAATATAATACTTATATTAAAATGTGTATTTGAATAAATGTAGGATTATATTTAAATAATAAGAAGTGTGCTTTGATAATTTAAACCAATTATAAATTGGTTTTCTATATTGAATTGAATTCTTTGTGTAAAACTTCTTAACCATCTTTTCTTTTCGGTTTATTTTATGGGTAGGTAAACTGGTCAAGTTAGATAATAATTATTAAACCATCATTAAATTAAAGATAATTTCGTTAGTTTCGCATGAGTTGTAAAATTGTCAAAATTCAATTTCTAAAACTTAAGATATAACCCAAATATTAAAGTGAGTATCTAAATTTTAATAAATATTTTTTTTATTATAGTAGCACCAATTTATTTATTTTTCCACTAATTCTTTTAAATATAGAAATTTTATGTTTCTTTCAATAAAGTATCAAAATTAATTAAGAACAAATTCAAATCGATAAAGAATATAATAATATGAGAATAAAATTTTATATAATCATAACATAATTTTTATTCTATTTAATAATTTTTAAGTAATAATGTATTTTAAAATTTTATTTACACCGTAAATAAAACCGAAACATTAAAAGTAAAAGCAGTTAGTAAGATACTTATATCAGTATATACTTGATATCCTTATTATATTAAATCTGTATATATAATAATCATAATAGGGACCTTATCCCAAATTTTGGTCGTAGACAACCAAATTAATAAGGATCATTAAATCTTAACTAGATAAATGAAAATCGCTAAATCAAATATTAAAAAAGTTTATTTTATTAATAATAGAATTATATTTAAATTCTAAAGGGTGTATTTTGATAATTTAAACCAAATATACCAAATATAAATAAGTTTTCTATATTGAATAGAACTCTCCATGTAAAACATTCGTGACTTTCTTTTCTCTTCCATGGACAATTCCACCTAGATAAAAATTGTTAAACCATCTTTTAATTAAAGATAATTTAGTTATCTTCATGTGGGGTGTAAAATCGTCAAAATCTGATTTTTAAAACACAAGATAAAGCCCAAATTAATAAAGTGAATATTTAAATTCTAATAATTATTATTATGTCACCATTATTTTAACACCAATTTAATTACTTTTTTCTAACTATTTTAAATTTAGAAATCTATGTTCAAAAATTAAAATCAATCTAAGAAAGATTCAAATCAACAAAGAATATAATAATATGAGGATAAAATTTTATAAAATTATGCATATTTTTAATCCTATTTTATTAAGTTTTATATCATAACTAATCAAATATTATTTATTATTAAATAATAAATTATACGTAAATGGTGATTTTGTTTTATAAGAACTCATAGATGCCTAATTTCATTGTTAACAAAACTATATTCATATTAAAAAAACCTTATTTTGAAATTTTAGACTCAGCTACAGAAGATGTCAAACTTTTTAAACCTATATACATTGTAAATTATTAAATTTGAAACTTTAAAATTTTGTTAATCAATTAGTATAGTACTTTTCTGAAAAATCGTACTTTACAAAAAATATTATCAAATAACATATGTCTGCAAGAAAAAATGAATAAGAAAACTTTCATTAATTAGTCTTTAATATAATAACATAGATATTTACACGATATACTATAAAAAAATGAAATTTATACAGAATTTTGATCACGGTGTACTACTTTAAAATAAGAACTATTACAAAAAAAAAATTGTATTTTAATTGATAATTTATTTTCTCAAAAGTTCAAAGTTCCCCCATATTTAACATATTACAAAAAAGAGTATATTATATTTTAGCAATAAATATTTAAAAAAATTATAAATTAAAAAAATTATAAATACTAAGAAAAATTAATGATGTTATCATGGTAGTTTGGTCCTAAATACCGCCAAAACATTCTCAACCGTTAAATTCAATACTTTTAAAAATACATGATCAAGATTATATCATATAAAAAGAAGTTATTGTCTAAAAATGATATAAGTTAAAAGATATTATATTAGTATTGGATTTTCTAAAAAGTCAAAACATAAAAATAGTTGTAATTAAATAAGGAAACTCATTTAATATCAAAATAATAAAAATCGTTTAATGTTAAATAGATAGGTGAAAACCGTTAGATTTAACATTAAAAACTGTATTTGGTTAATAAAGGCTATTCTAATAATCTAAACTACATATAAGTAGATTTCCTAAATCGAATAGAATTCTCAACATTTAATTTCTTCACTTTATTCTCTTTTTAGTTTTAGAATAGTTTTTGATTGAAAAAGAACTATTAAACCACAACTAAATTAAAGATTATTTTGTGAATTTCATGTGGACTATAAAATTGGCAAAATCTAATTTTTATAACTCAATATAAACAAATATTAAATTGAGCGTGTAAAATATAATAAATATCAAATTTTTAACTATAATTTTTTTGGCTAAATCTTTTTTAATAATAATTTAATCATTTAAACAAATAACTATTAAATATTAAAATATTCATAAATAAATATAATCATAAATATTAAAAAAAACAATCGTGTGTTGCATGAGTAATAAAATTATAATTATAAACAAAATAATTATAAATAAAATTTAAACGGGCTATAAGCTAGTATTTACTAACATGGTTAAACTTATTTGACGGATATACACATTGTAAAAAATGTAATTTTTTTTTTTTTTTTTTTTTTTTTTTGACAAAATGCAAATTCATATCATTAAATTAAAACAAGTCTAGCCGGGACAAATCCCCAACTGACAATGCAATCAGGTTGATAAACAATAAAGCGAGCTAAACAAATAGTCGCATTGTTTCCAGACTGCTTAACACACTGAATCCATGGATTCTTGAAATTGAAAATGAATACAAAGGCTTCTCGTGTAATCCAGCCAGCATCGGTCCCGAAAATGGTAGCTTCACAATTGACCTTCACAATAGTTCCATGGCTGTTGCGGTGTTCAGGCGACTCAGTTACAAAAACTAAGCAATGAGGAACAATAGTCCTCGAATAATGAACAACTATAATTTGTGAAAGGTGAGCACATGCGGTCACAACCATTCCAAGCATACCCCAGCTATCTACATGCCGGGATCCAGCTATAGACATGCCGAAAGTTCCAAGCATACCCCAGCTATCTACGTGCCAGAATCCAGCTATAGACATGCCGAAAGTATAACTGATGTGGTAATCCAGATCTCCCAAAACCCCATCCAAATCATTCTCATTGATAACACACAAACTCGCATAAAGCGAGAAAACACGCATAAAGCGAGACGAAAACAAAACACACATAAAGTGAGACAAAAAACAAAACACGCATAAAGCGAGACAAAAGCAAAGCTAATCGATTTTATTGAATCTGGAAAAACAAGATCGGAAGAAAATGAGGGAGGAAGGAGGAGAGAGGTGGAGGGAAGAGAGAGGAGAGAGGCGAATGGGGGATGGGGGATGGGGGATGGGGGAGGGGGAGGCGGCTCAGACGACTCTCATTAGGGTTTTTAGTGCAGATTGTACCACGTCAGATTTTTTTTTTTTTTTTTTTTTTTTTTTTTTTTTTGAAATCGCTCAAATAGCACGGATCGTGTTTTTGTGCAATCGTTGATGTGATTCTAGGTCTTCGTCGGGCGGTCACTATTTGAGAATTTGATCAAACAACATATATGATTTGATTTACGATTTTAATCAAATATATTTACGTTAAAAAATGTAAATTTAAATATAATAACAGATAATTTTTAAAATAAAATATTGCAAGTGATCTGACATACAAACATTACACGTACATACACTCTACTCTGTTGATTGAAAAGTTTGCTTGTAAAATTAAATATAGAAAGACGTGAAGAAGCGGATGTCCCCTCCATTCCAGTGGAAAACACCACTTAGTAAAGGACAAGGCATGTGCTTTTTTGTTTGCCGACGTTTTCTTTATTATTGGGTTTCAATTGCTTTAATTCAGGAACTAAATGAAAATTTTACCTTCATAACAATTTTTCTTTTTACTCTTCGGCTATCTTTTAATCTCATGGTAGATGGTAGACATTTAGCATACACAATTTTAAAGAAACGGAAATACGTAGACATGCACAAAAAGTCCACCGAACTGAATTTTACCCACATTTTATAAAATTTCGTGTTTATTTTGGGTTTTTTTCTTTTTTGAAATCGAACCAGATGGGCATATTGATTCTAATTTAATACGATTATGATCTATGAACGATATTTTGATGTATAATTTCAATATTATATATGTGTCTTTCCACAAACAACACTTAACACTCAAATCAGAGGGGGAAATCCCAGCTAGAATAGGAACCACCGACCGCAATTAGGGGCCGAATTTGTACAAATCATGGCCAATGGATCATAATTAACGAGATAGAGAAAGACTTGAGGAACAAAAAGTGATTTACTACCAAATTGTAGAAACCTGTTAATTATACTTCTTCCGGCCCTCTCAATTCTTTATATTGAGATTGGACACGGAGATAAAGAAAATTAAGAGATATAATCCCAAAAAAAAAGTGTAAAGAAACGAGAGGGGCAGAGTAAATATAGGTTAAAGGAGACATAAGAGAAAGATTTGAGTACCAAAAGTGACTGCGATAGTAGACTTTTAAGCTGTCTACAATCATTACCTATTTCCCTTTCAAAATTTGAATCCTACTACTTTACCTCCTTTTTGCTACAATAAGTAGAAATTCTAATTACTTGCTTTTGCTTAATGCATATTTGTAAACCTATGATAAAAGGTCGCTAACTGTGCAACCATACATTGTAATGCCATATATTTGTACAACTCTCAAAAAATATGTCCTCAGAACAGTGTAAATGAAGGGGATGACAAAACTCCCAGACAATCACTCAGATTCTAGTGTGCGTCGCACATAACAACAGTCATTACACATAATGTTTGTTACATCAATTTTTTCGATAATATTTGAACCGTAAGAATAAGAGCATACTGCAGAATTAAGCCAAGTCCAAAACTATGGTCAGCTTGTCTGACTGCTGAGAGGCAACCCGCACCTGTAGTATTCTGTACTTGCACCTTGAATTTGCATGTTTAATTAATTACTTTATTATTTTCAACAAATCATATCAAATACTAACAGAGATCATCAAATGAAATATATACTAACTAAAATTATCAAATGAAGCAATATGACCATCGTGCACAAATTCTCCTATCTGATTGAATTTAACACCCTGAATTAGCTCGCTGCCTATCTCCGACTCTTCTCCAGTAAATTAAAAAACACACTTTCTGTTTTCTTGTCAATGGCAAAAATTGAAAAGGCGAGGGAAAATATCTTAGGAAAGAAGTGGATCTTGGACTGAATTTTAATATGCTATAATATGAGCTAAATCTACCATGCCCACTAATCCACTAAACATAGCCCAAAGCAAGAAACTGAAGGTTTGGCTAATCCAACTTGGTCTTCAGCTAAACAACTCTCTTTCCTGTTGTAAAGGAGTACAGAACAATATACAACATGTAAATCTACCTAATCAAACTGCATTAATATGCCACTACAAGTTACTATACAATGTGACTTCTACTCATTCATCTATCAAATGAAGATGTGGTTATTGCTGCCATCACCTTACTATGGCACAAGGTTGTCTGACAGAACTTAAGGAACAAACCCAAGGTGTACCTTGAGCCTACTGTGAGGGTCAAATAGTAATGCATCACCAAGTTGAATGAGCCTCACCTTTGCTCGACAAGCTTGGATCTTATTAGGCCTTCAATAGTAATGCTTAAATCCTATTAGGATACCAAACATCGACTCTGCTTATCTATTTAGTCTATTACGAAATGCTTGCTAGCTCTTGCCACAATACCACCCTTTAAAGAATCATCATACTTGAATATCATGAAAAGTTTTTCTTCTAAAAATTACATTGTACTGCCTAACTGAAAGTAGTCAGATTCCTGTATTCTCCCTAATACTTGTTTCTCCTCAACCATTAAGTAGTGTTAAGTTAAAATTATTTATCTACTTCACTTACTTAATTTGAGAATCTTCCATTCAACTCTTCTGGAGGTTCATGCTTGGAAAAAGCTACACAAAAGCAGACATATCTACTGCATGTCCAGCTCAAAAGTAGAAACTGGGGAAGGTACAATGCATAGAGATTTACTCCTACCCCTACAAATAGATAAGGTGTTACTGTAAAACACCTCTAGCTTATAGGTAGACCTGACAATGGACCGTGTCGTGTACTTTCGTGTTTTCGTGTACTTGAATGTAAAACCCATATCCGACCCGTTTTGGATTCGTGTACTAAATTTGAAACACATATCCAATTCAAAACGTGTCGTGTACTTTACGTGTCATATTCATGTACATTAAACAAAAATATAAATTTAATTTAATTAAAATTTATATATTATAAAACTATTTTAATTATGTAAATTTTTATGAAATGTGTATTAAATATGTATTACATACAATTTTACAAAAATTTGTAAATATAACTTATATATATAAATGTTTACTTCTTATATATAAAAGTATAACTTATTGTCAATTAGTCGTGAAATTTTTATTTATTGTTCATATGTAATTGCTTATATATTTTCTAAATATGCAATACTATAAATAATATATATATTTTAAAATTATTTATTTACTTCATTAATTCGTGTACTTTCGTTCCGTGTCGTGTACCTATTGTGAAAACCCAAACCCGACACTAATTATATTCGTGTTTTTTCGTGTTCGTGTACCAAATTTTTGCACCCAAACACTAATTATCCGTGTCGTGTTCGTGTCGTGTTCACGTGTCGTGTACCAAATTGCCGGGTCTACTTATAGGAAATATAAAATTTCCTGACGTTTTTTAATGGGACTTGCCAAAAAATATAACTTTTTTCAAGAAGGCAATTGACCCGCCTCAGTATATAACAGCAGAGTACAGCTGCTGCTTCATAATAATTCCAGTCAAATCTCAAATTTGAGATCTAAACCTACTATAATTATAGTGTGACCTGCATATTAAGATAGCGACTTCATATCTATTCAATAAAGTTTGACTTAAACAGGTTAGCTGACAAATTTGGGCTATTAAAACCTGATCATTGATGTAGGACAGGTTTTACAAAGGATTGAAAATAGAAGAATATACAGATTTAGGGGTTAAAAATAAAATAAAAATGATGATTAAATATGAACAAAGCCTTCAGAATGACACTTAAGTCATGATACAATACTTCATAATAACCTAAAATGATCTACTGGGGGAATAATAAATATAGAATAACCCTAAAGAAATATACAAGTGAATATTACTCAAGCTAATCAAACTATGTGATGCAACTACAAGATATCACCAAATGCAACTTCTAGTCATTCATCCCGCAAATTAAAATAAGGAACTTGCTGCCCACAAGGTTATCTGACAGAACTAAAGGAAGAAATCCAAGGCATGCCATGAGCCAAGCGTGCCGCTTAAAAGATGCACCCCGGAAATAAATGAGCTTCTCCTTGGTCATATAAGTATGGGTCAAATTTGGGCCTTCAAAACTAAGATACGTAATTCAATGTCTTAATAAGAAAAAAACCACCTAGTTTATCTGGTAAGTCTAACACGAAATATGTACTCGCTCCTGCCCGCCCTTTACTCTAATGTATCCTTCTTTGATTAAATGTGCTGAAAAGTTTTCTAGTCCTATGTCACAGAGCGACACTAATGAGATTCTTTTTTTCTCCCCAATTCTTGTATGCCCTCTTTTTAGCAATGTTAAACTAAAGTTATTCAAATCGTTCATATCTTTTGTTAGTGTCTCTTCCCTAAAACTCTTCTGAACCTTAATGCTTCAGAGAAGCTAATAACATATCCTAGACTGCAGTAGTGAATAATAACTAATATATTAGCTTGCTTCTTTGTACTGAATGCTAATCAAATCTCAAACTGGAGACCTAAACGGCTAAACCTGCCATATTTATAGCCTGATCGATTTGCATCATCAAAATGGCAACGTCATCATATCTATTCACTTACGTATGACTAAAAATGGTTTTCCTAATACATTCAGACTTTGAACATGTGACCAATGATGTAAGACAGGTTTTACATATTAGTTAAGAAGAAAAAAATCACCTAGTTTCTCTGGTAAGTCTAATATGAAATATTTACTCGCTCCTGCCCGCCCTTTACTCTAATGTATTCCTCTTTGCTTATATGTGCTGAAAAGTTTTCTTGTCCTATGCCACAGAGTGAAACTAGTCATCAGATTCTTTTCTTCTCCCCAATCCTTGTCTGTCCTCTTTTCAGCATTGTTAAAACTAAAATTATTCATATCCTTCATATCTATTGCCAGTGTCTATTCCTTAAAACTCTTCTGAACAGAGAAGCTAATAACAAATCCTAGACTGCAGTGGTGAATGATAACTAATCCACTTCATTATACGCGCAATACAATATATACTAGCTTGCTGTTTTGTACTGAATTCTAATCGAATCTCAAATTGAGGATCTAAACGGCTAAATCTACTATATTTATAGGCTGGCCCATTTGCATTACCAAGATGGCAACGCCAGTACGCCACCATATCTATTCAACTAAGTTTGACTAAAAATGGTTTTGCTAATACATTCAGACTTTGAACACGTGACCAATGATGTAGGACAGGTTTCACAAAGGCTATAAAAGAAGAAAATAAAAGCTAGGGGTTTGAAGATTCAAAGACAAAAGCCAAGGCTCTTGAAAAAGAAAATTATAAGCCAAGATCTAATAATCCATAACAATCTAAAATGATTAGAATTGAAAGATTAATAAAACCTAGACTAACCCTAATCAAACTGAAGTTCTAAGACTTAATCCTATATGAACTGAAACATAACTACCAATTTTGATTCTAAAATATTCCGAGCGATAAAATAAATAACAAGTAATTAACAACATTTAAATTCTCTGATCTTACATCAATCATCTCCAACCTCAGGGAGCCCAGTATAGGATAAAACAACACTCCACACTCCCCGTCATCATAAATTTAACTTAATCTTCAATATTAATAGAACACGCAGAAGATACAATATATCTAACATAGTAAAATACAACATGAAATTATAAGTGAATGCGCAGAACTGAAAAAAAATGACAGTAGTTTTTCAAAGTGTTGTTAAAGGAGCGTGTGACTCATAGCACATTTCACGAACAATTCAAATCCTAAAAATGTAACACTTCATATATAGATAGCATTACTAAAGATTCCATAACTCATTCTCAACTTAAAAGCATTTCCAACTTATCGCAGAAATGAAGCTCAAATTATTTTTCCTCAAATTCCGAAAACACGCAACTAATTGCTAAATCAGTAACCAAATCACAACCGAACATCAAAAGAACAAAAAAGCCCTAAATTTCAGTAGTCAATTGTCTTTACCAAACAGAATACGAAGCCTGGAAGCGAAATGACCGGAAGGTTCGAGAGCAGCTTCAGCAAGGAGACTAGACTTAATATGATTGACACGATCTTCGAGGCTTTTCTGTTCTTCTTGAAGAGCGTAATGGTCTTCTTGGAGTTCGTGAAGACGGTACTTCTGGCCGGCGGATCGGAGACTGAGGAGTAATATTCCGGTCATTACGAAGAGCTGAAAGAAGCTGTCTTTTCTTTTTATGGCGTTCGCGACGAAGCCCAGCGATTTGTTCGCCTTTGCGACGCCGCCGGTGGTTGAAGGGTTTGAAGATGACATGGCTTTGTTTCGGTTGGGTATTGTAATTTCATTTTTATCTCACAAGTGTTTATACTGAACATGTGACTTGTGTTTACAGAAAGGAAATAAAACTAATTAAAGTTTGGGAAATTGCCAAATATACGGTTATTTTAATATTTATTTGCAGTTATACGTTTCTTGCGTTTTATTTGCAATTTTACGGTTTAACATTACTTTCTTTAACTCTATCTTTATATATACGTTATCTCTCTATAGGTTCCCTCATCCCTGCATTATTCTTATCTTCTCTTTCGTTCCTATCACAAAGCAATCGATTTTCACATTCATTTATTCTTACTCTTTCATCTCCATCGTATGTCTCTGAACAAATTCTCGTTATAAACAAATACACACACATATCAATACAAATGTTGATGATATTGGTTCGAGTAGTCGAAACTAATTCAACATTTGATCTTCGATGAGAAAGCAATAGTCATGAGTAGTCGAAACCAATTGGTATCATCGGAGACGGTGTTGATAGTAGTAGATGATTGAGTTGATGATGAAGACATAAAGCGAACTTGATTTTGGTTACTTTTAGTGTTTTTTTTAAGATCGAAGTTGCTTCGAGTTGCTATGAGTTATTTATTAATAATCAAAGTTGTATTTGTGATTGATTTTAGTTGCAAAAATAGTTATATAGTTGCAAATTAGTGATTATGATTTGGTTGTCTTTTGCAACTGTCTTAATTGCTATGGGTTGCTTCGAGTTGCTATGGAAATTGGCTCCGCAGGGGACAGTTTGATGAATTGTGGTTGCTCTTGGTTGCTTCTGATTCTTTTGTAGTTACTTTTGGTTACGCAAGTTACAGATGGTTGCACATAGTTGCAAACCGTATTTTTGAAAATATTTTTAAAAAGTTAGTATTTTTGAAAAAAATTCAAAAACACATAGTATTTTTGAAAAAAAGATTTTAGGAGTGGGTATTTATGAAAAAAGCCCTTGAAAAAAAAGGAAGTTATTAGTACGGTTGTAAACGAGTTAAATAGTTCGTGAACTACTTGAATTCGGTTCGTAAAATATTCAAATTCGACTTGGTAATAATCGAGCCGAGCTTGAGCTATTCGAATATTCTACCGAGCCGAGCTCCAAATTACTCGGTTCGTAAGACTCACGAGCCTAATCGAGTCTCTATTATTTTTAATTTTTATATATTATAAATATATATTTATATAAATATTTAGTATCTAGATATAATTTTTATATATAATCGAGTCGAACTCGAGCCATATAATCGAGTCAAACCGATCATATTCGAGCTTTTGTTAATATTTAGTGAAGTCGATTCGAGCTTTCGAGCCGAACTCCAATATATCGAACTTTTTACGAGGCGAGTTTCGAGCTTGAAATTTAAGGCTCAGTCGAACTCGAGCTCGAGCCCGAACTTTTTAGTCAAGCTCGAACTCGAGTCTGACGGTGTTCGACTCGGCTCGGCTCGATTACACCACTACTACCGAAGTCGTTTTCTTATATTTTTTCTATTTTACATTTATCTAAATTTAAAATTAAAAAAATTGAATACTTAGCAAACTCTTGAATAGTGTTTACTGTTTATCATTTCTTTTTAATATTTAGATTTATACGACTTACAATTGCATTATAATTAGGGGTTCGAGTAGTGATTACTGTTTATCATATTTTTTTTAATATCTTTTGTTTTTAAAAATCTTAGAATACGCATAAATTATTTGTTCTTAGATATGTTAAACTGCTTGTTGTTACCACTTTTATCTCGTTTTCTTGCTTCATGTTTAGCATATTTATTATAGTATAAGCTAACAATTTTTTATCAAATTTATAAAATATTCCAAAATATTGTTCATAATTCAGAAAACCTTGTTTTCCAGCTCCATTGTTTTGTGATTTCATGTTGTAAATAAAAGTTTAAATATTTTTATTTAAAAAAAGAAAATTAAAGGAAGAATTCGAAGAACAATGCGATCAATGTAACTTTAAACTACATGTAAAAGGCCAAATAAACTAAGATGGGATGGTACTTCATTTTGCTGCCAGCACCTCTCGAAAAATTCATTTCAAACTATTATTGTTGTTTGCAAATTACATGAAAACAATATTTGTTACAACACTTGACCGCACTGTCAAAAATAAAAAGAGAGTGATTTTCATCATTCCAACAAAAATCTGAACACTTCAGGCAGAGCATTGGCAGAACTCCAACACCTAGGTTAGAAGTCCAAACTACCGCACTGTTTATTCTCTATTGTCTTCCTGCTATTCCTTTCGTTATCTATACCTCTGCGGCCAATCCCTAGCTTTGGCAAACCCCGGTTCAGGCCCTCCAGTAAAACACAAGCTTTACACCATTTCTTTGAAAAGAAAAGAAGATATATGATTAGCACATAAAGCGATAAAGGAATGACATTAAAATTCATGTCTTTGCTAAAAATTCACCAACCTACTTCATAAAAGTAAAGCAAGAAAGAAAATCTGATCTACAAAGAGTTATTTCCGGAGATCTAAGAAATCTAAGACTGCATTTTGTTCTTTTCACACCCTGAAAGGCCTAAATTGTGGAGAGACTATTAGAAACCTTTTTTGGTGAATGGAAAATGGGTTAAAAAGTGTATCATTTTTAGTTTCCAAGCAAATATGCAATGGGAGGGAAAAATTTAAACACAAGAAGAATATATATGGAATGTCCAGAAAACAAGGTTGAGGCTAAAGAAGAAAGGAAGTCATCATTCCTAAACACGTGATGTCCAAAAAAAATAGATATCAACTCAAACAGAAGTATAAAAAATAATAATTTCATGTGCAGTACATGTCTAGGCAAAATTGTCATGCAAGTTACAGGCATATTCACCAAGGAAATGTGGAAATTTTGGTTATATACGTGCACTGATGAAAGAGTTAACTCTGCAGATGTTAAAATAGATCAACATATTTCAGCTAATATTTGATGATAAAAGTGTGTAACATCAAATATTTAGCTAACATTCGTTGATCCTTAACAAAAAAAATAGAAACAAACTACCTGACTAGATATATAGCCACAGCGTTCGCAAGTTCCTTGCTCTGGCATTTTTGTAGAAGTAGCAATCCTGAAATCCTCTCCCGATTTAATGATGTCCAGTATGGCTCTGGGTCTGCAGTAAGCCATCACACAATAATTAAAGTACCAGGAGGCATTTTGACATTTGACAATAGTGAAAAGAGTAGAATATAATGTAAGTATGTAACTACTTAAAAAGTCACATCAAATTGGCGAAGGTGTGATGCTTATATATAGGTAACCTGATCCTCTCTAAATCTTTAATGAACTCTCGAGCAAAACCACGATAAGCATTTGGAGAGTAAATACCTGTATTTGCAACAGAAACCAAATAATTAGTAAAGAAAAACATGTGAATATAGATTGTAGTAAAACACGAGCAAATACATGTTCCAAGATCCAGTGGGCATAACAAAAACTGTTGTGAGAACAAGTTGGAAGGTACAAGCTATAATATGATAAAGTCTTAATAAACTAAGAGATTGAGGTCACCAAAAAATGAGGACTGTTGTGTAATAAGAAAAAATGAGGACTGTTGCATAACACTAGATTCTTAAGATCCAAATCATAGTGCACAGGTTGAAAATTCAGTTACAATCAGATTCACAAGCATAGTGTACAGCTAAAATTCATTTATAAACAATGCAAGCATAATGCTCATCTATGAGAAAAAGTTCAAAAATAGTAGACACTTACACTCTGTGGAGAAGTAGTCCAGCTTTTTGAAGTATGCATACGTGACATCAGGTTAAAGTTTTGCAAATAATAAAAATCGATTAAGTTTTATAATTACATACAATACAGTTATTAAAATAGTAACTGAAAATATACTAGTGAAACTAGTTTGAATTACAAACTCATATAGAAAGGATATATAACAATCTCCTTCTCATATGTGTACTTGAATGGCTTGCATCTAGGAATTGGTCCATCTTCACCCGTAGTTATAGACGTACACCTGCCCAGCCTACATTACAGAGGGCATAAACCAAGTCACTTGACAGGAAAAAAAAAACAAGGATGAGAGAGCAACCAAACTCAATATTACCTGGCAATATCACCTCGTAATATATTAAGGATAACTGTTTCTGCAATATCATCTGCATTATGTCCAGTAACTACTTTGTCTACTTTCAACAAGGCAGCACCTCGGTCCAGGGCCTTGCAGAAAATTAAAGGATCACACTCAATTTTATGGCAGGCCAATGACAGGTGGTAAACATGCATGAAGCATATTCTTATTGCCAGATGTTAAAATGTCCAGTGTTTCATAAGTGGAACGTAAAACACTGACGAAAGTGCTGCTTAATTAATTGATTAAAGAATGATACCTGGCGACGGAAGACCCCACAAAATGTGCAATTATTCTTCAAGCCTATCATCTTTACTATCTCATCCATTGTCCATCCATACAAATCTTTATACGAAACAACTTTTAGTGGGAGTCCATACTGAAGAGAAAAATGAAAAAGGTTAGTTGCATAATACAAAAACAATGTTATACATAAAATGATCAGATGAATTTAAAATGAAAAGAGATATACATTGATTATCTCGCAAATGAGCATGGAGCAATATTAATGTATACTACGATACAGAAACATATAGTAAAAAAAACAGGGGAGGACACTATGAGCCGTTTGTTTTACATTAAAAAAAGTTACTTTTCACTTGCACTTTTTTCCGTCATTTATATATAAAATGTAAATGTTATCTCATAAGTTACTATCAGTTAATTTTATTGGTAATGTTATAAAAAAAATTCTTATAGGTTCATTTTTTTAACCCTTTTTTAATTAGTTTTTTGCTATTTAAAATCCTATTCTACTTATTCTTTTTCTTTTATTGTTTGTTAGCAGGTGTTAGTTTGCTAAGTCGTATTCATCCAAAAGTTCATACAAAAAAACTTCACACACGTATTATTTTATATATTTAAATTCATTTGAATCCTATTACTACACCAAAAGATATAATTAGGATCTTACTAAAAACTTTCCCAATTTATAATTTTAAATATATAATGAAAATTTAATACAATTACACCAGTACGTTCACATGAACTATTAATCTTATTTGTAAATTTTAAATATATATTTATCTTATCTTATTTATAAGTGATGTTCAACTTTTAACTTACTTGTAGAATAATTTAAGATACATGCCACCCTATATATGATCAGATGCAGCTATCCCATGATATAGAGATTAATCAGTTTAATGACCGTAAGAGAGTAAAAAAGTTCCATGTGCACAGAAAGCCAAACAGATTTCTTTTCCTACAAATACATATACGTACGCAGTCTTGGAAAGATAATAAATTCAGTTTGAAATTCGACACTGGCACATAGAACACTAGTAGATACAAATAAAAGCAACACTAAAAAGTTTATACTGCCCATTCAAATTAGCAATGAGAAGTTATATTCGTTAGGTAAATTTTAGGAAGACAAGTAGAAGTAAATAACATGAAGATAACAAGCTCCCATAATGAAATTAGCACATAACAGAAGATTTTCCAAACCTGAATCTCATTTCTTTTGACAGTTTCGAGTGAATCATCCCTGTAACCAGTGATTCCTTCATCAACTGATAACAAAAAGAGATCCAGACCATAGTTATGGCGACGATTTAATTCAGCCATAACATAAGCAAGCACAGTTGAATCTGCACACATGATTGAAAAAAAACTAATTCTGTAACTCATCATACATCACTAAACAGTAAATACAATTCTTTGAGCACCAAAAATAAATCAATTATGATATGCACTAAATCACAATCACGTAAGAACATAAAAATAATGCAAAGATACAATTTTTTTAGATATTATATCAAGGGTTTAAGGTAGAGAAAAGGTAAGACCTTTTCCACCGGAAGCTCCAATAGCAATACGTTCTCCGGGCTTAAAAAGGCGGTTATCGACAATAACTCTATGAATCTCCTCTTCGAAAACCTCATAGAAACACTCCCTGCAAATCTTGAAAACCATAACATTTTCGAAAACAGCTCCAATCAATACTTTAAACAACAAACATTCAAGAAGGCATGCTCACAACTATTTATCAGAAGCATATGTATCAATTCCACATAACATAAACATAATTACAGTAATAGTAGTCAATAATGATACTAATATACAGTGTTGAGCGAGAGAGAGAGAGAGAGAGAGAGAGAGAGAGAGAGAGAGAGAGGGAGAGAGAGAGAAAGAGAGGGAGAGAGAGTGAGTGAGGGAGAGGGAGAGGGAGAGAGAGAGAGAGAGAGAGAGAGAGAGAGAGAGAGAGAGAGAGAGAGAGAGAGAAACCTGTTGTAGGGTTTTAGGTCTTTTGAGAGCCGCCTTTCGAAGATTACACAGACAGCAATTACGAACTCGCCCTGGTTTCTCAGCAACCACCTCCATTGATTTGTGTGATGGTAGTCTGTGTTGCTTGTTTTCAGATGGAGGAGAAGAAAGAATATTACGACTACTTTTCTCTCAAAGAATTATTCCCAATTTTAAAGGGGTTATTTTCATTTTATATAAACTAATTTTAATATTAACATGAAAATTAATTTATTATATTATTTATTTTTTAATTTAAAGTAATCATTGTTGTAAAAAGCGGGAATCGAGTTAATCGGTGAAGACACCCTCCAGGAATTAATTAGGTAATCGGGGATTAATTGGAATGATTAATCGGATCATTAATCGGAATAAATTTAATATTATTTTTTTTATACAATTATAAAATTGTTTCGTTATTTCAACTAAACATATGTTATTATCATATATTTATGCAAATATGTTAAAAATGTTATATAACTGTAATAAATAAAATTTTGAAGGTTTAACTTTTCAAATTAGAGATCAATTTAAGAGGAAAACTTAAGAGAATTTACGATTTAGGCATCTAAAATTATAATTATATGTACAAAAATAATGGTTTTTCCTATTGTTTAATCAAGTTTCTACCTCTTTTTTTTTAATTTTAACTATTTTTTAATAATTAGCCCGATTTTTGACCGATTAATCCGATTTTTGACTGATTCAGCCGATTTTTGACCATTTTTATGAAGAAAACGATTAATTGACCGATCTTCGCTTAATCAGTTCGGTGGTCCGCCGTCTAGCGATTAATCCCGATTAATCGCCGATTTTTAGAACACTAAAAGTAATATGTTAATTTAATGATGTTCTTGCTTTGAGCAGATATTTGTATATCTATACTATGGGAGGTGCTCAAATGAGACCCTATCTTAAAATGAGAACTGAGACTCAATCCTAACCTCACATTTTTTATACAAGTATTAAATCCTGACCATACAAATATAAATATAAAATTTATTCTCTCATCATGTATATCATCGAGCCCCATTTATATTATTCTTCCATTTCCCTCCAGGCTCCAGCCACCCATTTCAGTCTCATCATCGCGGTTACCGGAGTAACATCATCACCGAGAAGTCATCATCATCGCCACAACCACTGTAGATCTGTAATCACTACGTCTCATTCCATCGTTGCTCTACATTTCGATTTTCTAATCGATGTAGTCTAATGAGAAACGCAGAAACGCATACCGGGTCTGACTTGTACTTGTTTCAGATTCATAATATCTAAGATATTATGGTTTTCGTAAAGAAAGTGGTTATGGTGGTGGTATAAGTGTGTAGACGAAGGTTGGGACAGAGATGGTAGTACTGGTGGTAGAGTTGACGTCTTTTTGGTGATTTGTTTTACAAAAATTTGGTGATTTCTACATAATTTTAGTGATTTGCGATGAAATTTTGGTGATTTATGCATAATTAGAAGCAAATCACCAAAATTTACACGAAAATTACCAAAAAAATCTGAACCTAAAAACATTTAAAAAAACAATTAAATACGAGTATGTGGTTTTGTGGTGGTGTCCAACATCGTTCTCGACTGCGATATATGATTTAGGTGAATGTTGGATCGAAAAATCAACACCATCGTTGAAATATTCAACAATCATAGTTGATTGGAGATGAGATGAAAGCGGAAGTAATTAAGATGCAATTGGAGATGAAGAAAGACGTTCAAATCTGGAGTTTTGTATATTCACGGAGGTTGGTTGTGACCGGAAAGAGGTAGCGAAATAAGGTGGAGATGGAGGTGAGAGAGAGAAATGGAGGAGAGAGGGAAATGAAGGGGATGAGTTTATTCAGATCTCAAAATTTCTATGATTTATAGAGGTTGGTGGTTGCCGGAAAGAGGGGTGATGGAGATTAAGTAGAAAGGGTAAGTGGAGGATGAGGGAGATACATACATGTGTGTATCTATGTTATTTAATTGAGTGGTTCAGATTAAAAGAAATAAATGGCTAAGATTGAGTCTCATTTCTCATTTTAAGATGGGTTCTCATTTGATCATCTCCATCTATACTATATCCTAAATTTCTTTTATGTAGACTGATTTTTCTTTCGATTCATGAGTGTGCAGTGTGCTCGATTTCTAAATAACATAGAGCAAGTTACCTATTTCATGTCCTAAGTCAAAATTTAGGGAATATGACACAAAAAAATGCTCCAACAGTGTTATAGTGGTTACTTAAAATACTAGAACATTGTTCTCATTACTTATTTTTAGGTAACCCCTAGTCATTACCTATTTCATTTCTATTAAATCTCTTTTCAAATTTAGTATTATAATAATAATAAGGAATTAGTATAGGAATTATTGTTGGAGTTGATATTCAAAAACTTGTTCTAAATCACTAAGACTCTTTATTTTATTATATTTATAAGTAACACACTATGACATTGTTGAACTTGCTCTTAAATCTTAAAACCAGGTGAGGATTAAGCAAATTAGTTTATCGCTTTATTCACTTGCTTCTTTTCCATTCTTTTGAAGAAATGTCAAGTTTGTAACCCTTGTAAATTAGTTTTAGGAGTTATTTGTTAAATCTGAACAATATTTTCTGAACAAGTAAAATTCTGAATGATTGATTAATCTGAATGCTTGAACAAATGATGTTATTTGTTAAATTAATATTTCTAAATGATACAATTTAGATTCTTTTTAAACTTAATTGATCAAAATTTAATTAAATCATCGACTTAGAAGTTATCATAATTAAAATATAATAATTTTTTAACTAATAAACTAGTATAAGTCTACACTATATTATTAAACTTGAAACATTTAAAGTATTGTAGTCGATCAGTACGATACTTTTAATTAAAAAATTAATTTTTTTTGAAAGGGCTTATTATTTAAAATTTATAGTAAAAAATTATACCATTTTATAAGTTCATTCTAATTAAAACTTATATAAACGTTTAGTTTTTTTTGTAGGGTACAAGTATTTAGTTTAAACGCATCTTTAATGTTTACTTATTTTAATAGATATTATAATTTTTAAATTTATTCTACTTGAATAATTTATTACGATAAAGGTAGAACCCTAAAAGTGTACACTAAAATTAATTGTTAAGGCATGACAAAATTATAGAAGGCAGAGATTAGTACATGGATGGTTCAGTCAGATTTTTGAGAGGCAACCGTCCAGATAATTTTGAAATCATCCAAATTAATAAAAATTTACCCAAACAGTCTAAACAACAAAATTAGTACTCATTCGCTTCATCATGACTCATTCACCCATTAACAAATGGGCCCAATCAAACCAAAAAATTTGTGTATTATTCGACTTCGGCTTGTAGTGTATTAAGCTTAGCTGAAATTTTAAATTACTAAATTCAAATCCGAACATATTACAATCAAGCTTTCCACGATCTATATTCTTTATTAATAAGCAAAACAATGTGAAAATGGCGCAAACAAAACAATGTGAAAATGGCGCGCGGTACTAAAGTACCTAAGTACCAAATTTGGTTATCAATTAACCCGGGTTCGATTGCTCGCAACTACATAATTATATATAATTTATTTACTTTAAATTCTTTAGCTTCATCATACAAGATTTATTTATTTACTTTAATTTCTTTAGCTTTATGCATAGTTCGATTGTCTATAACTACATAATTAAATAGTTATTTATTTATTATATATTTTTATCATTCAATTATCTAGAAATACATTTTTAAATAATATTTATTAATAATTTATTAATACTAATATTTTAATGTCGACTCATGTTCGGCTCGTGCTATAAGCTAGTATATAATAAAATCAATTTAAGTTTTTTGGGACCTAATTCGAACATATCAAAATTTGGTCCAACCAAAACTATTTAGTGGAATTCGAATTCGAGCACGATACTTGTCAGATACGGCCCTAGTTCAGTACATAACACTTATTTCACAAATCATGGTGTCTTGTATTAGTGCCATTTATTCATCTCTTGTCTCTGAAGTGCACAAACATTACAACTGTGTGCAGTGTCATATTCAGGAATTTCCACTAATTAGTTAGTGAAGAGGAAGTCCAACTCATGAACGTGAATCACTGTACATGTTCTTTAAGACACTGTGAATGCACTAGATGCCCCTGTAAAGTACACGATAGGGGAGTCTTTTGTTTTCTTTGAAGAACCAAAATGCCTCAAACGATAAACCCCGGAAATAACATCCTCTGGCACTTCCCATTCTATGTTTCCTAATCCAAACAAGGTACTATTATCTTGATTCCATTTGAAGTACAATGAGAAATCATCGTCATCATATGCGGGTGTCCATTGTTTGCCTTGAAGCATTTCTACTACTGCAAATGTGCCTTCTGACAATAGATCGTATCTCGGGTTTGGACTCCAAAATGTTGCGCTAGGCTTGTCTCCTTTTTTGAATGATCCACTTTTTGGTTGTCTAATGTCTTGTTGCATGTCTCCGAATTTTTTACCTGGTGGAGGTGAGTCCCCTGATGGGTCTAGTACGAGGCTGAGTTGGACTGAGGAGAGATCTGGCGGTGATAAGCCATTTTTAGGAGACTTTTCGCCCTTGGCCATTGCTTTTGCTAGTTTATTGAATTCTTGAATGTATGCTGATAATGTGTGAGGGCCATAGAGTGTTGAAGCAGCCTGTATGTGGAGCACATCATGTAACATACACAACAATTAGCAGTGCTATGTTGTATCTGAGAAAAAAATACCACCTACCTCGTATCGTTGTTGCTTGTACTCTTCAAAAGTTGCAACATATTGTGAATATGTGTTGGATAAGCCTGCAATCACAATGTGAGTCTCCGCATCAAATTCTCCATTTCCATTAGTTATCAGTGTTTGCTTAACAGCCTCCCTCAGTCTTCGGCCAGCCATTGTTGTAAACTCTGCAGAATCAATTTGTCAATGATCACCAAATATTCATCTCTCTGTAGTATCATTTAAATTACTAGATCGAGCTTTGATTAATACGAATAGCATAAAGGTTTTAGTATGACAAACCTCCTGGTACTGATAAAACGATTAGTTTACCCAACCTGAGAATTTGAATTGGAAGAATTGCTGGCTGCATTACATTAAAATAATTAGAATTTGTTCAATTAATAAGCTAAAAGATGTATTAGGAGTCGATCTATTAAGCATTACCGCCCAGGCGTAAGGCCAGAACATTTCACCAGTGTCAAGTAACACATTCTTTGGCTTTTGACAATCCACTTGGTACTGGCTTGGTTCTTTAAGTGCATCTCTCAATTTTTTCCAAAATTTATTGATCTGCATTAAAATTCCTCAATTCAATTATTAATTTTGAAAGCATGTGAAAGAAGGAACTGTTAAATTCGACAAAAGGAACCTTTGTATCGCCTTGTTGAAATCCGAAAGCACCTGGACCATCAGTAGTGCCAGCAGCAAAACCTGGGCCGAGAGCTGCTGGACAAGTTTTAGCGACTTTGTTTCCCTCTAATTCCACCTCAATATTTGTAAAGTTCAAATATACATGTCTATAGTCGAGTTTTCCTGTTAATTCTTCTTTGGCAGATGCAAATAGATCCACAGCCTTCTGAAACTGCCGCTCTCCTATAATCTGTGTGCTAAGTATTTCATCCGGATACCTATCAGAATCAGGAATAGTTACATATTCAGTAACTAGACAAATGCAACTGGTCATTATTTTTCCTTTCCAATTTTAACCTGATGTATAAGAAGAAATAGTTTATTACCCAGGGCCACGGCCAACACAGAGCAGGTCGTTGCCATGACATGATGAATGATTGAAATCGCAAGGTAAACCACTGTCGGTGCAAAATGCTCCAAGAACATTGGGACTAACATCTCCCACATTTGATTGGCAAAATGCACCAACGAATCGTGATCCATCGTTCTTTCTTACCTTAGATCCTTGGCTGGCTGATTTACCGCAAGGTTGCCCCCCTGTGGCTTTAATTTGTGATGCTTTATGCATGAAGGCCTTTCTCTCTGTCAAAGACAAATGTGCAAGAGTAAGTCAGTAGTTAATTTGAACCTCACCACCAGAACTTTCAAGAATATCAAGAAAATTTGTTAAAGAAAGCTCTCTAGTGAAATCTGGAACAAAAAATTACATACTAATTTTGTTGTTGAAGTAGTTTTGACGAGCAGAGGTACTGTTAGTGGTGGTAGAAAACCAGTCTTCAAAGAACCTAGCAGCGGCGCCTTTGTTATCACCACTGATGAGCTTATTGTCTCTGCTCATGGAAGTTCCATGTGTGGCAAACCAGTTGAATGCTCCAATGCTCTCTCCACTACTTCCATCCACAAACTTCAGAAGTGTCATTTGTGTATCAACATTAAGTGTATATTTTGCTCTCTCCTCTGGAGGGTTGAATAAATATGCACTCGGGCTCCTATTTACTCCTCCATTATCTAAATCCCCTGTTCAATATATGGTACCATGTTAAGAATCAACAAAATTTTAAAGTAAACTGGCTGAAAATTAATTGATTGAGCTTACTTATGGAACACATGTTACTGTATTGTTGATACCTTGGTTGATGAAGACGGAACCAGGCTTGAGGTTTTCATGAGCTTGAACGATACTTAATTCAATGGCTGTTACAATAGCTTCAAATGACTGTGGCACAAAGCCAAGAGAAGTTACTATGTAAACAACATACTGCAAATAACCCCCTGGACCAGCATGAGTATGAGTTCCACTGATTGCCACATTCTCTTCAGTATACAAATTCCCATACCTTCAAAGAATTGCCAAAATTAGATGCCTGAATTCCGAAGATATTTCTAAAGAGAAAATACATTCTGCGTATATTAGAACTGCATTTGTTCTACTTGGCACATACTTATACATCTAAAGAGAAAATGCATTCTGCGTATATTATTGGTGGTTGTAAGACAAGAGTAAGTCACCTCTTCTGAAGTCTTTCTAAAACTTTAATAGTGACAAGTTGTGAGGCCATGCCAGCGTCAAGATTAACAAATGCAAATCTAGCACTCTCTGAGCTCTCGGCTACAACAAACGCCCTTGCTCTCAGCCGGAAATGTACCCCACCGGTGGCCTGGTCCATATTACCATACCCCATCATGTTAACTCCCGCAGCTGGACCTGTTGAGTCATAGCTTCCTACTCCGATCAAGTACTCTTCAGTAGCGCTAGTGCCATACGACAAACCTAGCACTGCGACAACTAAAAGACAGAAAAAGGTGCATTGGTAATTTTCACTAATCATTTCTTTAAGATGTTTTGTCTGTTAGGAATGTAGTTCGAGTTTTATACGTGCTGCAAACTTGATCGGCTGGGAATTTCTTGTAGTTCTGAAGATGATGACAATTTTACAAGAGAATAATAACTTGGGTTAGTCCGAATGTATTTTGTATTAAGTTAGAATATACCAGTTTAAGGTAATCTAAACAAACCTTAATGGTTTGATCAGAATTATTTTGCAGATACTTTCTAGGCACCTCTTAGCTTTCCCACTGAGGATTTAAAAATGTGGATAGAAGACAGTTTTTCTTCCCTGTTTTCTAAGGGAGTTGGTACTCATAGAAAATGAAAAACACGACTTTAACTTGGAACACAAACATCTTCACAAAACTAATCCTTGAAAAGGAGCAAAAGTTTATCTGTAATGACCTTTAGGCGCGTTTATCAGGTCCATTTTGAAATAGTATGCGCAAAAGTTGCCTGCAACTAACATCCGCCAAGAATCAGAACTCGTACTTAAATGACAAATTTTGAGGAGTATACATCAACTGACTATAGAACAGAATCGACTGCATTTACATTATATGTACTGTATAACTAAATAAAATTCATCATCTGCATGTTTGAACATATTTTGGAATTTTAATCATTGTTTGCAAATAATATCGATCATTTTACGTATAAAAAAAAACCTGCATACGCACACAGAAAGAAGCCAACCACTCGTGATATGTATTGACAAATTGATTAAAGCATTAACAGTAGAGAGAATATTTGATTCTCAGAAAAAGTTAATCAAGCTTGTTAGATTCAAACTCTAACAGCTGTATAAATGCAGCATAAAACCACAGTCCTGAACAGAACATACAGATCAGGTGTTCAGTTGGGTGTAAAAGACTTATTTGCCTCTCGTCGAGTCCAGCTAATGACTGTTCTGCCCTTCTTTATTGATCAATTCAGCTGCAATTAGCAGCATCATTGCTCAAGATTGAGCTCTAATACATGCAAGTAGATTAGAAAATTAACAAACATTAATGTAATAAATAATTTTATTAATTTGCAGCAACTCCAGAAACAAACCTATGGAGTTGAAAGACATAACCAAACTTATACAAAGAAATCACTTACAAAGACCAAAAACAAAACCCAAAAAAAGTAATGCAACCCTGTCATGAACATCATGATCATAAAAATAAATACAAATATCAAACACAAATCGACTCACATAAATATCACACGATCGTCTTCACCTTTGATTTAATCCGGCTGATGAAGAAGAAGTCACTAGTGTGCATAGTCTTTCTTCTCCTTTTCCTTCTCTTTCTCGGCTCCATGGCTACTGCTCTTCTGGTGGTGTAAGCCGGGAATGTGGTCCTTGATCTTCTCGATGAAAGTCTTTTTCTCCTTCACTGGCTCGTATCCAACAGTAGTAGTGGCAGTGTACTCAACTACACCTACTGCAGGAGGCGCATACACAACTTCTTCTTCAACAACTGCATATGCATCAACCTTGTCATGTTTCTCGTGAATCTTCTCTGCGATCTCATCATGTTTTTCCTGAATCTTCTCTTTGATCTCATGATTTTTGTCATGAATCTTCTCTTCAGTGTTGTGGATCTTCTCCTCGAGCTCGTGGTGTTTGTTCTCAATCTTCTCTTTGATCTCAAGATTCTTTGCATGAATTTTTTCTTCAGTGTCGTGGATCTTCTCCTGGACCTCGTGATGCTTCTCTTGAATCTTTTCCTTCAAGCTCTCCTTCTCTTCAGGTTCAACAACAACTAGAACACTTTCATCACATTTTTCGGTTGGAAGAAGATATGCGTCAACCTTGTGATCATTCAAGTATTTCTTCTCTTCCATTTCATAATGCTTCTCGGCAATCTTGTCCTTGACCTCTTCGTGTTTCTCATGGATCTTCTCTTCAATCTCGTGATGTTTCTCCTCAACCTTGTCTTTGATCTCCTCATGTTTGTGGTGAATCTTTTCTTCGATCTCGTGAATCTTTCCCTCAACCTCGTTATGCTTGTGGTTGAGCTTCTCTTTGATCTCATCTTCCTTGTGGTGAATCTTCTCCTCGACCTCATGATGTTTGTTCTCGATTTTCTCCTTAATCTCATGTTCTTTGTCGTGGATCTTTTCCTTCAAGCTTTCTTCGTCATCACTTGACTGAATCACAAAATATGCATGAAAACGTCAATAAACAATAATATAGACAGGATTACTATGTTTATTACAGTAACTTACAGTGGATCACAGTACTAAATATCATGACAAGATTACCGATTTCGTGTCTATAATTATACTAGCTAGGCTTAATATTAGTAAGTAGTACTTACTGAGCAAGAGTCAGATCGGTGAAATTTCTCTTTGATCTTCTCAACAAATCCCTTCTTCTCTTCAGGTTCAACAACAACTAGCACACTTTCATCACAGTTTTCGGTTGGAAGAAGATATGCGTCAACTTTGTGATCCTTCAAGTATTTCTTCTCTTCCACCTCTAAATGTTTCTCAGCAATCTTGTCCTTGACCTCTTCGTGTTTCTCGTGGATCTTCTCTGCAATCTCATGTTCTTTCTCTTTGATTTCATAATGTTTCTCATCAATTTTGTCTTTGATCTCCTCGTGTTTGTGGTGAATCTTTTCTTCAACCTCATGAATCTTTCCCTCAACCTCTTCATGATTGTGGTGGATCTTCTCTTTGATCTCATGTTCTTTCTCATGAACCTTCTCCTCAACCTCTTCATGTTTGTTGTGAATCTTTTCCTTCAAACTTTCTTTAGGTTCTTCACAAGTCTCGACTTTGTCGTGGTGGTGGTGGTGGTGAAATTTCTCTTTGATCTTCTCCACGAAGCCCTTCTTCTTTTCGGGTTCAACAACAACTAGCACACTTTCATCACATGTTTCAGTTGGAAGAAGATATGCATCAACCTTGTGATCCTTCAAGTATTTCTTCTCTCCCTTCTCCAAATGCTTCTCAGCAATCTTGTCTTTGACCTCTTCGTGTTTCTCGTGGACCTTCACAGCAATCTCATGTTCTCTCTCTTTGATCTCCTCATGCTTGTGGTGAATCTTTTCTTTGGCCTCATGAATTTTCTCCTCAACCTCTTCATGTGTGTGGTGAATCTTCTCTTTGATCTCACGTTCTTTCTCGTGAATCTCGGCCTCGACCTCTTCATGTTTGTGGTGGATTTTCTCTTTGATCTCATGTTCTTTATCATGAATCTTTTCCTTCAAGCTTTCTTCTGGCTCCATAACAACTAGCACACTTTCATCACAATTTCCGGTTGGAAGAAGATATGCATCAACCTTGTGCTCTTTCAAGTATTTCTTCGCTTCCTTCTCCAAATGCTTCTCAGCAATCTTGTCCTTAACCTCCTCATGTTTCTCGTGGATCTTCTCTTTAAGCTCGTGCTCTTTCTCTTTGATCTCCTCATGTTTGTGGTGAATCTTCTCTCCGGCCTCATGAAACTTCTCCTCAACCTCTTCATGCGCGTGGTGAATCTTCTCCTTGATCTCACGTTCCTTCTCATGAATCTTCCCCTCAACCTCTTCATGCTTGTGGTGAATCTTCTCCTTGATCTCATGTTCCTTATCATGAATCTTCTCCTTCAAGCTTTCTTCGGGTTCAACAACAACCAACACACTTTCATCACAATATCCAGTAGGAAGAAGATAAGCATCAACCTTATGCTCTTTCAAGTACTTCTTCTCTTCCATCTCCAAATGTTTCTCCGCAATCTTATCCTTAACCTCCTCATGTTTCTCATGAATCTTCTCCTTAAGCTCATGCTCCTTCTCTTTAATCTCAAAATGCTTCTCCTCAACCTTGTGCTTCAACTCCTCATGCTTCTCATGAATCTTCCCTTCAAGCTCATGCACCTTCTCCTCCACCTCATGATGCTTGTCGTGAATTTTCGCCTCGACTTCCTCATGTTTCTCATGAACCTTCTCCTTCAAGCTCACTTTCGGTTCATCACAAGTCTCCACTTTCACAACAGCAACAACTACAGATTCTTCACATGCATCCTTGTGGCTCTTCTCAACATTGTAGTACGCACCTTCTCCTGCCATTTCAGTGATCGAGAATCGATAAATTCGAATAAAAATGTAAAATCAAATGTACTTAATTAAATCGGGAATGTTTGTGAATAGGTATAAGTATATAAATTGTAGTGAGAGTTGGTTTATAGCTTTTGATGAGAAATGAGGAAACTAATGAAGTGCTTTTATAGGCATGTTAACGCGGTTATGACAGTGTTAATTACGCAAGAAACGTAGAAAAAAGTGTAGTAAATTTTTGAATGTGGATTAGTACTACCTAATTAGGTCTAAACAAATCAAAAAGATAAAACCTAATCAAGTAGTCCAGCTCGATCGATCGTCTGAATTATTAACCTTCTGGATCCTTGTCTAGCAAGTTGGAGGCGGCGTCTTAATTTGGTTTCACTTTTAATTATTTTAAGCTAACAAACAATAACTAATCTCCATTGTTTAAACTGCATGATTCTCATCAACAGTACATCAGAACCTGCTCTTACGCGCCTGGAGTTGCATGCAAATGCAATTACGTAAATATTTACAAACTTTAATAACTCTAGTATTTCTCTAAGTATATATATATATATATATATATATTTCTTTTACTTAAGTTTATGATTAAAATAACAAAATTTAACATTATCTATGAATATTTAGGACGTTACAAAATATATGCGATAAATTCCAACATATTAAACGTTAGAATATGTTTGTAAAAACAATATGTTATCGAAACTTTAAACAAGTACTCCGTAAAATAGCTAGTATGAGCAACCTTTTACTAATCTATTTATGAATTTAATTATATACTCCGTAATATAGCTATATATTCCGTAAAATAGCTAATATGAGCAACCTTTTCACATGTTCGGTAGAACTAAAAGATGTAGTACGTTTCCTTCCTTATCAAGCTTTGATGTTTTATTCAACGATTAGGCTCTCGTCTATTCAGCATTATTTATCCTCCAAGTTACACATGAATGAATGTAGGTAACATTCACAAACAAAGTTCATTTTTAAATGATGTTTCCAAACTTTCAACGTTGTTGCGCAACATTTTCAAACTTTAGCCTGAAAATGAGGAATATCTTACTAGTAAATCGTTTATCATTGGTATTCTTATTAATACATTTTAGCTAGTTATATGATTATCGATTTACGGAGTAGCGAAACCAGAATTTTAAATAATTATGTTAAAAAACTACATTGATGTTCAGACGATAATCAAAATTTCGATTCGAATGTTCTTGTTTATATTGTAGATTCGTAATATCGAAAACAGAAAGCAAAAAGGGGAGAGTGAGATATAAATTTAGTAGAACGCGAATGGAGCAGGGTACAGAAATAAAGCGAAAAAGCTTCGTATACAAGCTGGTCCACGTTGTTAATTTACCTAAAAGGTAATCTGACACGTCAGATTAGAACATGCGACGAGGTAGTGGTGGGTCCTTGACGCGTCACCACAGAGAATTAAACTAATCCGGGTCATTGTCGTTTCTCATCCAATAATATTTCCCCACGTGGCAGGGGGTGGGGTTAACGTTAAGAGATGTTAAGGTGGTGAACTGGTGATGACTTTTCAAAAGAAGTGGTGGAGTAGGTGGCAGCGTACGTAAGAGCATGTGGGCCCGTATGGTTCGCTGTCATTGGACTCTTTTCGGTTCCAAGTTGGATTTTATAAGGAGGGCCGCCACTGTGGACAAATGGGTCGGTTTGACGTTTGTTTCAATAACGACTATCACGTTCGGAATCCCATGAATCTCTTTGCATGTGTCTGTAGGTCCCACTGGCCGAACTAGGCCCCCTCTAAGGCACCACCCTAGCAAATTTACCATGAGTGTCTTGCATATATCTATACATTAATATTTCTTTTTGAAGATTTATTATAACTTTAAGAATAATGTTAGAGGTACCGAATTAGATACAAAAATAGTTACAAAATGACACGTGTTATTATCTGATTGGCTATAAATCAATGGACCCCTATATTCACATTATTTTCACCAATTAAAATATTTCAAATTGATATATCATCAACTTCACGTCATTTTGTACCTAAATTTTATACCACATACCTCTAGCATTATTCCTTTAATGATTTGGAGTTGCAACTTGCAACAAATTGCAACTATTTTATCTTTTTTATTTTCCTGAATAAAACATTTTAATTTTTTATAACATTAGATCAAGTATTGCATGTTTTTTTACGAATCAAAAACTAGTGTTATTTTCTGAAATAAGTTTTTTAATTGTTAAGCTGGAAATTAACATTTTGAACAAGGCACTTTAATTACTACGCGTCACAATAAAGAATATTAAAAGATTTGAACAAATTCTAATAAATTAAATTTTATTATGAGTAGTACATTTATTATATTTAACTATGAGAAAGTATAATCTTACTTTGGAAGGCTGTTCTGCCACCGATCTGGAATAAAATAGGTACATGGCCTCCAGAGAAAAGGTCATTCCATATGTCATAAATATGCAACAAATCTTCAATTGGTCACCTCAGTTAATCTAGCCAGTTTTTTTTTTTTTTTAAATAAAGAACTAAAGCAGCCTAAATAGAATGTGCTTCTGCCCGGGAGGAGTGTCTCCTTCGTATTTCTAGTACACTTATATATTAGTTGTGAATAAATGATATATATGTGTTTAGGTGTTTAAAAATGGTACAGGACGTCACATGAGATGGCGATCCCTGTCAAAATTAGCCACATCATATGGCGACCCCCTTTTTATTTTATTTTATTCGTTTTTTCTTTCTTCTACCCGTGTGGTTCACTTAATAAAAGTGTGGTTAAAATAAGGGGGTCGCCACGTGAAGTAGCGGAATTTTCCCAGTATCGTCATGTGACGTCTTAAAAAGTTCAACCTGACTATACCGTCGTTTATGATGTATCAGAAATGTGAATGAGCCCCCAGAAGCAAGGGTGAATAATTGATTTTTATTTAGAAAAAAAATGAAAAAAATAATTGATCACATGTTTCATTTTCCTCTACGCTAATAATTTGTATACAATTGAGTACAACATTAGTGTTTACATAGCTCAAGCTTCCTGCCCTAAAATGTTTTAAACAAATTCTAGAAAGTGGAGCTTGGGACGAACTCCCTGACGTGGATCCAAAGTGGAATTTTATAAAAGCCAAAGCCATTTTCAAACAAACTGTACGTAGAATAATACTCTGGTTTAACAAACCCCACTTTGGCTGCTCTGTCCAAAAATAATTTAATAATACTTCCCGTTATCATCACTATAAATAAACAAGTTTAGGACTCGGAATCAGACGATGAAGCCAGTGGAGTACACGTCAACTGAATCATAGCTAATAGTATATTAGGTACGCATGAGAACAAAGAACAATTACAATCATGCACATTGCTGCAATTGCATTCTATATGCAGCTTCTCCTTATACAGTACACTTATCATTTTCGAAACAGGTCAGCATGCTGCAGCAGCCTTGCGATAATTAGTTAGACTAGCTCCATCGATACAGAATCAATAATTAAAAAAAACTTCAATCTCGAAATTTAATGTAAAGACTTGAGGGGAACGGAGAAATTACTTGCTAATATAGTAAAAGAGGTCGAGGACCCCCTGTATTTGATATACAACACCAAACTATGGGCCAAAACCAAATGGCTGGCCTTAGTATTACAAGCAGTAATCTCAGATGTGGTTCTAGTATTAAAAATCAAATTGGCTTATCTCAGCTTTATCCAGTGTTTTCAGTAAATATTGCCCAAGGACTCTTCAGAATACATGCAACTGATGAGTGATGAAAGTCACAACTCCTCTCTAATTTCCAGCTTTTCGCACCACAAACTTTTCGATGGACTCTTCGATTAGATGAGAACTCCTTATCTTTTAATAAAAAAATATAAAGTGCTACTCGTAAAGTTTCACGTCTCGCTTTTTACATCCGAACTCCCCCCATGACCATGTCCATGATGCATGTGTTTCTTATTGTGCTGATGCACATAACATGTGTTAAAGAGTACTTAAATATACAATAATGTACTTGAAAAGTATATCGAATTGTAGAGGATAACAATTCTTGGCTGGTATACATGTGTTTGTTAGTATAACCAGATCTAGGTTTCAACCTTTTGGTGTTAATTAAGCTGCCTTTATTACAAAAAAGTTGATTTATAACTTAAAATGAGTAAGTACTTTATAAGTGATAAGTTGATGAATTCTTATAAGTTAATGGATTCTTATAAGTTATACGGGTGTTTGGATAAATTTACTTTTAAGTTAGTTAAGAGTTTGCTAAATTAAATTTGAAAAAATAATTATTAAATACAATGATTTCAACACTTGCATTTTAAATTAAAAAAATATTTAAAAACATAAATGTAAAAATATAAAGTATTAAAAAAATAAAGAAATCAAAGAATAAGTTGATAAGTTAAGTAAAATGTTGGTGATTTCTAACATTCAACTTATCAATTTATAAGTTATAAGTTATCAAATAAGCTGAGTACACAAACACCCATCATAAGCTCTTATCGGTTTATAAGTCATAAGCCGACTTATAAACCAGTACCCAAACATGCCCTATATAAGATCTTGAATGGCATCCCAGGCCCAATCTTGACTTTTTTGGGGCTCTAGGCAAAAACATAAATGGGGTCCTTCTCAAAAAGAAAAAAACTATAATAATTCAAAACCACTATGATTTTATTAATAAAATTACAATATCTAAGCATATTACACAATAATTCATAGAAAATGAGTTCTACGGGCATTCCGCGATGCAAAATCATTGATGATAACATCATAATCAATATTTTCCAAAAGTTCCTTCTCGATTGATAAAATTGCAAGACCATTCGGTCGTTCTTGTGACATTGATGACCTCAAGTAGGTTTTTATCGGCTTTAACTTTGAAAAGCTTCTTTCCACTGTTGCCACGGTCACCGGAACTATTAAGAAGATTCTATAAGCGATTGTAGCATTTGGATAACAATCTGCAGATGTAACAAACTCAAGAATTTAAGTGGCTGACATTAGTTTATCTGGAAAAGTAGATTGTAATACTTTCAATTCAGAGTGAAGGTCATTTAAATCAACATCTGATGAATCAACCATTTTCTGTCATCTAACAAACTTTTGGCCGTATTAGATTTAAACAACTTGCAGCAAAAACAGAAAACTTTATCAACATGTTTGGAATAAACCAACCATTTTCTGTCACTAATCTCACCATTATTCAACTTCCTATAAAAATAAGTATATGAAAAATGCCTATTATTATCATCAAGAGGAAAGTCAAGATTCAGTTCTCTTATAGGCCTTTTCTCAACTATAATGTCTCTTGTTTTATTATCAAGATTTGCCCAATTTCGAGGATCGTAGATATCCACATAAGAAAATTCTTGATCCTGATCAATGCCTATGCCATTTTTAGTATGATTAGTTTGCTCTGCCTCTGTCTCTAAAGAGATATCGGGTATATTTGGCACATAATTTGACATATTAGGCTCATTTTGCACATCGGCAGACTCATTTGGACCATTTATTTCATCAGTAACTACATTTCTAACAACAAACCTGTCAATTGCACCATGTTGCGATTTTACTAAATCTTTACCATGTTTTTTTTTCCTTTTTGCACTTCCAGATAAATGTTTTTTAGACAACATCGCATATAACAAGTAAATCAAATGACAAGAAAACTAGAGAATGAAATGATAACACCTTGATTATTGTGATATGTGCGAATGAATCTGGCAAGAAGCAACCCTTCCGGCTCCCACAAGGTAGTAACCAAACAACCATAGTCAATAGAGTAGTGCCAATAATAAGATTTCCGAGACAAGAGAACCTTAAATTCTCAATTTCAGAATCTCTGAACAACTCTAATTCATCGATGCTAAAACCTGTGAGTGATACTGATACACTATTCAATTGAACTTTGTCTCTATTTAAACTATTTAAACTGGAGAGAAAATTTCCCGTTGCCATAATTTAATTTTCAAGAAGAATAAATGATAATAACGGTTTAATTCTTGAGAAGTATTGATATTTAATGATGGATGGAGAGAATATTAAGAAAAGTAATTTGGATATGAGACAAATTGAGAAAGGGGGAGAAGATGAGAAATTAATTTGGTACAAATAAGAACGAAGCCTGGAGACCGGAGAGTGCCAAGTGGCTATCGTGGATTTTAATTTTTTGGGCTTTTTTCATTTTACTCAATTATCAATCTTTTCTCTACTAGCTTAAAAAACTCTCTCTTAGCAAAAAAAAAACTACTAAAATTACAAAACCTAAAACAATTGGGCCCCTTTTTGAGTTTGGGCCATAGGCCATTGCCCCTCTGAACTATCCTCAGAACCGGGCATGTGGCATCCCATTCCTTTTTCCTAGAAAATCAACAAACATAACACTCCTTTCTTCCATCTATGAATAGTCACATAATCTTGTGCAGTGTTGCACGGTTCACGGGTCGTTCGGGTACGCGATACGAGTTCGGGTACGTAGAACATTAGTTTTCATGAATCGGGTACGACAATTCACGAATTGGGTACGTGGGTCGAAACGATGACCCCTTTTATATTCTCTTTTCTATTAAACATTATACATAAATATTGAAAAAAAATCAAAAACATGTTGAATTTTCAGAAGATAAATACTTAAAAATTCAGAACATAATATCAATATTGATTAATTCCAATCAACATAAATCAATTGATAACAAAAATCAAAATTCAAATCATGGAACTACCAAATTTAAATGATTCATCGAATCATTTTCCAATTTCAATCCTCAATTACGATTAATATGGGTACATGTTTTAAGGTAACAAAATTTTATATTACACTTAATGTAAAACAATTTTTTTAATATAGAATTATACGGTACACAATTGAAAAGTGATGTACAACTGTATATTTACATCTTCACACGGCTGCCAGTTGCAAAAAATGAGGAGCCATCTGCCATTCTAATTTCTACCATTTTCTTCGTCTTCCTCTCCTCCATTATTCCAGTCTTTTTCTCTTAAATATTCACAAATCTGATGCACATTCAAATCAGTTGAAGCTTCTTTTTTCTGCTTTTCTTTGTTCTTATTTGTGTCTTTTTAACGTGATTCATCGGTGTTGAGATGGTTCGCCGGAACTGACGAACTGGGTCACGCTCCGGAGTGAACTGGATCATCATCGAACCGTGTTCTGGTACGCACGAATTGGATCGCGGATCCAGGGGTCGACCCACGAACCGTGCATCACTGATCTGGTGCACCCTCTTTTCGTTTTTGTTAGCGATCATTTAAAACGTAAAGTAAATTGTAAAATATATACATGAAATATTTTTCCTTCATTAAAAATATTGAATACTACTACATGTACCTCTCCAAGTGGCGAGGCCTTTACACCCAAGATCCCCTTCGGGACTCATTGACAAAAACTCTCTGTCTCAGGACTAACAATCTTGGTCTCAATGCTCGAAGATATCCCCCACCCACCGATCTATATCTCTTATATTCATCCAATTAATACGTGGTAATTTCATTCAACACACACCCATGTGATACTTTCGTAGTCGGAAACTCCTCTGTTACCTCCTTCGTTGAAGAACCACAAAGAAATCAATAATATGGCAATTCCAGTTTGTAAGATACTGTATTGGACCTAGTTTTATGAGATCCTAATCTAGTCCGTTTCTAAATAAATAGGCAATCACATTCCATACCAACTTTGATAGCACATTTTTTTTGAGATTGTAAGATACACATAGTTACAAAATTCTGCTAAGGCACTCTAGGTGTGACCATGAATCTGTCACTCATCGTATTCAACTATAGCACAACAACACATTGTTCTTAAAAATAATTTCCAATCTCTCAAATCATTCCAATTCATCTCAAACAAATCTTGTTTAAATTGTGTTTGTTCATATCCCTAAGGCCTAAACAACATCGGTCAAAATTTATAACTTGGGCACTAAATGTGTCATTACCGGGTCTACTGGACACTGTAATAATTTGTCCCGTTGAATAGTGTTGATGAACAATACCCATCGAATAGTCCTCTATCCCACTCATTTTGCTCACAATAAAAAAATCCACCTTGATTTAATCACATTAATGATATTACTAGTTACTAAAAATATTTGTTATTTTTCAACTTTACTTCAAATTATATAAACAAATAGAAGAGTTTAATAAAACTAATAATAACCAATTTTTTCCCAGCACCGGAAGGAACTTGCATTTTTTTTTTGTCCAGATCAAGAAATTTGACTAGATAATTTGTCAGAAAATTTCTTACATCCCATAATTTAACTTTATTATATTGGACTAAACACGTAGGATATGTTCCCGTATTAAATTTCAATTGTATTTTAATGGGGGGAACTTGAATTATCTCTTGCTAAATTAAAACTTGAACAAAATATTGGGAGGGAAAAATTTCCCGCTAAATCTTCAAATAACAATTCATACCAAAATATTTAATCATGAACCTATAAAGTTTGGGTTCTTATAGGCGGAAAAACTATGGAGTATCATTGAGGTCGATTGAATGGTCTAATAAGAAAAGGTATCCAACAATGGAAGACAATAAGTGAAATTTATGAATGAGTGTTGATGAAAACCTATTGTATGGTTCCATTATAGACCTACTAAAACCTAATCCCATATATAATATTTTGGCCTAATTTCCTTGACTCTTCCATACTCAATCAAGCTCACTTTTTTGGCGAACAAAACAAAGGTAAATACATGTACAAAAAGGGAAAAAGCCTGGGATTTCATTCCATATCCACAAATGCCCCATTACTCCTTGATCCACATATTCCAAATTGTTAGTATCCTTCAAGTAGTTGTTCACATCACGGTAGTGATTGAGTTGTTATCCTCTATGTTGCACGAGGACGCCTCCGGGGTAACGCATCTAAGTTTGGGGACGTCTCGGAGACGGGTACTTCACGAGTACGGCATGGGAATGGTGTTGGGACGTCCCAAAAATTCTGGGGACGGTAGCTAAAAATTGAGGACGTTTCTGGGGATAAAATGACTAAAATACACGTCCCCCACTTAAATAAAACTCCAAAACCGTTGTTCAGTCGCTGCTTCTTTTCTCCTTGATATTATATAAATCGATCATCTCTCTCTCTTTTCATCAAATATACACTATATATACTAGCTTATATCCCGTGCGATGCACGGTCTTCTTTAATATTTTCTTATTTTTTATTTAGATTTTAGTTATTATATATAATTTGATAAAATTTTAATATATATATATATATATTGGATTTATAAATCTAACAATATAATATTTAAATTTAATATATTATTGACGTAATCAATAGTAGTATTTTAGATATTAAAATATAAAATATTTTAAAATAACATATCTAATGATTCGTATTTTTTTACTCTTAAAAATCTAAAAAGGGACTCAAGTGCAAATATCAAAATATGTGTTTGTTCAATATACCGAGTTTATTTGAATATACTGTTACTTTTATTTTCATTAATTATCTCGTTTAAATTGAATGTTAAAAAAATTATAATAAACATGAATTTCATAAGTTTAATATAATAATATTACCAATATATCTATCTTTTGCCCGTGTTATTTTTAATTTGAACATGAGTTGTTTCAGTTAAAAAATATAAACAGGTAATATCCTTAAAAAGACAATTAGTTACTTATTAAAAATTATATTAAATTATATTAATTTTTTTATATATACGTCTGCATTACTTTTAGAAAATTAGTTGTTTAAGTTAGAAAATATAAAAGAGCTAATTTGTTTTAGCTGAAAAGAATAACTTGTTATTTATTAATATTTATATAAAACAATATTACCATTGTATATTTATTTTGCATGTATTATATTTAGAAGATAAGTTGTTTTAGTTAGAAAATATAAAACACATAATGTGTTTTAGCTGTCGGTTATAAATATATAATAATATTATCATTTTATATATATATATTGCCCGTCTTATTTTTAGAAAATGATTTGTTTTAGTTAAATAGATATATGAAATAGGTAATATGTTTTAGGTGAAAAAGGTAATTGGTTATCAATAACTTGGTTTCCATATATGTGTCCTATTTATAAGATGAGTTGTTTTAGGTAAAAAATATAAAAATAATGTGTTTTAGCTGAAAAAGGTAATCGGTTATAAATATATAATTATATTACCATATTATATATATGTTGCCCGTTTTATTTTTAGAAGATTAGTTGTTTGGTTTAAAAAAAAAATATAAAATAGGTAATGTAGTGAAAAAAGGTAATTGATTATTAATAAATTGATTATAGATAGGCCCGTGAATCGGCCCAAATACCGACCGACCGACCGACCGACGACCGACCAAAACTTTTAATGTTTCGTCTTTAATAATATAGTATAGATATATATTACATATTTACTATATACACACAATATTCATCATCTATTTTTTTAATTTTTTATCTTATAAATGGAATCTCAGAATCAAAGAGGTGTGCATATGGTAAAAGTGGGAGTGGGTCTGAAAATCAACCTCCTTTATGGGACTATGTGACAAAATTGGAGAAAAAGGGAGAAATCGGAGGTACTTGGAGTTATCAGTGCCATTATTGTGGCGAAATTCGATCCGGAAGCTATTCAAGGGTGAAAACACATCTACTTCAAATCAAAGATTTAGGGACTGCTGTTAGTAAGAAGGTCAGTAAGAGGGATAAACTTGAAATGGCAAGGCTGGATGAAGAATGGGAGAGAAAATACAAGAATTCAGGGCCAAGAGATGTTCCATTGCCTTCTGGATCAGGTTTGAGTTCTTCGAAGAAAAGAAAATCTGATTTTTTGAATCCTCTTGCTAGATCATTTGACATCTCTACTAGAAGTCAAGTGGACCAAGAAATTACAAGGATGTTTGACTCAGGTGGTTTGTCATTTAATCTAGCAAGAAATCCCCATCAAAGGTCTTATACATTTGTTGCTAATCATAAAATAAGTGGTTATACTCATCTTGGTTATACAAAATTACGAACTTCATTACTCTATCAAGAAAAAGCCAATGTTGAAAGGTTATTAGAATCTGTTAAAGGAACATGGCCAGAGAAAGGATTGACATTGATGAGTGATGGTTGGAGTGATTCAACAAGAAAGTCTCTAATTAATTTTATGGCAACTTGTGGAAAAGGTCCCATGTTTCTTAAAGCTGTTAATTGTTTCGGTGAAGTGAAAGACAAATATTTCATTGCTAATCCGAAGAAAGAAATTATTCAAGAAATGGGCCATCAAAATGTAGTACAAATCATAACCGATAATGCTGCAAATTGTAAAGGGGAAGGGGAGATTATTGAAAGTTAGCATCCTCACATCTATTGGACACTATGTTGTTCACACTATGAACCTTGCTTTAAAAAATATATGTGTTGCAAAAAATGTAATTGGATCACTAAAATTCATGGAGATGCCGTACAAATAAAGAACTTCATTATTAATCATAATACAAGATTGGCAATTTTCAACAAATTCTCTCCTCTTAAGATGGTTGCTGTTGTTGATACTCGTTTTGCGTCAATTATAATGATGCTACAAAGGTTTAAGTTTATTAAGCGTGCTCTTCAAGCGATGGTCATTTATGATGAGTTGAGTTCTTATAGAGATGATGACTCAATAAAGGCAAACTTTGTAAAGGAGAAGGTTGTAAATGATGATTAGTGGGATAAAGTAGATTATATCATTTATTTTACAAGACCAATATATGACATGATTCAATTTTGTGACACTGATAAACCATGTCTTCATTTGGTATATGAGATGTGGGATTCCATGATAGTTCCTCGACCATGTTGTTTTGATAATTTTGCCGTAAAATTCGACCCTTTTAAATGAGAGAATCTTATCACATACATTCGTAGACGTCAAAGCTCTTCTTCAAGTTCTTTCCTCCGGAATTCTAAATGTGTTGCATCCCCACCTCCTCAGTGCTTGCATGCTTGGGATGGGAGAATTCTAACTGATGAAGATATGGTTCTTCCGTCATCACCAAGATAAACCCAGTTAAAATCGCCTTCCAAGTTTTTACCTTGATCACATTTCTTGGATTTCTTATAGTCTGAGTTTACGTGAAGTTAATGGTTTAAGATCAAGAATTAAAACTACTATGTAAATGCTCTGACTCGCCCTTAATAAAATGTACAGTATGTTAATTAAATGGTACATCAATCTGTGTCCCTTATTTAAAATCGAATAAAATCATAATACACACAGAAAAAAGTGATTGTGTAAACTGATTAGTCATCGAAAATATATAGTTCATGCATTTCATCGAACATTTGGAGACAAGAGCAATAGAATCCAGCTAATGATCTACATATAATAATCTAAGAACACTTAAACAATATTGCGTGAGAGACTTATAACATTATAAACAGCCAAATCCAGCAAATAAGCCAGATTTACGGTGGGATTGAAAAAAAACATATGCCATTAACTGATGTTTTGTGTATTCAAAAAAAGGTAAAAGAGATATAGACACATTTATGTAAGAATAGAATTGAAGGCTCGCCTGCTTTTGCTGCTCATAGTCTCAGGAGGGGAGGTTCAGAAACGACCGGTCGTCGTTGTATTGTTCCTTCCACAAAATTTACCCAACATCATGGGAAAACACGTAACAGATTCTATTGAATAATTTTGATAATATATAGTTATTTTAATTAAAAAATTCCGCAATTTTCATCTAACATACGTAGCACAGGTAAATTCTACTAATGTCATTAAAATGTACTACATTCTTAGTTAATTCTCTTAAGAATAAAAAAAAAATAACAATAAGTTTAGCTCATTCTAGGTGAATGAGTAAACTAACTTAGAATGTTATAATCTACACGTGAGTAGATATTAATATTTTATATTTAATAAAGTTAAAAATACGATTATTTTTTGAATTTGAGTATTTAAAAAAAAACAAGTATCTATCCTTAAACGACACATATATCTTTTTCTAAAATACAATGAACTACCTTCGATAAAATGTTTTAGATATTGTTTTGGTATTATAATTACATATAATAACAAAATCTTTTCGCTAAAATTATATTATTTAATCAAATTTACATTATTTTAAAAAAAGTGTCAAACGAAATTGGTAGCCAGTCAACTTAATATTAGGGGTGAAGTAAAATAATACCTACCTTTTTAGTTGGTGTTAATCAAAATAGAGAATAAAGTTGCTAGATTAAAATTTATGTAAACTCATGTATATCTTGATGAAAATATTATATTTAAACATATATAACATATTAAGGAAATTAAATATTTTTCTAACTAAATAAAAATATATACATGTGTGTATGAGATAAATTAACTTCATAATGGTATTCCAGATAAATTTCTTAAAGTAATTTTAGGAACATTATTCTCATCAAAATATCTATTTTTACAAGTGTGGGTGAATTATATCCATTAGAATCTCCGGTTCAAAAATACATATTTGTCATAAATTTTTTTATTTTTTTAATAATTATTTTTGAAATACATATTTGTCAAAGAAGTATCTTATTCAAATGAAACAACCTAGGCATATTTAACACAATCTATACTAATACTAAAATAAAAACACACTAAGTTAATAATTTGCCACATATCATTCTTTTATTAAAATTTTTCACTCCTCTCTCTTCTCATTAATTATTAAATTCACTAATTCTCTTTCTTTCTTCTTTCCTTCATTTTTTAATTATTTGCTTGATTTATTTTTCAAACACATTTTACCAATATTATCATATACTATTTACAACTCAATATTTCAAATAAAATATATAACTTTAATATTATAAATATATAAAAAATTATCACCCCACGGGTGCTATTCTAGTTATCAAAGACAAAAAACACCACAATTGTCATTTTTTTTTAATTTTAATCAAAAAATTATAAATTTTAACAATTTTCCAAATATTGTTATCTAAATAAACTTTTTTCATTTCAAATTGATTTTAAGTAATCGTAGGTCCGGTTTTCTTATTTCATGGTGTACCTTCCTCAAAACAATTAGTCAAAATTAGGGCTGAAAACAAAGTCAACCGAGTGAGAAAATGGCCGGAGATGGGCATGGAATTACATACAAAGGCGTAACTATTCATCAACCCAAGCGCTGGCATTCTATCACCGGCAAAGGCATGTGCGCTATGATGTGGTACTTTCTTCATTTCACTCTATCTATTTTTCTTAATTGTTCATTTCTCTTTGTTACCCTATTCAATTGATTCACTCTTTGTTATGCAATGTTTGTTTTGATTTTGTTCTCGACATTATAATTTCGATTTGATTTTAGTTTGAGTAATTTTGTTTCGATATTCAGCTCGTTGTGGTACACTACTTTATTTTCCCTAGATGTGTAATTGTGATTCTTTTTAGGTGAAGATGATTAATTTGCAAATCACTAACCATATGTTGGTACGAAGTGGCATACATAGATTATGTAAAAAGTGAGTAGGGGAAGCATAGACATTTCTAGAATGTGGCTAGAGCCCTTCAATTTGAAGCACGACTTATTATTGGCTTTTGGGGTCATAATCTCCTCGTGATTGCCTATCTATAAATGTGACTATGTTTATCCTAAATTAGATCCATTTGAGGTACTATTGAAAACAATAATATCTATTCTTAAGTATGATTTCGTGATCTTTTTTATGCAACTATACTTCTTGATGCATGTTTCTTGGTCATCCTTTTGGTTGGCAATCAGTCCATTTTCGCTTGTTTGACGTTATTTTTATGAAGTTAGGATTTACCGGCATTGTGATTCCTCTTCAATCAAGGAACTTTTCACATAGCTTATTCCAGTGAAACCCCATTTGTCGCCCCAGGAGTTCAATATTTTGGAATTATTATAACCAATAATCAATATCGCACGTAGGCATTACTTTTTGACTCTACATTTACAAACTCGTGATTTATACTTCTGAATTTTCTTGTGTAGACCATTACACTAGCCAATGTTTTTTGATAAAGGGCTTTGGCCTTTGACTATATTGTTCCTCTTTTCTTTATTATTTCTTAGCCATTCAAAATTTAAAATCGAAATCCTTGCCTCCTTGGTACATGTAATCTAATACATATGTATACGCAATTAATCAAATGATATATTCAATGGCTTTCAAGATATATTCAATTGTTTATACTTTAATTTTTTTAATAAATTATGTGCGCAATTGTGTTTATATGTATTGCATCACGAGGCATTCTATTAAAAAATTTGAGTGTTGAGGAACCATTATATCCTTGTATACTATTATATAATAGCCAAATCATTGAAAGTTCTGGTTTTCTGGTTTTCAGTCTAATTAATAAGTAATAAAATAATATAGGGAATTTGTATAATATATCCCAAATTAATGATGTACTTTATCAATATATCCCCTTTTATTCAATCAAAACTATTATATAATAGACGAAACATTAAAAGTTTGGTTGGTCAGTATGGTACATTGTGATTTTACTTAATTGCCCTGTACTTCGTGCTTTTACTTAATTAACCTTACTTATTTATAGAAATATATTATTAAATAATAATATTACATTTTTATAACCAATTACCCTTTTCACCTAAAATACATTATTTTTTCTAACAAATTCCCCTACTTTTTCAAATATATCACGGACAATTATCTTTTTTAACTAAAATATGTTAGTTTTTCTATTTTTTCCTTACTAAAACCCCTCATTTTCCAAAAATTTTACGGAAAAATATTTAGTTATTTATTTTTAAACATATTTTAATATTATAATTATTTTTTAAAAGTTTACCTATTTTAACATGTCTACTTATTTTCTTAACAAATGCAATTACTAAAAATATTAAAATATAAATAATCAAATACCTATTTATAACCAATTACATTTTCAGCTAAAACACATTATATATTTTTTCTAATAAAGTCTCTCCTTTTCTCCTTTTCTAATTGCCTTTTACAATTTACTTTTTTTTATTTTTCTCATTAAAATCCATTCTTTTTCCAAAAATATCACAGGAAACCCTTTACTTATTTATTTTAAAACGTATTTAAATACTTTTAATTATTAAATTTTAAAACCTCATTTTTCAAAAATATCACGGGCATTTACCTTTCTAAACTAAATATATGTTACATTTTTTTATTTTTTCTTACTAAAACCCCTCATTTTCAAAAATATAACTGGGCAAACCCATACTTATTTATTTTAAAATCTGTTTTAATGTTTTTAATTAATTAAAAGTGTTTATCTATTTTAACATGTCTACTTATTTTTTGCACAGTTACAATTAATAAAATATTAAAAAAATAATAATAAAATAACAATTAACAATCCGTGCATCGCAAAGCTAGTAATTATAAATATGTCCTATGGCTAATTTTTAACTCATATAGATTTAATTAAGTTATAACTATAATTATTTATACTAGAATGCCCAATACAGATAAAGTAGGAGACTAAAAATTAGGTTCGTAGAGATCACAAGTGGTCCTTCATAGTTCTTATTTGAGATGTATTATCTCCAGTTTTGCCTCTCACCATGTAACTATAATGTGAATACATAAAAAGTCTGGGATCGAGGGAGGCTATTGGCTGTGAGTGTTCAGATTTTCTTCTGGTGATTTGTTTGTTCTGAAAGTTGGAACTCTAAGCTCCTGTTGCTGTAAAATGTCATTTTGCTTAGTAGTTGCAACTTTACAGGCAGTTTTAGGAGAGTAGGATATCGCCACACTTTATATGAAGTACATACATGATCTTGCCATGTTTTATTTTTGAAACTTTCAACGTACTGTTTAAGCTTCTGAACTAGTCTTAGCTATGCGATAGATCTCTTTTCTGTCCAAATAAGCAGCTAAAGTATTTTCCTTGACCTTGATCAAGCAAATTTGTTTCTAATATTCAAATGATCAGAAATAGACGTCACCCCTTCTAATGGGACTACTTCAGGGCATGTAAAAGCAAACAACAATATTTGTATTTAACAATGTGACAAATAGCGAATTTTCATGTTCCATCGTGTTACAAATAGCAATTTTTCCTTTTAGGCAGTCATCAGGCTTTCAGTTACACCTCTCGTCTCCTTGACAATAACATCCGTTTTGATAGTGTTCGTGCATATTTATTGTCCTGGTACCGTTGTAACTTGTTTGTTATCAATGCAAGTGAGTGATCAGGAGTTCATGGTTCTTAGTGCTGTCGTGTGTTTGTAAATGCATATCTATTTGTTTGCGAAGGTTATTTACTTTTAAACTCGGTTTAAACCATTTAACTAAATTTAATGTCCTTCAATACATATATAGCATTAACAAGTCTTCTGTATCGTGTGTGTGTGTCTGTCTGTTAGAACTTAGATATGTGTCACCAACCGATGCGTCGCGTCGGTCCTTTTTGACAGTCCCCTTCTCCACCTTTGTCCACACCAACTTTAATGATATTCTGTATAACATAAAAATAGTTAACTACAATATTGACATAATAATTATTATTAAGGCTTGTGCTCAAATGAGAACCCTATTTTATGGAGATAACTGAGATCTAATCTCAGCCCCACAATTTTTGTACCAGTTTTTAATACCAGCCACACACATTTAAATCTGATCTAATGCTGCTCTATCTCCATTACTTAGATTTTTAATATATTAGCTCTAGCATACATATTTCTTCGGCATGTATGTATGTATTAGTACGGGAGCTGTATATATTATATATAAATCTACATGTATATAACCCCCCAGTCTGTTTAGATATAGCCATACCATCGCAGGGGCTTTCTTCATACATCGACTATGAAGGACTATGAAGTATGTTAACAATACGCCGTTGCTTGTGGTGTAGCTAGTAAACAACTAAACACGCTGCTGTTAACAACGTAACAAGAAGACGTGCTGGTCTGTCAGTCAGTGACGTAACATGCAGAGACGCCTCTGTTAGTAATGTAATTGTTGACAAGCTATTGTCTTTCACCCATATACATGCCCGAGTTTCTTTTAATATGGTATTATTTATTTTTATGTAGAATAAAATAATAAATATAATGGGATTGGATTATCGTTTTGAATATTTTCATGTTTTGCATTGGTTATTATTATTATTTTTTTACATTAATAGTTGGTAGATAAAAAAGGAAGTGTCAGGAGAGTGGGTGGGATTCGAACCCACACCCCGGGGACCTGGACCTGAGCGCCTTGGACCACTCGGCCATCCTTAAAAAAGTATAATTTTAAAGTATAAAATTTTAACTTTTAGTTATAAAAAGGCATAAAAAAATCTTTAAGATATTATTAGTGAATCTAGTGATAGTAGTATTAAATATTAACTTTTGTAAGTCAAATATGAACTTGGAATAAGTTGGACCGTGGTTAAGGGTTAGGGTTCTATAGGTGGCAACTAAAAAATTGACATAATAATTATTTATTAATATAAAAAACTTTCCCTAACAAATAACATATATTTTGGCTCTTTATACCTGTTTGTGAATAATTTATACTAGCCTATAACCCGTGCAAAGCACGGGCGACTTAATATTAATTTTGAAATTTACTTTTAAATTTTTTGAGATTTTAAAACTTTTGAAAATGCTACCTTCTTAAAAAGAATTAAAAGTACTACTTTAATGCTCCAAATCTAAAAAAACTTATAAATTTTATAAAAGTTTATTAGCTTAGTAAGTTGTACCGTCCAAATTACCAATACATTTTGTTGTAATAATATAAATATAAATATGAATGTTTTCTAAAATAAGCCGTGTTTTTAATTCTAACTAAAGTATAATTGAAAGAGTTTGTAGTTATGTAATATATGTGAGAAAATCGAAAATCAAAACTTTCAATATTTCGGCTATTATGTAATAGTACATATAGATAGATTAAATAGAATAAATTACCAAAAATCGAAAATCAAAACTTTCAATGTTTCAGCTATTATATAATAGTATAGTATAGATAGATGTCGTGTGCGATAATTTTAGAAAAAGAGAAATTTTAGTTGGAAAATATAAAAAAGAATATACGCTTTGGCTAACAAAGGTAATTGGTTAATTCTTAGTATTTATAATATTAGTATTTTATGTTACTAAATGAAATTGCCTACGATATTTTTGGAAAATGTGAGGTTTAACTTAGAAAAGATTTTAGTTATAAAATATAAAAAGGAATATACGCTTTGGAAAAAAAAGCTAATCGGTTAGTTATTAGTAATTATAATATTATTATTTTATTTCATTAAATAGAACTTCCTGTGATATTTTTGGAAAATTAGAGGTTTTAGTTAGGAAAAATATAAAAGTAAAAATTTTAGTTAGAAAATATAAAAAAGAATCTACACTTTGTCTAAAATAGGTAATTGGTTAGTTATTAGCAATTATAATTTTATTTTCATTATTTTAATAAATGAAACTACCCATGATATTTTTGGAAAAGGAGGGGTTTCTGTAAGGAAAAATAGAAAAGCTAATATGTTAGTTAAAAAAGGTAATTGCCCGTGATATTTTTGAATTTTGAAAAAGCAGGAAAATTTTTCAGAAAAAATAAAAAAGTAATTTATTTTAGATAAAAAAAGGTAATTGGTTATAAATAGGTCATATTATTATTTAATAATATATTTTTTATAAATAAGTAAGGGTAGTTAAGTAAAAACACGAAGTACAGTTAAGTAAGGGCAATTGATATTTTTAATGTTTCGCATATTATATAGATTTTCGGTTTTCGGTCATTTATCTTAATAAAAAAATAATTTAATAATATAAAAATAATAACTAGATAATTGCGTTTTATAATTAAAACATATTTTTTTCTAAGAAAATCTACTCATTTTCAAAATATGTTACGGGCAATTACCTTTTTTAATTAAAACATATTACTTTTTTATATTTGTTCTCACTAAAATGTCTTTTTCCAAAATATCAGGTGCAACCCTTATTTATTTTTAAACATATTTTAATGGTTTTAATAATTTAAAAAAGTTTACCTATTTTAACATGCCTACGTATTTCTAATTAAAACACATTTTTCTAACAAAATCCACTCCTTTTCCAAAAATATCACGGACAATTATTTTTTTCAATTAAATATGTTACTCTCCTTTTCCAAAAATATTACATTATAAAAGAAATATATAAAAATATTATATTATATTTTTACTATAAAAGAAGTATTAGAATATATTAAAAGAAGCCCGTGCTTCGCACGGGTTATAAGCTAGTCTATACTATATTATTAAAGACGAAACATTAAAATTTTGGTCGGTACGGTACCTGTTTTTTGGTACTTCGTGATTTTACTTAATTACCCTTATTTATCTATAAAAAAATATTATTAAATAGTAGGACATACTTATAACCAATTACCTTTTTCAGCTAAAACACATTACTTTTACTATTTTTTCTAACAAAATCTGCTCTTTTTCCAAAAATATCCAAAAATATCACGGACAATTAACTTTTTTAATTAATCATGTTATATTCTCCATCCTTTTCCAAAAATATCACGGGAAACCCTTAATTATTTATTTTAAAACCTAATTTAATACTTTTAATTTTTTTAAAAGTTTACATATTCTAACATGCATACTTATTTTTTTAACAAATGCAATTAATAAAATATTATAAAATAATCAAATAACAACTATAAAAAATAGTCAGTGCATCGCACGAGTGTTAAGCTAGTATTATTAAATACGAAACATTAAAAGTTTGGTCGGTACAGTACCAATTTTTTGGTATCTATTTTTTGGTATCTATTTTTTGGTATTTCGTGATTTTACTTAATTATCCTTACTTATTTATAAAAATATATTATTAAATAATAACATAACCTATTTATAACCGATTACCTTTTTCAGCTAAACCGCATTTTTTTTCTAGCAAAATCTTTTACTTTTCCAAAAATATCACGGTCCATTACCGTTTATTTAAAACGTATTTTAATGTTTTTAATTATTTAAATTTTAATATATTTATTATTTTTTTATACAATAACTATTAAAAATAGTCCGTGCATCGCACAAATTTTTAATATTATTAAAGATGAAACATTAAAAGTTTGGTCGGTACGGTACCTGTTTCTTGGTACATGTTTTTTGGTATTTCGTGATTTTACTTAATTACCTTTAGTGATCAATAATGAAAATATTATTAAATAATAATATCATCTATTTATAATCAGTTACCTTTTTAAACTAGAGCACAATATTTTTTTATATTTTTTCTAACAAAATCTACTCTTTTTCCAAAACTAACACGAGCAATTACCTTTTCCAAAAGACAATTATTTTTTTTAACTAAACCATGTTACATTTTCTATTTTTTCTTACTAAAACCTCTCCTTTTTCCTAATATATCACGGAGAAACCCTTAATTATTTATTTTAAACCTATTTTAATGATTTTAATTATTTATAAAAGTTTACCTATTTTAATATGTCCGCTTATTTTTTTAACAAATTGAATTAATGAAATATTAAAACGTAAATAATCAAATACGAAACATTAAAGTTTGGTTAGTACAACGGTACCTGTTTTTTTGTACTTCGTGATTTTACTTAATTATTCTTATTTATCAAGAAAAAAATAGTATTAAATAATTTTATCTATTTATAATCAATTACCTTTTTAAGCTAGAACACAATATTTTTTCTAGTTTTTCTAACAAAATCTCTTACTTTTCCAAAAATATCACGGACAATTTCATTTACAATTATCTTTTCCAAAAGTATCACGGACAATTATCTTTTTCAACTAAAACATGTTAAATTTTCTACTTTTCCTTACTAAAACCACTCTTTTTTCAGACGGACAAACCCTTAATTATTTATTTTAAATCTATTTTAGTGTTTTTAATTATTTAAAAAAATTTACCTATAACATGTCCACTTTTATACTATCTTATAATAGACGAAACATTAAAAGTTTTGGTACGTGTTTTTTGGCTACCTGTTTTTTGGTACAGTACTTGCCTTATTTAATTGTTTTTAACAAAATATTTTTATTAGTATTTTATAATAGCCGAAACAACAAAATCCACTACTTTTCCAAAAAAATCACGGGCAATTACCTTTTTCAATTAAAATAAGTTACCTTTTCTATTTGTCCCTACTAAAATCTCTCCTTTTTCAAAAAAATTATATTATAAAAGGAATATATAATATAATCTACTCTTTTTCCAAAAATATCCCGAGCAATTACTTTTTTCAATTAAAATATGTTACTATTTCTATTTGTCCTTAATAAAATATCTCATTTTCCAAAAATATTATATTATAAAAGGAATATATAAAAATATTATAATTATATTTTTATTATAAAAGAAATATTATAATATATTACAAGACGGGTTATAAGCTAGTTTTTTTTAACAAATGCAAATAATAAAATATTAAAACGTAATTAATTAAATAACAACTCTAAAAAACAATCCATGCTAGTATATATATATAAAAAGACATGTCAGGAGTGGGATTTGAACCCACGCCCCGCAGGACCGGGTCTGTCTTCCGGCGCCTTTGACCACTCGGCCATCCTGACTGTTCTTATCATTGTGTAAATTTTAAGTATTAATTTTACTTTTTGGTTATAAAAAGGAAAAAAAGTCTTATAGATATTATGTGTAGTGAACCTAGTGATAGTAGTAATAACTTTTGTCAAGTCAAATATGAGCTTGGAATAAGTTGACTAAGTGGTGCAGTATGGTGGAGTCTTCAGTATTGTAGTATAATGTTCACACATGTACATATAGGCATAGTATCGTCAATATTTCTGTATCATGTGCGTGTATTTTTCTTAATTCTGAAGTGCATCAAGAAGCAGTGCTCTTCTTCCTCTCTCCTTTTCCCCCTTAGTTGTCAACACCATCATCTTCTCCACTTTCTTCCTTTTGTATATAAACATGTATTCAATTCCATGTAAAGTAGTCTGACACAGTAACTATGAAAGCAATTGAAAAAATCTCTAGAATTCAGTGATTAATTCATAAGAGAAGTTAAGGATGAAGAACTCCAATATCTGGGTTATCTAATTGGAGTATTTATTGTTATGTACAGTGGCAAATCCTGGATAAAGTATAACTTTTTCTGGAATTATAATGAATTATTACTTTTTTATTTGTATGTATATATTTTCATGTATTGCACAGGTTATAATTTTGTCAATGAAATCATTGGTGTAAAAATAGGATGTGTTAGAAGTGGGATTCGAACCCATGCCTCGGGGGACCTGGACCTAATTCGGCCATCGTGACTGGTGTTAACAAAGTAAAATGTTGAAGTATACATTCTTTTCTTTTTAGTTTTAAAAAATAGTAAATGTCCAAAAACAATTTAGAAATTATGTGTAGTGATAGTACTGAAAACTTTGGTCATGGCGGCAGTAAAATGGAGTCTTCCATTGTATATGTTCACACATGCACATATAGCCACATCAATTCTTCTGTATTGCGTGTGTAGCCTTCTGATATACATCACCAACCAGTGCTCTTTTTACTTTTTGACACTCCCTCTCCTCCGCCTTAGTTGTCCTTGTCCACACCAGGTTTCCTGTCATTGTCTTCTCCACTTTCTTCCTTTTGTATATAAACATGCATACGATTCCATGTTAAGGAGTCCCACAAACCAACTTTGGCTTGGCATGAATGAGGCTCTTGATTTCAATACCTCTGGTGATGATTCATTGGAAAGCAATTGAAAAAAATATGCGTTGTGTAGTTCACGGAGAAAATTGTTTGTAAGAAGTAATAGTTGTATAACGAAGACCATAAAAAGCGTAATTGAGGATAAGATGGTATTGTATTCGTAAGTGCCTCATATTGAGTTGCGAAATTTAGGACAGGAGTCCTAATAATAAGATGGGTAATAGTGAGTAGATAATGACCCCCAAAGCCAATAGGAAGACTTGCTTGAATTTAAAGGGCTCTAGCCTCATTGAAGTGGTGTCAATGTTTCCTCTCAGCGATTCCATTCCTTTTGTTACCTGATCCATCATTCCAATCTCTTGTTGCCTCAACCAAACGCATGTCATATCAATAACATTCTGCACAGCTGTGGACTGGTGTGCTTGTGGTTAGTCTAGTGATATAAGCTTTTCTGGTTGCTAATTGACTTGCAAAAGATTTCAGGAAAGAAGAAGCAAAATCTTTGTTTTTCTAAAACAAGTATTACTTGTTTCGATGGTATGCATGATATCACTCTTTGGCAGAAATATAATTTTATTGTAGGCACTAAAAATCTAGTAATCTTTATTTGTTTGTGTTTCAGGTTTTGGATTTTGTACAGAGCTAAGCAAGACGGTCCTGTAGTGTTGGTGAGTAGAAGTCTTTAAATTCTTCAGTTTGATTATGTAGTTTTTTGTTATTGCTCTATCTGATCATATTGGCGTTTCTTAGGGCTGGCGACATCCTTGGGATGGGCATGATGATCATTCCAGTGGCCATGGTCATTAGCTTTGGATGGATTTTCAGTTTTGTGAGATTTCGTATTATAAATACTTTTATTTTAAAGTGCATATGATTTACTGGTTTTTAGTGGCCCTTTTAGTTATGTTTATTTGAATATTGTAGAATGATCATCTCCTACAGTGGCCCTAAGCTTTCTCGCATGTTGATTTGATTGTTTGGGTTTGTTCGTGACCTATTGGCCTGCACCAATATGACTATTTGACCTGCTTTGCCAATGAACCCTGTGCAAATCAAATCAGAATATTAAGTTACGGTGGAATTGCTAGTTATGTTAATATTTATAAAATCAGAAAGTAGTTTAGATTAGTCCAGATTTCCAGTTATCTCTAAATTTGCACTTAATTGTAAGGACCCCGCCTCCGTACTGCCAAGTTGGATTTTTTGGATTTTTTGTTATAGAAAGAAAGGAGGGTTCATAGAGTATTGAGCTTTTTGTGATTATATCAGCTGGCAGTAATGAACCATCAAGTATTTATTGTGATTCCTTTTAGAGAGTGAACAATATATCGAACCATTTGAGCTAAAATTTTGATGTATTTGATATATTGTTACACTGATTTCAGGTCTCCCTTTGAACTGCTGGAGGAGAAAGCACAGAGCTGTCTGCCAAGATCTTGGTACCGATACTTGGACTTTGTAGTTTTTTCCTGAATAAATTGAGTGTTGTATAACTCATGTTTTTTTTTAAATTTGTGGATTCGTTTCAAGTGTACAATGTAATATCCGTTAAAGCTATTCTTGATTTGTTCTTTACATTCTGCTTAATGTAATATCCGTTAAATTTGTTGATTCGTTTCAAATGTACAATGTATCCTTCACAAGAAAAGTTTGTGGTGATTACCTTTGTTCATCGAAAGTTCATCTTTCTGTCAACGTGTACCCCCGGGAATGGGTACTTTTAGCACGGAGCGATGATATGACATTATGGTATGAGTCTCAATCTTACAATATAAAGTAATTCTGAATTCATCTTGTGAAACGAGATGATTTTCCAGATTAAAACTAGTTTACCTTTATATATAGGAATTCTCGTGCAACAACCGAAGGAAGCAAGCTTTGCGAATAATGTAATAATAGATCACTTTAGCAGTACAAACATGAAGCTATTCGGTTCTGTGGCACCAATCCTTTGGAAGTAAACTCTGTATGGTTCTTGATTATATTGTCTAGTAGAGAACTTGATTATATACATAAGTATGTGAAAATAATGTGAAATGATATGCTAGCTTCGGTAGTAGAGGTGACAAAATTTGACACGATTCGAAACCCGATATGAACTTGAATACGGAAAAGTACAAATTTTGGTTGAGTATTTTACCCGAAATTACCACCCCTATTCGGTAGGTCCAGTTTAGGGGACAATTTAATGGAAAATGACATGCTTAGCCTTAATAAATGAGGGTTTATTTTGTTAAATGATAAATAAACATGTTTTTGGCGAAATCGGTGAACAACAGCAACTGTTAGATGCATGGGCAAAGGACCGTCGTCGGTAGTAATCCTAATCGCTAGAACAGCTTCTCGAAAGCCTGAGTGAACTATGAGTTCACCTTCGATTCTCAAAATCCAAATCTAGAGAAAGGGACTACAATGGAAAAGAATCAAAGATGAACAGATGGAACAAGTTAGGAAAGATAACAATGTTGTTGTTCGACGAAACAAACACGACGGATCTACTTTAGCAACGGTTTAGCGACGAAAATTAAAATAGTTGACTTTTTCTTCTGTAACGGATATCCGTAGCAAATCCGTTGGTAAACATTCCGTTGGTTGTTTTTCTGTTGCTAATCCATCGCAAACACATCCGTTGCTAAGCCCGTCCGCCTATATTAGCTATGATTGGTTTCTGTTGCTATATTCCGTTACTATTTCCGTTTATTGGCGCTAAATTTAGCAACGGAATCCTTCCGTTGCTAGAGTTCTGTCGGAAACCCGTTGCAGATTTGTTGGTAATAATCTTGACTTTTTTTAATTGAAAGGCGTTGCTAATCCGTCGTGCTTAGGTAATGGGAATCATTCCGTCGCTAATTTCCGTCGCAATCAACGGGAATTCTTGTAGTGGAAAGATCTTAAAGGAGGATGGCTCGCAAGTCCTGGCTACAAGAGCTAGTCCTACCAATGGATGAACTGCACCGGAATATGTTCACTTGTTAGATGTATCCTTGTTAATCTTGTTTTTGAGAATGTCTCAAACCATTTACGGGCATACGGGCGAGTATATTCTAAGTAAGAGTTTGATCATAATTCTGCATTATCGCAAATTGATCCTCAGGGTCAGGGCCTCAACTATTTTCAGTTGCTTAGGTTTCATTACCAACCAACTTTGCCAATAAAAGTATAATAAAATAGATACTGCAATGGAAGATTTCTTGATCAGTTGTATAATAAAACTTCAAATAAAAATTGTCTTTATTATAGAAGGTAACGATGTAAAGAATCAATGAATTGTTATAACTATGCGTGCATGTTTCTAATATCTTTGCTTTGAGGTGTGAACAACAAACTCTATAACAGTTAACAAGTTATCGGTTAAGCGTCTCCCAGGCTATCTTTCTAACTAGGTGGTGAATATGTTGAGAAGGGAAACTCTGGTTCGAATCAACCTTCTAAAGATGCAGTCTAATTCAACTTCAAGATCTTCGATTGCAGTCTCCACAGCTTCCAATATTCTGTTTCCTGTTTGGAATGTTTTCATGTCGCAATTTTTCCAGAGACTTAAGCTGTTTACTCTCATGAATTTTGATCTAAATGACCCTCTGTTTGATTTACAAACAGGACTAGGCATGGACATTAATGACATGAGTGACTCCACAATCGAAATATTGGTTGCCCTCACTTCTCTTAGCACATTGACAACCACCCCCAGGTTGTGATCAATGGAGTAGAGATCATTGTTCATAATATCATTGTTCTTCATTCCTTTCAAGGAGCAATTCAACAACTCTTTTCTCAACTTCTTTCTGTGAATATAAAACCCTGAAAGCTTGCTTTCTGTGGTTGCAGTTTCACCAATGCTTATCCTACGGAAAGTTGATTGAAGTTCCTGGAGATGGTCTTTGACCAACAGAAGAACATCTTTAGTGGTTCCACAGTCATCTAACATGCAAAGAGATGCCTCAGATACCTCATTGACATGTTTCTCTTGTTGGTGACTGAAAAGAGCTTGTTTCATTACTGGGGAGTGAAGCAAATTATTCGCGGTGTTGTGAAGTTCTTTCAATGCTTCAAAGTCTAAATGAGACATAACTTAAAAAGTGAGAAATGACTTGATAAAATATGTAGGAGGATGTTTTAGGAAGAGTTTTGATGGCTATGTGTAATTTGATGAGTTATGAACAGGTTAGTAGACTAATTTTCGAGATTCGTATATATATAAGGGAGGAGGTGGAGAAGGGGAAGCTGCAAGCTAAGGTTGTGTGCGCGGTGGACAGGATTAGATCTGAGATTTTAAGGAAGGAGATGAGAAGTGTCCTTGTTTGTACGGATTCGATATAAATGACAACAGCTAGGATAGTTTAATCATAGGAGGAACTTACGTATGGTTTGTTGTGTTGCAGAGTTGTAGGTTGCAGACAAAGTCTAATATAGTAAACTCATGCATGCACGAGTGAGGGAGGTGACAGGTTGTGTAATCTGCTTGACTGTTTGTATTCTAGATTTTATGATGCAAAGCCTGAACTAATTGAGCTACACATCAGTTAGTGATCAGGGAGTTTTATATAAACTATTGATCAATATATCAATTATGCAAGTATGTGTGACATATCAAGTTATTTATATGTGTTTTATATGTTTGATTAAGATCCTAGCTTAGCTGGTATGTTTCTTTGATCAACTTCCAAGAAATTCAGTTTACATTTTAACTGAAATACATTATTAGCAGATTTTTCCGTTGAAATTTAAACTCTCGACTTCTCGTTCTCACGAGTAGGAAATAATAAGTAAAAGTGTTTGAGATGAATTTTTGATTGTATTACTGAAAGTTTCTGGGATAAAATTTCATAATTTTTTCTTTACCCAAATATGACGAATCTTATCTATTATTTTTTAATAATTGTTTGAATAATGGATGTATAATTAATTTTGTTTCGTTTTGGATGTATGCATGAGCATGACTACTTCAAGTCCTACTTGCCAGCCATTTTTAGCACAAGTACAACTAGAAATTGCAGACTGCAAGCTTGTTGGGCTAAACTGACATCATAATATAACTCGTTTTCTGGATAGCGGTCAAATTTCTAATGATCAATGGATTCTACTTAAGTGGGCTTATTGACAAAATATCAAAGAACATTTTATAGCTCAGTCTATTTGGTTTCTTGCTTGGCCCAGCTATTGAAATTGTGTGACCTCGAAATCCAGTCCAAATCTATTATATATTATTAATAGCCCAACAAGGGGCTATTATTGGTGAGACATTTTATTAGCCTCTAAACTCATGAGTAGGGCTGTCAAAAAAATTCGAAAAATCCGATATCCGTCCGAAATATTTGTATTCGTATCTGGAATAAAGCGGATTTTATCCGTATCCGAAATAAAGCGGATATTATCCGTATTCGAATTCGGTAGTTGCGGATACGAATATGGATATAGGCGCATCCGTATCCGGTAATATCTGAATCCGAAATTAAATAAATATGATAAATAAATAATATATATTTATTATATATATAGTATATATATAATATATATATAGTTACATATTATTTCTATATAATTTAATCATTAAACAATATATTTATATAAGTTGTAGATAATTGTAAAAACACACACACATATATATATATATATATATATATATATATATATATATTACAAATTTAATATTTTAAAATAAACAAAATTATACTTAAAAGTAAATTTTTGAAAAAAATAAAATAGAATTTAATAAATTTAAGTTTTAGTTAAGTTTACTTTTTTTTTAAAAAAATTAAATTTTTTTATTATTTTTTCAATTTTATTGAATTAAAATTTAATATAAAAACTAAAAAATTCTGACAATTCGGATTCGGATATTATCCGTATCCGGATAGTATCCGGCGGATTCGGATTCAGATATTTTTATTTAAATATTTTTGGATTCGGATACGGATCCGGATACGAATTCAGATTTTCGGATTCGGATTCGGATACAGGCAGATCCGTATCCGAATTATCCGTTTGACAGCCCTACTCATGAGACATTTTAATGTATTTGAAATGTCCAAATTACCCTTTTACTTATTAATTTTTGAGAAAAATGTTGTTGATGAGATTTGAACTTTGGTATTTGTCTTTGCTTGCACACCAATATACCACTAGGACACTCACTCTTAGTTGTTAACATTCATACACATAATATGTATGTCTCTGTGTGTAAATAAAAGAAATATTTGATATTTTGATAACCAAAACATATTAACAAAATTTAATCATCTTTTTCTTTTCTACTTTTACTAATTCATATTAGATTATTTTTTATAGTATAAATTAGTGATGTATAATATGTAATCAACTCATACATTTTTTAATCATTTAATTTAGTAAAATAACATTAATTATTAGTATGTGCAATATAATATATTGATAATTACAATATACTAATTAGATATTTATAAAATTTTAATATATCTAAATTTATATCATGTTGTAAAATGGCTAATTGATGTCTAATAACGAGATATAAATTTGTATGGAAAAGATAAACGAAGTGCATGTTGTATTTTTAATTAATATAATATATTTGTTAGGTACCCATGATATAAAAAAATTAACCGGATCAAAATGTAACAAAATATATCTATAATCGAATCTCGATAAATTGGTAACATATGATAAATTAATATTTTCAATAAATATATTTTATCCCAGCATTATAATGACAATATAAATTTAACCTAAATTAATTATTATTGTGTTCAAATTAAGATCACGGTTTATATATTTGTGTACCAAATATTTAGATATTTTGGTTCAATTATAGATGTCTAACATCCCATTTCCACATCTAGAATAATGAAATAATTTAATTAGTTTATGAGCATTAATACCAACCATTCGATTGCAACAATTTTAGCGTTACAGATGCAACACACAACCTGAACTTGATAGTGCAAAGTTATATCAAAATCTTTGGCATGTATGAACAGTCGATTTAAGTGGTCGGGTATATTAAAGAATCGAAGGTAATAAAACAATCATTGGGTTACCTATGTCTACTTTCATTGAGTTTTTAGAAACAATTTACTAAATATTTCTATTTTAAGTTTTTGTTTACACAAGTTAAGAATGGGTTGTTATTCAGTAAGATTTAAAATTTATTTTAGTATTACATAGTGTCATGACATTGTCACCCCTTGATAGTTAATTTACATCAACTATTTCGGAATAGAATGACAATTCTGATTGTGTATAATGTAGAGTATCAAGTTACGACATGCTTGCGTTAATATCTCTCATTTCTAAAATACGATTCCAACCTTTAATATCTCTAACTAGCTCTTAGACAACATATTTGATTAGGGTTTAGGGTCATATCAACATCAAAGTAAACTTTTAGTAAGTTATGGATTCAGAGATTTTATTTCAGTTTGGGACAGATAATGACGGAGTTTTATAAAAAAATTCAAGGAGTGGGGCGGGAGGTCAATGTCTTCCCGCCATGACCCGCCCCGAAATTCCCCGTTCCTCGTTCCCCGCCCCCTCCCCGTTAGCCGATCCCATAATGTAATATAATTTATATTTTAGATATTAATATATTTAAAAATATTAAAAAACAGATATAACTTACATTTTTCATAAGTTCAAAATATTTTAACCTTTATTAATTAAAATTTTATATTTGAATACATGTATTCTTAGTTTTAGCTTTTATTTAAACTATAAATAAATTCTATTTCGAAAGAATGCTTACAATATGTGACATAAAACTAAAAAAATATATAATATACAATATGATTTATTGATTTAAAAAAAACTCCCCGTTCGGGGATCGGGGCGTATTCCGGGAGCGATTTTGGGTTCTAAGATCGATAACGGGAATAATACTTTCTAATACCGCCCTTACCGACCTTCGGTATGCTTTTTTTTCCCACATGTTCTCCTACTTACAGTCTAATAGAATAGGCTGCGAGAAATACCAGGTACCTTGTATAAAAAATGAGACATTTTTCATATCGTATTGATAAAAAAAACTATGTACCACCCAATTTGCAGAACTAATCGCCCAACTGAGTAAAGTTCACAACTGGCTGACATCTCACCGTTGAAACTCGTGGTAGGACATCCGTGTATTATCATGTTTCAGTTCTTCATCCCCGAGCCTAGACCACCAATTTCTTACACGACACGAAAATGACACAATAATATTATGTTTGTGTTTACCTTTGTGATACACGAACATGGAAGTACACGAATACGAAAGTACACGGATAAATTTAGTGTCAGTTTTGGGTTTACCTATGGGTACACAAAACGAAAGTACACAAAACAAATAAATAATTAAATAAGTAATTTAAAATTATATAAATACATATTATCAATAAATATTGTACATATAATTTTAACAATAATAAAATAGAAAATAATTTCAAATTTAAGTTTAACAAGATTTGACCACCCTTGAGTCAATATGGCTTATTAAGGCTCAACTAGCAAAAATAATAACGGAAATATTTAATATTTAATTATTATATTTTTATTTTTATTTAAAATTACACGAAATACGACATAAAAAGTACCCGATATGAAGGTACACGAACATGTAATTACACGAATTCTTAATGGATCGTGATTGGGTTTAGTTTTCATGTACACGAAATTTGAAAGTACACGAAACGAACGAATTGCTAGGCCTCCGAGCCTTTACTACCAGAAAAAAAAAATTACAAGTACACAATCATGTCACTTTCTTAATATTGTATCAATTACTTTAAGATCTCGGATGAGAAGCTAAAATAACAACCAAACCCATAACAATTATCGATAATATTAGGCATTCAGTACTTCTACAAATTGAACTATTGTCATGTACAAACAACATCTACATGGTCAAAGTTCGTTGTAAAGCACATCGTTCAAGAATTAATATAAGTATAGAAAGAGAAAACCATATGGACACAACCAATGGTGGTATAATTTTGCAATCCACTAATATGTACTCCCCAACATATATCAGTGCACATTTCGCAGTAGAACCACTATGCAAGAATGGAACTATATTAGTTGAAAAATAAAACGCTGCTATTTATTAGTGGTAAGATAGGAATTTTTAGTTTTCGCTTTTGTTATTTATGTTATCGTATCGTAGGGTTTAACTCTTTTACCTAATTACCTGTAAATGACAATTCAGAAACAGTGATTGCGCATCAGGGGAAGTCGATTTTCATTTTTTTTTAAACATTGTACTCTCATACACTGATGTGCAATAACAAGAAAATTAAACACAAAAATGTTTCAGTATAATCTTGCACACACAAAATATCTTTAGTATCAAGGTTACTCATTACCTAACTCAAACTATGTTATCGTATCGTAGGGTTTAACTCTTTTACTTAATTACCTGTAAATGACAATTCACAAACAGTGACTGCACATCAGGGGAAGTCAATTTTCAATTTTTTTTAAACATTGTACTCTCATACACTGATGTGCAATAACAAGAAAATTAAACACAAAAATGTTTCAGTATAATCTTGCACACACAAAATATCTTTAGTATCAAGGTTACTCATATCCTAACTCAAACAATCTTGAATGATTTCTAGCGGTAACCATCTAACTACATTGCTCAAATGAAGTTTATGTACCCACACTAAGGCGTATGTCGATTCATAAGTCATTAGAAACACGACAACACCTCGAAACTTTAAAAAATATGCTAAAGAATGGCCCGTGCCTCGCACGGGTTTTGATGCTAGTTATATTTATATGAAAAATAAAAGTTATCTCTAAATTTATTCTGATGAGTTCTTTTTATTTATAATTAATATGACCATGATTCAATATCATCAATATCATCATTAATCATCAATCATCATCCATATATATATATACTAGCTTAAAACCCGTGCGATGCACGGATTGTTAATTGTTATTTTATTATTATATTTTTAATATTTTATTAATTGTATTTGTTAAAAAAATAAGTAGACATGTTAAAATAGCTAAATAGTTTTAATTAATTAAAAACATTAAAACAGATTTTAAAATAAATAAGTAAGAGTTTTCCCGTTATATTTTTGGAAAATGAGGGGAACATTAAAAGTTTGGTTGGTCGGTACCTTGGTGTTTTTACTTAATTACCCTTACTTATTTATATAAAAAATTAAATAATAACATTATCTGTTTATTTTTCTTTACTAAAACCCCTCCTTTTCCAAAAATATCACAGACAAATCCCTACTTATTTATTTTAAAATCTATTTTAATACTTTTAATCACGGACAATTACCTTTTCAACTAAAATACATTACCTTTTCTATTTTTTCTAAAAAAATCTTTTTTTTTCTCTAAAAAAATCATGGACAAATTACATTTTACAACTAAAACATGTCACTCTTTCTATTTTTACTTATTAAAACCCCTCTTTTTCCAAAAATATCACGGGAAAACCCATACTTTTTATTTTAAAACCTATTTTAATATTTTTCATTACGGCAATAATATTTTTATAGGTTTAAAAATAAATAACTAAAGGTTTGTTCGTGATATTTTTGGAAAATGAGGGGTTTTAGTAAGGAAAAATAGAAAAACTAACCTTTTTTAGTTAAAAAAGGTAATTGCCATGTTTGAAAAAGCAGGGAAATTTGTTAGAAAAAATAATGTATTTTTAGGGAAAAAAATGTAATTGGTTATAAATAGGTAATATTATTATTTAATAATATATTTCTATAAATAAGTAAGGTTAATTAAATAAAAACACGAAATACAGTTAAGGACAATTAAGTAAAATCACAACGTACCATACCGACAAATCAAACTTTTAATGTTTCGTCTATTATATAATAGTATTGATATATATATACATAGATTGTTGCGTGAAGTACAAAACCTAACATATAATAACATTAACAAAGATTGCTGCGTGAAGTACAAAACCTAAATGGAAGTGGAGGACAAAACCTGACATATAATAACATTAACATACAGAGGGGGAGGAAATATAGAATTTGATGAAATATTGTGGGTAATCAATACGCTCGATATCATTTCATTGATCGTGTTCAATTTCAGTTTATCGTCGTTTCATTACCAACCAACTTTGCCAATAAATATTAACCGTAGTATAAGTAAACACATTGCTGCGACACAAAACCTAAATGGAAGGACAAAACCTAACATCTACAGTAATAACATCAACATACAAAGGGGGAGGAAATATGGAATTTGATGAAATATTGTGGGTAATCAATACCCTCGATATCATTTCATTGATCGTGTTCAATTTCAGTTTATCGTCGTTTAATTACCAACCAACTTTGCCAATAAATATTAACCGTAGTATAAGTAAACACATTGCTGCGGCACAAAACCTAAATGGAAGGACAAAACCTAACATATACAGTAATAACATCAAGGGGGATGAAATATGGAATTTGATGAAATATTGTGGGTAATCAATACCTTCGATATCATTTCATTGATCGTGTTCAATTTCAGTTTATCGTCGTTTCATTACCAACCAACTTTGACAATAAATATTAACCGTAGTATAAGTAAACACATTGCTGCGACACAAAACCTAAATGGAAGGACAAAACCTAACATATACAGTAATAACATCAACATACAGATGGGGAGGAAATATGGAATTTGATGAAATATTGTGGGTAATCAATACCCTCGATATCATTTCATTGATCGTGTTCAATTTCAGTTTATCGTCGTTTGTTCCGTTAATAACATCCATAAGTAGACTTGATATCCGTGTTGGCCTCATCACAAAAGTTCATACCGTAAGTATAATTTTCTTGATTTCGTCCTATTTAATCAAATGGATATATGCTATAACAAGATTGATAATATATCTGGATGTTGAATACTTTATTCTTTTGCGAGTGTGTATTTTGTTTTGTTTTTACCTAATTAGCTTTGGTTGTTCTGTTACAACTTTGTTATCCACTGTCAGTTTCATTATATATCTATGCAACTACCAATCTCAGTGTAACCTTCAAGAGTTCACCTTATTATGACCTTAGCTAGTTGCTACTGTTAATCCCAAATGACCTAACAGAATTGTAGAAGGGGGGGGGGGGGTTGAATACAATTCTTGATATTTCTTCACTTAAAAGTACTTTATAAAATTAAACTGAACTGAATAAATAAAAACACAAGATATAAATAATTCAGTTGGATTGTTTGATGATCCAACTGAAGTGTTTTTATTGCGGAAATAATCTGTGATACAAATGTACACAGCTGCTCAGTTACAAGGTTGTTGAGAAGAAAAATGCTCTCTAAGATAGCTAATACAAACTCTTTGTTTTTCTTCACACTCTTAAAGTAACTGCTACACTTGGTTATATAAACCCAAGTTTACAACCCTATTTTTGGCTACACTAAAAGTACAATGAGTAACCGCCAATAGTTTGCTTTTCATCCCTTTGTCCAGTGGTCCTTGGAGATCCTTGCTTTTGTCTTCATGCTTATTATGATCACTCCCAAGAGCCCAATTGGAAACTGGGATGTTTCCTTATTCCCCATGTCCATGTTAATGGTTTCCAATGCAAAGTACACTTTCACATCTCCTTTTTGATCTGTCAGGAACCTGTCACTATCACTTTGTCAATTATATAGAAAAGCAATAATGATTCGTTGATGGCATGGAGATGTGTTTCGTTGATAGCTTTATTCTTCATTTCGTTGATGGAGTTTCCCTTGTTTCGTTGATGGGTAAACTCCATACCGTTGACAGAGTAATCTTCATACCGTTGACATGTCTTCACTTAGGCAAAATTACAAGGCATAATATATGTACAATTAACCAACCTATTTTGCCTATCTAGTACTTAGTCAACATGACTTAGAAAACCTATCTGATACATACAACAAAATGCCTATCATACTGTGAAGTATTGTACAATGCAATTGCTACAACACTCATTTCGTTGATGAGCTTCCTGTCAATGAAACACTGCAAAGCATGCTATTTCGTTGACAGTTACAAAATAACTTAATACAAAATCTACTAAGTGTTTTTATAATTATCATCAAGAACAACATATTCCTAACAATCTCCCCCAATTTATGACTGATAGAATAACAGCCATAAATCAAGAGCCTTGATGATAACAAAAACACTCAGGCATATTACACATGATAAAAGTAAAAATTGTATTGAGCTTCATAAAGTTTTAGAAATAATGCAAGACTTACAAGACTGATGCCCAAATGTGCTCCTCTAGACTGAGCAAATAATTCATCTTTGTCTTCTTTGGGGCATAGTCTTCTTCCCTCTCCTAGAGTTGTTCTCCTCAATCTGGACCTGTAGCCTTCTGTAAAAGATCTTCTCTTCTTCATCTTGATCACCAAGCATGGATTGCATAAACCTTAGAGTTTGATTAGATGCCTTGTCCAGCTGGTCTTCCATCCTGAAGAACCTTCTGCAGTTGTCCTTGTCCTTGAATTCCATCATCCAGAAAGGTTGAAGATGGATCTTCTTTCCTGTTGAGGGCACTCTTAGCATCCTGGGAAGAGCCTCAGGCTTGTTCCAGCTAGCCTTTATTTGACATATTTTGGAGACCACCTCAGACTTGGCTGTTTTGGTGAAGCCAAAGTCTTTCTTCAAGCATCTAAACACTGTGAGTAGTGTTTGGTAGTCTTCTCCTAGAATTCTGTAGAGAGGCCAAATTTGTTCTCTACCACCCTTGTATGTGAAAACCAATCTTTCAGGTAGCTTCTGAGAAGCTGCAATGCCCCTTACTTCCACCAGGTTGTCTAAATCAAGATGCAAACTGGATTCTTCCCTGATGTCAGCAATGTACATGCAGTCCTCTGGATTTGAAGGGGGTTTTTGAGGTTGTGGCTTTCTCACAAATACTGGCTTTGCCTTGACAGCCCTTTGCTTCAATTTCTTCTTTGGATCCATCTCAAAAAGGAATTTAGGAAAGTTAGCCTCATCAAACTCAATTGGCTCTTCCTTTGGCTCAATTGGCTGATCATGATAATTAACAATATGTTTGGGATCACAGGCTAACTTTAAAGATGGATCAGGAATTGTTGGAGGTACAGAAGAGTCTGATGCAATACTCTGAGAGTCATCATTTTCAAAGGTTATGTTTCTTCTAGCCCTTGCCTTTGGTTGCCTTGTACTCTTCTTTTCACTCCTTTCCTCTTGGGCTTTTTCTTCTTGCTGTCTTTCTTCTTCATCAAGAGATTGAGCAACTGCAAGTGCTTGCATTGCTGCTCTTTCTGATTCTTCAGCTTTAGCTTCAGCAAAGTTTGGGTGACCAGCCCAAACACAAATTTCTTGTCCATTCCTGTAGATAATTGCCCTTTGTTTCCTTATCTCATAATCATTGCTTTCCTTGCTTTTTGTGATGAGAAGTCCAAGTAGCTTGAGCTCATCTGGATAAGGTGCAGGATAGAAAGTTCTTGCTATGTTTTTGCCTTTTGGTTTAGCAGGAGACTTGGGAGATAAGCTTCTTTGTAATGTAGCTTCTTCCACATCCCTAATGCATGAAGTTTGTCCTTTCTCCTTTCTTGGTCCTAGAATGACTCCATGTAGAAGGGGCTCTATAGCATAAGAGCTCTTGAACTGTGGCTCCACTTGTACAGTCACCATTGCATTTGTTGATGGCTGATCTGTCTTTGAAGATTCAGTAATTTTCTTGAACCTTGCTTCTATGTTGGACCAATGATCTTTGATCTGTTCTGCAAGTTGTATCCTCATAGAAGCTTCCTGGATCAAGTCAATGCTATCCTTATTCTTCTTTCCAAACTCCCCCATTGCTAGTGGCTCCTGTGGCAATGTGATGGCTGGGACCAGCACCTTTGTGATTTGAATGGTTAGCTCCTGAGATTTCTCCCCCTTTTTGTTATCATCAAGAGAGACAACTGGGAGTCCTTGAGCTGCCACTAGCTGGGCCAAAAGTTGAGTCTGCTTCTCCTGTTCCTTTTGCATTTGAGATAAAGTAGCTTCCACCTTGTCCACTCTAGAAGAGAGAGTCTTCAAGGAGGTAGCCACTTCAGGTTCCTTAGAGAAAAACCTGTTCATTTTGGACATAGTGAGAAGAGGGAGCTTTTCATCCATCATCCTGTAGTTAGCATCCCTGAAATTGCTAATAGAGTCCTTGATTTCTGTAGCCTCAATCCTTGTCTGCATCATTTGTAGCCTTTGAATTTCCAGAGAATCCATGATGGCCTTGTAGAATTTCTTGTCCCTTGCATTTGCAGACTCATGAGCTAAGTAGGCTTCATTGTACTGCCTGGAGATAGCAGCATCTAGAGTGGCTCTACCATGCATACCTTGAGAAAGCCAGCCTGGTGTAGGAGGCACCACAGAAGTCCCAGTCTGTGAAGTGGTGGCCACCTGTAGATTATCACCATAGCTGTCCTCATCATCAGAAAACTCAAATTCTCCACTTGCTGCGGCTCCTGAAGGTAGATTGGTCAGGGCATCCTTTGCTCTTTGCATTGATGCAGTTGTATGAATTAGATTTAGTGACCTTTCTACCTCCACATTGCCCTGCTGAGCCATAATTTGATAGGCTGGCACAGGATGAGTAAAGGTCTCAGGATCCAGGGAAATACTATCCAGAGTTTGCTGATAATGCTCTTGGAAAGTAAGTTCCCTTTCTCCCTCACTGACCTCCATTAACTCACTTGCAATGGCTGCTTCCCTCCTTATAGCTCCTGTAGTCCCTTCTCTCTCTCCACTCTTTTCTTGCATCATGGGCTCCCCATGGCTCACACCTCACACACCCTCACCTTCACCTACTAAGGTGGTACTCTCAATCTCTCCTTTTGCCTGGCTGGAAGAAATAGCCAGCCTCTCACTCACATTCTCTCCTTTTGCCTGGCTGCAAGCCAGCCTCTCAGTTTCACTCCCTCTCAGTCCTAGAAGTGTCTCAACTACCACTAGATCATCTGCACTAGTTGTGGGAACAACTTGATTTTCAATTAAAGGTGCAGAGTGAACTATCAACGGAATGGTAGTTTGAACTGTCAACGGTATGGATACCGTTGATGGAGAAACACTTGTCAACGAAATAGACTGTTTCGTTGATGAAGTCAAGAAAGCACTTTGAAAATGAGAAATTACAGTGGAGTCTGTGGTGATTGATTTTAAAGAATGGTCCACAGATCCCCTTGCAACTTCAGGAAAAATTGGTTGATGGCCCAACAAATCACTTAACAAGTGATGGCCACCAGCTTCAGAGTGGGGCTTCTCCAAGATTAGAGTTGGAGAATCAGGAATAGATGTATGGATCATGTCCACATCTAAAGATTGAGTTGGTGAATTTGATGGAGATAATTCAAGATTGATGTTTAGAGAATGGGACTGTAACCCCAGAGAAATGATAGGGGTTACATCAAACTGAATTTGAGAAACTGGAAGTGTTGCTTCCAGTGTGTGTGCACCCTGTGTACCCTTGGACTTTTGCTTCACTCTCCTTTGGTATTGGGAAAATGTAGACTTTGGGCTAGAAGTGTCCCTTACCCTTTTGGACTGTGCTCTAGGAGAAGAGCTTGTTTCAATAATCACATCCTTTTGGGAGGATGCAATTAGACTTGTGCTTAAATCCATGTTACTCATTGTGCCTTGTTGGGAAGACACAATGGGGCTTGGCTGGTACACACTAACCTGTCCTTCCTTATCCTTGGGGTTTCTTTGATGTTCACCCCTTCCCTCACCTCTCACAACTCCAGACTCACTCCCCTTAGGTTGTGTGGTAGTTTTTACAACAGGTGCCTTTTGAGAAGCACCTGAGGTTGGCTTGGAGGATTTCTTTGATTTTGGTTTTGTTGCTAGGGTAGGAGCCTGTTGGGTCACAGCTACAGACTCCATAGCAACATTGGAAGGTAAAACAGTAGAGGTGATAGCTACACTAACAGGGATAGTAGTAGTTACCTCAATGATTGGCAGATACACCACTGGAACATCACCATTGTGGTTCAGCCTGAGTATGTCTGTCAATACTCTCTTTTCTTGCACAAAGCACTCGAACCTGGCATTAGGGTTAGAGATAACTAATGGTGCTGGACTAACATGGTTAGCCAACATCATCAGAAACCTAGCATAATAGATATTTTTCTTCCTATTTGCTTTGTCACCCAACTTAGCACCAATTTCATACATAAGTTGGGTGCTAAAGTTGTGATATCTATCATTTAGAAGCATGGTTAGGAGAATTAACATAGAGTTAGTTAATGCATCAAAATTGCTAATCTTTCCAGAAAAGACCTTAATGAATGCATCAGCTAAATAACTGTATTCTCTAACCAAACCTCTCCTAATTATTCTACCCAGATTATCAGTAGGCAAAGAGTAGTTTATAGAATTTAACATGGTAGTTATTTCAGTGTTAGTAGGCAAAGCATCACAGTTATTATCAGGAATATGTAGACATGCTTGCAAAACATCAGAATTAACTATGTACTCATTACCTTGAAGAGTGAATTTTAGTGTGCAGTGTGTTCCACTATACTCACATGAGGTCCAAATTTCCTCGATTATCTCATTGTAGAGTGGTGTAGAGTGAAACATTGCGTAGCTCAACTTGCAATTCTTCATGAAATCCATCATTTTGAAGAACAGACTGTTCGGGTTTTCCTTGACAACAAAAGGGATGGAGTTGTTCTTCTCATAGATGAACCCTCCAGCAGACATAAGCTTGACTATAGGTGCCATTGTTGATTAAAGGAAAGCTTCGAACTGAATAGCTTGTTAGAGAGAAGAAGAGAGAAAAAGCCTTTGGAATTTTTGAGAACAGGTAAAAAGAAATAATAAAAATAAAATTTCTTAAATACTCCCCCAAAAATTCTCAGAAAATGAATCCAATAATAAATGTAAATTACTGGATTGGCTTAAAAATATAACCGTTACTCTTAAAGTATTACCATGATTTATACTTACAGGGGTGTATGCATAGATCGTGGTAAAAGACGTGTCAAATTTCAACGGTTCAGATAAAAAGCGCTAAATCAACGAATCAGGATTGGGCGGTTAAAGTCCCGTCTTATTTCGTTGATAAAGCTGCGTTTCGTTGATATAAAAGAGCTATCAACGAAACACCCAGAAAACTGCTAAGACTGTCAACGAAATGGTGCATTCCGTTGGCATAGTAATTTTGACTTAGACAAAATTTTACTTTTTCCTGAGAAAATTTATTCACAGAAAAACATAGCAAATTTCTGGCTGCTTTATGACTTGCAAATATCTCAAAAATAATTAAGAGAAATTTAGCATACCTAGCTCACTTACTAATCTTGAGAATGTTGATTCATCAAGTGGCTTGGTAAAGATGTCTGCAAGTTGTTGTTCACTTGGAACAAAATGTAACTCCACAGTACCATTCATAACATGTTCTCTAATGAAATGGTACTTGATGTCAATATGCTTGGTTCTTGAATGCTGCACTGGATTCTCAGTAATGGCAATGGCACTAGTGTTGTCACAGAAAATAGGAATTTTCTCAACTCTTAATCCATAATCAAGTAGTTGATTTTTCATCCATAAAATCTGTGCACAACAACTTCCAGCTGCAATATACTCAGCCTCAGCTGTGGAGGTGGAAACTGAGTTTTGTTTCTTGCTGAACCATGACACAAGCTTGTTTCCTAAGAATTGACAGGTGCCTGTTGTGCTTTTCCTGTCAATTTTACATCCTGCATAATCTGCATCTGAATAACCAATTAGTTCAAAACCAGATTCTCTAGGGTACCAAATGCCAAGGTTTGGTGTTCCCTTGAGATATCTGAAAATCCTTTTAATAGCAACTAAATGGGATTCCCTAGGATCAGCCTGAAATCTAGCACATAGACATGTAGCAAACATAATATCAGGTCTACTAGCTGTTAAATATAAAAGTGAGCCTACCATGCCTCTGTAACTTGAAATGTCCACAGATTTTTCCTTAGTATTCAATTCAAGTTTGGTGGCAGTGGGCATGGGAGTTTTGGCAGGAGAGCATTCCATTAAGTTAAACTTCTTTAATAAATCATGAATGTATTTTGTTTGACTAATAAAAATGCCTTCATTAACTTGCTTCACTTGAAGACCAAGAAAGTAAGTTAATTCTCCCATCATGCTCATTTCATATTTACTTTGCATAAGCTTGGCAAACTTTTGACAAAGCTTCACATCTGTAGACCCAAAGATTATGTCATCTACATAAATTTGAACAAGTATAGTAGAGCCATTCACAATCCTATGAAAAAGAGTTTTATCTACAGTACCTCTAGTGAAGTGATTCTCAAGAAGAAACTGTGAGAGTGTGTCATACCAGGCTCTAGGTGCTTGTTTCAAACCATAGAGTGCTTTGAGGAGGAAGTATACATATTCAGGAAAATCATCATCTTCAAAACCAGGAGGTTGACTCACATAGACCTCCTCTTCCAATTCCCCATTCAGAAAAGCACTTTTCACATCCATTTGATAGACTTTGAAATTGGCATGGGCTGCATAGGCTAGGAAAATCCTTATTGCTTCTAGTCTTGCAACAGGAGCAAATGTTTCATCAAAATCAATTCCTTCTTCCTGTGAGTAGCCTTTTGCAACCAGTCTTGCTTTGTTCCTTGTGACTATGCCATTTTCATCCATCTTGTTTCTGAACACCCATTTTGTGCCTATGACACTCCTGTCTTTAGGCTTGGGCACCAGCTTCCAAACATTGTTCCTTTCAAATTGGTTTAGCTCTTCTTGCATAGCCAAAACCCAATCTGGATCTAGAAGTGCATCCTCAACTTTCTTTGGCTCATCTTGAGACAGAAAGCTGCTATATAGACATTCTTCTTGAGTTGCTCTTCTAGTTTGGACTTTTGAAGAGGCATCACCTATAATAAGTTCAAAGGGATGATCTTTTGTCCATTTCCTTGAGGGAGGTAGATTTGCTCTTGAAGACGTAGCTTCATGATCATGATTGCCTTGATTGGATATTTGTCCTTGAGAAACTCCCCCTGAGTTTGTTGTCCCTAATTGATCACTTCTAGAAGCATTCCTATGACTATCAACGGTATGACCGTTTTGGCTGTCAACGAAACGCTCATTTTGACTGTCAACGAATCCACCACCATGACTGTCAACGAAATGACCATTTGGTCGGCTAGCTGCTATCCTTTTTAACCTTAATGCAGCAACTTCATCTTCACTGCTGCTTTCATCTGTGCTAGATACAACAACTATAGGCTGTTTCTCAGTAGCCTTATCATGATTCACTTGTTCTCCTTCCTCATTCTCAAAAGAGAGACTTTCATGGAAACCTTCATCACAGAGACCTTGTATTTTGAGATCATCAAAAACAACATGTACAGATTCCATAACAATGTTGATTCTGAGATTAAAGACTCTGTAAGCTTTCCCTGCTGCATATCCCACAAATATTGCTTCATCTGCCTTTGCTTCAAATTTCCCCAAATGCTCAGCTTGATTTCTCAGAACAAAGCACTTGCATCCAAAGACATGAAGAAAATCTAATAGTGGCTTCTTTCTTTTGAGTAACTGATAAGGGGTCATTCCTTTGGCCTGATTAATCAAAGAAATATTTTGAGTAAAGCAAGCTGTGTTAACTGCCTCAGCCCAAAAATATGTAGGTAACTTTGATTCATCTAGCATTGTCCTTGCAGCTTCAATAAGTGTTCTGTTTTTCCTTTCAACTACACCATTTTGCTGTGGTGTTCTTGCTGCTGAAAACTCATGCAAAATACCATTTTCTTCACAGAACACCTTCATGCTTGAATTCTTGAATTCTGTCCCATTGTCACTCCTAATCCTTCTTACTTTGAAATCAGGATGATTGCTTACCATCTTGATGTGATTGATAATGATTTCACTTGCCTCATCTTTAGAGTGCAAAAAGAAAGTCCATGTAAATCTAGAAAAATCATCAACAATCACAAGACAGTATTTCTTCTTTGAGATGGACATAACATTTACAGGGCCGAATAGATCCATATGAAGTAACTCAAGCTGATGGACAATTGATGACTCTGTCTTGCTTTTGAATGATGCCTTCTTTTGTTTCCCTTTTTGACAGGCATCACACAAACCATCCTTGGAAAACTCCACCTGTGGAATTCCTCTAGCAAGATCCTTCCTTACCAAATCATTCATAACCTTGAAATTCAGATGGGATAACTTCTTGTGCCATAACCAACTTTCATCCTTGCTTGCCTTGCTGAAAAGACAAGTGATGGTGTCTGAACTTGTGCTACTAAAGTCAGCAATGTACACATTCCCTCTTCTGAATCCAGTCATTACCACATTGTTGTTTCCTCCTTTAGAAACAACACAGGCTTCTTTTGAAAAAGTAACTAAAAATCCTTTGTCACAAAGTTGGCTGATACTAAGCAAGTTGTGCTTAAGACCATCCACCAATGCAACCTCATCTATGATGACATTCTCTTTTGAAATCAAGCCATATCCCTTTGTGTAGCCTTTGCTGTCATCTCCAAAAGCAATACAAGGGCCAGCTCTTTCCTGAAACTCTGTGAGCAGGGTAGAATCACCAGTCATGTGTCTTGAACAACCACTATCCAAGTACCAAAGATTCCTTTTGTCTCCCTGCACACAATAAAACCAAATCAAGTTGATTTTGGTACCCAAGTTTCCTTGGGTCCTGTCTTGTTAGCCTTTGCATTCCCTTTTGTACCATTTTTCACTTTGGGCTCAGATTGATTCAGATCAATCTTTACCCTTGGTGTTGATTTCTGAGGGTTGCTCATATTTTCATTCATAGCATGCATAGTTGGAGGAACAATCATGTTATTCATGTTCCATGGCATTTGTGGCATGTTAAACATATTCATGTAAGGATTAGACACAAAAGGCATGTTAGCATATGGATTCTGAAATTGTGCATATGGAGCAAACATGTTAGACATAACAGGCATTGTAGGCATAGGACTATTCCTTGCAGGCTTGGGAATTTTCACAATAGCAGTTTTCTTAACAGATTTGCAGTTAGTAGACAAGTGACTAACACTTCCACAATTAACACATGTCTTTCTAGGAGCATATTTATCAGGTGTGTAATTGTTGTGTTTGTTAATTCCTACTTTGCCATTCCTGTTATTCTTTTTATTTCCCTTAGCCTCATTTTGAACTTTTTCTACCTTGTCTTTCAATTGCTTGTTAGACAAGTGACCTACATTAGCTCTCTCAACAGGCTTCTCAACTTTCTTTGAATTACTAGACTCACCTTGAACAAAGTTCTTGGTAACAGGACCATACTTGTCATTAAGTCTAGTGAGTTTCTCTTTTCTTTTGTCTGTCAACGAAACAGCCTGATCGGTTGATGGTTCATGTGTCAACGAAACATTGCATTTCGTTGACATATCAACCTCCAACAAATGATCATTGTTGTTTGTTGACTCTGTTTCTGATTCTAAGGTTTCACCAACACACCCTAGCTTCTCTTTGTTCTTTTTCCATGATTGCTCACAGAAAGATTCCATACCTTGAACATTAATGATGTTGGTAGCAACATTCCTGGCATCTTTCCATTTTGCAATCACACCTTGTTCTATTTCAAGTTGTGTTTTAAGAATTTCTTCCCTTTGTAACACGTTCTCAAGTTCCCTCTTAGCATCCCTACTGACACATCTCATTTTCTCAAATTCAATGAGCTGTGCTTCTAATATTGCATTCCTATCACTTAAGAACAAATTAGTCTCTTTTATTCTTGAATTCTCCTTGGTAAGTGATTTAAGAGTAACACGCAAATTATATAGTACAGTAGACATTTCATTTACTGCACTATCGCATTCCTCTTTAGAAAGCTCAGAAAGATTAGTAATTGTTACCTGGTTGCTTGAGGAACTTGCTTCCTGCTCATGATTGTCAGCCATAAGAGCCAAGTTGACATACTCAATTTCATCATCAGAGTCTTCACCATTACCAGCCCAGTCATACTCCTGAGACATGAAAGCCTTTTCTTTTTCCTTGAGAAGTTCAAAGTATTTCTTTTTATAATCAACAGGCTCAAATTTCCTGTTGCCCTTCTCAACCTTGGGCTTTCTGCAGTCTCCAGCAAAGTGACCAAGCATTCCACAATTGAAACATTTTGACTTAGACTTTTCAATCCAGTTTGTTTTGCTAGGTTGAAAGTCTCTTCTTGGTGGCCTTGCCTCTGAGTTTCTTTTGAACTTGAACTTAGAGAATTTCCTAGACAGAAAAGCAATGTGCTCATCAATCTCATCTAAGTCATTCAAGTTGGCTGGTTCTGATTCTTCTTCTTCTTCTGTCATCTTGTCTTTACCCTTGCTAACATCACTCCTACAACTAGGTCGACTAGTTGTGGCCTTTGCAGTTTCTTTACTGTCATCTTCCAGTTGGTTCACAGATGCAATCAATGCAATAGATCCACCCTTCTTCTGTACCTTTTCAATTTCCTCATCTTGCTCCATTTCCAGCTCATAAGTCTTCAAGGTTCCATAAAGCCTTTCAAGAGTGTAGTCTTTGTACTCTTGAGTGTTTCTAAGAGAAACAGTCATAGGCTTCCATTCTTTTGGAAGAGCTCTGAGAAATTTAAGGTTTGAATCCTTAGTTTGATAGATCCTCCCATACAGCTTTAATCCATTCAAAAGCTTCTGAAACCTACTAAACGTATCATTTAGGGTTTCACCAGCCTTAAAATGAAAATGCTCATATTGTTGTATAAGGAGTTGCATTTTATTTTCCCTGACTTGCTCAGTTCCTTCACAGAGAGTTCTAACAGTATCCCATACTTCCTTAGAGGTTGTACAGTTGATAACATTGTCAAACATCTCTTGCTCCAAACCATTAAACAGAATGTTCATGGTTCTTTTGTCTTTATGGACTTCTGCAACATCTTCAACAGTCCATTCTGAGACAAGTTTTGGAATCTCTACATCAGGAGCATCATCTGGCAATCCAACTCTAGAATCAAGCTTCATGGGAACGTGTGGACCTTTCTCAATGCAGTCTACATACCTCTCATCCATAGACATGAGATGTAAATGCATCTTTACTTTCCAGTGAAAGTAATTGTCCTTATCAAGAACTGGTATCTTCACACCTGCATCCTTCTTCACCATGGTATCTGTTATTGGTCTTGATCTTTAAACTTCTTGTATGTTAGAAGCTTGCTCTGATACCAATTGTTAATCCCAAATGACCTAACAGAATTGTAGAAGGGGGGGGGTTGAATACAATTCTTGATATTTCTTCACTTAAAAGTACTTTATAAAATTAAACTGAACTGAATAAATAAAAACACAAGATATAAATAATTCAGTTGGATTGTTTGATGATCCAACTGAAGTGTTTTTATTGCGGAAATAATCTGTGATACAAATGTACACAGCTGCTCAGTTACAAGGTTGTTGAGAAGAAAAATGCTCTCTAAGATAGCTAATACAAACTCTTTGTTTTTCTTCACACTCTTAAAGTAACTGCTACACTTGGTTATATAAACCCAAGTTTACAACCCTATTTTTGGCTACACTAAAAGTACAATGAGTAACCGCCAATAGTTTGCTTTTCATCCCTTTGTCCAGTGGTCCTTGGAGATCCTTGCTTTTGTCTTCATGCTTATTATGATCACTCCCAAGAGCCCAATTGGAAACTGGGATGTTTCCTTATTCCCCATGTCCATGTTAATGGTTTCCAATGCAAAGTACACTTTCACATCTCCTTTTTGATCTGTCAGGAACCTGTCACTATCACTTTGTCAATTATATAGAAAAGCAATAATGATTCGTTGATGGCATGGAGATGTGTTTCGTTGATAGCTTTATTCTTCATTTCGTTGATGGAGTTTCCCTTGTTTCGTTGATGGGTAAACTCCATACCGTTGACAGAGTAATCTTCATACCGTTGACATGTCTTCACTTAGGCAAAATTACAAGGCATAATATATGTACAATTAACCAACCTATTTTGCCTATCTAGTACTTAGTCAACATGACTTAGAAAACCTATCTGATACATACAACAAAATGCCTATCATACTGTGAAGTATTGTACAATGCAATTGCTACAACACTCATTTCGTTGATGAGCTTCCTGTCAACGAAACACTGCAAAGCATGCTATTTCGTTGACAGTTACAAAATAACTTAATACAAAATCTACTAAGTGTTTTTATAATTATCATCAAGAACAACATATTCCTAACAGCTACCAAATGTGAGAACTTTTAATATTCGTATAAAAAAGCATTTATGTTTAACAAATGGGAAGCTACATCATTCTGACAGTTACTTTCAGAATGCCAGCCATAAAATTACCATATGCTTCTGTGTCAATTTTGAAATGCAAAACCTAAATAGAAGGACAAAACCTAACATATACAGTAATAACATCAACATACAGAGGGGGATGAAATATGGAATTTGATGAAATATCGTGGGTAATCAATACCCTCGATATCACTTCATTGATCGTGTTCAATTTCAATTTATCGTCGTTTCATTACCAACCGACTTTGCCAATAAATATTAACCGTAGTATAAGTAAACACATTGCTGCGGCACAAAACCTAAATGGAAGGACAAAACCTAACATATACAGTAATAACATCAACATACAGAGGGGGATGAAATATGGAATTTGATGAAATATTGTGGGTAATCAATACCCTCGATATCATTTCATTGATCGTGTTCAATTTCAGTTTATCGTCGTTTGTTCCATTAATAACATCCATAAGTAGACTTGATATCCGTGTTGGTCTCATCACAAAAGTTCATACCGTAAGTATAATTTTCTTGGTTTCGTCCTATTTAATCAAATGGATATATGCTATAACAAGAATGATAATATATCTGGATGTTGAATACTTTATTCTTTTGCGAGTGTGTATTTTGTTTTGTTATTACCTAATTAGCTTTGGTTGTTCTGTTACAACTTTGTTATCCACTGTCAATTTCATTATATATCTATTCAACTACCAATCTCAGTGTAACCTTCAGGAGTTCACCTTATTATGACCTTAGTTTAGTTGCTACCAAATGTCAGAACTTTTAATATTCGTATAAAAAAGCATTTATGTTTAACAAATGGGAAGCTGTTCTGACAGTTACTTTCAGAATGCCACCCATAAAATTACCATATGCTTCTGTGTCAATTTTGAAATGCAAAACCTAAATGGAAGGACAAAACCTAACATATACAGTAATAACATCAACATACAGAGGGGGAGGAAATATGGAATTTGATGAAATATTGTGGGTAATCAATATCTTCGATATCATTTCATTGATCGTGTTCAATTTCAGTTTATCGTCATTTCATTACCAACCAACTTTGCCAATAAATATTTACCGTAGTATAAACACATTGTTGCGGCACAAAATCTAAATGGAAGGACAAAACCTAACATATACAGTAAAAACATCAACATACAGAGGGGGAGGAAATATGGAATTTGATGAAATATCGTGGGTAATCAATACCCTCGATATCATTTCATTGATCGTGTTCAATTTCAATTTATCGTCGTTTCATTACCAACCGACTTTGCCAATAAATATTAACCGTAGTATAAGTAAACACATTGCTGCGGCACAAAACCTAAATGGAAGGACAAAACCTAACATATACAGTAATAACATCAACATACAGAGGGGGATGAAATATGGAATTTGATGAAATATTGTGGGTAATCAATACCCTCGATATCATTTCATTGATCGTGTTCAATTTCAGTTTATCGTCGTTTGTTCCATTAATAACATCCACAAGTAGACTTGATATCCGTGTTGGTCTCATCACAAAAGTTCATACCGTAAGTATAATTTTCTTGGTTTCGTCCTATTTAATCAAATGGATATATGCTATAACAAGAATGATAATATATCTGGATGTTGAATACTTTATTCTTTTGCGAATGTGTATTTTGTTTTGTTTTTACCTAATTAGCTTTGGTTGTTCTGTTACAACTTTGTTATCCACTGTCAGTTTCATTATATATCTATGCAACTACCAATCTCAGTGTAACCTTCAAGAGTTCACCTTATTATGGCCGTAGTTTAGTTGCTACCAAATGTGAGAACTTTTACTATTCGTATAAAAAAGCATTTATGTTTAACAAATGGGAAGCTACATCATTCTGACAGTTACTTTCAGAATGCCAGCCATAAAATTACCATATGCTTCTGTGTCAATTTTGAAATGCAAAACCTAAATGGAAGGACAAAACCTAGCATATACAGTAATAACATCAACATATAGAGGGGGAGGAAATATGGAATTTGATGAAATAATGTGGGTAATCATTACCCTCGATATCATTTCATTGATCGTGTTCAATTTCAGTTTATCGTCGTTTCATTACCAACCAACTTTGCCAATAAATATTAACTGTAGTATAAGTAAACACATTGTTGCGGCACGAAACTTACATGGAAGGACAAAACCTAACATCTACAGTAATAACATCAACATACAAAGGGGGAGGAAATATGGAATTTGATGAAATATTATGGGTAATCAATACCCTCGATATCATTTCATTGATCATGTTCAATTTCAGTTTATCGTCGTTTCATTACCAACCAACTTTGCCAATAAATATTAACCGTAGTATAAACACATTGCTGCAGCACAAAACCTAAATGGAAGGACAAAACCTAACATATACAGTAATAACATCAACATACAGAGGGGAGGAAATATGGAATTTGATGAAATATTGTGGGTAATCAATACCCTCGATATCATTTCATTGATCTAGAATAAAATTACCATATGCTTCTGTGTCAATTTTGAAATGCAAAAGCATGCCTTCGTGGTTCAGTATAAAAAATTTGGATAGACATAGACAAGCATAGAAGTTGATCTAGCATCATCGCCATCTTCTTAGTTCACCTTTATACCTAGGACTTGATTATCTCATGTCATAGTAATTGTAGGCTGTAAAGATTTCACCAACACAAATAACTTTTCACTTGCAGATACAAGGTGTTTACTATTAGATCGATAAGATTCTGATAGATCAATTAAGCTATACTTGTCTGCAAAACATGGTGGCTAGCCATTCGTTTGAAGCTGTGCTATTCTGTTTCGATGTCTTGTTTAGCAGTAAGATGCATAAGATGCACTATGTCCGGTGCTTAACACATCATCAGTATACAATACATAAGAGAGCATGCAGTCATTAAAGTAATCATCTCCTTGTCTAAATTCCCTTCATATAAACGAGGTATTAAATTTAAAAGATAATCACTCAAGCTTCACCTAAGGAATTTTATTGTTAGATATAATTGCTAATGTTTGTTTATCAGTGTTTAAGCAACAGGTACTGACAAGAGTTTATCAGAAGCCAGTCAGAGTTTAGTTAAACTCTGACAGGGTAAAGAGTTTAATTGAAGCCGGTCAGAGTTTATTTAAAGTCTGACAAGGTGAAAGTTGAATTAGCTGTCGGTGCAGAATTGAAGATTCTAGAAGCAATATATTCTGAAGATAGAAAGAAGCAGAATATATTGATACAGCTAAGGAGATTGGAATAGAAGACTGAAGCAATCCTTAATTGATATGAATTGTATAGCTAACTTATAGGAATATCAATTAGAGATGGATTGTATGTAGCTGTGTACTATATAAACACAGATAGGTTATCCCTAGAAGGGACGCGTGAATATTGATATATTATTCTTGTAACCTAGAAGCTCTTTGTGATTCATTAACATCATAAAGAGAGAAGCTGTTAATACGATTACAGTTTTATTGATTCATAAACAGTGTTTTTAATTATCGTTATTCTCATACATACTTGATTATATTGTGTATTCGGCCTAACAATTGGTATCAGAGACAAGGCTGTTTAATATATACAGTTTTACGATTCAAACACAGTAATAATCATGTCTGAAGAAAATCAAACTGCTTCCAAGGCTGAACAGGTTAAGCCTAATTCTGTGAGTCGATATGAAACAATCAGGGTTCCGATTCTCAGGCCTGTAGAGTATCCGATTTGGAAGGTGAAGATGACCATGTTTCTGGAGGCTACAGATCCAGAATACCTTGACAGAATTAATGATGGTCCTCATATGCCAACTAAATTGTCCCCTGTTGTTGATGGTCAAGAACAAAAGACTGTTCCAAAGGAAAAGAAAGATATGACTCCTGAGGATATCTCATCAATTGCAAAGGATGCAAAGGTTAGACATCTTCTCCACAGTGCTTTAGATAATGTTATGTCTAACAGGGTAATTGGCTGCAAAACTGCCAAAGAGACATGGGATGCTTTAGAAGTCAGATGCCAGGGAACAGGTGCTATTAAGAAGAACAGAAAAACAATACTCACACAGGAGTATGAGCACTTTGATTCAAGAACTAATGAAACCTTGACTGAGACTTATGACAGATTTTGCAAACTGTTGAACGATCTGTCTCTGGTAGATAAGGAATATGAACTTGAAGAGTCCAATCTCAAGTTTCTGTTATCTCTACCTGAAAAGTGGGATTTAAAGGCAACAACAATTAGAGATAATTATGATCTTGATGATACAGATCTTGATGAAATCTATGGATTGTTAAAGACTCATGAACTTGAGATAGAACAAAGAAACAGGAGGTCAAGCAAGAAGACACAATCTGTTGCTCTCAAAGTCGAGGAGAAGCCCATCAAGAAGGAATCATCAAGGAAGAAAGCCAAGGGAAAGGCTTTAGTGATCAAATCTGAGAGTGAGTCATCAAACTCTGATGATGATTCAAACTCTGATGAAGCTTCTGATTCTGAGGATGATGAAGAGGAGATGATGCAAATGGCTGCCTTGATGGTCAAGACATTTAAGAAGATGGGATTCAAGAACTTCAAGAAGGGTAAAAGATTCTCAAGGAGAGATTCAAATTCTGAGAAGAAGAATTTCAGAAAGTCTGATGGAAGGGATACCAAGTCAGGTAAGAAGGACAAATCTGAGATCCAGTGCTACAAGTGCAAAGAGATGGGTCACTATGCTCCAGAGTGCAAGAAAGGAAGAACTGAAAAAGCACTCATCTCTAAAGGCAAAGACTGGGCAGATACTTCAGATTCTGATGATGGAGTGAATTATGCACTCATGGCAACTATCAAAGATGAAGTTGAGTCATCAGAAAATAAGGTACCTCTAACTACTTATGCTTATGATACTGATAATATTTCTGAATTAAGAATTTATCTTAAGAATATACATGTTAGTTATAGGGATCAGACTTTAGAGAATGAGAGGATTAAATCTGAGAATCTTAGTCTTAAAGAAAGAAACAAGTTTCTTGAAAGAGAACTTGTGAATATGAAGCAGATTCAAAAAGAAAGAGATGATGCTGTTTATGAAGAACAGGAGTTGCTGAAAAGATATAAGCAACTAGAATCTGATTTAGAGAAGGAAAGGAAAATAATCAAGACTTGGACAGATTCTGGAAGAGACACTCATCAAGTGTTTCAGACTGATTCTGTAGGTTTAGGTTATTGTGAAAATGATGAACTTAGGTTTAAAGACAAGGTTAAGGTAAAACCACAACTTAAACCTGTGAAATTTGTTCCAGAAGCCAATAAGTTAAAATCTGTTGTAATAAGGGAAGCTGATATGGAATCAGATGAATCTTGTGACAAACAGGAAAATATTATAACAGAAAAACTTATGGAAATAGAAGCTGTTAGAAAACCAGTAAAAACTTGTGAAAAACAGGTTAATGTTGGCTTGATGACAGGAAAACAGTTCAATCACAAGCTAAAAGAGGTAAAGTCTTCCATGAAACCTAAAGGTTCCAAGAGAAATAGGAATGGAAAAGTAGGCATAAATAATAGAAATAATCATATGCCTAATGCTAGTGCCTCAAGAAAAACATGTTACAGTTGTGGTAGTTCTAATCATCTTGCTAGATTTTGCACTAAGAACAAACATATTAATACTTTACCTTCTACATCAGAAGTAAAGAATGATTATGTTAGAGTAAAACCACAGACTTTGTGCAAACATTGTGGGAGCACTTGGCATTCTATTTACACATGTAAGAGTTATCATGCAATTTATCATAACTATTATGAGCTAAAACCCAACTTGAAATGGGTTAGAGCAAACTCTGCTAGTGTAAAATCTGACAATGTTAGTTTAAACTCTGATAATACAGATTCCGCTGCAAAAGCTAACACTGTTAAGAAGGACAAAGGATCCAAGCAAGTCTGGATCCTTAAAACTAACACTTAGTGTTTGTTTGTGATTGCAGGGTATAATAGAGAGCACACTTATCTTGGACAGTGGTTGCTCAGGACATATGACTGGAAACAAAGCCCTGCTATCAGACTTTGAGGAGAAGGCTGGCCCAAAAGTTTCCTATGGAGATGGCAACATAGGACACACTCTGGGATATGGCAATATCAATCTTGGAAGTGTCATCATAACAAATGTAGCTCTAGTCTCAGGACTCAAGCATAATCTGTTATCTGTGAGTCAAATCTGTGACAGAGGAAACCATGTAGATTTTCATAGTGAATACTGTGAAGTTATCAGTAAATCTACTGGAAAAGTTGTTCTAGTTGGACACAGACGCAACAATATTTATGAAGCAAGTTTGGTAACAAACTCTGATGGAAGTACAGTGTGTCTGACTGCAAAAATGTCAAATGAAGAGAGTTGGAATTGGCACAAGAAGCTCTCTCATCTCAATTTGAACAACATCAATGAGCTGATAAGAAAGGATCTTGTAAGAGGACTTCCAAAATCAATACTTAATCTAGATGGTCTATGTGATTCTTGTCAAAAGGCCAAGCAAAGGAAGTCATCTTTCAAGAGTAAATCTGAATCTTCAGTAGTGGAACCTTATCATCTTCTACATGTTGATCTCTTTGGACCAGTGAATGTGATGTCAATGGGCAGAAAGAAATATGCTCTAGTAATTGTTGATGAATATACTAGATATACATGGGTGTATTTCTTATCAAAGAAGGATGAAACTGCTCAAATTCTGATGGATCATGTAAATCTACTGGACAAAGGATCACAGCACAAAGTCAAAATTATAAGGAGTGATAATGGAACTGAATTCAGAAACTCAATATTGGAAGCTTTCTGCAAGGAGAGAGGAGTCAAACAAGAATTCTCTGCACCTGGAACTCCACAGCAAAATGGTGTAGTTGAAAGAAAGAACAGAACTTTAATTGAAGCTGCCAGAACTATGCTTGATGAAGCAAAATTACCAACGTACTTCTGGGCAGAAGCTGTTCAAACTGCTTGTTTTACTCAAAATGCTACACTGATCAACAAGCATGGAAAAACACCATATGAAATGGTTAAAAATAAGAAGCCAAATTTGAAATATTTTCACATATTTGGATGCAAATGCTTTGTGTTGAAGACTCATCCTGAACAGTTGACCAAGTTCGAGTTAAAAGCTGATGAAGGAATCTTTGTTGGCTATCCATTGTCAACAAAAGCATTCAGAGTTTACAATCTGAGAACTAAGGTGATCATGGAATCCATACATGTGTCATTTGATGACAAGAAAATAATTGGACTTGAAGACAAGGATGGATATGATCAACTACGTTTTGAAAATGAAGATCTATTCTCTGATGATGTAAACTCTGACGAAGCAGGTTTGACAAACCCTGACGGAGCATACTCTGAACCTCTACTGATAAATACTGAAGAAACTGAAAATTCTCAAATTGAACAAAATAGAGAACCAGTTGAGGGGGAGCGTGAAGAAGCTCAACAAGACACAGCAAGTGAGTCAGTTGAGGAAACTGATTCAAACTCTAACAGTTCAAACACTGAGCCATCCAACTCAAGGGGAGCCTCAGATACTGCTGAAAGTCAACGTATGAATCAGGAGAGCATGGATCAAGGGGGAGGATTCAATAATGATGCAAGAAACCACTTACCAACAGCCAGAAAGTGGACACAGGCACACACACCTGATCTCATAATTGGAGATCCTGATGCTAGTGTGAGAACTAGAAGTGCAACAAACAATGAGTGTCTGTATCATGCTTTCTTGTCTCAAACAGAACCAAAGAAAGTGGAGGAAGCTCTTCAAGATGCTAATTGGATTACAGCAATGCAAGAAGAGTTAAATGAATTTGAAAGAAATGAAGTCTGGACACTTGTACCTAGACCAAAGAACAGATCAATAGTAGGTACAAAGTGGGTTTTCAGAAACAAGACTGACAGTGAAGGTGTGATTACAAGAAACAAGGCTAGACTTGTGGCTAAAGGTTATTCACAACAGGAAGGAATTGATTATGATGAAACCTTTGCTCCAGTTGCAAGATTGGAGGCCATAAGAATTTTTCTGGCCTATGCTGCACACAAGAAGTTTAAAGTCTTTCAGATGGATGTAAAGAGTGCTTTTCTCAATGGGAAGCTTGAAGAAGAAGTGTTTGTTGAACAACCACCAGGATTTGTAGATTCCAAGCATCCAGATTATGTCTACAGGCTTGACAAGGCATTATATGGACTAAAGCAAGCACCAAGAGCATGGTATGAAACTCTTGCTCAGTTTCTTTTAGAAAGTGGGTTCACAAGAGGTACAATTGATAAAACCTTGTTTTATTTCAATTCTGGTGATGATTTGCTTTTAGTTCAAATTTATGTAGATGATATTATTTTTGGATCTACTAATGACAAACTTTGTAAGAAGTTTGCAAAGCTTATGCAATCCAGGTATCAAATGAGCATGATGGGAGAGCTTAGTTACTTTCTAGGCTTACAAGTAAAGCAAACAGATGATGGTATTTTTATCAATCAAGCAAAGTATACCAGAAATCTTCTAAAGAAATTTGGTATGCTTGATAGTTCATCTGCTACAACTCCCATGGCTACAGCAACGAAGCTTGACAAAGACACAGGAGCCTCAGTAGATATGACTAACTACAGAGGAATGATAGGGTCTCTACTGTATCTTACTGCAAGTAGACCTGATATCATGTATGCAACATGTCTTTGTGCAAGATTTCAAGCAGATCCCAGAGAGCCTCATCTAACAGCTGTAAAAAGGATTTTCAAATATCTCAAAGGAACCATAACCTTGGGTTTGTGGTATCCTAGAGAATCAGAGTTTAAGTTAATTGGTTACTCTGATGCAGATTTTGCAGGCTGTAAGATAGACAGAAAAAGTACAAGTGGAAGCTGTCAATTTTTAGGTGACAGATTGGTTTCTTGGTACAGTAAGAAACAGAAATCAATTTCTACATCCACTGCAGAAGCAGAGTATATAGCAGCTGGTAGCTGTTGTGCACAGATTTTATGGATGAAGAATCAATTGCTGGATTATGGGTTAAGGTACTCTAGAATACCTATTTTCTGTGATAACCAAAGTGCTATTGCTATGACAGGTAATCCAGTACAGCATTCCATGACCAAGCACATCAGCATAAGGTATCATTTTATCAGAGAACATGTGGAAGAAGGAAACATTGAGCTTCATTTTGTGTCTACAGACCAACAACTTGCAGATATCTTCACCAAACCTTTGAGTGAAGCTACTTTTACAAGATTGGTAAATGAACTTGGAATGATCTCTGGTTCTGACTAGAGATACGGGTTAGACTCATTTTTTATGTTCATGATTTCTTACATGTGTTAACTGTTATGTGAACCAGCATGTTAAACTCTGATGATAAACTCTGTGAAGTGTCCGTCATAATCTGAAAGTAAACTCTGGTGTTAAACTCTGTTGGTCATACTCTGGTAATTACAGTTTAATGCTATTCTCTAACTGTAATTTTGTCTGAAACATATGGACCAATGAAGAAATTTGTATGAAGCATAATTCTCAGTAAGTAATTGTGAATCCTTAAGAGTTGATAGATTCTGATCTCATTTATGTGCAGTAAACTAACACAGCATGATACTGTCTCTATATTTATACCATCTCTTAGTTTATTGATCCTATACACTGAGTCTGTATTAGCTGTTTGCATTTTCTCTCATAAGTTAATTTTAATCACTGATGAAAAGTCTAAACTCTGATTACTTACTACAAATAATTCACCCTCAAATCAAAAGATGCCAACCAGAGCACAAATTCCTTTGAGATCATGTTGTGCCTAGGACGATCCAGGAACTTATTGTATGAAATAAGGGCTAAAATCTTTGATTTTTGGTGACTAGTGCCAACCACTGATTACTGGAAAAATAATAAATAAAAAAAAAAAAATATATATATATAAATAATACAGGGGGTGACAAATAAAAGACATATCCAAATGAAAGGATATCAGTAACACAGAGTTTAGATAGAAAAATCAGTGTCTATGTGAGAGTTTAGGCAACCAGGTTTTTACTACTTTAGTTTGTGGATTTTATGCACTTTGAGATAATCTAAATACTGATTTCGGTAAACTCTGCTACTACACACACATTTCTCACAACTGTACAGATTGAGAAAAGAGTTTATTGACAAAGAAGGATAAATGGTAAACACTGATGTATTGTGTGAAATACGCCGAGGTTACTTTGTTTTAATCTATGATGGTTAAAATAATTTCCTTGTTTCAGACATTTTATACTCTTGAGATTAGTCATTTGTTTTTCGGAAAAAGTATGATTGAACGGAGAAAAGAAAGAGTGCGTTTGATAAGTCCTGATAGTGATTCGTAATGCTACTGAGTATGTTAGTTTATTGTTTAAAGTGATATCATTTTTTTTTACTTTACAATTACTATGCAATATTGATAATACTGATATGTAAAGAAACAAATTGTTTTTCATTAATTGATTCAAATTTACATTCAGACAAATTCATACTCATGATTAAGCTAATCTTTCTGGTACATGCTAATCACTATGGTTACAAAGAGAAGATCTATTTAACCAGGATAAGTATCTGAATGCTACATCTGAAGCAGAAGAGCTAGAGCCAGAAGTTATTGTGCTCTACTACTTCTGATGAGAGCTACCCAGTTGTTCATCTGATCATTATACCATCTGGGATTGCTTGACAACATCCTGAAGATGACTCATCATCATCATCATCATCTTCTTGGATTCGCTTTCTGCTTTGCAGCTTGCAGGATTCCAAGAAGATTGTCTCCTCAGTACCAATCAGGAAGCTCTGCTGGAAGAGCATCATACAAATCTCCATAGTATCATCGTCTGCCAGGATGGGCACATCATATGGACCGGGACGGATGATGTGCACATAAGGATTAGAGATTGGTCCTTCTGCTATTTCATCATCTGCTATAAGACCTTCATCATTCAGAAAAGAAAGAACAAGAAACTCATCGATGATGTAGTTTGCTTGTTGAGGCCAGTTCATGTTCACGAATGATTCGACATCCATGAACTCAAAGGTTCCTGCCATTTGGTGTATGGTAATTTTAAGGTATGAAGCCTGTTGATAAAATGCTTCGGTTTTTAAAGCATTCAACAGGGTAACTGAAAGGTTTTTTTTTTCTAGAATCGAAGCGCTTGGGATACTAAGGTGCGGAGTTTCGAGACAGTCATTATTATTCTGACTGTTGAGTTCCTTTGTACTTTATTATTGAAATTGATAATTTTATTATTATTGATTTTTTTTTCTCTTTTAAGCGAATATTTTGAGTGCTATATGTGATGACAGGTGTCTCCACGTTTGCACGTGTGTATTGGAAGTTGTTAGATACAGCTGTCAGCGTATTCACGTCTGACATCTGTCCCACTAACATACTTCTAATCTTAACAGTTATTATTTAATACACTACATACACACGATTCAATCTTTTACGCATTTCATCTTTTCATAACATTTTACTCACACACAAACACTCAAACACTTTCTGAGCCCAGTATTTCTTGTTTTCAAATCTTACTAATGGCAAATACAGCGTTTATTGCATCTGAATTAGAATTTGTCCCAAATAACTACTCAGCTCCTGTAGCAAATGAGAACGCACCGGAGGCGTTTCATTTGATTCAGAGTTTCTTGTCAAACTCTGATATTGGTACTGCTCTCACCGCACCATCGAAGCTGTCTGCGACTCAAATTCGAACTTTTTGGCGGACAGGTACTTATGATAATGGAGGAGAGTCTGGATCTCCATCTATCATTTTTGAGTTTCAAGAAGATCAATTTGTTGTTACTCCTACTACTGTTCGTGATGCTTTGGGTCTTGAAGATTTTAATGCTTTCACGATATCTGTTGGTGATTCTGAGTTGGTTAGGATGATGAGAGAAATCGGCTACTCTGGACCTTTGTCAAAGATAGGTCAACTCAAAAGGCCATTTTTGCGTAAGGAGTGGAGCTTCTTTTTCGATTGCATTACTCGGGCTTTTGGAAAGAAGTGCACTAATTGGGATGCGATTCCCACGGATAGTCTACAGATTGGGTATTCTCTTCTCTATGGCAGTCAATTTGATGTTGCTAGATTAGTTTTAACTAATATTGGTGAGAAAATGCTAGAGAATAGAAATGTTGTTTACTTCTCTCGGTTTTGTCAATTGATATTCAATCATTGCTGTCCAAATGTTGAGATTGTAGAGGATGATGTTATACTTTCATTTAAATTACACAAACGTATATTCTCTGACCTTATCAACAAGGACAACAAGAAAGGAGAAGTTGGTCCTTTAATGTTACCTGCATCTGTGCAACAATTTCTTGACAACTCACAACAACAACGTGTCTCAACTGCTGAAGCTGGACCTTCTGTATCTCAACCACAGAGGTCAAAGAGATCTAAAGTTCGAGCAGTTAAGTCTGGTGAAGCTGAGGTATCAAATGTTGATGCTGTGCCTCAGAGAAAAAGAATGAAGAAAAGGCGAGCCCACAGGGCAAAGTCTGTTGCTGCTGCTTCTAGTGCAGACTCAGAAACTGAAGCTGATGAAGAAAATCTTCATCAGAGAAAGAGAAGATTAGTTGCTAATCAACTTTTTGGTGATATTATTGCCAATTTGGATAAAGAACCTGAGGACACAGAAGCTCCTACATCAAAAACTGATGATGTAGTTGAGGAAGCTGCTGCATACTCTGACAGCAGGATTGTGGATCATGAAGATACTATACCGGAAGCTGATCAAGCATCTACTGAGTTAGTAGAACCTATTGCTTCTCACACAGAAATCATTTCTATTGATTTTGAGAAAGGTGATGAAGTAGATCAGATTAGAGTTGATCCAGTTCCAGAAGCTGTTGCTGTACATGCTGATGCAACAGATAATGATCATGAGGATATTATCTTTCTTGAAACTTTGCAACAATCAGTTGTTGAGATTGTTCAAAGAGAAGCAGAGGTTACTGCTCCAGCAAACTCTGATGTTCCTCAAACTGTAGCAGATCAAGTACCTGATGCGACTGCACAGTCAATTGATGAAATCACTGCTGAAAATGTGCTTGAAGATATTCACAGAGAGGATGACAATGCTGAAGCTAGTCCTGTTCATTCAAACTCTGATATTCATGTGGAAATTTCTGATATTCAAGCAAATTCTACTGAAGAAAGGGAAGTTCAAAGGGCTGCTTCTGAGCATTTTCAGAATATGTACTACAATGCATGGGCTAATGCAGATTGTATCTTTCCAGCGCAAAGGGCTGCAGAATTTTTATCTGATTCTGTCAAGAAGATTACAAATCCTGATGTCCTTACGAGCTTACAGGCAACTGTTATTCAAGTCAAATCTCTCAATAATAGATTTGATGAGAATCAACAAATGCTTACAAGTCTGAGGAATGAAGTAAGCCTGAGGGATCTTACTTTAAAGGCTGACAGAACTTATTATTATACCATGTTCAAGCAGCAAGCCAGGGATTCTGAAGAAATCAAGAAGAGGCTTGGGACAGTTGAGGACAACCAGAATGCTATGTCTGCTCAACTGACTTCTATTTCTACTGCGCTTGAATTGCTGACATCAGTACTACTTTCTGATGATGTCAAAAAGGGGGAGAGTATACCTAAAGACAAATGCAAAGATACTCAAACTCTGAGACGGAAGGATGATTCTGCTGATGGTGGAAGCAAGGAATCTGAGAAGAATTTACTTTCTGTTCAAGGAAAAAGAAGATCAAAATTAAATTCTAATAGGTTGACAAACTCTGGTAAAGAAATTTCAAACTCTGCCAGTGGTTCAAGACTTAAGAGTTTAATTATTTCAGCCAATCCATTAACTGATGAAGAAATTGCTACCAAGATGTTTCTAGAAGAACATGGTAATGAAGCTACAGTTGAAGACATCGAAGCTGAAATGCTGAGTCTTGCTGAAGAGCATGAGAAGAAGTTGAAGGATGGTACTTATAAGAAGAAGGAAATCAAGGCTCCTAGAAAGAAAGAAAAAGGAATTGTTATCAAAGAGAATGTAAACTCTGATCAGAGCTTACAGTACTCAAGGAGGCCTGTGATTAAAAATGCTGATAAAGGAAAAGGTAAACTGGTAGAAGAAGAGCAGTTACCTAAGAAGATTTATTCAACCTCTGACATTGCTCAAGTTGAAACAAGATTACCAAAATCAACCTCTGACGCTGCTCAAGTTGATGATGCTATTGAAGTTAAGCCAGCCTCTGACAAGGCTCAAGCTGTGCAAACTCAGCTAGCTCCTCAACTCAAAGGTTTCTTAAGACCTGTACTCTCTGAAACTCTGACACTTCAACCTGTGGATTTTTCTCAAACCAGGACTGTACTTGGAAAAGAATCTTATGATAAGTCTGGTTTAGGTTCACATAGGGAGAAGAGAATAAATAACAGATCTCAAGACAATATTTCACTAACAGGATCTGGTATTGGGAATACACAAGAAAATCTTGATAAGTTAGAATCTGTTCAGTTGATTTTTCACAAGATCTTGAAGAAGCAGTTTCTGTTATATTTCATGAGTGATGGAAGAGTTTATAGAATTGGAGAATCTGATGTAAATCTCAAATCATGGGAAGAACTTGAATATGTACTTTATCTGTTAAAAGTTAAGAACAGACATACCCATAATGTTGCTCAAATCTTAAGAGAAAAGATGCTGAGATCAAAAGTGATGCTTGGAGGAGGAGAAGTCTCAAATGCTTATATTCCAAAGTATAGAGATCATACTGGAAAATTGGTGGAGATGAAGAGAAACAGTGCTAGATTTAAAACTGCACTGGGATTAAAAGTCTTAGAATTCAACTTAGAGTCAGATAAAGCTCAGTACATTCGGCTAGGGAATGATATGAAGAAGAACAGTATCTATTCTCTGAGGGCTGCCATATATCAAACTGGTGAAGGAGATCCAGAGTATAAGGAGCTGAAAGAGATTATGATAACTGAACTTGAGAATGCTGAGAGAAGACTGCTGATTGATTATCTCAGGACTGTGCCTGATATTGAAGAAGTCAAGTAAAGTCTGACTGTAAGTTTTTAATATTTTCTATTCTAAGTCAAATTTAAACTCTGTTTTAAATTAAACTCTGTTATATGTTAAACACTGCATTTGTTAAAAGGTTTTGACATCATCAATTATATGTTTTAACTTGTACATTTTATTATGAACAAGTTGGGGGAGATTGTTAGATATAATTGCTAATGTTTGTTTATCAGTGTTTAAGCAACAGGTACTGACAAGAGTTTATCAGAAGCCAGTCAGAGTTTAGTTAAACTCTGACAGGGTAAAGAGTTTAATTGAAGCCGGTCAGAGTTTATTTAAAGTCTGACAAGGTGAAAGTTGAATTAGCTGTCGGTGCAGAATTGAAGATTCTAGAAGCAATATATTCTGAAGATAGAAAAAAGCAGAATATATTGATACAGCTAAGGAGATTGGAATAGAAGACTGAAGCAATCCTTAATTGATATGAATTGTATAGCTAACTTATAGGAATATCAATTAGAGATGGATTGTATGTAGCTGTGTACTATATAAACACAGATAGGTTATCCCTAGAAGGGACGCGTGAATATTGATATATTATTCTTGTAACCTAGAAGCTCTTTGTGATTCATTAACATCATAAAGAGAGAAGCTGTTAATACGATTACAGTTTTATTGATTCATAAACAGTGTTTTTAATTATCGTTATTCTCATACATACTTGATTATATTGTGTATTCGGCCTAACATTTATATTAATTAATACGCTGATGAAGTTCCTCTTGTCCACAGACACCCTACTATTATTGAGATCTGCAGATCCTGAATTTTAGCGAGTTTCGGTGTTCAACACATGATACAACAATATGATTCCATTTGTCTCCTTATTGTATATAAAAGGTGTCAAGGGGAGAGTTTTTATTAAACCAACCTTAATTTCATCTTTCATTGACAAATAATTCCTCTTGCTAAGACTATGGCAACCTCTATCGCAACCACAAAAGTTAGTGCTCATTCTCGTTCCATCAGCTTACCATCTACATCCCATCCTTTGACTGCCAGTGTTGAGGAACAGCTATGCAGATTAAGGACCCAAGAAGAGACAAACTCTTCAATGCCTAAATACAACAAATTATCTGCGCTTAAAGACTTGTACGAGTGTGTAGAAGAGTTGCTTCAATCGTCATCTGCACAACAAGATTATTTGAGCTGCGGAGAAGATATTCTTTGCCAATCTATTAGGTTATTGGATTTATGCAGCAACTCAAAAGATGCTCTCTCACAAATGAGAGCTTCTATTCAAGATCTTGAGTCATCTCTACGAAGAAGAGAATCTGATGTATAAATCAAAGCTGGAAGCTACTTGATTAGTCAGAAAAGGCCTGCAAAATGGTTTCCAAGTGCTTTGCCAATTCTAAGAAGTCAAAAAGCATTGAGACTCATGGTATTGTTAGCCTTTTGAGGGAAGTCGAAGAAGTCAGCATCACAATGTTGGACTCGATCTTTTCTTCCATCTGTCCTGCAAAGGAAACATCAAACAAATGGTCAATGGTTTTCAAGTCATCCGAATCCAAACGCGTACATTGTGAAGGGGACAAGGAGGAAAATATCAACCAAGTTCAAAACATGTATTCGTCTTTAAAAGCTCTGAACAAGAAATCAAGCAAAACGAATGAAATCTTGGGAACTCAAGAGGTCCAGAAATGTCTGAAGACGTATGACATAAACATGCAAGAATGTGAAGATAAATTAGACTATCTAGTTCGATCATTGATTAAGGCAAGAGTATCCATTCTCAATGTGATCAACCACTAGTTCTTCTCTTACAAAAGAACCCTGTATATGAGACAGACTAGACTATAACTGCATCCCCGAATTTTTATGAGGGATCGGTTGTTGTAAATGAATGAATAGGATTGTATATGATGTACATTCAAATCACAGTGAATAGATTATGAAAACAACATTTTGATATTAATGTTCTTATTTTACACAAAATTGATTTAATATAGCAACCAAATTAACAGTCTGTGAAATACTTGATTCCCTTTTTAATCACCTTTGAAAAGATAGGTGCACGTCCACGAGAAAACCATATGTTCACAGTAAAGCTCAAGCAACACTGCATCCATGTTCAAATGAATAAAAATATAAATACACAGATAAGAATGGCACATCCGGTGAATATGTTGACTAAACATTCTTCGTGGCTCTGTTAGGTTATTGGATTTGTGCAGCACCTCAAAAGATGCTTTATGTTACAAATGAGAGCTTCTGTCCAAGATCTTGAGTTGTCTCTACGAAGCAGAGAAGCTGATGGATCAAGCAAAGCTGGAAGCTGCTTGGGGACGTTTGGGTTCATGGTTAATGAGCCCGGTTAACGAAAATCGGAACCTTAAACTCAAGTGATAGTCTTTGGATTAGCAATTTTGTTGTATGAAATGGGAATCTCAACCGCTCTAGATGGGTAAATTAAACCATGATGTATCCAAACAACCCCTTGATCTGTCAGAAGAAAGCCCAACAATATGGTTTCCAAGTGCATTGCCAATTCTAAGAAGTCGAAGATCAGCAGAATTACATTAACACGCCCGCTGCCTGTTAGATAGTGAGATGCCATTCTGCATGCCAAGTATAACGCAAGTACATCGTTAAATTTATTGGGCTTGGATTAGCAAAAAAAGAAAAAGGTTTAATGGCTTATCTTTGGCCCTTTAGTTATTTATTTATTTTTTGAAAGAAGGCCTTTAAAATTTTAAAGTGATAACCCTTTTTTTTGGCTAAGTATACTCTAGTATGTCTAAAGTTGTTTAGGCCAAAATTTATGATCGTCCAGTTGAATTTTCTTCAAATAAAAGTCATTGTTTCTTTTTGTTAAACACCCAGGTTTATATAGGGCTGTTCACGAACCGAGCTGTTCGCGAACAAGCTCGATCTCGGCTCGTTAAGTGCTCGACTTGGCTCGGTTCGTGAACAGCTCGAGCTCGAGCTCGAGCTCGAGCTCGAACATAAAAACGATCTCGAACATAAAAACGAGCTCGTTAAGAAAACGAGCTCGAGCCGAGCTATTAGCGAGCTCGACTCGAGCTCGGCTCGAGCTCGTTCGACTTGAGTTCGGTTCGAGTTCGGCTCGTTTAAGCTCGAAAAATTGGGTATATCCTGTAACTTTTTATAGTACTTGGCACTTGCATTACTTTCTAACAAATACCAGCAATCCAACATACCATACCAATACCATAAGGTTCATTATCAGGCTACATTACATCTTTCAAATATTACATCTCAGAAATTTAAAAACAAAATACATCGGAGAATCTAGAATTTCAAATTGAAGCACCAAAAATCTAAAAAAAGAAAATTCCCCAGATTCTCATGGCATGTGGCAGCTCATCCCCAACTCTAACTTGAACTTGATGAACCTGTTCCCTATTGCAGTATAAAAAAAAACTCAGATTAAATACTATTTCAAGTTATAATTTTAAAACCTTCAAAATTAATTAAACTACAGATCTAGCAAATTGCAGACACGCTTAGCAGGTGAAAGCGAGAATGAATGTCTGCCATTCTTATCAAGCCAGAATGTCTTGACTCTCAATGGTAGCAACAAAAAAGGACCAAGAAATTACCTGGATTAACTACTTAGCTTCCTTCCACTTTCCAAACATCTTCTAGACAAGTTCCGCTTCTAAGCTAAGCTGACCCCCAAGATTTGGGCAATCTATAACTCACCCTCTGATCAAAGTTGATGATTATTCAAGCATATGACTACGACCAAAACCAAACTAAATATGTTAACCTTTTTCCACTAAATTTTCAGAGTTAATTGCGAAGAGCTTTAAATTCAATAACTTCTCTTTTTGTTTTTTTGCTAACCAATTGAGAGATAACTTCTTATAAATAACAGTTTTAGCACCAAAGTGTAAATCTGAATAAACAAATGCATTTAACGTGCCAAATTACTTTAAATAACATGATTGGAAAAAATCTATTAAACATTTTAATCATGAAGTAACTAGGTTTTTACCAGTCTAATCATCATTCTAAAACGCAGCAAAAAGAATTATCAAGTCCAACAGCAGGACAGTTACGTATGCTACTCTAAAGCGGTGGCAATCACTAAAAACATTCAAAAACTCTCCAGCCAGGAACTCATTTAATTACTAAACATAAATTACTCAAGAATAAAAGACCAACTACTTTTCAAAGTGAAGATGCAAATGCAAATTAGTGAAATGTAAATACTTACAGCCTTACTGATTGCAACTCTATTGTCATTCTTCAATCCAAATGAATCACGATTTCCTTGTCCTCATTCTGAAAAAACATAGAATAGTTCAGATTTACATTATAAGCATGTCAGCCTAAAAATTCAAAGAATATTATTAGGTGCATTCATATAATATAAGAATTAAGAAGTACGTACCTGTTTATATTTTTTCAATCCATATAGTTCACGCACCCAATCGGCACCACACAACAGCACTTCAACAGTTTCCGGCTTCAAACAGGAGCGATGCGGTTCGATCACTCTACTACCAGCGCTAAAAGTCGATTCTGAAGCCACAATACTAATAGGAATGCTCAATACATCAGATGCCATCTTAAACAAAACAGGAAATTTCGAAGCATTTGGAGGAATAATATTCTCACTCGGGTACTCTTCTAGTTCTGACTTTGTAGGCTCAATAATTCCACCACTCTCCCGAATAAAGCTCTCATAATCATTGATGCCTTTTGGTGTTTCATGCTGTTCATTAAAGAAATTAGCATCGGACGAAGACACTTCACTTGATTCATTCCTTGTCAAAGCATCTTTATCTTCCTTGCAATATTCTAAATACAGACGAGTCAAAGCATTTCTTAAATATCTCAAATTTTTTTCTGAATCACTTGCAATTGGATAAAGGGTAGGAAAGCAAAATTTTGGAAGTATCATTTTAAAGCGTGGATCCAAGACAGCACCTATCGACATCACTAAATTAGTTTCCCCCCAGTATTTGTCAAACTTCAATTCCATTTTCCGTGCCATCTCTCGAATATGCAGATTCAGATCAATCGCCCTTATGTACCAGTTTTCAATATCCTTTTGTTTTCCTCTTCTTTCTCCCATGTTTCTGTACTTCTGATCACTATGCTTTATACATTGGGATATATATGACAGATGGAATGGTGGAAATGCCTCCTTAAACCCTCAATATTATCAACAACCATATATCACCAGAAACCTTATAGACCTAGAAGCCGAGGTACGTACTTGGTTATTAATTAACCTCATTCACAGAAGCTAAAGACAATAGTGAACTCAGTTCAGTGCAATGTACCCACAAAAGATAATCTCTAGAAGCAAAGGAATGAGAACTCAGTTCAGTGCAATGTACCCACAAAAGATATTCATGGGTGTTTAAAGTTTAAAACTCTGTATTTGCTTTTGGTGAAAGGGTCACCCACTCACCAGTAACTTGCTTCTGGTAAAGTGTTATGAACCAAGCAATGTAGCCAACTCTAGTTTGTCCAGCCACACTAAAAGCAACAGGTTATTCTACACGGATGTTTTTATTGTTTACGCATCTGTGTTAATATTCTGCTCAACAGTGACTGCTATAGACTATATCCTCTGATTGTTTCGGATGACAAATCAAAAACTACGTTAAAAGAAAGACATTTTATCAAGATAAAATAACGAAACAAAGGCTGCTGGGATATAGCTTAAAATGAAAACAATAGCATTAGATAAAGAGACAACAACAAGATTAGATATATTACTCAGACAAATAATTAATATCAGCAAATAATTAATATCCAATGAATAAGTACTTGCACAAACATATTTTTTTTGAAGAAAATAAAAAAAAAAATCAAACACTTGCAACTCTGCACTACCCAAACAAGTATATACAAAGGAATGAAAACAAAAATGCAGATTTGAAAGTGTGAAGAAACTAGAAAGATCAAATGCACATCTGAGGACTAAGGTAATGACAAGATTAGTCCCATTCCTATGACGCCAAGGTACTAATTGTTACTCTTCAGTTCTCCGTCACTTTCATTCTAATCCACCCTTATTATTCTCAACCCCTAATCCCCCAATCCCTACTAATTTACAACTACAATTACTTGGTTATTCCAAGTCTGGTTTTCGCAAACTCGACGATGCCTTTAATATGTTTGATGAAATGCTTCAAACACGCCCTCCACTCCCAGTAATCAATTTTAATCAGCTCTTATCTGCTCTCGTTAAAATGAAACACTATTCTTTCCATCAAGAATAGATGGAGTGGACATACATGATTGCAAATTGTAAATTACTAGTAGTGAACATGAGCAAAATTCACAAATAAAATCAGACAAATAATTAATATCCAATGAATCGAAATTCATACAAGAGTATAAGACAAATCGAACATAAATCGAACAGAGTATAAGATAAATCGAAAATAAATCAAAAATAAATCGAACACAAATCGAACAAAGTATAAGACACATACAAGTACAGAAGATTGAAGAACTTACAAGTAATTACGTGTAATTAAAATTAGAAGTCGTAGATATTCGCTGCCGCTGGTACAACCTTATTCGTTGGTAGATGCAACAAGATGTCTCCTGTCACTACTAGGGCTACTGGGTTAGGATTGAGATAAAAAGACAAACTGAAGATAAAAGGAAACAAGACAAAATATGATTTCTTGATTGATTGATGGACTAGTACATTCATTCAATATATAAAGGAATACATAAGACACGTGGCTCCTTGACATTGGCCAACTACTAACTGTTTCTAGCACTACAAAAGATAAAATAATTCATAAAACCATGAGTTACATTTCATATTAAAATGACATCGTAACAATGGAACTTCAATACAACACCATTTGAGCAGAACCAATACTCCCGCCAAATCAATTCATGACATACTCCTCTGCATCAGTACATCCTTGTCCTCACGGATGGAAATTAGGATAGAGCTTGATGAGTTTATCCCACCTTTCCCATGTAGCTTCTTGTAGTGTGTCATCTTCCCTTTGTACCAGTACCATGACAACATGATTGTTGCCCCTTTTAATCATTCTACGTTCGAGGACGGTTATCGGTTGGGGGTCTAAGACACCAGTGTCTGCAGTGGTGGGAAGAGTGGTGTGAACATCCTTGTTGGAACCAACCTTTTGCTTCAGTTGTGACACATGGAAGACGTTATGTATACGAGCATTGGGGGGAAGATCCAATTTGTATGCCACTTTTCCGATTTTTGCCAGTACTTTGAAGGGGCCATAGAACCTTGCAGAGAGCTTGTAATTTTTCCTCTCATTGACAGATTGTTGACGGTAAGGTTGGAGCTTGAGGTACACTAAATCATCCACCAGAAAGGACCTTTCTGTTCGTTTCTTATCGGAGTACCATTTCATGCGCTCCTGTGCTTTGATGAGATTATCTTTTATCAACTGGTGGGTTGATTTCCTGTCCCTCAGGAATTCATTTGCTTCAGCGTCACGTGTTCTGTGATATGAGAAATTAAGAGAAGGAGGTGGGGTGGAGTAAAAGGCTTCAAACGGAGACATGTTGAGGGATGAATGATGGGAGGTGTTGTACCATAGTTCTGCAAGTGACAACCACACTGCCCAAGTACCTGGCTTGTGACCAGCCATACATCTTAGGTTCATTTCGATGCATTGGTTGACACGCTCCGTCTGGCCATCCGTTTGTGGATGATAGGCTGTACTGAGCTTGATTTGTGTTCCAAGTGATGTGAATAATTCTTTCCAGAAGAGGCTTACGAAGATAGGGTCACGGTTAGAAATTATTGCTTGTGGTACCCCATGTAACTTGACCACGTTGTCGAGAACCTCTTGTGCAATCTTGCTAGCTGTGTAGGGGTGGGTTAATAGAATGAGGTGGCAGCACTTAGTGAAACGGTCGACCACTACGAGTATAGTGTCCTTCCCTTTGGATTTTGAGAGACCTTCCACGAAGTCCATAGAGATGACTTCCCAGGCTGAATTTGGCAAGGCAATCGGCTGCAAGTGGCCTGGTGAATGACAGTGTTCCACCTTGTTGCGTTGGTAGTTAGTGCACTCTTTAACAAACTTGTTAATGTCTGCACGGAGTCCAGGCCAAAAGAACAACCTTTCCACTCTCTTGACAGTAGCAGCCACACCCGAATGCCCCCCCCCCTTCGGAGCTACCATGGAGAGTAACAAGGATTTTGTGCCTGAGGTTCATGCTGTTGCCAACGTAAAATCATCCATTTTTCTTCAACTCGCCTTGCAGATAAGAATACCCTTTAGAGTTTTGGGGAGAAATAGATAGTTCTGCAATTACTTTCTGAGCAGAAGCATCGTTGTGTAAACTGTCAATTAAATCAGTCTTCCACTGTGGTTGCACATAGTGTACAATAGCACAGAATCCCGCATCACTATAAACTCTGGAGAGAGCATCTTTCGCCACATTTTCCTTACCTCGTTTATACAAAACAGAGTAGTCGTAGCCCAACAGTTTAGAAAGCCATTTTTGTTGCAAACTAGTAGTGATTTTCTGCTCCATAATGTGTTTGATGGCTTCTTGATCCGTCTTGATGATGAAATGATGGCCTAAGAGGTAATCTCTCCATTTTTTGGTGGCAATAATCACGGCTAGCAATTCCTTCTCGTATGTCGAGAGGCAGTGTTTTAGCCCCAATGTTTTACTCAAGTAAGCAATGGGTTGCCCGTCTTGCATCATTACGGCACCCACTCCCAATTTACTTGCCCGTCTCAATTATTAATGGCTTCGAGAAATTCGGGAGAGTTAGCATGGGTGCACTATACATAACATCTTTGAGGTTGTTGAAGGCCATTTCAGCTTCGGAATTCCAAGTGAAGTTCCCTTTTTTTAACAATTGAGTGAGTGGTTTGCTTAACACTCCATACTCTTTGATGAAACGATGGTAATAACCCGTCAAACCTAGGAAACCTCGTAGTGACTTCATAGACTTAGGTGTAGGCCAGCACTTCATAGCTTTAATTTTCTTTTCATCTGCAGAAACACCTTGGCTGGAGATTATATGGCCCAGGTACTCGACCTTAGGTTGAGCAAACTCACACTTGCTCATTTTGACGAATAGTTGGTGTGCTTGTAACTTCTGAAAAACCAACTCCAGATGCCTTAAGTGGTCCTCCTGAGACTTACTGTAAATCAAAATGTCATAAAAAAAAACCATTACGAATTTACGAATGTAGTCAGAAAATACTTCGTTCATTAAATCCTGGAAGGAGGCTGGGACGTTCGTTAATCCGAACGACATTACCACAAATTCGAACAGGCCTTGATGAGTTCGGAATGCTGTTTTGTAGATATCATCTGGATTGATTCGGATTTGGTGGTATCCACTGCGTAGGTCAAGTTTTGTGAACACTTGACTACCCTTAAGTGCAGAGAGCAATTCTTCGATGACCGGAATCAGGCACTTGTTCTTAACGGTCAGTTCATTCAAAACTCTGTAATCGACCACTAAACGCCATGAGTTGTCCTTTTTTTTTACTAGTAGCACCGGTGAGGCAAATGGTGAGGTACTGGTACGGATTATTCTGGTAGATAGCATTTCCTTAGTGATTTTTTCAATTTCCTCGTGGTGAGCAATAGGACAACGGTATGGATGAGAGTTGACAGGGGTGATGTTGGGCTTCAAGGGAATGTGGTGGTCTTGTTGTCTAGGTGGAGGTAACTCAGTTGGGTAGCAAAGACAACACTATAGCGAGTAATTAGATCAGTAATAGCAGGGGAGAAAGGTTCTGTAGTACCTGAAGAGGGATGCTCATCTAAGGCCGTGATTTGTACCAAGTAACAAGCTTCTTCCTGGTGGATTCTGGTGTTGCTTGAAGATAGTTGGAGTTGCACCCGTGCATCAGTGTGACCTTGTTTTAAGGTAATACCTTGGTTTTTCCACCGGATGGTTACTGTCTCTTGGTTGTAGTCGAAGGTTACAGGGCTAACCATTGACATCCACTCAACACCCAGTATTAAATCGTAGCCCCCCAATGGTATAACATTGACATTCGCAAGAAAGGCTTTATCAGCCATAGTCCAAGATAAATTTTCAATGACACGGTTACACTGCAGGGTATCCCCATTTGCCACAGTTATGTGAAATAGAGTACAAGATGTAGTTCTTAGCTGTAGGAGTTTAGCTAGTCGTTGTGAGAGGAAGTTGTGGGTCGATCCGATATCCAAGAGGATGTTTATAGGTTTATTCCGTATAAGACCCTGTATTTTGAGGGTACCAGTACCCATGGAACCCGTGAGAGCATGAATAGAGACCTTAGCTTCAGTGTCAACATCAGGGCTTTTGGTTTGTTGTTGTTCTTCTTCCCAAATAATGGTACACTCCTCCCCTTCTGAGTCAGTGGATTGATCTTGTTCACTCATGATAATGAACAGTTTTTTCTTTCTGCAGTTATGCCCCGACTCGAATTTTTGGTCACAATAGAAACATAAGCCTTTTAGTTTCTTATCTATAATTTCGGCAAGTGAGAGTTTCCTGTAGTTGTCGTTGGGGGTTGTAGGAGAAGGTTTGGTGAGTGTTGTGTCGGTACTGAATTTTGAGGGATAGTTGGTTGGTTTGTAGGAGCTGAAGGTTGGGTTTGTGGTTTTCTGGGCAGTGGTGGCAGCCTTGTAACGTTTATCCAGAACATTCAGGTAGTGTTCCTGGCCTCTTGCCAATTCCCTTGCCTCTTGGAGAGTTTGTGGCTTGAGATTGTAAAGATGTTGGGCAATCTCATCCTTGAGACCACTAATGAAATTGTCGACATAATATGGTTCTCGGTGAAAACCTTCCTCCATCATGACATAATTCCTCAATTCATCAAATTGACAAATATAATCGTCCACCCTTCCTTTTTGGGTCAATTTGTTGAATTGTCCCACCAAATTTTCATAACCAGTCTTAACAAACCTTTGGCAAACGAGAGTTACAAATTCCGGCCACACGAGATTATGTTTTTCCCTCTCGACGCATCTGTACCAAATATCGGCCTCCCCTTCCATATGGAGTGTTGGACACAAAACCTTAGATCTCAAGTCAGTATTTGGATGCAGTTGAAAGAATTTCTCGCACTTCCCAATCCAACCACGGGGGTCCTTTCCTTCAAATCTTGGGAAGTCGAGTTTGGGGATTTTATAGATGGGTTGAGTGCTAGTTCTGTTTTGGTATCCATCTTCATTGGTTCGAGAGTGAGCAATGGGGTTGGTTTGAATGGTGGAGGGAATTTTTTGTAAGGATACAGGGGGTGTTGGGTGGAGACTGTAGGGTTGATGAAAAACAAACGTGTTAAGAGACGATTGTTGTGAGTTGTGGTAGTGTGGATAAACTGGTTGTGCAAAGGCATTGAGAGTAGACATGTTTGGGTGTAGAATAAAGGAGTGAGGTGGATGGACGTTTCTAAACTCCATCTGTGTGGGAGAATCTAGAAATCTAGCATTGAGCTCAAAGGGTGTGCCCTGGTTTTGACCCAAACCCTCCCAATTAACACTTCAGGACTTGGACATGGATTGACCAGTAGAATCATTGATGGTGGCAAAGTGGGTGGGGGTGTGTGGAAACAGAGTAATATTAGTATTGAGGGGAGAAGAAGGACTTGTGGTGTGTACATCTGTCTGAGTCTGGTGTTTGTTTAAGATCTCCTTCTTCAATAGTTCTGTCAACTCCGAGATTCCGCATTTAACATCCTTGTTATCCTTTGACAGTGCTGCAAACTCTTGTTTTAATAGGGCGATTTGTTCTTGAGTTGAAGTTTGACCCTCTTCAAACAAACTCATCTTGTCGGCCATGGTGGTGATTGAGCTTTCACACTTCTGTAAACTGGTTTTATCAGCCATTATTGAGGATTATTTTTGTGTTTTTATTTTCTTGGGGTTAGGGTTAGCAGCGGCCGAGGAACAGCTGCTTTGATACCAAATGTCACTACTAGGGCTACTGGGTTAGGATTGAGATAAAAAGACAAACTGAAGATAAAAGGAAACAAGACAAAATATGATTTCTTGATTGATTGATGGACCAGTACATTCCTTCAATATATAAAGGAATACATAAGACACGTGGCTCCTTGACATTGGCCAACTACTAACTGTTTCTAGCACTACAAAAGATAAAATAATGCATAAAACCATGAGTTACATTTCATATTAAAACGACATCGTAACAATGGAACTTCAATACGACACCGTTTGAGCAGAACCAATACTCCCGCCAAATCAATTCATGACATCTCCGAGGAATCGATGTCTCCAACCTTAAATTAGCACCGCTGTCAGATATGAGTTTAGGTTTAGGTTTAGGGATTTAGGTTTGGAATTAGGGATTTAGGGATTTAGGGATTTCGTGATAATTTAGAGATTAGGTTGGTGTGCGGTGCGAGTGCGAGCGAATGAGTGAAAAAAATGAGAGATTAGGTTAGGTTGTTTAGTTTATTAGGTTGGGCCGCTAAAAATATTAGACTTAACGAGTTGTTCGATAAAAGCTCGACTCGACTCAGCTCGTTAATGTTCGATAAAAGCTCGTGCTCAACTCGTTACTTAACGAGCTCGAGCTCGAACAGATTTTTTGTTCGGTAAGAAAGCTCGGCTCGGCTCGGCTCGGCTAGGCATTTTTTGTTCGGTATTTTACAGATTTTAACGAATTTTTTGATAAAAATAATTAACGAATAAGCTATTTATATTAAACGGAAAATAATAACCCAAACGACATTTTTGGATCAATATTGGTCCATTGGATCATTTTTAATTCGAATAAAGCGTACCAGTTACGAAACGATAATCATCAAGAATATATGGATAATTACGAGAATAATTTAATAATATATATACGAACCAAAACATATCTATAACGAATGTTCAAGAATATTTCCCACTTCAACGAATGAAATATTGGTACGAACGATATACCAATTTCCCGAATGATTATAAAACGAACTAAATTTTCTTTTCGATAATTAAAATAAAACGAAATAAAATAACATCATTTTAAAATAAATTCTAATCGTCAAAAATATTCACATAGCATCCCAAGAACACATATTTGACCATTTAACAAATAACTTAGCACATTTAAATTAATAAAACATTTAATAAATAAAGATATGAAAAGAAAATTTCATTCAACATCAAATATTAACACGTACTTTTCCCGGATCTTACAATTTGCCAATTAAACTATATAACATTTATTTATATTAAAATATTGAATTAAAGTTAAACTAAATAAATAATTGATATTTATTAGGTTTTAAATGATTTTTCTTAAGACTTAGATTTTAAATCTCACTTTAGAGTTGTGAAAATTCAATTTGACGATTCTACGAATCTACACGAAATTTACAAAATGATCATTAATTTGATGATAAGAAAAGATATTTGACAATTATCTTGAAATTTTTGGTATGAAAGATATTAAATTTTAGTGACACTGAAAGTCTACTATAATTACAATAATGCTTATAAAAATACGTCAAGAACAAAAATTAATCGAATTCGATTTTTGTTTACAGTTTTTTAAGGAGTTACCGTCGCGCTTTGAGTGCAAAATTTTTGCTTTAGTTACAAAATTAATTATTTTATCGTAAATAAAATTCAAATAATCTTATTTTTCAAAAAGAGGTACATGATAGATTTAGAACCAAAGCCCAATCCTAATTGAAATGGAATAATTGAAATAGACGTATTTCCTTGAATAAATATAAATTCGATCACAAACAGGAAACTATGTTGGAAACTTGTTGGATAAGGAAAAGTGTACCCTATATATTACACAAGAAACAACCTAAAGTTTAACATTAGTCTTGTAGTTCTCTACATTGATCATGGCTGTATTAAAGTGGTTGAGAAGCAAGTTTCTAGGAGCAGGAACGTATGGTTCAGTTTATCGAGCAGAATGTGTATCGTATAATTCGACGAGAATTGTGGCTGTGAAATCCTCATTGCAAAAAAATTCTTGGTCTTTGAAATGGGAGAGGGCTGTTTTGGATGAACTAAAAGGATGTAAAGAGATTGTTCATTGTTTTACGGACGAGGATTTTAGTAGTATTGAATCTGACAAGGGGTACATGTACAATATAGTGCTTGAGTATGCTAATGGAGGCACATTAGGACAACTAATGGAATCGAGGGGTGGATTGATGCCTGAGTATGAAGCGAGTTGGTATTCGTGTATGTTGCTCAAGGGACTTTCTCATGTTCATGATAAGGGTTTTGTTCATTGTGATATGAAGCCGGATAATGTTCTTGTTTTTGATGTTCCGTTTGGTGAGTATAAAGGAGTGATGAAGTACAATCTTAAGCTAGCGGATTTTGGATTGGCGAAATTGAGTGGAGAGATAACTTGTGGCGCTGGACATGAGTACAAGAACCGAGGATCTTTGCTTTACAGTTCACCAGAATCTGTAGTTTTTGGAGTTCATGAAGCACCGATGGATATATGGTCATTGGGTTGTATGGTACTGGAGATGCTTTTAGGGGAGGGTGGTTTGTGGAATAGATTTCTCGATGTTGATGAACAATGTTTAGCAGAGTTGATTGCTAATTATGAAGATAACAGGTTAAGCTTGTTATTGCCAAAGTTTGAGTGTCTGTCGGTGAATGCAAAAGATTTTGTGAGAAGATGTTTAACAACGACTGTTCAGAACAGATGGACTGCGGAAGAACTTCTGAAGCATCCCTTCATTACTCACAATCAGAATCTGTTGAAGAAACTTGAAGCAGAACTAGCTTATGAGACGATGATGAAGTATCAATCCAATACTCCAATCAGTTTCTTTCTCAGATCATCCCATATCTCTATGGGGGTTTGTTAATTTGACATACGTGCTTAATTCTTCATCCGTATCAGACTATAGCTCTTTGGTTTGGATTATGTTGGATGATAGCTATTTACAAAGATGGATTATCTGATATTATTCGACAAGATATATGTCACAAATCAGCTTGTGACAAGAGATATATTACAGGTGTTTCAAGCATACGAGACTCGTGGAGAAGCTAAATGATGGATGGGGGTCCAATTCTTCAAACAAATTCTTCAAACAAATAGAACATCGTCTAGTTTTTCGATGTATTATGTTTGATTAGCAAGTATATGGTTGCGTTGACAGTATTTTAAACGTTGAACTTTGTAAAGATTTTATATTTGCAGCAGGCTAAAGATTTGAATATGTTACTGAGTTTTATAATATATGGTTTAATGCTTGCTGCATATCCATGGTTTATTCTGCTGTCTTGTGCATATTTTTGTGCGAAATTTGATAGCCAAAGATAGGTAAGTGGTAGATCATCAGTGTACTATAGGCAACTAAAAGAGAACTGTGAGACACATAGCTTTGCGTTTTACTGATAAATCATGTACTACTAGTTCTGTATTTGAAAGCTTTCAAAGATAATCAGATGAATACAATTGATATCAGTGATAAGCTTTAGATCATTTTATTCAGATGTTGTGCAATCTACGCGTGAATTTTGTAAAAGGCAATCGATTTGAAGAACAGAGAACAGCTCTAATTTGGCACCTGAGCTGTTCCAGTAACAGAAGTTGCTAAAGTAGAGTGAATTTCAGATGACCTGCATTTTAGGTGTCCTGTGGGTTAATGAATCTTTATTACTTTATGATCTTGACTCATTGGAAAATTTGCTTGATACAAAACTCATGTTGTAAACTAAACCAGAACTAATTTACAGAAACAAACTGTTGTATCCTGGTAAACCCAAAGTACAAGTCCTAGCGGTATCACTTTCTGAAATTTGCCCAGCCTTCTCCTCAAGTGTGCACACGGAACAAGAGAACTGACTTATATGAGTATCCGATTTTTCGACATGTGAGTAGGATACATTACCCAAGCATCTTTCTTTCCTATTTTTCGATTCCCAGTGCATGCATTGTTGCGAGGTTCACCTATCCCAATTCCTGAATTAAAAAGCCAACTTGTAGGTTGAGAACTTTCCTCACACTTGTTAATCAGCACCCTTGCCCCTTACACAACCGATGTGTGATAGTCTAACATTCTCCTACTCTTTCCCACATCCGGCCTCAGCTCACATCGAGTCCTGCTCACATACCATTTGACTGGACTCCACTAGGCCCTCCGCGATCCCCTATGCCCTCTAGCTAGAGATCATTGTGAACTTGCAATCTAATACCGCTCTTGAGTGCTAGTTTACCCATCTCAACTCCAGAAACCAGCTCATTAAGTACTTTTCTCCCACTTATTGATCAGCAAAATTCCCCTTACACAGCCGTGTTGGAGAACCCAATTTTTGAAAAATACGGATATTCCTTTTTTGGAATCTGTAGTGGAGTCTGGACTCGGTAGCCAACTTCAGGTATAGAAATATCAATGCTAGTGCCCATTCCTTCTTTTTCTTTGTCCAAATGATGATCTTCATCATTTTCTTGACCTTTATCATGCTCTTTGATTTCTTCTTCTCTATGTTGTTCTGATTCTTCTATGGATTGACCATCATGGTTCCGATAATTATCAGTAGGAGGATCTGGATGAATTGGTTTGTGAGTGAGAGGATCAATTCCCATCTTGCTTAACATCTTCTTGAAGTGTGTATTCCATAGATTCTTGATCTCATTATCGGTTCTTCCAGGCATATGAGAGGCAATCTTAGACCATCTGTCGATATCATAATTCAAAAGTTTAGTGATCATGGTACTCAGAGGACTATGTTGGAGATGAGCCATGCATCAGTCAGTGGAAGATTGATCAGCAGCAGGGAAGGAGCGGACCTCACTCGTCATTGCCACACTGACAGTAATGGTTGAACCAGCAAGAGCAGAGAACAAAAATTGCAATATCTTCACCTCATCTCAAAGAACAAAAAGAGTATAATATGACTATCTGAGTACAAATGCTAGAGTCATTCCCCGGTGATAAAAACCAAAACCGATACGCTAGTAAAACAAGCGTTACTGACAAAGAGGGTGGCAGAATCACACACATAACTTCCCTACCTGCAACAAGAACATATTCTGATCAAGGAGCTCAGCGTTGATTATATATGCAAAATGGAAAATCGAAGTTCAGATCAATTTTTTGTCTTTCAGGTAATTTTATATGATCATAGTACTGCTGTCTTTTTTAGCAGGAGGAAGGGCGAATAATGTAGAGTTTAGAGCTTAGACAAAACACAAATACAGAGAGAATAGATCGTAATATGTAAACTGAAAGCAAGAATAATTCTTATTAAAATAAACGAAAGGATTACAACCTAATATAAAGGAAACTAAAGATATGAGTTTCTAAAAACCTGCAACAAACTTGCAACAACTTTCCTAACTTATTTGCTCAATCTCAACGATCCTACAATTACTGAAATCTCTTCTAAAACTAGGACTCTACTACTCTCAAAGCCCATGGGCTCATGAGTTTATTCAAACTTAACAAATAACCCAAATTCAAATTACTTCCAACACACCCTCTTAATTTAAATTTGGGTCTGCAGACTTTTGATTCCCAGCAAAGCACGCAAACGCTCGAACTTCACTGTGGCCATGGCTTTGGTTAAAACATCCGCACGCTGTTCCCCAGTTCCAATGTGTTTGATCACAACTTCACCCCGTTCGACACACTCACGAATAAAGTGGTATCGAATATCAATATGTTTACTCCTGCCATGGAACACTGGGTTCTTAGCTAAGTCTATCGCTGACTTGTTGTCTACATAAAGAACCACAGGACCTATGCTTTCTTTAGTCAGTTTACTCAACAAATTCCGCAGCCATATCCCTTGACAGGCAGCTGCAGTGGCAGCCATAAACTCTGCTTCACAAGATGACAAGGCCACACAACGCTGCTTCTGTGAGACCCAAGTAATCAAGCTCTCGTTGAGGTAGAATGCCATCCCTCCTGTACTTCTCCTATCATCAATCTGTCCTGCCAGATCACTATCAGAATATCCTGAAAGAATATTATTATCACTTCCTTTCGAGTAAATCAAACCATAGCTCAGTGTTCCTTTCACATAGCGAAGAATACGCTTCACAGCATTCCAATGCATGACAGTAGGACGTTCCATATAACGGCTCACAATTCCAACAGCATATGATATATCTGGTCGTGTATGAACCAGATAACGTAGGCCTCCCACGACACTTTTGTACTCAGTTGAGTCTACTGCCTTCCCGTTTGTATCCTTGTGCAGTTGCAGGGTAGGTTCCATAGGATATTTTGTAGGCTTGCATTCTGCCATGCCACTTCTTTCAAGAACCTTCCTTGCGTATGACGTCTGCTTCAACTCAATACAGTCCCTGTCTTGAACCACCTCTATCCCAAGATAGTGAGAAAGCTTTCCAAGGTCACTCATGTCAAACTTCCTGCTCATCTGTTCCTTGAATTGCTGAACCAGTGCAATGCTTGTACCAGTGATTAACAAGTCGTCTACATACACTCCAATTATCAGTATCTCATTATTTTCACGTCTTGTATACACTGCATGCTCATATGGGCACTTAGCAAAACCCATATTTTCCAAACATTTATTCAATTTAGCATACCAGGCCCGTGGGGCTTGACGAAGCCCATACAACGCCTTATCCAGTTTGTACACCAACTGCTCCTGCCCTTTCTTTACAAATCCTTCCGGTTGCAATACATAAACCTCCTCCTGTAAATCACCATTTAGAAAGGCTGATTTAACATCTAAATGATGTACTTCCCAACTGTTTTTCGCTGCTAGAGCCAATAATAATCTCACAGTTTCCAAGCGTGTGACAGGTGCAAACACCTCCTCAAAGTCTACACCCTGTTTTTGTACGTAACCTTTTGCGACAAGTCTCGCTTTGTACTTCACAATATCACCCTCTGTATTCTTCTTCAATTTATAGACCCATTTCAAACCAATTGGCTTGTGACCTGCTGGTAGCTTTACAAGTTTCCAAGTGTTGTTTCTTTCGATGGCTTCTAGTTCATTTTCCATAGCATTTTTCCAAGCCTCTTCTTTTATTGCCTGACTGTACGTAACTGGCTCATCGACACCCAAAAGCAACAGCTCCTCCTCCAGTTCAATTTCCTCAGTATTTCTGTAAATGTCACTTAAACGCCTGTAACGTATTGGTGTGCTGTTTTGACTCGAATCTCCCTCACTGCTCTGGCTTGTCTGACTCAAATCTATTTCACTGCTCTGGCTTGATTCTCCATCACTGTCTCCACTGGATTGTGAATTATCAGAGTTGTCAATGGGTGATGTGATCTCCTCTGTGTCACTGTCATCCATATGTTCGACCGTGAACTGTATATGCGCCCTTTCTCCCCTGATTTCTGTGTCTCCAGAGTTGCTATTCCAAGCCCAAGACTTGGACTCCACAAACACCACGTCTCTGCTCACCCATACCTTATTTCCATCTGGATCATACAATCGATCTGCTTTTGTACCAGGCTCCCTTCCAAGATATACTACATATTTACTACGATCATCCAGTTTCGTTGTGTGAGTACTCGGCACTTTCATAAATGCACAACACCCAAATACTTTGATGTGACTGATGTCGGGCTTCGAACCAAACCATGCTTCATATGGTGTGCTGTTTGAAAGAGCTCGTGTTGGCAACCTGTTGAGCACATACACGGAGTGCCGTACAGCTTCACCCCAAAACTCCGGTGGTACATGTTTCTCCTTTAAAAAACTCCTTGCCATTGCCACGACTGTTCTGTTACGTCGTTCAACTACCCCATTCTGCTGCGGGGAGTAAGGGGCGGTAAAGTGTCTCACAATTCCAGCGTTCTCACAGTAATTTGTAAACTGAGAGGAACAAAACTCACCCCCTCTGTCAGTGCGAAGTGCTTTGATTCTCATCTCAGATCCATTCTCGACAAGTATTTTGAATTTTTTAAACGACTCAAACGCTTCGTCTTTAGTTGTCAAGAAATAAACCCACATCAAACGACTAAAGTCATCAACTAAAAGAAGGAAATACCTCTTCCCAGATGGTGTTGAAGGTGATATCGGGCCACATATATCAGCGTGCACCAGCTCCAGTAATTGTTTAGACACATAGTTTGACTTAGAAGGGAATGGTGTTCTTGTTTGCTTCGCCATCAGGCATCCCTTGCACGCTTCTTTAGGTTGTATCATCTTTGGTAAGCCTTCCACCATCTCATTTTTCTTCATGAGGTTCATTGCATTGAAGTTCACGTGCCCCAAGCGGGCGTGCCATAACCATGAATCTTCTTCTGTTTTTGTGAGTAAGCAACCACCATGAGTCTCCTCAAGAAAGATCTTGTACAAACGATTTGCTGATCTCTGTACTCTCATTAACAGCTTCCCAACTTTGTCATACACCCACAGGAATTCGCCCTGTAATATTACTTTATTCCCTTGTTCTGACATCTGCCCAAGACTTAGGATGTTATTGCATAAACTTGGAATGTAAAACACGTCGTTGAACACTCTTTCTTCACCCGTTTTGCACCTGAAAGAGACTGATCCCTTCCCCTTAATACAGACAGTTGATCCATCACCAAATTTTACTTCTCCTGTGATATTTTCATCTAGTTTCGAAAATTTTGCTTTATCCCCTGTCATGTGGTTACTTGCCCCATTGTCTAAGTACCACAATTGTGAGAATTTCTTCTCCATTTTTCCTCCCTCCAGCCTTGGCATAACATTCTCTTCATTCAACAGTACCATCTCAGTTTTCTTTTCGTCGAATTCAGTCAGCAATAATGCAGGTTCATCATCTTTAATTTGAACCAGGTTGGCCTCTGTCCTTTGACTCCTCTCTCGACGTGGCTTCTTGCACTCTCCAGCATAGTGTCCCAAATTGTTGCAGTTAAAGCACCTCACAGTGCTTCTGTCACGAGGATTCTGGTAACCTCGTCCCCGTCCTTTGAAACTTGATTGGCCATCTGAGTTATCTTTGTTTGATTTCTTCATCCATTCCTCCCGAGTGAATAACAACTTCTCCTCAGATTTCTCCCTCTTACACCATTCCTCCTCTGTCAGTAATAGTTTGCTGCCTCCAGCGTTTTCAGTCTGTCCCTTCAGTCTCTCCTCATGGGCTTGGAGAGATCCAATTGCTTCTTCTATCGACATATTTTCCAAGTCCCCAAACTGCTCCATCGTCGAGGTGATCTGAAGAAATCTCGAAGGAACCGCTCGAAGTAGTTTCTTAACAATATAGGCCTCACTCATTTCTTCACCTAACGATCGAATATTGGACACTAATCCATTCAGTTTCATGTAAAACTCATGGAGCTGATCACTCTCATTCATCTGTAGAGATTCAAACTCTGCTTTGAGTGTCTGAACTCTAGCCTTCTTCACACGATCTGCTCCTTGACACATCACCTTGAGGGCTTCCCAACCCTCCTTTGCAGTTTTCTTCTCAGAGATTGACAGTAACATTTCCTCTGGTATGCCCTGGTAAATCATGGCCAAAGCGACCTTGTCTGTTTTCTCGTCAACCACTGCCTTTGCATCGCTTGGTTCCACGGCGTTCCATACCCCCTGTGCCTGCATAAAGACTTTCATCTTTAACGCCCAGACCGTATAATTGCTCTTGGCCAGCATAGGGTATGTCAGCCCAAACGATCCCGCCTTGCTTTTTCCCACGTCCATCTCTTAGTCCCTTCGAGCTCTGATACCAAATGTAGAGTTTAGAGCTTAGACAAAACACAAATACAGAGAGAATAGATCGTAATATGTAAACTGAAAGCAAGAATAATTCTTATTAAAATAAACGAAAGGATTACAACCTAATATAAAGGAAACTAAAGATATGAGTTTCTAAAAACCTGCAACAAACTTGCAACAACTTTCCTAACTTATTTGCTCAATCTCAACGATCCTACAATTACTGAAATCTCTTCTAAAACTAGGACTCTACTACTCTCAAAGCCCATGGGCTCATGAGTTTATTCAAACTTAACAAATAACCCAAATTCAAATTACTTCCAACAAATAATATGACTGAAATTTCGAAGTTGTTTAAATTTGCGAAATTCAATTTTATTGTCATTCCACTGAGTTATTTCCTACGAACACACTGAAAATTCATCATGAGGTTTTCAGCTATCTTTGTATAATATTTCTCGTATCTTATGATCACTCTTGCTATATTGAATTCTTGTACAGATGAAAGTGATGATGGAAAAGTTGGCACAAATGTTTTCCACGAGAAGATACCAATTACCTTCCAGTTGTTGGAGGTTTGTACAGAGTTATCAAGAACATTTGATACCTTCGGAGGGAGGTGAATTTGGGAAATGGGTATGAGTTATTAAATTCAATTTTCTTTTATTTCATTTTTTTATAAAATTAAATATAAACTTAATACACATATTTTAAATATGATGTTGTTTAATCTTAGATAAAAATTATTTTTAGGTTTCGAAAAAAATTAATTATACGATATTTTGTTTCATACTAGTAAATAATATTTTATTTTAAAAAATATTAAATAATTATTTAATTGATTAAATTAAAATTTACCAATCACGTATTTTTTTATATTATTTTGTTTTTAAATTTTATAATGACTTAACTTCAATGTATAATGTATACTTATACATTATATAAAAATGAGTTATTAATTATATTTTAAATTAAAAAGATTCATTCCGGTACTAAACCAAACACATGGTATTAAGAAATTAAGAAAGATACATTTCTGATTCCAAACCCATACCACCTTTTGAACCAAACGACCCTAAATAGTATGTTTTAATAAATTTAGAAGTTAGTGAAAACCGAAATGATGCTTTATGAGTGCCCCTTAATACAACATAACTCGATGATTAAATCACATTTCCTAAAGAATTCAAAAGGAATATATATATATATAAATACAAAAAGAAAAAGAAAAAAGAAAAAATGTAATATTCCTAGAGGAAACAACATTGCTGGAGGGGATATAACTCTTTTAGAAACAAGGTCTTTTGTATTTTTTAGAAAGTACTGTTAGCACCTGATATTGACAAATCAGTTATTTGAGGTTCATGTAACCTGAAAGCAGTGTTCTAAAAATCATTAGTCGATTTTTCAAAAATCATTCGATTTTTACATAAGAAATCACATAAAAAAATTTGGTTCTATTAGTTTACAATCCTGACCAAACATTCAACTAAATACTGACCTCACGTCTTCCTCCGTCATTCAAATCATACGCTATTTTATTTCATCTTCGGTGTACTATTAGTCAAAGATGGGGACTGATTAGTCAAAGTTTTTTTTTTTATGTATAGATTTGTCAAATTCGGACAGACATGCATTTTGTACTATTTTACTTATAATTTAAGATATGTATTGAAACTTATATAATTGTTTTTGTTTAACTGTATTTATGATTTTTTTTGCTAAGGAAAAATAACATTTCATTACTTCTTCAAATTATTTTCAAGTACATGAGATAGATTAGAATGGACTTCATTTGCCCTTCAAATACGATTATCTATTGAATAACTACAACTTACTATAACATGAGCTACGTTATTACACTACAAGAATTCCCGGAATTTGCGACGGAAATTAGCAACGGATAAATTTCTGTTGCCTATCCCCGACGGATTAACAACGCCATTTTGTTGAAACAAAGTCAGCACACCTACCAACACGTTTGCAACGGATTTCCGACGAAAACACGGCGACGGAAATATTCGTTGCTAATTATGGCGCAAAAACATCCCGCCAAACTGCAGTAACAGTATGGTAACGGAATTAGTAACGGAACTTAGCGACAGAAACCATCCGTTGCAAATTTTGGCGCTAATTTATACCGCCTAATGTTCGCAACGGGTTTAGCAACGGAATTATTTCCAACGGTTTAGCAACGGAAACTTGCCAACGGTATAGTAACAGATTGTGTGTGCGACGGACTGGTGACGGAGTTCTGTTGCGAAGGAAAAGTCAATTATTTTTAATTCCGTCGCTAAACCGTTGCTAAAGTAGATCCGTCGTGCTTTATTCCGTCGCTAATCCGTTGCTAAAATTCTGCTGCTATGATATTACGTTAAACCTTCTGCACATTTTTCTTTCACCCACATCTATTTGCTTTCCCTCTTTCATTTCTCTCTTTAAGACAAATTCCATTTATCTTAAAATTTAGTCCAACAATCTACACAATATTCTTCAAATTATAAGGTATGTTTTATACATATGTTATTCTTTTGCATTTTCAATTTTATGAAGCATGTACTCTTTAATTTCATGTTAATGATTTGAATATTTTTTTGTAAAATGATACATATTCTTAAAATGTGACCTTGTTAGCTAGTTTTACATGTAAGATTTTCTTTTTATGAAGTTGACATTGTTGTATTAGGTTCTATCAAATAATTATATGTTTAATATGGTAATTTTAGTTCATTTGTTCATTTACAACATTATATTTATTTTAACTAATTTGTGATGATCCTAATTTAATTTGGTAATATTTCATTTTTGTAGATTATTCATATACAATTATGGATAATAATCGATCTTGGATGTATCCAAGAACCGATAGTAGGGGGCTTCTAAATGATGCTTTTGTTGTTGGATTAGATAAATTTATGAATCATGTTATAGCTCAACCAAATTCCTTGAATGGGACGAACATACAATGTCCTTGTACTAAATGCAAATTTAAGAGACATTGGGATGCAAAAACGGTAAAATTGCATCTTTTGAAAAAAGGATTCGTTGAAAATTACTATGTGTGGAATCGACATGGGGAGCCATACACTGTTAATAGAGAAAGTGCAGGACAATCCTCGTCAAGTTATTCTAATATTTCTAGAGAAAGAGATGAGAATAGTCAAATGTATAATATGGTCATGGATGCTGCTGGTCCAAATTTTAACCCTCACTCAGAAGAGATACCTAATGCAGAAGCACAGAAGTTGTATGACATATTGAATTCTTCAGAGAGAGAGTTATATGGTGGTTGTGAAACTTTTCAATTGTCTGCCATGGCTCGTATGTTGAGTTTAAAATCTGATCATCATTAATCATGTATGATAATCATGGCAAGTAGAGTTCGGTTCCATTGTATATTTGTAATTGATATTTAATCATGGGATGTTTAATGTTAATTAAGTATGATAATCTTGAATAAGCGTAAAACTACTGGAATAAATTCTTCGCTAATATATTATTTTGCATGTTCATGTATGCATAATTTCCATTAGCAGTAATAGATGCTTCCCTGTTATGGATTGCACAGTTTATATGTTCATTGTGTGCATAATTTGCAGTAACGGTATTAAATAATTTCCTGTTATGTATTCATATGATAGAGATACAATCTAGGATGCCGAGATTCTTCTATAAGTTAGAGAATCCCCAAATTCAGTCTTTAACTTCTTCTGAATTAGTAGGGATTTGAATTTTTATCATTTTTCCCTTTTAATCTGGAAATTCAAATTACAAGAATATCACATTTTACTACTTGACCTACTTTTATGTCCAAATTATCAATGAACCAAGAATATAAGAGTACAATCATATTAATACATTTCTATTAATACATATACACTAGGCATACTGCATACTTGTGAAAATAGTATTAAAGATGATTATAATTATGATTTTTTTTTGTAATGATGCCATAAATGTAAATGTATGAGTGCACACATTTCTGAATTATCGAAACCCTTTGTAACCTGAACTCTAAAATCTGCTTCTAAAAATAAGACCATGTCAAGTCATGTCTAATTCTTGATGAGTTCAAGTCCTTTCTTTGGATTTCTTGAGTTAAAATAGACATGTCAGCTCTATTGTGTGTCTACGGGGAAGATACAGTTTTATGATATCTTATTCATTTATGATAAGCTGTGTGTCTTATCCCAAAGACAGATTTTTCATTTCATGTACAAAGTGTCAGGTTTAAGAATATACATAAAGAACTACGTTGAGGATCAGTTGTGTTCTTAATTATTTTATCTTATTTCCTTGGAGCAAAATTATTGAGTTGACAAAAAGGTCTTGATACATACTGTAGTTGTTTGGCCAGACCTAATCATGCTGAGTTCCTTTGGTTACTTAATGCTTCTGTGCAGTATGATTAACTGGGAATCTGCAGCATGAATCTGCAGCCCACAAAACGTCAATTAACTGCTTGGTCACTGTTCTAGCTCTAACTTATTGTTTTTATTCTGTAGAAATATTTTATATGGAGGCAATCAGACGACTTGATATATCAAGCATGGCTACAAAGCGCTTCGCATCGTTACAAGGATCTGCGTTCTAGAGCTCGTGCAAAGTGGGAAAAGAAGAACCAGTTGGATAACAGAATCGGAAAGAATGTGTGGTTGAGTTGGATCGAAGAGTGGAAAACCCCAGAGTGTATGGCCAAAACTGAAATAAAGAGAAACAATCGTAAGGGTGGAGCTGATGTGAACGAGTACCCTGCAACACACACATGGGGTTCATCCTCTGCCCGGAAGACTGCAGCTCTTTTGGTAAGCTTGTGGATGCAATATTGTAAGAGTTATCACAGAACTTGTTTTATTTTCAAATATCATATTTTAATATGCAAAACTATTTTATGTAGGCTGATGACTATACAAGAGATCCATTCAGCCCCGAGTTGTTTCTGTATACGCACACTAAAAATCACGATATGAAGACATTCATTGATGAAAAAAGTGCAAAAATATATGTAAGTCCATATTAGCTTTGTCATTTATAATTGGTAATGTTACGGCTAAGTGTTAATTTATGTTGGTCAGAGTATATGTAAGTGTTAATATGTGCTGGTCTGAAGTTAATATGTGTTGGTCTGGAGTTAATACGCTAATTACTGGTAGGTTAGTAGACATTACTTAAGTTCAGACAAAATTTGAACCCTTTTCATTCCAGATTTGTTCTTACTGAAAATTTGCTATAATTCATTCACGCATGAGAACTGTCTCCTTTTATTTAATAGTAATGGCTTTCTGATTGTTTAAATTTTTTATTTCCAGCTAGACTTTTTCTACTATAGTGGAAATAGAATTGACTGGCTTATTTTTGTAGGAGAAAATCAAAGCCCTCCGTGATGAGCGTTCCCGGCCTGTTGATGGCTCATCAACACCTCAACCTGTTGATGAAAATCAGTTGTACTATGATGCAGTAGGTGGTCGTAACAGTAGGAATAGGATATATGGTATAGGCTCCTCGCAGAATCTCTTTTATGCACCAAGTAGCAGCACAATTGCTCATATCAGCAATTCCTCCTATCCTAATAGTCAAGATTATGAGAAGCTACAAACCGAGCTCGAAGTGATGAAGGAACGAATGAAAGAGATGGACGCGATGCAGCAGCGGATGAAGGATATGGAGAATTTGTTAGCAAGGATGTCTGATAATCAGAATCAGTAGGGATACGATGAAAAATGCAAGTTCTGAGGTAAACAAATCTGACCTTGCATGAAAAAGTATTACTTTGATAACATGACATATTGGATTTTTAAGAAGCATAAGTTTATACGCGTGATATTTAACAACATGTTAAAGTAATTACCTGCCAGCCGATATTAAATTAATACCTTGCTTGATTTGTCCGTCGTTTACTAAAAAAATGTACATAGCATAAGGAGGATTATATGAGCCAGAAAATCACCTCTAAAATAGGTCCCCTGGTACTTTTTTTTTAAGTCTGGTTTAAGTCCCCTGGTACTTTTTTTTAGGTTTCTAGTTTGATGTATAAATCAATGTGTTTCCTGGAAATGTGCCTTCACTACTGTATTGTCTCTTTGCAATTTTTTATTTTTACTCTTTTTGTTTAAAACATGCTGATTGGTTTTACATCTTTGAAAATGCAGAAAGTTGGAGAATTTGCACCAGACTACTTTGCTGCTAGGCTAGAGCTACTATGGAAATCTTTAACTTTATGTTCTAACTATTAACGTGTATTAGAAAACTACCATGAACTTATTTGAGCTCCTTTTTGATGTGTAAATTTATCCCAGACTTTTGGCAAGGGTTCAAAATTATTTATGTATGGTCTCCTTTTGTACTCCTTTCGGATGTGTAAATTTACACCAAACTTTTGGCAAGGGGTCTCAATTATTTATGTATGGTTTCCTTATGGTTCATTATATTTTTTGCTTTTCTAATTAGGATTAATTTTGAATGAGCAAAGTCGGACATGCATCATAACACAATAAACAAAAAATATGAATTTATTATGAAATTACATAGAACGACAATATTGACGGAATTGCAACGGAAAGTAGCTATTAAAATAAAAAAAAATTAATACTACTGACGGATACACAACGGAAATAAGATGGATAGATTTTTGAAAAATCATTGCTAATCCCCAACGAAATGAAGGCGTTGGCAGCTAACGACGGAAAATCCGTTGTTGAAGAGTCGCCTAAGGCCGGTCAAACATTCTGAATTTCATTAGTAATCCGTTGCCATTCCGTCGCTCTATTGCCAACGGAATTGTAAATCCGTTGGGAAGCCCTTACCTACGGCCAAAATTACAACGCCTTGTTCCGTCGGGAATTCCGTCGTCATCTTGATTTGCCAACGGATTTTAGCCTTTGCCGACAGAATTTTCCGTCGCAAATGTCGGGAATTCTTGTAGGTAGCTTCACAAATATTCTATCTAAGGATGACACTACGAATTAGTCCCACGAAATAAATTTGTATAGAGATAGTTGTTTTGTAGTTTTAGATGCAAAAACCTTATAATCTCACGTACCAGTAGAACAAGATGCTTTAATACATTTTCCCGTTCTAATTCGATTTAGACCATTTATACGAAGTTATTGAAGTTTTTCCAACCACGTGAATCTAAGTAACTTGGCCTCAGAAGTGTTGAAAAGGTATCCAAATGTTGAATTCAGCAATATTTTGAAAATATAGTTGTTCTTTTTTAATCTAAAATATGTGTTCAAGTTCGAATATTCATATGCTAGTGTGTTGTACACTCCATGCAAAATGAAGAGTCTTCTAGTTCACAAACAGTTCACGGAGATACTTTTTTTTTCTTTGAGGGTTTATATATATTTTCGCCGAAACTTCGAGGGCTAATGTCTTAATAACCCTTCATTAATCAACCAATTTCAATCAGTGAAATCATCCGCGTAGGGGACACCCATGGTTCCAAACGTCGTAATTTTTGCTGTTATCGTCACTCTGCCAATCCTCAAAAGATGGTAAAGACTTTAAATCTTCAAGAATTGAGTTGATGCTTGACATAGAAATTGTGGTTAATGCACTTGTAGTAGAAAAACAAGAAGATTGTTGATCAAAATCATGGAAAAATTCATGAGGTTCAATCAACGGGACTTGAGGTATAGAAATATCAATGCTAGTGTCCATTCCTTCTTTTTCTTTGTCCATTTGATGATTTTCATCATTTTCTTGACCTTTATCATGCTCTTTGATTTCTTCTTCTCTATGTTGTTCTGATTCTTCTATGGATTGACCATCATGGTTCCGATAATTATCAGTAGGAGGATCTGGATGAATTGGTTTGTGAGTGAGAGGATCAATTCCCATCTTGCTTAACTTCTTCTTGATGTGTGTATTCCATAGATTCTTGATCTCATTATCGGTTCTTCCAGGCATATGAGAGGCAATCTTAGACCATCTGTCGATATCATAATTCAAAAGTTTAATGAGATATGGTAGTGCAACATACTGAGATTCGTATGTTTGTCTTGTTTATTGAAGATTAATTTCATGCATTGCGTGTTCACAAACACTCTTCAACGAAGATATTTGATGATGATCAATGCAAATGTCGATCAGGTTGTTATTAGGTGCATGAGAAGTAAAAAGCATGAGAGAAATTAAACAAACCTGTTGCCAAGTTGAGCATGAAGGTCTATGATAAGCTTCTCTTCACATTCGGACAAAACGCCCCTCTTCAAATCTGGTCTCAGATAATTTCTCCATCGCAGCCTGCAGCTCTTACCACACCTTAGCAGTCCTGTAACATCACCCCCCAGAATTTCTTTTATTAACCTTCTAGAACTCACTAATTTTTACGTAATTTTTCTATCCATATGGTGGGATATCCAAAAATCAAACGGAAACATGTACCTTAAGGCGGTTTAATAGAGAAGTTATGTATGTAAGTAACTAAGTATGCTTACCTGCATTTTTCGGAACCTCTCTCCAGGAGCACTGGTGATCGGTGAGAAGAAATTCGACGAGCTTCTTGTCCTCTTCAGCAGTCCAAGGCCCCCTGTTCAATCCAATTTTATCGCAGCATGGTCTCCTACCCATTATTTCTCAATACGTAAAGAGAAGAAGATTTTGGAGGCGATGAGCCAGAGAGAAAGATAGAGGCTACTAGAATGGTGGACTAGCTACCTAGACCAGCTCCACTTATATACACACAGCAGCAGCCAGCAGGCTTGCTCCACATGCATTATACAGAGGCTGCGGTGACAAAATATTGTGAATGAAGATAAATGGCTATTTATTCAAATTAGTTCAATTTTCTCCAAAGAAATACAATTTTTTAGGACAAATTTTTTAAAATTAAAGTTAGTAAAAAGGGACTCATTTTATCAACTTCGAACTAAGTGCACTCAAGTTCAGTTTTAACAAGTAATTTTCTCTGTCTCTATTAATAAATTTTTTACATAAGTCTAGTTTTGCTCTGCCTCTGCCTCTGGTTACATAGAGCATGGTTCTCATAGGCATCCTTGTTTTGGTTAGGGAACTTAATATAAACCAATTGCGACAGTCACCGTCTCACTGATAACTAATTCAGCACTTTGCTCACATCAATTGTATATTCAGTGGATGATTCCGCAGATGCTAGCTAGGTGTCTAGGACGACTTCCTATTTGAAAGGCGGAAATGATAAACTACTGGTAACATGCATGCTTCATGAGCAGAGGCAATAACACCTCTGTACGCGTAGTTTCTCATTTATCATCTAAGGTTTCTTTTTCCTAGAGCCCTAAATCTTTAGAGCGTTGTTTTTCATATATAAGAATTGTTTAAGCTATTTGGCTTAGTTAGGAAACGTCAATATGAAATACCATAATCAGGCTTAATTAAGAAACGTCAATATGAAATACCATAATCATACATACTTTGTGTCATTACTCAGGGAATTTTCACCTCTGTGCAGTGCACCTTACCTCCAATGTTAATGATTAAGAATAGAGATTAGCCTAACAATTTTCTCTTCGTGTTTGGAAATTGTTCATCTTGGAGATGCGAGCAAGAACAAAAGCAATGGTATAGAATGAGTCTGGATATGGTATTGAATCATTTTCATCATATATATTATCATTAAATTGTAATATATCTATACATGTACTCTAATTCTTGTACAAACTAATAGAATCCTTGTTTAAAAGGTAAAGGATCCTATATGAGCCTAATCACATAGTTCACTAGAAACTATTGGTTTAGCACATTAAGAACAGAAACTCTAGTCTTTATCAAAGATCTAAAAAGACATTCTAGATCCTCCTCGCAGTGTTGCATGTTCGTGTCAAGAGCCATCAAATAATTCTGTTCACTGACTTCGTGTACACGTTTGGATTGCGTCGCCTTGAAAACCAATGACCACCGGTTTTGCTTTGATGTTTCCTTTGCTGGAAAGACAGATGAGAAAAGGGACTCGAAAATTGTTAAACTGATTTCTTCAACTTCTCTGAGGAGGCTAACAATAGCAGAAGTCTCCTTGCATTTCTTATTTTGAGACTTCTTAAGACTAGCAAGGCTCTTGGAAACCATTTTGTTGATTTTTTTCATACAGATCAAGTGCCTTGCAACTTTGCTTGATACATCAGCTTCTCTTCTTCGAAGAGATGACTCAAGATCTTGGATAGATGCTCTCATTTGTGAGAATGCATCTTTAGTAAAGTTGCACAAATCCAACAGCCTAATAGATGCACCAAGAACTTCTTCAGAATCGCTAGAATGCATAATTGGTAATTGAAGCAAGTCATCCACACATATATACAAGTCTTTAAGGCCACTGAGTTTGCTGCATAACGATGAAGTGGATGTAGCATCTGATGACCTCAGTCTGCACAGATGGTCCTCTACATCCGCGGATGAAGGATGAGGTCTGGACGGTAAGCTGACTGACCGAAAATGGCTCATTGTGATTTATTTGAAGAAAGAAAGAGAAAAACTCAATGAGATGTTACAGCTTATAGATTGGTTTGATCTAACCTTTGCCTTGAGCACCTTTTATATAAGGAAGAGGAGACAAAAGGAATCATATAGGCATGAATGCATGGGCATTTCATGTGCTGAGCACAGAAGCTCGCTATAATTCAGGACATGTTTGTACTTTTATATTTTCGAGCACGAAAAGTTAAGTCATCCAGATGCAGACAGTTCAATCATACACATTTACGATAACTAATGACGGGCTGCGCGCTAAGGTTCCTTTGGTCTGCTAACGCTCTACCCGTTTTGAACATGCACATTTACGATGCATCTATCTAATTATTAAGATATCAATCATTGCGAGAATCGTACTGTCCATGTCTGGAAGACTTCAGCAATCCATGCGTGGTTGATCACATAAAAAGATAAAGTATGCTATTATCGCGCTGTCTGTGTCTGGAAGACTTTAAACCCTTGTGCTTGATCATATATGAAACTGTCTTATTCTAATGCAGACAAGATTGGAGCACATCCTTAATATTAGCAAGCTTCTGTGTACAGCACATGAAATATGATTCCTTCTGTCTTTATTCTGATCAACATTCAAAGTATGAGCCATTCTCGTTCAATCAGCTTACCCTCAAGACCCCATCCTTCAGTCGCAAATGTAGAGGAACATTTGTGCAGAGTAAGGTCATCAGCCACAACATCCACTTCCTCATTCTGCAACAAACTAACCGATCTCAATGACATGTATGAGTGTTTGGATGATTTGCTTCACTTGCCAATCATGAATTCTTGCAATTCTGAAGAAGTTCTTGGTGCATCTATTAGGCTCTTAGATATGTGCAACACAACAAAAGATGCATTTTCACAAATGCGAGCTTCTGTTCAAGAGCTCGAGTCATCTCTACGAAGAAGAGAAGCTGATGTATCAAGCAAAATTGGGAGTTACTTGATCTGTAGTAAAAGGGTCAACAAAATGGTTTCCAAGAGCTTTATTAATTTTAGAAAATCTCAAAATAAGAAAAGCAATGAGACTACTGCTATTTTGAGCCTCCTAAGAGAAGTTGAAGAAGTCACTATAACTGTATTCGAGTCCCTTTTTTCATCAGTCTTTTCTGCAAAGGAAGCATCAAAGCAAAACCGGTGGTCAATGGTTTTCAAGTCAACTCAGACCAAGAGTGTTCATGGAGCCAGTGAATTTCAGAAAATGCAAATGGATTTGGAAGCTCTATACAAGAAGAAAATGAACATGCAATCTGATTTCAGCAGAATTCAGGAAACGCGAAAATGTTTGACTGCATTGGACATGAACATGCAACAATGTGAGGGGGATTTAGATTGTCTGTTTAGATCTTTGATCAAGACCAGAGTCACTATTCTTAACTCTGCCAATTGATAGTTTCTTGTCAACTCAACGATCAGGCTAAGATAGCATCCTTTAAATTTTTTCTAAGGGGTCTATCGTTTTGTACATAGAATGAGAAGTAGATGTATAAATTGTAATCAAAGTGCTTATATATTATGAAGAACGAGAGTTGAATATCAACCAGATTCAATCTATTTATGTGCAATATCCGCAAGTTCAGGATTTCATTGTTATATTCACAGTAAAGCTCAAGCAACACTGCATCCATGTTCAAAGAATAAAAATATAAATACACAGATAAGAATGGCACATCCGGTGAATATGTTGACTAAACATTCTTCGTGGCTCTGTTAGGTTATTGGATTTGTGCAGCACCTCAAAAGATGCTTTATGTTACAAATGAGAGCTTCTGTCCAAGATCTTGAGTTGTCCCTACGAAGCAGAGAAGCTGATGGATCAAGCAAAGGTGGAAGCTACTTGAATACTTGATCTTGCAGAAGAAAGCCCAACAAAATGGTTTCGTAGTGCATTGCCAATTCTATGAAGTCGAAGATTAGCAAATACACAGTCCCGGAGCCTTGTGGTTAACATACTTGTTACATGGAGTATGATTACTCAACACAATCAACAAATTCTTCTCACTCACTTTCATTAGAAATCAAAAATCAAAAGTGAATGGCAGTCAATAAGAACATCCAACTATGGATCACATTCCAATCGCTCATCACACACTGCAGGTTTTTACCACTCCATATCTCAAGTGTCCGGTTGAAAAGTCTATAAAAGATCAAAGTACAGGACACTCAATAAGAACATTCGACATTCAGTCACATTCCAGTGTTTCATCTCAGCCTCCACATTCTTATCACTCGATTTCTCAGGTGCGTCCTGTGGAGAAGCTGTCCTGTGGAGAAGTCGATCAGAGACCAAGTTGCAAGGCAGTAAGAATTTTCAACAATGGCTGCAATCTTTTTTGTTGGATACACAAAACTAATGCTTTGCACCTATTTTACAATCATGGAAAGAAACACTTCTTTTTTGTTGCAAAGGTACATGAGTTCATTCTTTGGCCCCCTACAGTTCCTTAATATAGGCTTGTCACCAGATAAACATTCCATACCTAAGGTAACTGTCAACTTGAAACAATTTGCTTTAGGGGTTTTGTAAAATGGCGCAACAAATATGAACTTTTTAATTGTATCACAATCTCCGAAGTGTTTCAGATCAAGATAAACATATTGAGAGGAATCCTCATTCGCGGTCAACTTCACCCACAACCTGTTATGAGCGACTATGTTATATAAGGTGATATGTAATGGTATTCCAACAGGCAGTCCCGAGACAAAGAAAAGAGGAGTTTCACAAGTATTGTTGACGATATCCAACTCCGCCTTGACGTGTTTCAGCCCTCGAGGCAACTCAATCTGTTTCAAAGAGAATAATTCAAGCAACTTCTTAAAATGAAACAAGTTAATTAAACCCCCACTCGAGGTTTGAAATTCGTGCAAAGCTTTTCCAACTTCAACCAAATATTCTGAAGGCTCAACGGATCCCTTTTCAAGAAGCAATTCTACAAGTGAATATATCGAAGAATACTTTCTAAGTGTAGATTCATAACACCAAGGCTCCACACTACATAACTTCAATGTACAAGTCATCAGCATCAACTCCAGGAGGTAGATCGTCACTTCTTTGTCCACCCCTAAGAACATATGAACCAATTCATTTAATTTATAGTCTACTTTTTCAAAATCAATTTTTATCTCTCCTGTCAGACACCACACCTTTCCAAAAAGTTCTAAAACCTCTATATATTTCACCGCAAAAACCAAAACAGCAAAAGATTGGGTTGATGTGATATTAATGCTTCCCAGCTCTTCTTTCCAACTCCTCAAAGTCTCAAGTACTTCATTGATGCATCCAACTCGCATCAATTGCCAGATGTTCTTAATTTCTGCGAGAACAAGATTAACTAATGCTACAACTTCGACCCCCTCCGGTTGACAAATTGCACGTGATACTTGTGTTGTGCTCTGTTCCCATGAATCCTGATTACCCGAGGAATCATTTAGTATATGTTGCAAAATCTCCTCCCCCTTGATCATTTCTGAGTCAGAAAGAGATGTGGATCTACTGCAAGCACACAAGTAAGAGAAAAGTACATGGTGATCCAAAGCATTAGCTAAACCAGAAGATATTCTCCCTAGAAGAGTAACTGCATATGAAAACATTTTAGGCGGAATTCTGCATATGTTTATCTCACGTGAGACTGAAGCTGAGATGGCCAGCACTAGAATGAATGCAGTTTTGGCAGCATTAGATCCCAACTTGCCTTCAAAAAAGTCATCTATATCCGGAGAAGTCTCCTCAATGACTCGGACAGCATAACTTCCATGATTTCGACCAATATCAAACAGAACAAAAAAAATATCAGCTTCATCCTCCGGATAAATTTCCAGATTTTGAACAAGGCCATTAACACAAAACCTGAACATTTTTAAACTATGCAGCTTAAGTAACTGAATTATTCTCCTTGCTTCGGACCTTATTGAGGTAGACTTGTCAAATAAAGTGTCAAATAACATGTTAAGGTTTTCTTCTTGAACCTGATGGCCATGTTGCGCCAAATGATGCACTGTTTGTAATACTTGTAATCGGACAGCTATTACATCATCATACAGCATATCCACCAACAAAATTAACGTTTTACAAGCAAATTCAGAAGAAAGGCTACAGAGTGCAGTCAAGGAAGAACAAGCGGACCTTCGTACCTCGTAAAATTCATCCTCCATCCCATGCACAAAAGCTCCAGCAACACTAGATATTTGTGATTTAACAAGTAGCTTCTTAGACAAGGTTTGAAGTAGAATATTCTCCGATGCCATCGTTACCTTCCCAATGGCATCAAAAGCTGCAAGTCTTACATCTACACTCATATCTCTAACAATTGAACAAAGCTTTTCAAATAACGCATCAGACCAGTACTTTTTAGTTTCTCCTTCACTCGATGCCACGAGTGCTTGCCCCCACTCACTAACAACTCGAACAGCAGAACATCGAACATAATCCTCCATATCAGAAAGCATCTCAACACCGCATAAATAGCACGCTTCCATCATCTCCCTGTCCTCAATTCCAACACAAGAACTCAGTCCATCCAACGCAACTTTCCTAATTTCAGGGTACGGATCCTTACTAAAACCTAAAAGAACGGTAACCAAAACCGCAGGCCTGATCAAAAGCCTCTTAGCATTCAGTAACAACCATCTCGTCACACTAACACAACCACCAAAACAAAGCGACAAAAACACACTGTCACTTAACTCCTCAACCAGCTCCGGGTCTTGTTCCGCAATGGATACGAGTATCGAGAGAGATTCGACAACGGAGCGAGGCGAGTTGTTGGGGAGCAATGAGAAAGAACGGAGAGACGAGAAGATGAGGCGACGGAGGTGGGGGCGGTGGAGAGAGAGGTCGGAGAGGAGAGCGAGAATGTGATGGAGAGAGATGGAATGAGGGTTTTGGGAGAGGGAGAGTGTTAGGGTTTGATAAATTGTGGAGATTGTTGAATTTGAAGTTGAAGGATTGGTAATTAGTGATCTAGCGAGAGTTAGAGCGTGTTTGGATGGAGGTGTGTTGCTGCCGGTGAGTTCCAGGAAGTTGCGGAGGAGCTGTTGCTCCATGGCCAGCGAGAGAGAGGTTTTGTAAGTATTCAAACTTAGAACCTAGCACATCTTATATATAGACAACTCAATAATTTGTATAAACCTTTTCTTATTTACATAATTTGTATAATTATAAACCTAATTGGATTTTGTAATCACCGAAGAAGAATTCTTATTTATATTTGGATTTAAGAATTATAACTATAAATCTAATTGGATTGTGTAATTTTACTAATCTTTCTCGTAGAAAAAGTCGTTATCACCCTCTAAAATATAATAATATATAGACCATTTTTCTACATTATATAGAGAATAGGGAAGAACCATACATTCTATCATAAAATCTCATAAATAATTTTAAATTTCTTTACATAAAATATATAATTTGATTCTAATTAATGTAGAATACTAGCATATACAAAATTTATAAAATAATTAACATTTAAAATTTGAATAAAAAACATTGAATTTAAATTTGATTATGCTGTAGAATCATTTTGGATAGATTTGATTCTGCTGTAGAATCACTTTAGACTATTTGACTAATTTTCAATTTTAAAAAAAATATAAGTAGTTTAATTTCATTTTTTGATTTAATAATTGAAATTTATAATCATATTTAATAAAAATGTGATAAAAATATAAATTATGAATTTATGTAATGGTTCTCTCTCGGACTCTATAATGCCACCCATAATATATATACGGCCATTGTTCCATAAAAAACCACCTTTATATAGAGAATCGGGGAGAATCATATATTCTATTATAGAATCTCATAAATAATTTTAAATGTTTTTACATAAAATATATAATCTGATTCTAATGTAGAATATTAGCATATACAAAATTTATAAAAAAATTAACATATAAAATTTGAATAAAAACATTGATTTTAAATTTGATTCTGCTGCAAAATCATTTTGGATAGATTTGATTCTGCTGTAGAATCACTTTGGACTATTTGACTAATTTTCGATTATTGTTTTTTAAAAAAAAAGTTTAATTTCATTTTTTGATTTAAAAATTGAAATTTATAATCATATCTAATAAAAAATTTGATAAAAATATATATTATGAATATTTATGTAATAGTTCTCTCCGGACTCTATATACTTTGTGTTCTATATTTTTTTTATTTTTCATGATCGTATAACAGTATTATAAACGAGAAAATGACCAAAATAGCATAAAATATAGGTTGGTTGTCCAAAATAGCACTTTAGGATATGTTGGCCCTTGCCTAGCACAAACTTAACGGGTGTAACATATGCGTTTATGTTTTATAAATAAATCTCGTGCTGCACGATGGCGGCATAGTACATGTCTTGTGAAAAAAGAAGGAAGAGTAGAACATGTGCGGGGCCCAATTAACACAACTTTCCATAATAATTTGTGACGAGTGTAACGGAAGGTGCTGGTGAGTAACGCAAATATTTCATCCGTCTTTTTTATATGATATGTAATCATTTTATTTTGTAGATTAATGTATTAAATTTATTTAAAAATTTTGGCTCATCAAGTCGTCATCTAATATCTAATATGCTTTGGTGGACAAATTCTTCTCGCAGAGGAACACCATAAACACGTTAATATTTGTTTTGAATTCACCATGTATTAATATTATTTTATTAATATTTGATACTTTGGTACTTTTACTATCTAATTATTTAATTATGGATCTTATTGAGAAAATATATATTTATCTTGCAAGTTTTTAGATTTTTCTTGTTTTAAGCACTTATGATTTTATTTTCAAGTTGGATCAAGATTTTGATGAGATTTTCTGTTGGATTCATATATTAGCTAAATTCTAACTGATCTAGAATTCTAATCGGATTCCAATTATGATAAGGTTATTTATTTAGCCTATATATATTCTTATCTTGTAATCTGTTGAGAGGATAATAAACCTTATATTTTGGCTATTTTTTGATAACTTTGAGAATCGAATTCAGAGTTTGAGTTTTGTTTTTTCATATTTGGAGATTTCAAAACCATCACGTTCCGTATCAATTACTTCCCGATCTTCACCCTCCTCAGCTCAGGTTGAACCTGTTAATTTCTAAAGAGATCTTGTTGCGAGAAGTATGGCCAAACATCATCCCGATTTGATTATGTGTCGAAAGCAACCAGGGATTGCTATAGGACGACTTTGTGAAAAATGTGATGGGAAGTGTGCAGTATGTGATTCATATGTGCGTCCATGCACACTTGTGCGGGTCTGTGATGAATGCAACTACGGATCATTCCAGGGTCGATGTGTTATCTGTGGCGGTGTTGGAATTTCCGATGCATATTACTGCAAGGAATGTACACAGCAAGAGAAAGATCGGGATGGGTGTCCCAAGATTGTGAATTTGGGGAGCGCGAAAACGGATCTTTTCTACGAGCGGAAAAAATATGGTTTTAAAAAACGATGATAAAGTGATATGCAACTGTTTATTAAGTGTCCTGCCTTTTGTATAAGCACCATATCTAAAGATAGTTTATTTCATAATTATGTAGACATTTGAAATTATGAAGCATGAGAAAGACACTGGATTGTTTATCATAAAGTACTAGTTGATATCAGTTAAAAGAAAAATGTTGAGTAACCAGATCATCTAAATCCTTAAGGTATTAGAGGAAGACTTCAGTTGGATCATGAAAGTTACGAGTTGAGCAGTAGTTGATTAATCTATAACAGAGTGCATGCACATGGATGTTAATGAATTGCTTAAAAAGGTCATTTTAGCTACTTAGCCTAAAATTTAGATAGGAAGAAACATCGGTGTAAAGATTCTAAATGTTTCGATCTGCAGGCTATACATAATTAGTTAGGTTTCTCCCCTAAGAAATGTATAAAATATGACAGAAATGATATTTGATAAAATCCTGTCCTCCCTATGCCTCTGGTTATGAAGCATGGTACTCGTGTGTCGTTATTTTAATTGTGAAACCTCATATAAACTAGCTGATTGCAGATGAGCATGATCTTTAAACACGAAGCACAGCCATTCATTAAGTCCAGGCTGCTAAGGTTCCTTCTGTCTGCAACCACCATGCTATCATTGAAATATGCACATTTCCAATTGCATCTATTCAATTTTGTTGACATACATAAAGCCATAATGGTGCTGTCCATGCATGAAAGACTTTAGCAATCCACTCGTGATTGCTTATTAAAAAAGATAACCTAAACCGTCATTGAACTGTCTGCATCTGGATGACTAATCTTGTCGTGCTCGAATATATAAAAATACAAACACATCCTGAATTATAGCGAGCTTCTGTGTTCAGGACATGAAATGCCCATGCATTCATACCAATATGATTCCCTTTGTCTCCTCTTCTTTATATAAAAGGTGCTCAAGGCAAAGGTTAGATCAAACCAATCTATAAGCTGCAACATCTCATTGAGTTTTTCTCTTTCTTTCTTCAATAAATAACTGAAAGCCTTCTACTCGGAACATAAAAAGTAAACATGAGCCACACTCGTTCAATCAGTTTACCATCGAGACCTCATCCTTCAGCCGCAGATGTACAGGAGCACTTGTGCAGACTAAGGTCATCAGATGCCACATCCACTTCATCACTATGCAATAAACTAAATGGCCTCAAAGATTTGTATGAATGTATGGATGGCTTTCTTCAGTTGCCAGTTATGCATTCTAGCGATTCTGAAGAAGTTCTTGGTGCATCTATTAGGCTGTTGGATTTGTGCAACTTAACTAAAGATGCATTCTCACAAATGAGAGCATCTGTCCAAGATCTTGAGTCATCTCTTAGAAGAAGAGAAGCTGATGTATCAAGCAAAGTTGCAAGGCACTTGATCTGTATGAAAAAAATCAACAAAATGGTTTCCAGGAGCCTAGCTAGTTTTAAGAAGTCTCAAAATAAGAAATGCAAGGAGACTACTGCTACTGTGAGCCTCCTAAGAGAAGTTGAAGAAGCAAGTATAACAATTTTCGAGTCTCTTTTCTCATCTGTCTTTCCAGCAAAGGAATCATCAAAGCAAACCCGGTGGTCATTGGTTTTCAAGTCGACACAATCCAAACGTGTACATGAAGTCAGTGAACAAGATTATTTGATGGCACTTGACACGAACATGCAACACTGCGAGGAGGATCTAGAATGTCTTTTTAGATCTTTGATAAAGACTAGAGTTTCTATTCTTAATGTGCTAAACCAATAGTTTCTAGTGAACTATGTGATTAGGCTCATATAGGATCCTTAACCTTTTAAACAAGGATTCTATTAGTTTGTACAAGAATTAGAGTACATGTATAGATATATTACAATTTGATGATAATATATATGATCAAAATGATTCAATACCATGTCCAGACTCATTCTATACCATTGCTTTTTTTTTTCTTGCTCGTATCTCCAAGATGAACAATTTCGAAAGACATAAAGAAAATTCTTAGGTTGTTCTCTATTTTTCACTAAAAAGATTAGAGGTAAGGTGCAAAGGAAGCAGTGGTGGAAGTGGAATCCCTTTGGCTGAAGTTCCAGCCTAGCCAAAATTATTTCATTTCGTCTTTGAAAATCATATAAATTGTACTTGAGTCGTAGCTAATCATGAATAATTAGTTTAAATTTTGCTGTTAATATTTGAGTTCCAGTTCATTTTGAATTCTCATATCCAGACCCATTGTATCTCCAAGATGAACAATTTTGAAAGACAAAAAGAAAATTCTTAGGTTATTCTCTGTTCTTAATTATTAACAATGGATGTAAGGTTCACAGCACAGGTACAAATTCCTGAGTAATGACACAAAGCATGTATGATTAAGGTCTTTCATTACACCATGGATCAAACCACAAAGAAGTAAGTTGCCCATTACCAATAACGTTATAAATCTGGTTAATAGCAATGTTCCTGAGGCTTAGCACATTCGAAAGAATCCAAGAACATATTTGAGGGGCTTTGAAACACCAGAATGAAGTGTTTTTAAGAACCGGTTTCCAGATCTATTCAGCCCATTAAGAGTTCGAAGAAAGGCTAATAATAACCACCAAATGGACATGAGTTTAGGGCTCTAGGCAAAAGAAACTTTAGAAGATAACAGAGAAACTACTCTCACATAAGTGATATTGCCTCTGCTCTTGAAGCATGCACCCCGTTACCAGTTGTTATCATTTCAACCTTTCAAATGGAAAATCGTCCAAGCTAGCATTTGCACAATTATCCACTGAATATATAATCGATGTGAACTAAATGCTGACTTGTTGATGAGGTGGATCTATATATGTGAATCACTGTGGCTGTTTTGAAATAATTATTGACAGGCTGCCAAGGTTCCATCTGTTCCCCAGACAGTATAATTTTATTGAGATATGCACAATTATTAAAAATATAATCCCCTCGTGGATGATTATATGAAACCGCAGACCATGCTATATTATTTACTCTACAGATGCAAGACTTTTAGCAATCCGCTCGTGTTTAGATTGAAATACAGACATATATGAAACATATCCGGAATTTCAGAAAAATTTGGTGCAGAAACACATGAAATGCCAATATATTCATGTCAATAGGTTCCTTTTGTCCCCTTATGTAATTATATAAAAGGTGGCAAAGTCTAGGGAGCGCAATTGCTAGAGCACGGGATGATGAAGAGTAATGATTTCAGCAAGAGCATCCTTCAGTCGAAAATGTAGAGGAGCATTTGTGCAGAATAAGGTCATCAGATGCGACATCCACTTTTCACAATGCAACAAACTAACCGGTCTAAACGACTTGTACGAGTTTCTTGGTGATTTGCTACAATCCCCGATGATGCATTCTTGCGATTCTGAAGATGTTCTCGGTGCATCTATAAGGCTCTTAGATATGTGCAACACAACAAAAGATGCATTTCCTCAAATGAGAGCTTCTGTGCAAGATTTGGAGTCATCTTTTAGACGAAGAGAAGCTAATTTATCCAGCAAAATTTGAAGTTACTTGAACAAGTAAATCTCCTAAAAGAAGTTGAACAAGTCACAGTCTAATGGTATTCGAGTCACTTTTTTCATCAGTCTTTCCTGCAAAGGAAACATCAAAACAAAATCGATGGCCAGTGGTTTTCAAGCCAACACGTGTACACGGAGCCAGTGAAGACAATTTCAATCAAGCTCAGAAAATGCAAATAGACTTGGAAGCTTTATTCAAGCAGAAAATAAACTTCCAAACTGATTTCACCAGGATACAGCAAACACAAAAGTGCTTGATTGCATTGGACATGAACAGGCAACAATGTGAGGAGGATTTAGAATGTCTTCAGATCTTTGATCAAGTCTACAGTTTCTATTCTCAATGATTCGAACTAGTAGTTTCTACACAATTACGCTCAAATAGCACACTTCAAATTTTTACAAGGGGTCCATAGTTTTGTACCTGAATCAGAAGGAAATGTATATTTAGATTGAAATCATACTGCAGATATATTTTGAGAAAACTTGTTCATTGTCATATTTACTTTTATTTTATTATATTTCTTTAAGTAACTATTTGTACAATATATGATTCTCTGCTTATGCATCTTGAATTATGTGTTTGGTATAATCAGATACTGCAAATCACCTAATGAATTTATAGCAGAGCGCATGCACATGGATGGTCATCCTATCTAGTTGGCCTAAACAACTGATTCAAACATGAGGGAAAACGGTGTAAAGATTCTAAATGTTTCGGTCTGCAGCCTAAGAAATATATAAGATATGATGGAAACGATATTGGATGAAATCCTGCCCTCCCTATGCCTGTGCTTATGAAGCATGGTACTCGTGGGTGTCGTTATTTTATTTGTGAAAATTGATTTAATCTAGCTAATTGCTGATGAGCATGATCTTTAAATATGAATCACAGCCATTGATATTAGGTGCAGGCTGCTAAGGTTCCTTCTGTCTGCAACCACCATGCTGTAATTGAAATATGCACATTTTCCATTGCACCTATTCAAATTTCTTGAGATACATAGGCCATAATGGTTCTGTCCATGTCTGGAAGACTTTAGCAATCCACTCGTGTTTGATCATTTAAAAAGACAACCTATAACATGGTTGAACTGTCTGCATCTGGATGACTAATCTTGTCGTGCTCGAATATATAAAAATACAAACACATCCTGAATTATAGCGAGCTTCTGTGTTCAGCACATGAAATGCCCATGCATTCATGCCAATATGATTCCTTTTGTCTCCTCTTCCTTATATAAAAGGTGCTCAAGGCAAAGGTTAGATCAAACCAATCTATAAGCTGTAACATCTCATTGAGTTTTTCTCTTTCTTTCTTCAAATAAATCACAATGAGCCATTTTCGGTCAGTCAGCTTACCGTCCAGACCTCATCCTTCATCCGCGGATGTAGAGGACCATCTGTGCAGACTGAGGTCATCAGATGCTACATCCACTTCATCGTTATGCAGCAAACTCAGCGGCCTTAAAGACTTGTATATATGTGTGGATGACTTGCTTCAATTACCAATTATGCATTCTAGCGATTCTGAAGAAGTTCTTGGTGCATCTATTAGGCTGTTGGATTTGTGCAACTTAACTAAAGATGCATTCTCACAAATGAGAGCATCTATCCAAGATCTTGAGTCATCTCTTCGAAGAAGAGAAGCTGATGTATCAAGCAAAGTTGCAAGGCACTTGATCTGTATGAAAAAAATCAACAAAATGGTTTCCAAGAGCCTTGCTAGTCTTAAGAAGTCTCAAAATAAGAAATGCAAGGAGACTTCTGCTATTGTTAGCCTCCTCAGAGAAGTTGAAGAAATCAGTTTAACAATTTTTGAGTCCCTTTTCTCATCTGTCTTTCCAGCAAAGGAAACATCAAAGCAAAACTGGTGGTCATTGGTTTTCAAGGCGACACAATCCAAACGTGTACACGAAGTCAGTGAACAGAATTATTTGATGGCTCTTGACACGAACATGCAACACTGCGAGGAGGATCTAGAATGTCTTTTTAGATCTTTGATAAAGACTAGAGTTTCTGTTCTTAATGTGCTAAACCAATAGTTTCTAGTGAAGTATGTGATTAGGCTCATATACGATCCTTTACCTTTTAAACAAGGATTCTATTAGTTTGTACAAGAATTAGAGTACATGTCGATATATTACAATTTAATGATAATATAAATGATGAAAATGATTCAATACCATATCCAGACTCATTCTATACCATTGCTTTTGTTCTTGCTCGCATCTCCAAGATGAACAATTTCCAAACACGAAGAGAAAATTCTTAGGCTAATCTCTATTCTTAATCATTAACATTGGAGGTAAGGTGCACTGCACAGAGGTGAAAATTCCCTGAGTAATGACACAAAGTATGTATGATTATGGTATTTCATATTGACGTTTCTTAATTAAGCCTGATTATGGTCTTTCATATTGACGTTTCCTAACTAAGCCAAATAGCTTAAACAATTCTTATATATGAAAAACAACGCTCTAAAGATTTAGGGCTCTAGGAAAAAGAAACCTTAGATGATAAATGAGAAACTACGCGTACAGAGGTGTTATTGCCTCTGCTCATGAAGCATGCATGTTACCAGTAGTTTATCATTTCCGCCTTTCAAATAGGAAGTCGTCCTAGACACCTAGCTAGCATCTGCGGAATCATCCACTGAATATACAATTGATGTGAGCAAAGTGCTGAATTAGTTATCAGTGAGACGGTGACTGTCGCAATTGGTTTATATTAAGTTCCCTAACCAAAACAAGGATGCCTATGAGAACCATGCTCTATGTAACCAGAGGCAGAGGCAGAGCAAAACTAGACTTATGTGAAGCTTTAGTAAAAAATTTATTAATAGAGACAGAGAAAATTACTTGTTAAAACTGAACTTGAGTGCACTTAGTTCGAAGTTGATAAAATGAGTCCCATTTTACTAACTTTAATTTAAAAAAATTTGTCCTAAAAAATTGTATTTCTTTGGAGAAAATTGAACTAATTTGAATAAATAGCCATTTATCTTCATTCACAATATTTTGTCACCGCAGCCTCTGTATAATGCATGTGGAGCAAGCCTGCTGGCTGCTGCTGTGTGTATATAAGTGGAGCTGGTCTAGGTAGCTAGTCCACCATTCTAGTAGCCTCTATCTATCTCTCTGGCTCATCACCTCCAAACTCTTCTTCTCTTTACTTCTTTAGAAATAATGGGACGGAGACCATGCTGCGATAAAATTGGATTGAACAGGGGGCCTTGGACTGCTGAAGAGGACAAGAAGCTCGTCGAATTTCTTCTCACCGATCACCAGTGCTCCTGGAGAGAGGTTCCGAAAAATGCAGGTATGCATACTTAGTTACTTACATACATAACTTCTCTATTAAACCGCCTTAAGGTACATGTTTCCGTTTGATTTTTGGATATCCCACCATATGGATAGAAAAATTACGTAAAAATTAGTGAGTTCTAGAAGGTTAATAAAAGAAATTCTGGGGGGTGATGTTACAGGACTGCTAAGGTGTGGTAAGAGCTGCAGGCTGCGATGGACAAATTATCTGAGACCAGATTTGAAGAGGGGCGTTTTATCCGAATGTGAAGAGAAGCTTATTATAGACCTTCATGCTCAACTTGGCAACAGGTTTCATGCTTTTAACTTCTCATTGCACCTAATAACAAGCTGATCGACATTTGCATTGATCATCATCAAATATCTTCGTTGAAGAGTGTTTGTGAACACGCAATGCATGAAATTACTCTTCGATAAACAAGACAAACATACTTACATACGAATCTCAGTATGTTGCACTACCATATCTCATTAGGCTAGTGTTGTCAAAAATGTCACGTAGAACTAACTGAAAAAGCTTCGATATTCACTTACTTTTGAATTATAATGTCGACAGATGGTCTAAGATTGCCTCTCATTTGCCTGGAAGAACGGATAATGAGATCAAGAATCTATGGAATACACACTTCAAGAAGAAGTTAAGCAAGATGGGAATTGATCCTCCTACTGATAATTATCGGAACCATGATGGTCAATCCATAGAAGAATCAGAACAACATAGAGAAGAAGAAATCAAAGAGCAAGATAAAGGTCAAGAAAATGATGAAAATCATCAAATGGACAAAGAAAAAGAAGCAATGGACACTAGCAATGATATTTCTATTCCTGAAGTCCCGTTGATTGAACCTCATGAATTTTTCCATGATTTTGATGAACAATCTTCTTGTTTTTCTACTACAAGTGCATTAACCACAATTTCTATGTCAAGCATCAACTCAATTCTTGAAGATTTAAAGTCTTTACCATCTTTTGAGGATTGGCAGAGTGACGATAACAGCAAAAATTACGACGTTTGGAACCATGGGTGTCCCCTACGCGGATGATTTCACTGATTGAAATTGGTTGATTAATGAAGAGTTATTAAGACATTAGCCCTCTGTTTCGGCGAAAATACATATAAACCCTCAAAGAAAAAAAACGTATCTCCGTAATCCTAAAGTATGTCCGATGTACACCCTGACCCTATTTCCGTTCAAATCAGCCTCAAGTTATGTGAATATCTGATGAGGGGCAATAGAGTAATTTACAGTCTATTTGTAACGTTACATGCATAGCATGAACTTGTTGATCCTTGAAGTATTCGGATGAAAAATTATTTTCATACAATTGTAAAAATAGATACATGTCTAATGTCTAGTAATGGTTGTATTATACTCTTTCAGTTTCATCTATTTCTTTACACTTTTCTTTTTGGGATGTTTCATCTAATTCTTTACATTCTTAAACTTTCTCAAAATACTAAACTTTTATAATATAAAAATTAACCACTTCCACTACTTTCTTTCACTTTACTTACTTTACACTTTAAATATTGATGGTTCTCACCACTTTACTCGTTATTCTTACTTTTTCCACTATTTTACTTATTTTCTTTAACCTCAGTGCCCAAACCAAATAAAACAATTGGTGGGGACGGAGGGAGTAGCACAAATAGGCACATTCCAAGGTATCGATGATAACTTGGCACATATCAGGGCAGGGCACTGATCATGGATGTAAGAAAAACCTCTTCACACTATAAAAAGAATTAGAAAAGTGCAACACCAGATTGAAAATTTGTGATTTTTCTTAATTTTTACACATTTAAGGACATATGTTTGCCCTTTTTCAAAACGTAAAATACTATTAACATATTGGCACCTGAAGTATGCACATTTGTACAGTTTAACACATAGATTCCGATATTACCCCTCTGCCCGACCAACAATATATAGATTATGACCGATATATACAAAGGACATATTTCAGGGACACGAAACTACATTTTTTTTCTTTGAGAGCTCATGTGTATATTCACTAAAATTTCGAGGGCCAATGTCTTAAAAACCCATTAATGAATTCGATATCGACAAAATTGATCATGACAATTATTCAGTCTCTTGATCATGATCCTACACCTGCTCAAGAAAGGTCTTGAATGAAGAATGTTCCAAGATTGTGAGCTCTAGTAAACCATGATAATAATTTTAGAGCTACTAGGACTTTCTTTTAAATTTGAATCTTCTGTCGTTAAATGTAATATCGGAATAAACGGAAAAGTCTCTCTATTCTCGCTTGGAATTTGAAAACAAACAAAACCTTTATATCCAAGTAGTTCTAATTAGCAGCAGACATAAGTAAAATTTAAACTGTTTGTGAACTAGTAGACTCTTCATTTTGCATGGAGCGTACGACACACTAGCATATGAATATTCGAACTTGAACACATATTTTAGATTAAAAAAGAACAACTACATTTTCAAAATATTGCCTAATTCAACATTTGGATACCTTTTCAACACTTCTGAGGCCAAGTTACTTAGATTCACGTGGTTGGAAAAACTTCAATAACTTCGTATAAATGGTCTAAATCGAATTAGAACGGGAAAATGTATTAAAGCATCTTGTTCTACTGGTACGTCAGATTATAAGGTTTTTGCATCTAAAACTACAAAACAACGATCTCGATACAAATTTATTTCGTGGGACTAATTCGTAGTGTCATCCTTAGATAGAATATTTGTGAAGCGAATAACGTAACTCATGTTATAGCAAGTTGTAGTTATTCAATAGATAATCGTATTTGAAGGGTAAATGAAGTTCATTCTAATCTATCTCATGTACTTGAAAATAATTTGAAGAAGTAATGAATTGTTATTTTTCCTTAGCAAAAGAAATCATAAATACAGTTAAACAAAAACAATTATATAAGTTTCAATACATATCTTAAATTATAAGTAAAAAAATAGTACAAAATGCATGTCTGTCCGAATTTGACAAATCTATACATAAAAAATAAACTTTGACTAATCAGTCCCCATCTTTGACTAATAGTACACCGAAGATGAAATAAAATAGCGTATGATTTGAATGACGGAGGAAGACGTGAGGTCAGTATTTAGTTGAATGTTTGGTCAGGATTGTAAACTAATAGAACCATTCGTGAACAAAATATTTTATGTGATTTCTTATGTAACAATTTTGCACGGAATAGTAGGTTATAATGCTAGAAATTACAAATCTCTTTAAATTATAAAGCCTGAAGGATTTTACCATGTCAATTGACTAATAAGCCCTCCTCCTTTATTCCGTATTTACTGAAATTGTCATTTGAGCAGGTCACTTATACGTTTCTCTTGCACGTGTGTTGTCTGAAAATTGTCTCTGGCTATGTATCCCTAATTGCAACTCCTTCATACGCACGCCCAAATGAAATCTGAGGAATTCAAATCTCCCGGTTTCCTTCTTACGTGTCTTCTGAATACGGTTCTATATGTATGTTGTTGTACCGCTTCGACCGGTTTCTCTGGAATTTTTTGTCCGGCTCAATTATCGAAACTCCTCCAATCAATTTCAAAGAGTAAACAGGTATGCTTATCCTCCCAACGTAATTTCAAATTTGAATTACTGTCGATCATCCCTCTTAACCCTTTGAAATAGAGAGATTATGAATACTTGGCTTGAATGTTTCAAACAAAGGTTTGGATTGAACATTTTAATGTATCAAACAAATGGTTTCTTTGTCATCATTAAATTCATGTCATCATTAATTTATATCTTTTACTAAGGTGTTCTGTCTTCTTCGTTGAATATTTATGAATCATAAATGTTATAAATGTCATTAATTTTGGAATGTCTTTTTGATTCAATATTTACACAGAATTCTGTGCATTGTGTTGTTAAATTGTAATGCGCTCTTACATATTAAAGATGGTCTTAAATTATTTCGTTTTTTGGTAGATAATTGGTTTTATACTCTATGGCTGATTTGTAACAGACACTATGGACCAATCGAATAAACGAAACCTTAAAGACGAGTCTCTCCTTTCCAAAGTTTGTAAGTTTTTTTCTCCAAACAATTGTGCACTTGTGTTGTGCCTCTATTATTGGGCGTTTACATTATTTATTTTCTTACTCCAACTCATATGTAGTTAACTATGACTTGACGATGATGAAAGAACATTTACATACTCCAAAAGACCAGAAAACAGTTCAACGTTTAATTGAAGATTGTAAGTTTCATAATTGTTTGAAATATCCATTAATCGTTAACTTACACATATTAATGCTCATCATTTAATACCATATATGTTTCAATGACAGATTACAATCAAACAAAGAAAGGAGAAAACCTCACAAAAGAAGACTCTGAATGTACATTTAGTGGTGGTATGTTTTATTTGAAGTTCAACTGCGTTATTGTTGTTTATAATTGCAAGTTATGAGGAGAAGAAAGCAAAGTCAGGTTCATGACATTTAGTGGTGGTATGTTTATTTCAGTTAAGAAGAAATTAAGCTGCGGATACACTCCTCTAGGTCCATATACTGAAAACGCATCCATCGTGGAAGACAAATTTCCAAGACGAAAATCATTGACCATAACCACGCATGTCACTCCATGTACACCAAATGGTAATGCAATTTTCAAATTGTAGTTGCCTCGTGATCATATATATACATTGCAAACTGACTTTCAAAAAATTGATGCAGAATTTCTTGAAAATTCAAAGCATCGTACTCCATTGTCTCCTTTATCGGGAAATACGTTGCGTGATACGAGTAGAGGGAAACTAATTGAAAATAATGCACAATGTAAGTGTATATTCTATACAGCATTAAATTTTTATATGCTGAATATTGTAAACAGCTTACTGTGCAAATAAATGAAATATCCCTTTGTAAAAACTTAGGTAAACCAAAACAATGGAGTAAAGAGAATTGGTACGCACAGAATTCAAACATAAAACAACCAGGCTTAAATCCGTATGGCAGTGGATCTGTTCCACAATCTTCTGAGCAGGGTTAGTTTATAGTCATGTAAATACAACTTCCATTGTTTTGAATGAATTTTCTTTGGATTCTGATTTTCAGGATTTATGTTTTCGCAGGGAAGCCTAAATCTTTAAAAAGAAAGTCTTCTACAAATACATCAACCAAAAAAGGAAAATCCACTGCCAATAACATTCCACCACCAAGTGAAGATAGTTTTAAAGAAAAAAAAAATAGAATGTTGCAATATCCAGGTACAACATTCTTCTTTTTGTGAGTTAAATGATAACAAATCACTGGAATCCATGGTAGACAACTTATCACGCTCATCTTAATTTCAATACAGCACCTTTTAAAGAATCAAAGGGACGACCTTTACATGTCAACCGGAGGACAAATCCGCCCACACCAACATATATACCTCCTACCCCACATCAGGAAAATTATATGACAGTAACGTCTAAGTACAGAAATGAAACAAGAAATAAAGGGAAGAAGGCAATTGAATATACATGTGGCACGCCGTACAGTAAGTTCACTAATACAAGCCATTACACCGATGACATTGCTATGTTACCACTTTTAATTTTCCATTATTTGAACGGGATATTATTTTTGAACAATTATTATTCAATCTAATATGAATTGGATTTCCAGGTTTGAACCTCATATCTGAATTTGAAACGGATGACATCGATGACAATGATGTTTTCTCAGATAATGGTAAGTTATAAATCATTAACTGGATGAAAAGAAGCTTTAGTACTATAATTTCAGTGACTTATCGTGTTTTTCTTCAGAATTTTATGACGACATCAATTTCGAATGGAATGAATTACAAAAAAATGATGGCATAGGTAAAATCTTCAATTCAGTAATAGGAAATTACATTTATCTAAATTTTAGGGTTTGCACATGCGAATAATATGTCTTACCTTTTCTGATTATCAATAATAGGGAAACAACCTACTGATATTGTACCGCGTACATTAGATTTTAATGAGAATGAACGCCAAGGAAATACCGCAGATTATCAGCCTGACATAGGTATTGTTTTATTGTGTTTTATATTGTTTTAGAATTGTAGAAAAAATCTAACAAAATTTTGTCTATGAAATATAGATTATTCCTATGTTGCAGACATGCTAAGTGATCAGAGTGATGGTGACTCAGAAGAAGAAGGTAAGTTCATTCTCTTTCCCATTAGAAGCTCAGAAAGTACATATGATTGATTTAAAAAATTAATCCTTTTTTTTAGATATTGTTGATGATGTAGATTATGAGGATTTTGAGATTCTCCAACTATTGACTAAGGGTAATTCTAAAATCTAAACTGTGAACTTAGTCCTTTTTATTATAATCTTACGTGAAAAAAATAATAACTGGATTTTTTACTGGGTCAAATGTAGTTATAAAAGAGTATGCTACACTGGGGGCTCCAAATGTACAGTGTAGTCATTGCCATGCTTGGATGTGGAAAGAAGAGCGTGTAAATAAAAGTGTTGTACGGGGTACCCCGGTTTTCTCACTTTGTTGCGCAAAGGGTCAGATAAAACTACCGAAAGAGAAGCCTACTCCTTCTTTCATTTGGCAGCTGCATAACGATAAAAAAAAAAGCACAGAAATTCAAAGATGGCATCCGTTTGTACAACAGCCTTTTTGCATTCACTTCTACAGGTGGTAGAGTGGATCATTCTGTTAATAATGGTGGAGCGCCATACATTTATCGCTTAAATGGACAGAACCACCATTTGTTTGGGTCTCTTATACCAGAAAATGGTAATGACCCAAAATTCTGTCAACTGTATATTTATGATACCCAAAACGAACTTAGTAATCGACTGAAATGGGTAAATGTTGGCGATGGGGACAAAGTGGATGTAGAAATTGTTTCAGGTTTATCCAAAATGTTAGATGAGACCAATGAGTTGGTGAAAGAGTTCCGCACTGCACGTGACCATTTTGAGAAGGATGGTATAGTAAATTTGGAAATCAGACTCAAGGTTTCTAGGTCTGAGAGTGGTCGTGAGAACCATGTAGGTCCATCAGATGAGGTAGCAGGTATAATGGTTGGGGATATGGATGACACAGATGGTTCACGGGATATCATTATAGACTCTCACATTAAAGGGTTGGAGAGGATATCAGACATTCATCCGAAACTGATGGCACTGCAATATCCCATACTGTTTCCTCATGGTCCTGATGGGTTTCATACAAAAATCCCATTTGGAAAAGTAGACGATAAATCTGGAAAGAAAAGGGAGTTTATTTCAATGAAGGAGTATTATTCATATAAATTTCAGGTTCGCACGAATGAAGGTACTGATTACATTAAAAATTTGCAAAATCTCTACTTTTACAATATCTGTATGGTGAACTCTATATTGAGGATTTGAACACATTAATTACAGTTAAATAAAAACAATTATTTATGTTTCAATACATAGCTTAAATTGTACTCCCTTCGTCCCATTTTTACCAAAAAGTTGTATTGCTTTTCATAAAAATTTACATAATTAACACATAATTTACCATATAAACAAAAAATGGACAACAATTTTAATACGAACAAAAAAAAAAATTCTAGACAATAAAATTGGGACGGAGGAGTAAGTAAAATAGTACAAAATGCATGTATATATGTCCGAATTTGACAAATCTATACATTAAAAAACAAAAAAACTTTGACTAATCAGTCCCCATCTTTGACTAATAGTACACCGAAGATGAAATAAAATAGTGTATGGTTTGAATGACGGCGACGGGGGAAGACGTGAGGTCAGTATTTAGTCGAATAGTCGAATGTTTGTTTGTTTGTTTTTAGGCAAGTGCTCTCCTAATTAATAAATTCAAAATTTACATATATAAAAAATATAATTGCATTTTTTAAGTTTTAAAATATTTAATTGAATATTATGTACATCTTTTCTCATTCTTGTTAAATGAATATTATTTTATTTTAAGTGAATAAAGTGCAATTCGTATGGGTATTTATGAATAATACATCATAAGTTTAAAAAAGTTTGTAAATGAAATGAATCCTTTTTAATAGTATTTCGGTATCAAATTTTCCGTTCCGTCCCTATTTTGGTTTCACCCTTAAATTCTAATATTCATTGCAATTTAATATTATATTTCAAACAATTAATAAAAAAAATTGAATAATATGATAATTGCATTTTTTTTATTATACCCCAACTACCGAGTTGTACAAATAACCCAATATTATGACAGTATAATTTTATAAAGTTTCACCCCTATTTAGATTTCACCAGTATAATCTAATATTTTCTACAATTTTTAAATTGATTTGCAATAAAATAGATAAAATTGTTAGAATCATATTGCAATTGCGATTCTTTTATTATAATCCTACTGAGTTGCACGAATAACGTAATTTTATAATATTATAATTTATAATTATAATTCATAATTTTATAAAGTACTTATTTGACCTTCTAAATTTTGATTTTTTATTAATATCGAAATAATTGTTTCATTATATTATAAATAAATTAAATAAAATATTTTTATATATCACCGGATAATACTAATAATATTTTACTGTGTAAAATATTTGAAAAAAGAGTATGTATAAGGCAGAATTTTTAATATTACTACTACTATAATTCAAAATAAAATAAATTTAGACATCAATCAAAATAATAATTTATTTATCAATTTAAATAAATTCTCTCATATCCGTGTACACGGAAGTAACTGGTCACTCAACATGTTATCAGAGAGGTCTAAGTTCAATTCTCTTCCACCCCCAATTTTCTCACAATCTGAAAACTGTTTTTGTCTAACATCTAAAATTCTAAATGAACTGATTAATCAACATGATGTTAGAGTTCAAGCCGACAAAAGATTCAGGTCAAATTAATGCTCCAAAGATGGGGTTACTCAACAGCATGACATAAATGCATATTGCATTTGCATGACCAAAATAAAAATAGAATAAATGGTTTATCTTTAGATGTTTCGATATGAATTTCATTTTTCTGGCATGTTGTAGTTTGATATTACAAGCACTGCAAGATATATGTATACACTCACACAGAACAGAAAACAATTGAGAACAAAACTCTTACTCTCTTATTTGATAAAACTGAAATACAAAGTACTTAAAGCAATGTTAACGTCTAGAGCTATAAAATAGGAAACAGAAACTAAACAATCTCCTGGACCTGCTCCACCTCTCCATTATTCACTCAAAACTCCTAAAAACTCTCCCTGAGCATTAGACCAAATCAACTACTACAAATACAAATAAATAAATATTAAACACTAATTTAAGATTAAATCAACATTCTCCCCCTTAATCTTAAACTCGTGTTGCCACCTCCCTAACTCCCAACAGCTGCCTCAAACGCTCGAACTTGACTGTTGTTAATGCCTTGGTTAAAATGTCTGCACGCTGAAATTCACTTGGCACATGCTTAACTATGATCTCCCCACGTTCAACACACTCTCGAATAAAATGATATCGCACATCAATATGTTTGCTACGACCATGAAAGACCGGATTCTTTGCAAGGTCGATGGCTGACTTATTATCGATGTACAGAATCACCGGACCAATTTTCTCCTTAGTCACTTGATGCATAACATTACGCAACCATATACTTTGACACGCTGCTGCGGTAGCTGCCATAAATTCAGCTTCGTAAGACGACAATGCCACACATCTTTGTTTCTGTGACGCCCACGTTATCAAGCTCTCATTCAAATAAAATGCCATCCCACATGTGCTCCTTCTATCTTCAACATGACCAGCCAAATCACTGTCTAAAAACCCTGTCAACTCATTATTTCCATTCGCCTCCAGTCCCAGTTCAAGAGTTCCCTTCACATATCTCAAAATCCTCTTTACGACATTTAAGTGTAGCACAGTTGGATGCTCCATATATCTGCTCACCATACCGACAGCAAAGGCAATGTCTGGTCTGGTATGGACTAAATACCGTAAGCCTCCCACTAAACTGCGATACTTGGTGCTATCGACCCCTTTCCCACCTACATCCTTGGTCAGTTGTTCACTTGGATCCATATGATATTTTGTTGAGTTGTATTCTCTCAAACCTGCCTGCTCAAGCAATTTTTTCGCATACCCACTTTGCCTTAACTCAATGAAGCCATCTCCTTATTTTACCTCTATTCCCAAGTAGTATCTCAAATGTCCCAAATCGCTCATCTCAAAGAACTGGCTCATCTGTTTCTTGAACTCTTCTATGCTTGAAAGCTCAGTACCTGTCACCAAAATATCATCAACATACACTCCTATTATCAGCACATTATCTTTGTCACATCGAGTATACACAGCTTGTTCCGATGGGCAGCGTTTAAAACCCAATCTCTCAAGGCAACTGTTTAGTTTTGCGTACCACGCACGTGGCGCTTGTTTTAATCCGTACAGCGCCTTGAAAAGTTTGTAGACCATTTTCTCCTGCCCACTTTTGACAAACCCCTTTGGCTGCGAAACGAACACTTCCTCACTGATATCACCATTAAGGAACGCCGTTTTGACGTCCAAATGATGCACCTGCCAGTTGTTTTTAGCTGCCAAAGCCAGCAACAAGCGAACAGTCTCCATTCTAGTGACTGGTGCGTATACCTCATCGTAATCTATACCATGTTCCTACACGTAACCTTTCGCAACCAAACGAGCCTTGTACTTTATAATCTCTCCATCTGCGTTTTTCTTTATCTTATAAACCCACTTCAGATCAATTACTTTCTTCCCAATTGGCAATTCAGTCAATTTCTATGTCCCATTCTTCTCGATGGAAGCCATTTCTCCTTCCATTGCTAGCGTCCAATTCTTGTCACCTGCAGCCTGCTCATAATTCTGTGGTTCCTCCGTTCCTGCAAACAAAAGTTCTTGTTCCAACTCTGTTTCCTCACTGTTGTCATACACATCTTGGAGTGGCCTGAAACGCAATGGTTCACCACTGTCGTCATACCGATGAGAACTGACATTGGTGAACGACTGTGATGAGTTCGAGCTCTCTGATTCACCTGTACCACTTGTAGTTGACCTTGATGGTGTCTGAAAACCCCCTTCCCAGGTGTCACTGTCATGTGAGCGTTCTGCATCATCATTGTTTCCCTCAGCTGGTTCGAAGACATCTGGAACCGAAAAACTGCTTCCACCATAATCTCCACTCGCCTCAAGCTGTGTGAAAAGCCAACCTTTTGCTTCTTCAAACACGACGTCCCTACTAACGTGTGGATACGTTTTTTCACGGGATCATAGACTCGATATGCTTTAGAACCAGGTTCTCGTCCCAGATTAATAACTTACATACTCTTGTCATCCAACTTCTTTGTATGAGCATCGGGGATCTTCATATGTGCTAAACAGCCAAAAAACACGAATATGGCTCAAATTTGGCTTACTCCCAGTCCACACTTCGTATGGAGTCTGGTTTGACAGGGCACGCGTAGGTAATCGATTCAAAATATACACTGAGTGACGCACAGCCTCCCCCCACGGTGTTGCTGGTAAACCCATTTCCTTTATGAAGCATCGAGTCATTTCAACAACCGTTCTATTTCTCCTCTCCACGACTCCGTTTTGTTGAGGAGTGTAAGGAGCGGTGTAGTGCCTTTCAATTCCGATGTCCTCGCAATAAGCTTTAAATTCATTTGAGATAAACTCGCCTTCACGGTCAGTTCTAAACACTTTAATTCTTTTCCCTTCACCATCTTCCACCTGAGCTCGGAACTTCTTAAATGCACTAAAAGATTCATTTTTGCTTTTGAGCATGTAAGCCCACATTACCCGACTGTAATCATCCACCAACAAGAATATGTATTTGTTTCCTCCAAGTGTAGTCGGTTCAATGGGGCCACACAAATCGCCATGTACTAGCTGTAAAGCCTTTGTCGCACTAAAAGTTGCCCTTTGAGGAAACGCTTTCCTGGATTGCTTCGAAGTTAAACAACCCTTGCAAACTTCCCTCGATTGACTTATGTTGGGTAGACCGTACACCATGCTGTGTTTATGCATCATTGCCATGGACAGATAGTTTACGTGCCCCAGGCGAATGTGCCAGAGATTTGCCACCTCATCTGATTTCGACAGTAAACAAGTTTGTCCCACAGTTTCTGCTAGTAGTTTGTACAATCTATTTTCAGAACGCTTCACTTTCATAAGTAAACTTCCTTGTTTTTCAAACACCCAAAGATAATCACCTTTTAAGACAACTTCTTTTCCTTCCTCAGAAAATTGACCCAAACTTATTATATTGCTACACAAAGAGGGAATATAGAATACCTCATTTAGTGTACGCTTTTCTCCGTTTTTGCACTTGAATGTAACTGATCCCTTGCCTTGAATCTTCACAGTTGAGCCATCACCAAACTTCACTGACCCTGTGATTCCTTCGTTCAATTCCATGAACTTCCCTTTGTCCCCCGTCATATGATTGCTTGCTCTGTTGTCTAAGTACCACACATTTGAGCTAGTTTTCTTTCCTTTTCCGTCATTCATCACCTTCGGTGTCACACCTCCTTCATTCAGCATCACCTCTTCACACTTTTTGTCATGTTTTGCTAACAAGAGAGCTGGCTCTTCTTCCTCCGTCCGTGCCATTAGAGCCTCTTGTCTCGCTTCCTTTTCACGTTTTGGTTTCCTGCACTCGGCAGCATAGTGGCCATAGATATGACAATTGTAGCACCTTATCCTGCTTTTGTCCCTTCCATTGCGTCCTCCTGTATTGGACCCACCTTCATTGCCACCCCTGTTCATTCGTTTTTGCCACTCTTCCCTAGTGAGCAGCAGTTTGCTGTCACTATTTTCTCTTTTACGCCACTCTTCCTCAGTTAGCAATACCTGACTGTCCGTGACCTCTGTAGTTCCCTTTAGCCTTTCTTCATGTGCTTTTAACGATCCAATCGCCTCCTCCAACATCATTTCTTCAAGATTACCAAATTGTTCTATAGTTGATGCTATTTGCAAGAACTTAGATGGTACTGCACGAAGCAGTTTTTTTACCACATAATCTTCTTTTACCTCTTCTCCAAGAACTCGGATATTCGTCACCAATCCAACAAGTTTTAGACTGAAATCATCTAGGAGCTCTGTATCTTTCATTGTCAAAGCTTCGAACTCAGCCTTCAAGGTTTGGATCTTAGCTACTTTAGCTCTATTTGCGCCCTGACACATAGTCTTCAACGCTTCCCAGACCTCTTTAGCCTGTTTCTTCTCAGAGAGAGACAATAGTATCTCCTCGGGAACACTTTGATAGATCATCGCCATCGCCACCTTGTCCACTCTCTCGTCCACAACCACTGCTTTGGGGTCTGATTGTTCCACGGCCTCCCAAACTCCATGCGCCTGCATTAGGACCTTCATTTTCATTGACCAAACTGTGTAGTTCGTCTTAGTTAACATAGGATAGCTCAAGCCCATTGATCCTTTCCCCTTCCCAACGTTCATTGCTTTTGACATGTACACCAGCAAAAAAAATTACACCTTGGAGCTCTGATACCAAATGTAGTTTGATATTACAAGCACTGCAAGATATAAGTATACACTCACACAAAACAGAAAACAATTGAGAACAAAACTCTTACTCTCTTATTTGATAAAACTGAAATACAAAGTACTTAAAGCAATGTTAACGTCTAGAGCTATAAAATAGGAAACAGAAACTAAACAATCTCCTGGACCTGCTCCACCTCTCCATTATTCACTCAAAACTCCTAAAAACTCTCCCCGAGCATTAGACCAAATCAACTACTACAAATACAAATAAATAAATATTAAACACTAATTTAAGATTAAATCAACACATGTGTGTTCCTGTTTTATATCATTCCTAATTAGACTTTTTATTCTTCCTCTTACTTTGGAGGCGGAGATGTTCACAATTATTGAGACCGGAATTTGTCCTGGAGATATTCATTTCTCTCATTCCGTTGAATTAATGCTTGTATTTTAGCAACGGCCGGTGCGGGGACATCAGTCATCATCAGTGTGCTGCATGTATGAAAAACTAGAGTACGTGCATGAATAACAAACAAACGCCGCCGGGGAAAGAAGATTAAATGTAAAATGTTGATACATATTTAAAGAAGTTTTCTAATTCCAGGTTACATGAATCTCAAATAACTGATTTGTCAATATCAGGTGCTAACAGTACTTTCTAAGAAGTTATATCCCCTCCAGCAATGTTGTTTCCACTAGGAATATTACATTTTTTTTCTTTTTTCTTTTTTATTTATATATACTAGCCTATAACCCGTGCAAAGCACAGATCGAGAATAAAAATAAAATTTGAAGATTGAGTATAAAAATAATTAATAAATATTAATTTAAATATGTTGATTTGTAGAATTCAATGTGAAATTTAAATAAAAATCTATAATAAATAAAAACTATTTAATTAAATAGTTATGATAACTGAATCCCGGTGAAATCAAAGAAGTTAAATTTAATAAATAAATAACTTGTATAATTATGTAGTAGCAACAACAAATCCAACCTGAGTTTTAGTACTATTGTGTTTCAATTAAAGAAGTTTCCAAATTATTTTTATATATCTAGCCATTCCCGCTCGAACCCGAATAATTCCTCAAATTTCAGACCCGATTGGGGTGGTGAACATATCGATATCGAGCAGATAAAATACATATCCGTAATAGTAAGAGAGATAGTAATTACACCCTCCGTCCCATAATAAACGTCCTAATTTTTTCAGAATTCGTTTCACGCATTTCCACGCATATAAAAAATGTAGTTGTATATATTATTTTTTCTAATTTTTTGTTTTGTATAAAAGTTTGAACATCCTATTTTTATACAAAACAAAAAAAAATGAGAAAATAATTTCTACAAACATGTTTTTTACGTGCGTGGAAATTCGTGAGGGAGTTAGAGTTTTTGTATAACTTATAGTATAAAAGGTAATAGTTATAAATATAGCGTATATATTAATTGTATTATTATGTAATTTTATATTAATTGTATTAATCAATTTTTTTATTAATTGTATTATAAATTTTTATTATGCAATTTTTTATAAATTTGAAAATATAAATAAATTATTCTTATTAAAATAATTATTATTTTATTAATAAAGAAATGTTTCTTGTGTGTTGGTGGGTGTTCAAGAGCTCTTGTGTCTAGTATATAGGTAATGTTAATGGATGATGTTTTTATTTACTCACGTAAAAAATTTCTTAAGTTTATCAATTACCAACTTACCCGTATTAAAACTTTTTAGTAGCAAAAAAGTATTGTATGAGAACAATGTAATATTTGTGATGAGTTTACTTTTAGTACATAATGCTTTAAGTGTTTAACTATGATATTTACCCCTCCCCGATATCAGTTCAAACAATCCTCCCGATATCAGTTCAAACACCAAATTGTTGGTAGATTTCTAGTTTACAACTTGGCTATTGTTGGCAATTAATTTAATCTTATAGTGATAATTATATTTATTTTGAATTGAACTAATTACGCATTAAACTAATTAAACTAATAATTATATGTGTATACCGCGGTATACATAACATATCATACTTTAAGAGGTGTTAAGAGGGGGTTATCTTTTTAAAAAGTATAGATTAGTTTATATTTTAATAATAATAATTAAATAAATTTGGAATTAAGCTAATAATATTTTTAAAACTAATTAAGTTAATAATTATGTGTATATCGCGGTATATATGACATACCATATTATTAAGAGGGGGTTTCTGCTTTAAATTCAGAGATTAATTTTTAATTAAATAATAATTAATATGAAATTAAATCAACTATATTAAGGTAATTAAACTCATAATTATATGTACATTGCGGTATACATGACATATCATACCAGGATTTCTGCTTTTAATATAGAAAATATAGATTTCTTAAGTTTATCGTTACCAACTTACCATTATGCGTATTAAAATTTTTTAGGAGCAAAAATGCATTGTATGGAAACAATGTAGTATTTTTTATGGAGTTTACTTTTAGTACATAAGTATGATACTTAAGGATTTACCATCTCGATATCAATTCAAACACGTTGCTAGTAGATTTCTAGTACCTAACTTGACTATTGTTGGCAATTAATTTAATTTAATAGTAATAATTATATTAATTTCGAATTAAACTAATTACGTATTAAACTAATAATTATATGTGTATATCGTAGTATACATGACATATCATACCTTTAGGACGGAGTTATGCTTTTAAAAAGTATAGATTAGTTTTTATATTAACAATATTTTTAAAACTAATTAAGATAATAATTATATGTATATTTACATGACATACCACACCATTAATAGGAGGTTTCTAGTTTTAGTAAAGAGATTAATTTTTAATTTAATAATAATTAATTTGAAATTAAATCAATTATATTAAACTAATTAAATTAATAATTATATGCAAATTAAGCTAATAATTATATGTATATCTACATGACATACCACACCATTAATAGGGGGTTTCTAGTTTTAGTAAACAGATTAATTTTTAATTTAAAAATAGCTAATTTGAAATTAAATCAATTATATTAAACTAATTAAATTAATAATTACATGTATACCGTGGTATACATGACATACTATAAGAAGGGGTTTCTGATTTTAGTATAGAGTAATATAGATATATATATATATATATATATATATATATATATCCGTTTTGAATTATTTAGGAAATATGATTTTTTTTTCTTATATTTTAATTAGTTAGCTTTCAATCCAACTGTTACACAAATATTTGATAAGACTTATCTAAATTTAGAAAGAATATACAATAACTTTAAATCAATCAATCATCCGATCAAATAATTGATCGTCGTTATTAAGACCTTGTTTCTGGTAGTTAAGAATTCCTAATTACTACGAGTTATGTTTAAGCATTATAAACAAATGTTTAATCATCGAGTTATGTTGTATTATGGGGCTCATTTCGGTTTTCACTAACTTCTAAATTTATTAAAATATACTACTGGGCTGTTGATGCTAATTTTGATAAATGCAGACAGCTGTTGACATCATTCGTCCATAAAAAACAGCTGCAGTATGGCTCTCTGCTCTTGCTGGTTCAACCATTACTGTCAGGGTGCTGATTAACAAGTGTGAGGAATGTTCTCAACCTACAAGTTGGCTTTTTAATTCAGGAATTGGGATAGGTGAACCTCGCAACAATGCATGCACTGGGAATCGAAAAATAGGAAAGAAAGATGCTTGGGTAATGTATCCTACTCACATGTCGAAAAATCGGATACTCATATAAGTCAGTTCTCTTGTTCCGTGTGCACACTTGAGGAGAAGGCTGGGCAAATTTCAGAAAGTGATACCGCTAGGACTTGTACTTTGGGTTTACCAGGATACAACAGTTTGTTTCTGTAAATTAGTTCTGGTTTAGTTTAAAACATGAGTTTTGTATCATTAGTTTCTCCACGAGTCTCCATGAGTTTTGTACAACATCTGAATAAAATGATCTAAAGGTTATCACTGATATCAATTGTATTCATCTGATTATCTTTGAAAGCTTTCAAATACAGAACTAGTAGTACATGATTTATCAGTAAAACGCAAAGCTATGTGTCTCACAGTTCTCTTTTAGTTGCCTATATATTGGCCAGAAACGCAACAGCTATGTGTCTCACTGATGATCTACCACTTACCTATCTTTGGCTATCAAATTTCGCACAAAAATATGCACAAGACAGCAGAATAAACCATGGATATGCAACAAGCATTAAACCATATATTATAAAACTCAGTAACATATTCAAATCTTTAGCCTGCTGCAAATATAAAATCTTTACAAAGTTAAACGTTTAAAATACTGTCAACGGAACCATATACTTGCTAATCAAACATAATACATCGAAAAACTAGACGATGTTCTATTTGTTTGAAGAATTTGTTTGAAGAATTGGACCCCCATCCATCATTTAGCTTCTCCACGAGTCTCGTATGCTTGAAACACCTGTAATATATCTCTTGTCACAAGCTGATTTGTGACATATATCTTGTCGAATAATATCAGGTAATCCATCTTTGTAAATAGCTATGATCCAACATTAATCCAAACCAAAGAGCTATAGTCTGATACGGATGAAGAATTAAGCACGTATGTCAAATTAACAAACCCCCATAGAGATATGGGATGATCTGAGAAAGAAACTGATTGGAGTGTTGGATTGATACTTCATCATCTTCTCATAAGCTAGTTCTGCTTCAAGTTTCTTCAACAGATTCTGATTGTGAGTAATGAAGGGATGCTTCAGAAGTTCTTCCGCAGTCCATCTGTTCTGAACAGTCGTTGTTAAACATCTTCTCACAAAATCTTTTGCATTCACCGACAGACACTCAAACTTTGGCAATAACAAGCTTAACCTATTATCTTCATAATTAGCAATCAACTCTGCTAAACATTGTTCATCAACATCGAGAAATCTATTCCACAAACCACCCTCCCCTAAAAGCATCTCCAGTACCATACAACCCAATGACCATATATCCATCGGTGCTTCATGAACTCCAAAAACTACAGATTCTGGTGAACTGTAAAGCAAAGATCCTCGGTTCTTGTACTCATGTCCAGCGCCACAAGTTATCTCTCCACTCAATTTCGCCAATCCAAAATCCGCTAGCTTAAGATTGTACTTCATCACTCCTTTATACTCACCAAACGGAACATCAAAAACAAGAACATTATCCGGCTTCATATCACAATGAACAAAACCCTTATGATGAACATGAGAAAGTCCCTTGAGCAACATACACGAATACCAACTCGCTTCATACTCAGGCATCAATCCACCCCTCGATTCCATTAGTTGTCCTAATGTGCCTCCATTAGCATACTCAAGCACTATATTGTACATGTACCCCTTGTCATATTCAATACTACTAAAATCCTCGTCCGTAAAACAATGAACAATCTCTTTACATCCTTTTAGTTCATCCAAAACAGCCCTCTCCCATTTCAAAGACCAAGAATTTTTTTGCAATGAGGATTTCACAGCCACAATTCTCGTCGAATTATACGATACACATTCTGCTCGATAAACTGAACCATACGTTCCTGCTCCTAGAAACTTGCTTCTCAACCACTTTAATACAGCCATGATCAATGTAGAGAACTACAAGGCTAATGTTAAACTTTAGGTTGTTTCTTGTGTAATATATAGGGTACACTTTTCCTTATCCAACAAGTTTCAGTTTCCTGTTTGTGATCGAATTTATATTTATTCAAGGAAATACGTCTATTTCAATTATTCCATTTCAATTAGGATTGGGCTTTGGTTCTAAATCTATCATGTACCTCTTTTTGAAAAATAAGATTATTTGAATTTTATTTACGATAAAATAATTAATTTTGTAACTAAAGCAAACTTTTTGCACTCAAAGCGCGACTGTAACTCCTTAAAAAAATGTAAACAAAAATCGAATTCGATTAATTTTTGTTCTTGACGTATTTTTATAAGCATTATTGTAATTGTAGTAGACTTTCACTTAGAGATACACAAAAAATCATTTGGGTCAGGTTTTATTCGGGCTTTAAAAAGCCCGAACTTTTTAAGAATCGGGCCGGATCGGGCTTTTTCAAAAATTGGGCCGGGTCGGGCTTCCTCTAAAATACTAGGCCCGTTTTAGGCCATCGGGCCGGACCGGGCTTTTATCCGGGCTTTTTTTTATTTATTATATATAATTTTTTTTTCAAGTTAATATATTAGTATACATAAAAAGCAAAGTTTTACAAAAAAAACAACCCTAAAGAGTTACACCCCTCAACTATTATAATCCAAAATATATAATAAAAGACACTACGATATCTAATACTAAAAAACTATTAGCCAAATTTTTTATCATAAAACATCAGTGCAACTCAAGAACTTTCTACTCATAGTGTGCGTTATTGAACTTAACCTGACCGTGAAATATATAAATCTTCTCGTACATGACCATTTCAAGAATCACATACACTACACTCAATAAATCTTCTGGAAAGAAGGGTTTGTCCAACATATTATTGATTCTTCTTAGGCTCGTGATTCTTCACATTCCCTTAGTTACTAAGTTTAATATTCTTGAAATTTATTTAAAATATTATAAATTTTCAGATTTTATCTATAAAAAATTGGGTTTTTATTCGGATCTCTCAAAAAACTCTGGCATTTATTCGGGCCGAACCGGGCATTATCCGGGCCGAACCGGGCTTTATAAAAAGCCCAAACTTTATCCGGGCATTTCAAAAGCCCGGGGTTTTAACCGGACTTTTCGGACTTCGGGTCGGGCCGGACTTGATGAGAAATAGTAGGCCCATTTAAGGCCTTCGGGCCGGGATTTTTGGGTTTTTTTCCGGATCGGGTCGGGCCGGATTTCGGGCTTCAGGCTTTTTGAACATCTCTACTTTCAGTGTCACTAAAATTTAATATCTTTCATACCAAAAATTTCAAGATAATCGTCAAATATCTTTTCTTATCATCAAATTAAAGATCATTTTGTAAATTTCGTGTAGATTCGTAGAATCGTCAAATTGAATTTTCACAACTCTAAAGTGAGATTTAAAATCTAAATCTTAAGAAAAATCATTTAAAACCTAATAAATATCAATTATTTATTTAGTTTAACTTTAATTCAATTTTTTAATATAAATAAATGTTATATAGTTTAATTGACAAATTGTAAGATCTGGGAAAAGTACGTGTTAATATTTGATGTTGAATGAAATTTTCTTTTCATATCTATATTTATTAAATGTTTTATCCATTTAAATGTGTTAAGTTATTTGTTAAATGGTCAAATATGTGTTCTTGGGATGCTATGTGAATATTTGTGATAATTAGAATTTATTTTAAAAGGATATTATTTTATTTCGTTTTATTTTAATTATCGAAAAGAAAATTTAGTTCGTTTTATAATCATTCGGAAAATTGGTATATCGTTCGTACCAATATTTCATTCGTTGAAGTGGGAAATATTCTTGAACATTCGTTATAGATATGTTTTGGTTCGTATATATATTATTAAATTATTCTCGTAATTATCCATATATTCTTGATGATTATTGTTTCGTAACCGGTACGCTTTATTCGAATTAAAAATGATCCAATGGACCAATATTGATCCAAAAATGTCGTTTGGGTTATTAGTTTCCGTTTAATATAAATAGCTTATTCGTTAATTATTTTCGAAAAATTCGTTAAAATCTATAAAATACCGAACAAAAAATGCCGACCGAGCTTTCTTATCGAACAAAAAATCTGTTCGAGCTCGAGCTCGTTAAGTAACGAGTCGAGCACGAGCTTTTATCGAACATTAACGAGCTGAGTCGAGTCGAGCTTTTATCGAACAGCTCGTTAAGTCTAATATTTTTAGCGGCCCAGCCCAATAAACTAAACAACCTAACCTAATCTCTCATTTTTTTTCACTCATTCGCTCGCACTCGCACCGCACACCAACCTAATCCCTAAATTATCACGAAATCCCTAAATCCCTAATTCCAAACCTAAATCCCTAAATCCCTAATCCCTAAACCTAAACCTAAACTCATATCTGACAGCGGTGCTAATTTAAGGTTGGAGACATCGATTCCTCGGAGACATCTTGTTGCATCTACCAGCGAATAAGGTTGTACCAACGGCAGCGAATATCTACGACTTCTAATTTCAATTACACGTAATTACTTGTAAGTTCTTCAATCTGTACTTGTATGTGTCTTATACTTTGTTCGATTTGTGTTCGATTTATTTTCGATTTATTTTCGATTTGTCTTATACTCTGTTCGATTTGTCTTATATACGCTTGTATGAATTTCGATTCATTGGATATTAATTATTTGTCTGATTTTATTTGTGAATTTTGCTCATGTTCACTACTGGTAATTTACAATTTGTAATCCTGTATGTCCACTCCATCTATTCTTGATGGAAAGAATAGTGTTTCATTTTAACGAGAGCATATAAGAGCTGATTAAAATTGATTACTGGGAGTGGAGGGTGTGTTTGAAACATTTCATCAAACATATTAAAGGCATCGTCGAGTTTGCGAAAACCAGACTTAGAATAACCAAGTAATTGTAGTTGTAAATCAGTAGGGATTGGGGGATTTGGGGTTGAGAATAATAAGGGTGGATTAGAATGAAAGTGACGGAGAACTGAAGAGTAACAATTAGTACCTTGGCTTCGTAGGAATGGGACTAATCTTGTCATTACCTTAGTCCTCAGATGTGCATTTGATCTTTCTAGTTTCTTCACACTTTCAAATCTGTATTTTTGTTTTCATTCCTTTGTATACACTTGTTTGGGTAGTGCAGAGTTGCAAGTGTTTGATTTTTTATTTTTATTTTCTTCAAAAAAAATATGTTTGTGCTGGTACTTATTCATTGGATATTAATTATTTGTTGATATTAATTATTTATCTGATTAATATATCTAATCTTGTTGTTGTCTCTTTATCTAATGCTATTGTTTTCATTTTAAGCTCTATCCAAGCAGCCTTTGTTTCGTTATTTTATCTTGATAAAATGTCTTCCTTTTAACGTAGTTTTTGATTTGTCATCCGAAACAATTAGAGGATATAGTCTATAGCAGTCACTGTTGAGCAGAATATTAACACAGATGCGTAAACAATAAAAACATCCGTGTAGAATAACCTGTTGCTTTTAGTGTGGCTGGACAAACTAGAGTTGGCTACATTGCTTGGTTCATAACACTTTACCAGAAGCAAGTTACCGGTGAGTGGGTGACCCTTTCACCAAAAGCAAATACAGAGTTTTAAACTTTAAACACCCATGAATATCTTTTGTGGGTACATTGCACTGAATTGAGTTCTCCTTCCTTTGCTTCTAGAGATTATCTTTTGTGGGTACATTGCACTGAACTGAGTTCACTATTGTCTTTAGCTTCTGTGAATGAGGTTAATTAATAACCAAGTACGTACCTCGGCTTCTAGGTCTATAAGGTTTCTGGTGATATATGGTTGTTGATAGTATTGAGGGTTTAAGGAGGCATTTCCAGCATTCCATCTGTCATATATATCCCAATGTATAAAGCATAGTGATCAGAAGTACAGAAACGTGGAGAAAGAAGAGGAAAACAAAACAATATTGAAAACTGGTACATAAGGGCGATTGATCCGAATCTGCATATTCGAGAGATGGCACGGAAAATGGAATTGAAGTTTGACAAATACTGGGGGGAAACTAATTTAGTGATGTCGATAGGTGCCGTCTTGGATCCACGCTTTAAAATGATACTTCCAAAATTTTGCTTTCCTACCCTTTATCCAATTTCAAGTGATTCAGAAAAAAATTTGAGATATTTAAGAAATGCTTTGACTGATCTGTATTTAGAATATTGCAAGGAAGATAAAGATGCTTTGACAAGGAATGAATCAAGTGAAGTGTCTTCGCCCGATGCTAATTTCTTTAATGAACAGCGTGAAACACCAAAAGGCATCAATGATTATGAGAGCTTTATTCGGGAGAGTGGTGGAATTATTGAGCCTATAAAATCAGAACTGAAGAGTACCTGAGTGAGAATATTATTCCTCCAAATTCAAAATTTGACGCTCTTGCTTGGTGGAAAGCAAACGCTTCGAAATTTCCTGTTTTGTCTAAGCTGGCATCTCATGTATTGAGCATTCCTATTAGTACTGTGGCTTCATAATCAACTTTTAGCGCTGGTAGTAGAGTGATCGAACTGCATCGCTCCTGTTTGAAGCCGGAAACTATTGAAGTGCTGTTGTGTGGTGCCGATTGGGTGCGTGAACTATATGGATTGAAAAAATGTAAACAGGTACGTACTTCTTAATTCTTATATTATATGAATGCACCTAATATTCTTTGAATTTTTAGGCTGACATGCTTATGTCAGGAACTCCGTTTGTATTTTCAGGTTTTGTGAATGTTTTTGTGTTTTCTATTTGTAATGATGCAGAAACTTAAACAACAAGTAATAAACAAGCTAGATAGATGTAGATAATAGAGAATTAGAGAGATAGAGCAGAGAATTTGAGAGAGAAGAGTGAGATCAGATAGAGAGAAGGTAGAATTCAGAGAGAAATAGAGTGTAGAAGAAGAAATCAGAGAAGAGAGTTTGTTATAGAGAGAGAAAGACTAGAGAGAGAGAGAGAGGTTTGGTGGAATGAAATTCCATTTTCTGATATTCAAAACATAATGAAAGTTTACAACTTATCAGCTATTTATAGACTCCCACTAATGTTACATAAAAGACAGATATACCCTTACTAATAGAAGTAACAATAGAAAGTAACAGACCCCAACAACTACTACTACTATTAGCCACTATTTCCATATTCCTGACATCACTTTCCCCTTTTAAACCAGACATGTCCTCATGTCTGCAGAAAATCCGGGAAACTACAATCCAAGAGGTCTTCATCTTCCCATATGGCTTCATCCACACTACAACCTTTCCACTGTACCAACACCTGATGAATCACCTTATTATTTCTGAGAATAGACCTTTTCTCCAACTTCCTAAGAGGACTCAAGTCAAAAGTTCCATTTGCTGTGACTTGAGGCAATTGATTTCGAACCTTTCCATGGCCTACAGACTTCTTGAGTTGTGAAACATGAAAGACAGGGTGAACTCTAGAGGTCTCAGGTAAAGCCAACTTGTATGCTACGGGCCCCATTTTTTCTAGTACTTCATAAGGTCCATAGTACTTGGCTGATAATTTTAGATTCTTCCTCAAGGCCACAGAGACATGTCTATAAGGCTGTAGCTTAAGGTCGACCCAATCTCCCACCTGAAATACTCTCTCTGTCCTATTAGAGTCAGCAAAATGCTTCATTCTTTCCTGGGCTGTTTCCAACAATTCTCTCAGTACTGCCCGTTGTTGTTGTCTTTCACTAAGCATGTCCTCCACACCTTGCATATTGGTATGCATCCTAGATTGCAACAACAAATGTTTAGGTTTGATGCCATACACCACCTGAAAAGGTGTAGTGTTAAGGGTGGTATGGAAGGTGGTGTTATACCACCACTCAGCAGATGATAACCAAGCAGCCCAATTTTTTGGATTCTGGCAAGTCACACTCCTCAGGTATTGCTCCAAGCATTGATTGACTCTTTCAGTCCCTCCATCTGATTGAGGATGATAAGCTGAGCTCAAGTTCAGTCTAGTGCCAGAAATTTTGAACAATGTTTGCCAAAATTCACTGAGAAATAAGTTGTCCCTGTCACTAACAATAGAATATGGAATGCCATGAAGCTTGTAAATGTTGTCAAAGAAGATTTGAGCCAAACCTTTTGCTGATATAGGATGTGAAAGAGCCAGGAAGTGACCATATCTGCTAAACCTGTCTATTATGACCCAAATTACCTCAAATCTTCTAGATTTAGGGAGTCCTGTTATGAAGTCCATGGCTATGAGTCTCCATGGTTCATGAGGAATCTCTAAAGGTTTGACCAACCCTGGGGATTTGATGTTTTCTCCTTTAATTTGCTGACAAACTCCACATTCCCTCACCCATCTTCCTATATCTTGCCTCATAGTTGACCAGTAGAAGTAATCCCTCACTCTGTTGAAGGTTGCTCTATTTCCAGAGTGTCCACCCACCCCACTCCACATTCCCTCACCCATCTTCCCCTATATTGTAGTAAACCCTGAGTTAGGTAATACTCTTGGGGGCCTTCTCTCACAACAGTACTCTCAACAATAATGGTTTCCAGCTCCTTATCTCCCTCATAGCTTCCAATGATCTATTCCATCCAAAGAAGAACCACAGTGGATAGGCTTCCTCCCATCTGATAGAATTCTGCAATTGAATTGGAAGATAACCTCACATCTTGATCTTTCCAAGTAAACTGTAGAGTATGATCTAAATAGTTACATTGACAGTCCCCTAGTTGTGATAACCAGTCCACCTCAAGTATTATGTCCCACTCCAATTTATCCACCAACATCACAGTGGTACTGAACTCAGACCCCTCCAATTTCCACTTAAAATTACTTAAGAGATGTGCTCCATTTGGTAAAATAAACTTCATCTCTTCTGCAGGAAGCACTGGTAGTTGCAGTTCACTAGCAAGTGTCTTTTGAATTAAACTCAATGAACTACCTGTTGGGTTTCGGGGCAACAAACGCAGCGAAAACAGTCGTAAAAACAATAATAATCCGAAACCCTAACCCTAGGATCCGTGTACAAGACATGGCTAATTATGGAGAAACGAAATCATACCTTAATCGAGCTTATAATATTCAGAAACTTGGAGGTCCTTGTTGTAACCACCACGCAGCCCTTGTTCAAGATCTGCGTCGCCAAAGTAGTCCACACGAACGCTTGATCGTCCAACGATCACGGAGTTGGTACTAGCCAAATAAAACCGCCCTCAAAATCTTCTCTCTCTCTGTTTCTAGCCTCTCTAATATGCAGAGCTGCTAGGGTTTTTTCTGAAAACGAATTTTTCAACTTAACCTAAAACAATACATCATAATGTATTTATTGAAAGAGAATTTTGGGCCTTGCTTAATCTGATTGGGCTTCCAAAACCCAATCTGATTATTAGTATTATTAATTATTATATTCGAATTATTATATAATTAATCAAGTCCTACTTAATTAATCCAATAATTCAATAATAATAATAATTCAATTAAATTCGAAATTTAATTAATGCTCCGTTTAAAACGTTCTTTATGTGTAATCCTTTAGGTTATTATTACGTTGGCAATAATTTTAATATCTCAAAATAAAATTATAAACAATGAGCGGCATCTAGTAATACATCATTGCTACCCAAGTAATAATAATAATTGGTGATCCAATTAAACCTTTCGTGACTAATGTTTCCGTGTAATATAATCCCTTTAACCAAATATTATAGATTAAACTCGAGGCATGTTATTAGTCATCCTCTTCAACATTTAATCCAGGTTTCCTTGATCAATGAGTAGACTATTAAAACAAATCAATATTTGAGCATGGCCATGCATTTTCATAGTCTCACTCAATCAAGAGGCCAATAATATATCTCCTAATAATAGGAGGGTTAAATCCTATATCTATCATTCATATTTCTCATACGACTCATAATATACCCGATGTCCACTTTTATCATCACCCGGTCAAAGGTAACTTTTAATGTAATCAAAGTATATTAATCCTCGTATAGAAATATAATGATCTCAAGTCTAAGGATCATTACACCATTATCACTGTGAGCTATTCTAATGACTTTATTACCATGTAGAATATCATTGTGGGTCAATCCGGTGCCATGTAGAATATTACATGCACCTATGTTCTTGACTTTAGTATCACTATACCTATGACCAATGAGATGTGGTCATTTAGTCAACGATCATACTAATCTTTATGCATCATAATTGTCCCAATTCATAATGCTTAATTAGGGATATTTTAGGAATATAAACACTATTCTTATAATCTCATTTTTAAGTCACATACTTAAAGATATAGAATACGTGTTAATTATTCCAAGGACATTTATTACTCTAACATTAATATCGCAGTAAATAAAGACATAATAATTGTTGTTGAATAATCAATAGAACATAATTATTATTAAATAACAAAATAGTGTTTCCCGGAAGTACAATTGTATTGTCTCTAGGGCACTAATACTAACACTACCCCCATCAATGAGTATCTTCAGTTTTCTTCCTCATGTATGTCCTTCAAATTGAAGTGGAGTATGAATAGAAGTCTTCTCCATTCCCATAGCAGCCAATATAAGCTCTTGCTCTTGCCAATCTTCCTTATTCTCTCCTGGAACTTCATCATACTTAGGTGGCCCTGTATAATCCATAAAATCTTCTAGTTCTGCCACCATTAAGAAGTTTTGAGGCTTCTTACATTCATGGCCTTTACTGAACTTCTCATCACAGTAAAAATATAGGCCTTTCTGCCTTCTCTCCTCCCTCTGGCTATAAGTCAAGGGTCTAGGTTTGGTAGTCACTACCTCAACAGTCTTGGTATGAGTGAGTATAGAAGCCTTGTTACTGTTAACAGCTCCTCCGGTAACAACAACTGTGACCTTAGGTTGATACTGAGAGCTAGAAGTGACCTTGTAGTTATTTCCAACAGTAGCACCTTTCTTAATAGAGTTTGGCATTGAATGCTCATAGAATCTAGCAAGTTTAAGAGCTTGTTCTAGTGTTTTAGGCTCTAGTAACCTAATCATCCCTTTGATTTCATTTTGTAATCCTCTAACAAAGTTCTCCATGAAGTATTCTTCAGTTAATCCAGGAATCTTACTTAACAGCTGTCCCCTTAATTTTTCAAACTCATCAAAGTAAGATTCCACTGAAGTATCTTGTTGAAGCCTTTTAAACCTGTCAAAAACCAGGTTTGTATCTATTTCCCCAAATCTTGATAGGAATGCATTAGTAAACTGTTGCCAAGTAACTCCCAATGGATGACCAATCATGAAGGATTTATACCAAGACCTTGGTACCCCACTCAGGTGCATAGCCGCAATAGAGGCTCTCTTGCTATCTCCTACCTTATATATAGAGAAATACTCCTCACAATCTCTGAGCCATTCCAGGGAATCACTTCCTTCCTTGAAAACTGGAAAAGTGAGTTTCAAGTGTTAAGTGTTTGAGACTCTGTATATCAGGCCTGTGCTCAGGAAACTTATAATCAGGATTCCTGTATTTCTCTTCCATTTTTAAACTTGAATTCCAGTCCTCTTTGTACTCAGGAATTCTGTATTTCTCTTCCAACTTTGGAGCATGACTGGGATCTCTGAACATCCATTTCTTCAGAGGAGGTGTGAATTGTTCTTCCATATTCTCCTTATCTTCTTCATCCAACTCCTCTTTCCAGCGTGGTACTTGACTTTCCATAACTACATCCATACCAGCAATGATTCTCTCTAACATCACTTGTAGTCTCTCAATTTTATCCTCAGTACCTTCCTTATGATTCAGCAACTCCAACAGAACTCTTCTTTGGAATCATTTCAGTATATTTCAACTACAGACTCACAGAAACTAACAATACTTTCACAGGATAAAAGCAGCACCACAAAATTTCAACAATCAACCAGAGATATACTTCAACACTCTCTCCAATCAATCACAACAGAAATCAACAAGTACTACACTACTTTTCTCCTTCAATGTAACAGTCAACAACAACTTTTCTCCGTTTGTATTTTCAGGTTTTGTGAATGTTTTTGTGTTTTCTGTTTGTAATGATGCAGAAACGTAAACAACAAGTAATAAACAAGCTAGATAGATGTAGATAATAGAGAATTAGAGAGATAGAGCAGAGAATTTGAGAGAGAAGAGTGAGATCAGATAGAGAGAAGGTAGAATTCAGAGAGAGAGAGATAGAGTACAGAAGAAGAAATCAGATAAGAGAGTTTGTTATAGAGAGAGAAAGACTGGAGAGAGAGAGAGGTTTGGTGGAATGAAATTCCATTTTCTGATATTCAAAACATAATGAAAGTTTACAACTTATCAGCTATTTATAGACTTCCACTACTATTACATAAAAGACAGATATACCCTTACTAATAGAAGTAACAATGGAAAGTAACAGACCCCAACAACTACTACTACTATTAGCCACTATTTCCCTATTCCTGACATCTTATAATGTAAATATGAACTATTCTGTGTTTTTTCAGAATGAGGACAAGGAAATCGTGATTCATTTGGATTGAAGAATGACAATAGAGTTGCAATCAGTAAGGCTGTAAGTATTTACATTTCACTAATTTGCATTTGCATCTTCACTTTGAAAGGTAGTTGGTCTTTTATTCTTGAGTAATTTATGTTTAGTAATTAAATGAGTTCCTGGCTGGAGAGTTTTTGAATGTTTTCAGTGATTGCCACCGCCTTATAGTAGCATACGTAACTGTCCTGTTGTTGGACTTGATAATTCTCTTTGTTGCGTTTTAGAATGATGATTAGACTGGTAAAAACCTAGTTACTTCATGATTAAAATGTTTAATAGATTTTTTCCAATCATGTTATTTAAAGTAATTTGGCACGTTAAATGCATTTGTTTATTCAGATTTACACTTTGGTACTAAAATTGTTATTTATAAGAAGTTATCTCTCAATTGGTTAGCAAAAAAACAAAAAGAGAAGTTATTGAATTTAAAGCTCTTCGCAATTAAATCTGAAAATTTAGTGGAAAAAGGTTAACATATTTAGTTTGGTTTTGGTCGTAGTCATATGCTTGAATAATCATCAAACTTTGATCAGAGGGTGAGTTATAGATTGCCCAAATCTTGGGTGTCAGCTTAGCTTAGCTTAGCCTAGAAGCAGAACTTGTCTAGGAGATGTTTGGAAAGTGGAAGGAAGCTAAGTAGTTAATCCAGGTAATTTCTTGGTCCTTTTTTGTCGCTACCATTGAGAGTCAAGACATTCTGGCTTGATAAGAATGACAGACATTCATTCTCGCTTTCACCTGCTAAGTGTGTATGCAATTTGCTAGATCTGTAGTTTAATTGATTTTGAAGGTTTTAAAATTATAACTTGAAATAGTATTTAATCTGAGTTTTTTTATACTGCAATGGGGAACAGGTTCATCAAGTTCAAGTTAGAGTTGGGGATGAGCTGCCACATGCCATGAGAATCTGGGGAATTTTCTTTTTTTAGATTTTTGGTGCTTCAATTTGAAATTCTAGATTCTTCGATGTATTTTGTTTTTAAATTTCTGAGATGTAATATTTGAAAGATGTAATGTAGCCTGATAATGAACCTTATGGTATTAGTATGGTATGCTGGATTGCTGGTATGGTATTTGTTAGAAAGTAATGCAAGTGCCAAGTACTATAAAAAGTTACAGGATATACCCCAATTTTTCGAGCTTAAACGAGCCGAACGAGCTCGAGCCCGAGTCGAGCTCGAGTCGAGCTCGCTGATAGCTCGACTCGAGCTCGTTTTCTTAACGAGCTCGTTTTTATGTTCGAGCTCGAGCTCGAGCTGTTCATGAACCGAACCGAGTCGAGCCCTTAACGAGCCGAGTTCAAGCTTGTTCGTGAACAGCTCGGTTCGTGAACAGCCCTATATAAACCTGGGTGTTTAACAAAAAGAAACAATGACTTTTATTTGAAGAAAATTCAACTGGACGATCATAAATTTTGGCCTAAACAACTTTAGACAGACCAGAGTATACTTGGATTAACTTTAAACAACTTTAAACGGTTATCACTTTAAAATTTTAAAGGCCTTCTTTCAAAAAATAAATAAATAACTAAAGGGCCAAAGATAAGCCATTAAACCTTTTTCTTTTTTTTGCTAATCGAAGCCCAATAAAGTTAACGATGTACTTGCGTTATACTTGGCATGCAGAATGGCATCTCACTATCTAACAGGCAGCGGGCGTGTTAATGTAATTCTACTTGGAAACCATATTGTTGGGCTTTCTTCTGACAGATCAAGGGGTTGTTTGGATACATCATGGGAACGGGAATGGGAATGGGAATGAGGGTTAATGGGCAAATGAGCATGAAATGAAAACCCAAGAGGTAGGATGAGTTTGATTTACCCACCTAGAGGGGTTGAGGTTCCCATTCCACACGACAAAATTGCTAATCCAAAAACTATCACTAGAGTTTAAGGTTCCGATTTCCGTTAACCGAGCTCATTAACCATGAACCCAAACTCCCCCCAAGCAGCTTCCAGCTTTGCTTGATCCATCAGCTTCTCTGCTCCGTAGAGACCACTCAAGATCTTGGACAGAAGCTCTCATTTGTAACATAAAGCATCTTTTGAGGTGCTGCACAAATCCAATAACCTAACAAAGAGCCACGAAGAATGTTTAGTCAACATATTCACCGGATGTGCCATTCTTATCTGTGTATTTATATTTTTATTCATTTGAACATGGATGCAGTGTTGCTTGAGCTTTACTGTGAACATATGGTTTTCTCGTGGACGTGCACCTATCTTTTCAAAGGTGATTAAAAAGGGAATCAAGTATTTCACAGACTGTTAATTTGGTTGCTATATTAAATCAATTTTGTGTAAAATAAGAAAATTAATATCAAAATGTTGTTTTCATAATCTATTCACTGTGATTTGAATATACATCATATACAATCCTATTCATTCATTTATAACAACCGATCCCTCATAAAAATTCGGGGATGCAGTTATAGTCTAGTCTATCTTATATACAGGGTTCTGTAAGAGAAGAACTAGTGGTTGATCACATTGAGAATGGATACTCTTGCCTTGATCAATGATCGAACTAGATAGTCTAATTTATCTTCACATTCTTGCATGTTTATGTCATACGTCTTCAGACATTTCTGGACCTCTTGAGTTCCCAAGATTTGATTGATGCATCAGATTCTCTTCTTCGTAGAGATGACTCAAGATCTTGAATAGAAGCTCTCATTTGTGAGAGAGCATCTTTTGAGGTGCTGCATAAATCCAATAACCTAATAGATTGGCAAAGAATATCCTCTCCGCAGCTCAAATAATCTTGTTGTGCAGATGATGATTGAAGCAAATCTTCTACACACTCATACAAGTTTTTAAGCGCAGATAATTTGTTGCATTTAGGCATTGAAGAGTTTGTCTCTTCTGGGGTCCTTAATCTGCATAGCTGTTCCTCAACACTGGCATTCAAAGGATGGGATGTAGATGGTAAGCTGATGGAACGAGAATGAGCACTAACTTTTGTGGTTGCGATAGAGGTTGCCATAGTCTTAGCAAGAGGAATTATTTGTCAATGAAAGCTGAAATTAAGGTTGGTTTAATAAAACTCTCCCCTTGACACCTTTTAATGATTTTCAAAGACGAAATGAAATAATTTTGGCTCGGCTTGAACTTTAGCCAAAGCCTCTCATGGATTCCACTTCCACCACTGCTTCCTTTGCACCTCACCTCCAATCTTTTTAATGAAAAATAGAGTACAGCCTAAGAATTTTCTTTGTCTTTCGAAATTGTTCAACTTGGAGAATGATGAGTCTGTATATGGTATTGAATCGTTCTCGGCATATATTGTCAATAAATTGTAATATCTATACATGTACTATAATTCTTGTACAAACTAATAGAATCCTTGTTTAAAAGGTAAAGGATGCTATATGAGCCTAATCATATAGTTCACTAGAAACTAATGGTTTAGCACATTAAGAATAGAAACTCTAGTCTTTATCAAAGATCTAAAAAGACATTCTAGATCCTCCTCGCAGTGTTGCATGTTTGTGTCAAGTGCCATCAAATAATTCTGTTCACTGACTTCGTGTACACGTTTGGATTGTGTCGCCTTGAAAACCAATGACCACCGGTTTTGCTTTGATGTTTCCTTTGCTGGAAAGACTGATGAGAAAAGGGACTCGAAAATTGTTGTACTAACTTCTTCAACTTCTCTTAGGAGGCTCACAGTAGCAGAAGTCTCCTTGCATTTCTTACTCTGAGACTTCTTAAAATTAGCAAGGCTCTTGGAAACCATTTTGTTGACTTTTTTCATAGAGATCAAGTACCTTCCAACTTTGCTTGATACATCAGCTTCTCTTCTTCGAAGAGATGACTCAAGATCTTGGACAGATGCTCTCATTTGTGAGAATGCATCTTTAGTTAAGTTGCACAAATCCAACAGCCTAATAGATGCACCAAGAACTTCTTCAGAATCGCTAGAATGCATAACTGGCAATTGAAGGAAGTCATCCATACATTCATACAAGTCTTTGAGGCCACTTAGTTTATTGCATAGTGATGAAGTGGATGTGGCATCTGATGACCTTAGTCTGCACAAGTGCTCCTGTACATCTGCGGCTGAAGGATGAGGTCTTGATGGTAAACTGATTGAACGAGAATGGCTCATAGTTATTTATTTGAAGTTAAGAAAGAGAAAAACTCAATGAGATGTTACAGCTTATAGATTGGTTTGATCTAACCTTTGCCTTCAGCACCTTTTATATAAAGAGGAGGAGACAAAAGGAATCATATTGGCATGAATGCATGGGCATTTCATGTGCTGAACACAGAAGCTCGCTATAATTCAGGATGTGTTTGTATTTTTATATGTTGGAGCACGACAAGATTAAAGTCATCCAGATGCGGACAGTTCAATCATGTTAAAGGTTATCTTTTTAAATGATCAAACACGAGTGGATTGCTAAAGTCTTCCAGACATGGACAACACCATTTTGGCTTTATGTATCTCAAGAAAATCGAATTGATGCAATGGAAAATGTGCATATTTCAATTATAGCATGGTGGTTGCAGACAGATGGAACCTTAGCAGCCTGCACTTAATTATCAATGGCTGTGATTCGTGTTTAAAGATCATGCTCATCAGCAATTAGCTAGTTTATATCAGGTTTCACAATTAAAATAACGACACCCACGAGTACCATGCTTCAAAACCAGAGGCATAGGGAGGACATGATTTCATCCAATATCATTTCAGTCATATTTTATACATTTGTTAGGGTAGAAACCTAACCAATGTATCCTGCAGATCGAAACATTTGGAATCTCTACACCGATTTTTCTTCAGATTTGAATTTTAGGCTAACTAGCTAAAATGACCTATTTAAGCATTTAATTTACACCCATACACAAGAACTCTGTTGAAAATTCATTACATAATTTGTATAGAGCTTCCAATTCTATTTTGCATTTTCTGATCTTCATTGAAATTGTCTTCACGTGAAAACCTTTGACCGTCGATTTTGTTTTTTTGTTTCCTTTGCAGGAAAGACTGATGAAAAAAGTGACTCGAATACCGTTAGACCAACTTGTTCAACTTCTTTTAGGAGGTTTACAATAACAGAAGCCTCATTGCTATTCTTATCCTGAGATTTCATACAGATCAAGTAGCTTCCAGTTTTACTTCATACATTAGCTTCTCTTCTTCGAAAAGATGACAAAACAGTTTTGTTTTTGCATTGCACTCTTTTGTATAGATGATTCAAAAGGAAAGTCACGGGTGTCCGAAACTATCAACTTGGCTCCTTTTAATTTAAATAAGAAATACATGAGGTACCTGAGGAATTCGAAAATTTAAGCTCAGCAAAAAAAATGATGTTGAACTTTTGTTTTCATTATGTATTCACTTTGATATATATATAGATGTTTCTCATATACAGTTTCTACATTTACAAGAACTGAAACTATCAGCATATTGAGAATGGATACTCTAGTCTTGATCAATGATCGAACTAGATAGTCTAATTTTTCTTCACAATCTTGCATGATCATGTCCAATGCCGTCACACATTTCTGGACCTCTTGTGTTCCAAAAATATCGTTTACTTTACTGGATTTCTTTTCAGAGATTCTAAGGCCATGTCCATATTATGAACTTGGTGGATATTTTCTTCTCTGTCCCCTTCACAATGTACACGCTTGGACTCTGTTGACATAAAAACCATTGACCATCTGTTTGATGATTCCTTTGCAGGACAGATTGAAGAAAAGATAGACTCAAATACGGTGAGGCTTACTTCTTCAACTTCCCTCAGAAGGACGAAAATAGCAGGAGTCTCAGTGCTGTTGTTAATCTTTGACTTCTTCGAATTGGAAAAACACTTGGAAACCATTTTGTAGGTCTTTTTCTTAGAGATCAAGTAGCTTCCAGCTTTGCTTGACACAGAAGATTCTTTTCTTCGTATGGAGGACTCAAGATCTTGAATAGAAGCTTTTATTTGTGAGAAAACATCTTTTGAGGTGCTGCACATATCCAACAACCTAACAGATCCACAAAGAATATCCTCTCCGCAGTTCATAAGATCTTGTTGTGCAACTGGCCATTGAATCAAATCTTCTACACACTCAAACAAGTCTTGCAGGGCAGATAATTTGATTAATGGTGATGAAGAGGATGCCTCTTCTGAGCTCCTTAATTTGCATAAATGCTCCTCAACAGTGGCAGTTAAGGGATGGGATCTTGATGGTAAGCTGATGGAACGAGAATGATACTTTAGTACAATGATACTTTAGTATTGCAGACACAAGGAATCTTAGCAGCCTGGCATTAGTTAAAAATGAGCGTGATCCGTACACAAGGCTCATGCTCATCATCAATAATCTTAAATCTATTTTCTTAATTAGAATTAGGATGTGCATGAGAAAGATGCTTAATAACCAGAGACATAAGGAGGACAGGATTTTAGTCGATATCTTTTTTATTATTTTTCAAATGCATCGAGGGGAAGGAACCTAACTATTGTAGCCTGCACATTGGAGCATAAAGAATCTTACAGCGCTTCCTTCATCATATGATTAACTTATATATAGCAGAAATTATTAACAAAAGAAATATAATGAATCTGGATATAATATTGAACTCTTCTTATAATTTGTATTCACTTTGATCACAATTGATAGCCTTTTATTTAAAAATAAAATAAAAAATACTATCAGAACCTAATTGTTGAGTTGATTAGAAACTATTGGTTGGCAACATTGAGAATAGAGACTCTAGCCTTGATCAAAGATCTAAAAAGACAATCGAAATCTTCCTCACATTGCTGCATGTTCATGTCCAATGCAGTTAAACACTTTTGTGTTTCCTGAATTTTCAAGAAATCCAATTGCATGTTTATTTTCTGCTTGTATAGAGCTTCCAAATTAGTTTGCAATTTTTGAACTTCGTTGAATTTGTCTTCACTGACTCCATGTACACGCTTGGTTTGTGTTGGCTTGAAAACCATTGACCACCTATTTTGCTTTGATGCTTCTTTTGCAGGTAAGACTGATGAAAAAAGGGACTCGAATACCACAATGCTGACCTCTTCAACTTCTCCTAAAAGTCTTACAATAGCAGAAGTCTCATTGCTTTTCGAACTTTGAGATTTCTTCAAACTGGCAAGGCACTTGGCAACCATTTTGTAATTCTTTTTCATACAGATCATGTAGCTTCCGATTTTGTTTGATACGTTAGCTTCTCTTCTTCGAAGAGATGCCTCGAGATCTTGACCACAAGTTCTCATTTGTGTAAATGCATCTTTTGTTGTACTGCACAAATCTAAAAGCCTAATAGAAGCCCCAAGAACATCTTCTGAATCGCAAAAATGCATAACTGGCAATCGAAGCAAATCATCCAGACAATCATACAAGTCACCGAGGGCAGTTAGTCTGTTACATAGAGATGATGTTGATGTCGCATCTGATGACCTTATTCTGCACAAATGCTCCTCCACATTTGTGACTGAAGGAGGAGGTCTGGAAGGTAAGCTGATTGAACGAGAATGGCTCATACTTCTTGTAGTTGCAGCAATGGCTTCCATATGATTAGAATGAGAGAAGAGCTCAAATGATGAGTTAACTAGTTTAAAAGTTGGCTTGATATAAACTTTGCCATTGGCACCTTTTATATAAGAAGAGGAGACAAAAGGAATCCTATTGACTTGATTAAATTGGCATTTCATGTGTTTGAGCACCAGATCATTTATAAAATCAAACACGAGCACATTGCTTAAAGTCATGCATACACAGAGTACAAATACAGCCTGGTCTATGGTTTCTTTAATCATCCACGAGCGGATTGTCTTTTGAAATTTGATTACATGCAATTGAAAAATGTGCATATCTTAATGATCATATAGGATCTGGGAACATATGGAACCTTGGCAGGCTGTCAATAATTATTACTCCCTCCGTTTCATAATACATGTACAGTTGTCCACTTAGCTACACAAATAATTTTTTTAATTTTCATTTTGTGAATAAAAATTTAAATATCAAACTTTTATTCAAAAAAAGAAATTTTGAAAAACAATTTATACAACTATAATGATCAACCTCATCGTTGATTATTTAGCAGATGATTTGTAGGTTTAACAATGCTAGCTTCGTTTCTCAGATGGAAGGTGAAAATAAAAAAATAATAGAAAACATGCCTGCTTCGTGAGAAGAGGCACCCTGAAGGGCATCACATTCACTCATCAAACTGTATACAGGTAGGTAAATCTTATTTCTGGTTACTTATTCTGAAAAAAAAGTACATAAATATATACTTTTTTGTGAAATAAGTAACTTATTTTTGCAAGATAACGAATATTAAATTCCACATACACATTTTTTTCCCGAAAAATGTATTTAAATACAAAAAAAAATTCGGAATAAGTAACTTATAAGTCAGGAGGAGACAAATAGGGTCATAGTATATCTTTCTTTTCTAAATTATGTTAGTACTTAAATCCCTCATTAACATTTTTTAGGGATAAAAAATTGTTTTGATTAGTTAATTTGCTATTTTATACAATTTTTTAAATCATAAATATTTTAATTAAACATTTTGTAAAAAAGATTCAATTTGATAAAAGTACGATCAACTATAACAGTTTAAGATAAGTGGGACGTGACAATTTAAATATTTTTTTTGTTTTAAAAAAAACGAACTGGACAATCCAAGCTGTGAACCTATCAAATAATACTTTCTATAGTTTTTCAATTTAATTTTGGATAATAAATTAAAAAGAACTTTTTGATATATTTCTTTCTAAACATTTTGTACTTTAATTAATTAATTAATTAAATGGACCTCAATTTTTACGTCTAGGCCTCAATTTTACCTCTTAGCTAAAATTTCAAATTACATGTGACAAATAAGAATGATAAAGAATTTGTAAAATATTTTGCACGTACATTAGCTAAAATTATAGCAACCCCTTGACTATATTTGTTGAAGCTCTTGGAACCTGTGGTGAACATGCCTTATTAAAATAATATATACTATTTATAATAAGTTAAAATAATAATAACATATCATTTTTAAAATATATTCAAGCCAACTCTATTCGAGCATGTTCAACAATTTTATACAATCATTATTTTATAATATTTTAACTAAAAATTTATATATTTTAACCAATCATTTTAGTTAACCCCGCCCTAATTATTCCAACAAATAAATTATTCTTACACATAATGAATTTACACGAGAGACCGTTCTTAACTGTAAAAATTACAAAATGAGTGACCAATATTGCAAAAATAGAAATTACCGTCAGTATAAATTGTCAGAAACAGCAAAAAAGTGGGGGAACACTTTTTCTCAACAATTCCTCAACAATTATTCTAAATTGCTGCTGCAATCTCCAGTTAATCTCATCTACTGCGTACTTGCAAGTTGTAAGTATATCCTGCCTCTGTATCTATCACTATTTCTCTGTAATTGTCATTTTTTTACTCTTTTTTGTGTGTATAATTGTTCTAGGTACTGTTTAATATTGGACAATTGTAACCCTAGCTAATTGTCGTTACAATTGTCTCCCAGTAGATAAGAATGCATGAATTTTACACTTGATAATATGTTTAAACTTCATTATTCGTTGCGATTTGCTGCTAGGAAAGGTAAATTTATTCGAAAGAACAGCACATGAGAGCACAGCATTTTTTAGTACATAAGAAAGAAAGGGGAATTATTGTTTGCAACAATATTGGGGAAAATCAACTTAATAGTCCTTGAACTATTTGTTTTTTTTTTTGTTTTAGTCCCTGAACAAAAAAACCCGGTAATTTATGTTACCCAACTTTTTGTGCTTGGACTAATGGATATTAAAATTAGCTGTGTTTGTTAAAATTTATATGAGAATCGTTTTGATGGATAACGTAAGTGAAGAATTGATGAGAAATGGTCCCAAATAGCACAAAATAAAAATAATAAATGGAAAATACCATTTAGAATGGTGCCACTTAGAAATCAAAAACTTCCAGTGGAACCGAATGGAAAATACCATAATTTTATAACGGTAGACTAATGTTTGTTTAATAGAGTGGTATTATGTGGATGAAGCAAAAAGTATAATGGTGCCGCTTGGAAGTCAAAAAGTTCGAGTGGTACCAAATGGAAAAGCTAATTGTACAATGGTACCAAAGGGAATATCCCTATTTATTATTGTGTATTTTTTTAATAAAGATAAATAGGGTCAGGTTTCAAATTAGAACTTAGAACCAATATTAATCTTAGATATTGTTAAATCAATTGTTTTTGGTTCTGTTGCAGAAAGCTATTTGTTTTTTGTAAATTATAGTATATGATGTACTTGAGCAATACACAATATTTTATTTCTAATTTACATAATATTTTAATAAAATAAATAATTTTTCTACATAAAAGTTTATTTTTAACTCTTATGAAACAAGTGAAAAATTATTATGTAAAATATCTTAAATTTAATGAATTTTAAAAAAAAGGGTATTATGTTCTGTTGGATAATATGTAAATTTGTTTTTAACGTTCTAATTATAGATAGTTCTGGTGGAAGTGACCCTTTATCTAGATGTTTGCATGTGGGGCTAGTAGTCTATAAGATACAGTTCATTTGTCAGGAACTCCATTTGTAGTTTTGTTTGTTATGATTTTTTTTTGTGTTTTTCTGAATTACGAATGCAGTAAGTAACTGTTAAGCAACAAGCTAAAATACTAAGCTATAGTGAACAGAGAGATGGAGAGAAATGAAAAAGGCAAAGCAAAAAGACAGAGATGTGAGAGAGATCAGATAAAGAAAAGGATAGAAAGGGAGAGAGAGAGTGATAGAAAGAGAAAGAGAAAGAGAGGATTGGTGGGATGTAATTCCATTTTATGATATTCAACATTATGAAAGTTTATAATGTTTTCAGCTAGGGGTGGCAATTTTGGGTAATGGGTTGGGTTTGTGTTGGCTTTGTTGTACCCGATCCTATTTTTGAGTCTACTCGAACCTGAAATGATTTGAATTTTTTCAACCCGAACCCAACCTATTAGTACCCGGTCAACCCGAAAATGACCTGCTTTAACCTGAAAATAATTAAAATAAATTATTTATATATATAAATTAATTTTTATTTATAAAATATGAAAAATATATAATAGTAACTTTATTATATGATATGTAAATTAAATTATTTCAATAATATGAAGGTATATCACATATGTCTATAATTATGTAATATATATATATATATATATATATATTTATTTAATTTTTATATAATTTGTTATATATATTAAATTTTCGGGTCGAGTTCGGGTATTTTGGATCAACCAGAAACTGACCCGAATATTTCGGGTAAATTTTTACCCGACCCGAAACTCAAATACTCAACCCAAAATTCGTACTTTTCCGTGTCGGGTTTTGGGTCCTGTCAAATTTTGCTACCCTTATTTTTAGCTATTGATTGACTTCAAATGAAATACTAAAAAGATGTAACTACATGTGGCCATAACACTACTAATACTAGTGTTGAACAAATGACTAAGCTAGTTCTTGACATCATTAAACGAGTCTTCGTCCATTAGGTCATTTACTAGGGTTTGTAATCCCCACATATTAGTTAGACTTGATTACTAAGATATATATATCATTGAATTTCTAATTAGGTCTCTTTTATAAGTTGTGATCTATTATCTTTCACCTATCTACGGTTCAGAATCCTTGGGGTAGTGAATTTATTGCGGTTTATCCACCCAAGCTTTTTCGTGTTTTTAATTACATAACTTAGTGTTCGTACAAGTTGTCTTGCATAATATTATAGTACGGGGGACTATCAAAAGTTCAGGGACTTATTAGCTCTACTACTCGTAGATAGTCGAAATTTAAAATTAATATATTGACGTTAAAAAAAGTCTTAAATTTGATTTTGTTAAAAAAAAATAACCTAATTTTTTTTGTTAAAAGGTGATTGTTTGATACTTTGACAACTATAAAGAGATTTAATACATATAAAAAGCAAGATGAAGAGCTCAATACTTGACCGTTAAATTTACTATAAATACAGTTACATATACTATAATTACAATTGTAAGAGCAAGTCCAATGCTTATACTAAAATGGATCTACCCATTGCTAGATTTTGGCACCAAAACATGACATCTGGTGTGGAAATAGAATGTTGGCAATGTTGATGGTTAAGTAATTATAGCTATTGTTATATCCAAGTACATCATCCAGTTAAGGTATTTCCTTCCTTTCTTCTTCTTTCTTTTATTTAGTTTAAAGATGATTTAGCAAGGATGGCTATAACCATCTTTGATTGAAGATGGATAATTATAGCCATCTTTGGTTCTAAATTTAGAACCACTTGTCCTTTATGCATTTTTGTAAATTTTATTTCGTATTTTAGCTAAAGAACCAAATATAGCGATGTATTGGCTTGATTTAATACAATAACAATGAATAACTATATATAATATGTTGAAATATAGCATAAGATCCATTTGGGGCCTTCCTCTAACACCTTAAGGTTTTAGATGAGCTGGTTACTCAACATGGTATCAGAGCTGGTTACTCAACATAATAATATAACTTTTCAATCAAAACATATGTAAAAATTCATGTAAAATTGTGCATTGCACGAGATATAAGCTTGTTTATATGAGTTTAAGAACAAATACAAGTTTAAGAAACAAAATTCCATCCTTCAAATGTTTTTTGATGAATTAAAAATTTATAGCAAGATAACCAAATAAGAAATTAATATTATGCAAGTTTTTCGAGTTCTTAATGATCGAACCTTTGGTTTTAGGTTGTATTTTGATATTCCTCATATAGTTAAATAAAATGTTATTTTCGTAGTTGCGAGAACTCTTACCATGACTTCTGGTAGTATTTTGGATAAGATAGTATATACTATGGAAACTTTGAACTCTGTGCTAATATATTTAATAAAGTGAAAAAATAGATGTGGTGGCATTTAGGGGAAAGATGGTTGCTTTATAAATAAAACTTACCTGAGGAAACTTGGGAAACTTATAAATAAGAGTGGCAGAACCCTAATATCTTAGGAAACTTACCTGAGACTCAGGTTCCTTATTCTCTATAAAAAAACTTACTAAGCTTAAGTACATATGTTATTAGTTAGTTTACAACAACATATATAAGTAAGGTTCAACGCAGGTATGTTGAACCTTAGTCATCTGTGTTGAACATTAGGTACAGGTTTGGGGAACCTTGCATGTACAAACAATGAATCATCGAAGAAAAGGAAAAATATAGCAATTTCAACGTATTAACTTGATATTTCTATATTGCCAGTCTACAATATTGAACGACACAAGGATTAGGACCATTAACTTATTTTTTTTAATGTAAATGTGAACATAAAAATGAGCGGATCACAGAAACTACTGATTTGCTCCTGTTTTTGACAAGGAATTTAAGTGGAAATTTGAAATTTCATATACGGATTGAGCAATGAAAAGTAGGTTGACGGATACCAACCCTTATTCATTTGGCCTGCATTTGTTTATCGTTTTTTATTTTGAGAAATTGTGTTTAATACGAGAATGATCAGACTGGAGTACTACTAATTTGCAACTAATAAATTTTACCGGAAATTTGAAATTTGACATGAAACAGGTGTTTTCTCAATCAATTCGCTTTGATTTGAATATACCTCATCTACAGTTTCTGTTCATCTATATACTAAAACTGATCCCTCACAAAAATTCGGGGATGCAGTTGTAGTCTATCTAATATACGTTTTTCTATGGAAAGAACTAGTGGTTGAGCACATTGAGAATGGATACTCTTGTCTTGATCAATGATCGAACTAGACAGTCTAATTTGTCTTCACCTTCTTGCATGTTCATGTCCAATGCCTTCAGACATTTCTGGACTTCTTGTGTTCCCGTGATACCACTTGTTTTGCTTGACTTGAAAACCTTTGACCATTTGTTTTGTTTTGATGCTTCCTTTGCAGGACAGATAGATGAGAAGATAGACTCGAAAACTGTGATGCTGACTTCTTCAACTTCCCTTAGAAGGCTCACGATAGCAGGAGTCTCAATGCTTTTGTTAATTTTCGACTTCTTAGAACCGGCAAAGCACTTGGATACCATTTTGTTCGCCTTCTTTTTACAGATCAAGTAGCTTCCGGTTTTGCTTGATACATCAGTTTCTTTTCTTCTTAGAGACGACTCTAGATCTTGGACTGAAGCTCTCATAAGCGAGATGGCATCTTTTGAGGTGCTGCACAAATCCAATAACCTAATGGACCCGCAGAGAATATCTTCTCCGCTGATCAATTGATCTTGTTGTGCGGATGGCAATTGAAGCAAATCTTCTACGCACTCGTACAAATCTTGAAGGGCGGATAATTTGTTGAACTTAGATATTGTGGAAGAGGATGCCTCTTCTGGGGTCCTTAACCTGCACAGGTGCTCCTCAACAGTGGCGGTCAACGGATGAGATCTGGATGGTAAGCTGATGGAACGAGAATGAGCAATAACTTTTGTGCTTGCAATAGAAGCTGCCATTTTATTTGCAAGAGGAATTAGATGCCAATGAAATGCTGAACTCAAGGTTTGTTTGATTGAACTCTCCCCCTTGACACCTTTTATATTACATGAGGAGACAAAAGGAATCAGATTTTAATAACTTAATTTCCTTCATGTGCTGAACACCTAAACAGGCCAAAAATCAGAATATGCAGATCTCAATTGTAGGAGTGTCTGTGGGATGAGGAACATCTGCTTGGTTTAAATTACTATTAAATACCATGACCAGGCTGGTGCGGTCAGCTGCTAACATTGGTAAGCTTCTTTAATTTGAAAAAAAAAATGAGACAATTGGTATAGTTTTGTATCTCATGTGTTTTCTAGTAAAGCTGTCTTCAAATCCACGTACATTGCATTATTCGTTGCATCTTGTTGTTAGAAAAGATGAACTTCAGGGAAAAAAAATCACATGAATGCCTTGCCAACTTTTTTTTAGCAGACAATTAGAAAGGGCCATTATTGTCCCATTTGAACTTCGATGATGCAGAGATAAACCTGTAGCATCTGTCTTAAATATACTGGCTAGACAGGAGGAATCTAAACAGCCTGCAATAACCTGTACCGTAAAACGAGATGATCCATCCAGGTCACCAGGGCTTGAAGGCAAAACCTGGAAGGATAGGTGTTACTCGCTCAGGTTGACCAAGCAATACAGTTTGCAGATTCGGTGTGAAAGTACAATATTAGAGCTCAAATATAAATTCTCTTGATCTGAATTACGTAACTATTTGCACCAGAATCACCGTAAATTTTGTTTAGGAAATCTTGTCTATGTATTAATATGAATTTGCAACCGGATCCGGACTAGCTTCCGCTTTAGATTAAATATACTGATTGAGCAATGAAAAGTAGGTTGACGAATACCAACCCTTATTCATTTGGCCTGCATTTTTTTACCGATTTTTATTTTGAGAAATTGTGTTTAATACGAGAATGATCAGACTGGAGTACTTCTAATTTGCGACTAATAAATTTTACCGGAAATTTGAAAATTGACATGAAACAGTTGTTTTCTCAATCTATTCGCTTTGATTTGAGTATACCTCATCTACAGTTTCTGTTCATCTATATACAAAAACTGATCCCTCACAAAAATTTGGGGATGCAGTTGTAGTCTATCTAATATACGTTTTTCTATGGAAAGAACTAGTGGTTGAGCACATTGAGAATGGATACTCTTGTCTTGATCAATGATCGAACTAGACAGTCTAATTTGTCTTCACATTCTTGCATGTTCATGTCCAATGCCTTCAGACATTTCTGGACTTCTTGTGTTCCCGTGATACCACTTGTTTTGCTTGACTTGAAAACCTTTGACCATTTGTTTTGTTTTGATGCTTCCTTTGCAGGACAGATAGATGAGAAGATAGACTCGAAAACTGTGATGCTGACTTCTTCAACTTCCCTTAGAAGGCTCACGATAGCAGGAGTCTCAATGCTTTTGTTAATTTTCGACTTCTTAGAACCGGCAAAGCACTTGGATACCATTTTGTTCGCCTTCTTTTTACAGATCAAGTAGCTTCCGGTTTTGCTTGATACATCAGTTTCTTTTCTTCTTAGAGACGACTCTAGATCTTGGACTGAAGCTCTCATAAGCGAGATGGCATCTTTTGAGGTGCTGCACAAATCCAATAACCTAATGGACCCGCAGAGAATATCTTCTCCGCTGATCAATTGATCTTGTTGTGCGGATGGCAATTGAAGCAAATCTTCTACGCACTCGTACAAATCTTGAAGGGCGGATAATTTGTTGAACTTAGATATTGTGGAAGAGGATGCCTCTTCTGGGGTCCTTAACCTGCACAGGTGCTCCTCAACAGTGGCGGTCAACGGATGAGATCTGGATGGTAAGCTGATGGAACGAGAATGAGCAATAACTTTTGTGCTTGCAATAGAAGCTGCCATTTTATTTGCAAGAGGAATTAGATGCCAATGAAATGCTGAACTCAAGGTTTGTTTGATTGAACTCTCCCCCTTGACACCTTTTATATTACATGAGGAGACAAAAGGAATCAGATTTTAATAACTTAATTTCCTTCATGTGCTGAACACCTAAACAGGCCAAAAATCAGAATATGCAGATCTCAATTGTAGGAGTGTCTGTGGGATGAGGAACATCTGCTTGGTTTAAATTACTATTAAATACCATGACCAGGCTGGTGCGGTCAGCTGCTAACATTGGTAAGCTTCTTTAATTTGAAAAAAAAAATGAGACAATTGGTATAGTTTTGTATCTCATGTGTTTTCTAGTAAAGCTGTCTTCAAATCCACGTACATTGCATTATTCGTTGCATCTTGTTGTTAGAAAAGATGAACTTCAGGGAAAAAAAATCACATGAATGCCTTGCCAACTTTTTTTTAGCAGACAATTAGAAAGGGCCATTATTGTCCCATTTGAACTTCGATGATGCAGAGATAAACCTGTAGCATCTGTCTTAAAATATACTGGCTAGACAGGAGGAATCTAAACAGCCTGCAATAACCTGTACCGTAAAACGAGATGATCCATCCAGGTCACCAGGGCTTGAAGGCAAAACCTGGAAGGATAGGTGTTACTCGCTCAGGTTGACCAAGCAATACAGTTTGCAGATTCGGTGTGAAAGTACAATATTAGAGCTCAAATATAAATTCTCTTGATCTGAATTACGTAACTATTTGCACCAGAATCACCGTAAATTTTGTTTAGGAAATCTTGTCTATGTATTAATATGAATTTGCAACCGGATCCGGACTAGCTTCCGCTTTAGATTAAATATACTGATTGAGCAATGAAAAGTAGGTTGACGAATACCAACCCTTATTCATTTGGCCTGCATTTTTTTACCGATTTTTATTTTGAGAAATTGTGTTTAATACGAGAATGATCAGACTGGAGTACTTCTAATTTGCGACTAATAAATTTTACCGGAAATTTGAAAATTGACATGAAACAGTTGTTTTCTCAATCTATTCGCTTTGATTTGAGTATACCTCATCTACAGTTTCTGTTCATCTATATACAAAAACTGATCCCTCACAAAAATTTGGGGATGCAGTTGTAGTCTATCTAATATACGTTTTTCTATGGAAAGAACTAGTGGTTGAGCACATTGAGAATGGATACTCTTGTCTTGATCAATGATCGAACTAGACAGTCTAATTTGTCTTCACATTCTTGCATGTTCATGTCCAATGCCTTCAGACATTTCTGGACTTCTTGTGTTCCCGTGATACCACTTGTTTTGCTTGACTTGAAAACCTTTGACCATTTGTTTTGTTTTGATGCTTCCTTTGCAGGACAGATAGATGAGAAGATAGACTCGAAAACTGTGATGCTGACTTCTTCAACTTCCCTTAGAAGGCTCACGATAGCAGGAGTCTCAATGCTTTTGTTAATTTTCGACTTCTTAGAACCGGCAAAGCACTTGGATACCATTTTGTTCGCCTTCTTTTTACAGATCAAGTAGCTTCCGGTTTTGCTTGATACATCAGTTTCTTTTCTTCTTAGAGACGACTCTAGATCTTGGACTGAAGCTCTCATAAGCGAGATGGCATCTTTTGAGGTGCTGCACAAATCCAATAACCTAATGGACCCGCAGAGAATATCTTCTCCGCTGATCAATTGATCTTGTTGTGCGGATGGCAATTGAAGCAAATCTTCTACGCACTCGTACAAATCTTGAAGGGCGGATAATTTGTTGAACTTAGATATTGTGGAAGAGGATGCCTCTTCTGGGGTCCTTAACCTGCACAGGTGCTCCTCAACAGTGGCGGTCAACGGATGAGATCTGGATGGTAAGCTGATGGAACGAGAATGAGCAATAACTTTTGTGCTTGCAATAGAAGCTGCCATTTTATTTGCAAGAGGAATTAGATGCCAATGAAATGCTGAACTCAAGGTTTGTTTGATTGAACTCTCCCCCTTGACACCTTTTATATTACATGGGGAGACAAAAGGAATCAGATTTTAATAACTTAATTTCCTTCATGTGCTGAACACCTAAACAGGCCAAAAATCAGAATATGCAGATCTCAATTGTAGGAGTGTCTGTGGGATGAGGAACATCTGCTTGGTTTAAATTACTATTAAATACCATGACCAGGCTGGTGCGGTCAGCTGCTAACATTGGTAAGCTTCTTTAATTTGAAAAAAAAAATGAGACAATTGGTATAGTTTTGTATCTCATGTGTTTTCTAGTAAAGCTGTCTTCAAATCCACGTACATTGCATTATTCGTTGCATCTTGTTGTTAGAAAAGATGAACTTCAGGGAAAAAAAATCACATGAATGCCTTGCCAACTTTTTTTTAGCAGACAATTAGAAAGGGCCATTATTGTCCCATTTGAACTTCGATGATGCAGAGATAAACCTGTAGCATCTGTCTTAAAATATACTGGCTAGACAGGAGGAATCTAAACAGCCTGCAATAACCTGTACCGTAAAACGAGATGATCCATCCAGGTCACCAGGGCTTGAAGGCAAAACCTGGAAGGATAGGTGTTACTCGCTCAGGTTGACCAAGCAATACAGTTTGCAGATTCGGTGTGAAAGTACAATATTAGAGCTCAAATATAAATTCTCTTGATCTGAATTACGTAACTATTTGCACCAGAATCACCGTAAATTTTGTTTAGGAAATCTTGTCTATGTATTAATATGAATTTGCAACCGGATCCGGACTAGCTTCCGCTTTAGATTAAATATACTGATTGAGCAATGAAAAGTAGGTTGACGAATACCAACCCTTATTCATTTGGCCTGCATTTTTTTACCGATTTTTATTTTGAGAAATTGTGTTTAATACGAGAATGATCAGACTGGAGTACTTCTAATTTGCGACTAATAAATTTTACCGGAAATTTGAAAATTGACATGAAACAGTTGTTTTCTCAATCTATTCGCTTTGATTTGAGTATACCTCATCTACAGTTTCTGTTCATCTATATACAAAAACTGATCCCTCACAAAAATTTGGGGATGCAGTTGTAGTCTATCTAATATACGTTTTTCTATGGAAAGAACTAGTGGTTGAGCACATTGAGAATGGATACTCTTGTCTTGATCAATGATCGAACTAGACAGTCTAATTTGTCTTCACATTCTTGCATGTTCATGTCCAATGCCTTCAGACATTTCTGGACTTCTTGTGTTCCCGTGATACCACTTGTTTTGCTTGACTTGAAAACCTTTGACCATTTGTTTTGTTTTGATGCTTCCTTTGCAGGACAGATAGATGAGAAGATAGACTCGAAAACTGTGATGCTGACTTCTTCAACTTCCCTTAGAAGGCTCACGATAGCAGGAGTCTCAATGCTTTTGTTAATTTTCGACTTCTTAGAACCGGCAAAGCACTTGGATACCATTTTGTTCGCCTTCTTTTTACAGATCAAGTAGCTTCCGGTTTTGCTTGATACATCAGTTTCTTTTCTTCTTAGAGACGACTCTAGATCTTGGACTGAAGCTCTCATAAGCGAGATGGCATCTTTTGAGGTGCTGCACAAATCCAATAACCTAATGGACCCGCAGAGAATATCTTCTCCGCTGATCAATTGATCTTGTTGTGCGGATGGCAATTGAAGCAAATCTTCTACGCACTCGTACAAATCTTGAAGGGCGGATAATTTGTTGAACTTAGATATTGTGGAAGAGGATGCCTCTTCTGGGGTCCTTAACCTGCACAGGTGCTCCTCAACAGTGGCGGTCAACGGATGAGATCTGGATGGTAAGCTGATGGAACGAGAATGAGCAATAACTTTTGTGCTTGCAATAGAAGCTGCCATTTTATTTGCAAGAGGAATTAGATGCCAATGAAATGCTGAACTCAAGGTTTGTTTGATTGAACTCTCCCCCTTGACACCTTTTATATTACATGGGGAGACAAAAGGAATCAGATTTTAATAACTTAATTTCCTTCATGTGCTGAACACCTAAACAGGCCAAAAATCAGAATATGCAGATCTCAATTGTAGGAGTGTCTGTGGGATGAGGAACATCTGCTTGGTTTAAATTACTATTAAATACCATGACCAGGCTGGTGCGGTCAGCTGCTAACATTGGTAAGCTTCTTTAATTTGAAAAAAAAAATGAGACAATTGGTATAGTTTTGTATCTCATGTGTTTTCTAGTAAAGCTGTCTTCAAATCCACGTACATTGCATTATTCGTTGCATCTTGTTGTTAGAAAAGATGAACTTCAGGGAAAAAAAATCACATGAATGCCTTGCCAACTTTTTTTTAGCAGACAATTAGAAAGGGCCATTATTGTCCCATTTGAACTTCGATGATGCAGAGATAAACCTGTAGCATCTGTCTTAAATATACTGGCTAGACAGGAGGAATCTAAACAGCCTGCAATAACCTGTACCGTAAAACGAGATGATCCATCCAGGTCACCAGGGCTTGAAGGCAAAACCTGGAAGGATAGGTGTTACTCGCTCAGGTTGACCAAGCAATACAGTTTGCAGATTCGGTGTGAAAGTACAATATTAGAGCTCAAATATAAATTCTCTTGATCTGAATTACGTAACTATTTGCACCAGAATCACCGTAAATTTTGTTTAGGAAATCTTGTCTATGTATTAATATGAATTTGCAACCGGATCCGGACTAGCTTCCGCTTTAGATTAAATATACTGATTGAGCAATGAAAAGTAGGTTGACGAATACCAACCCTTATTCATTTGGCCTGCATTTTTTTACCGATTTTTATTTTGAGAAATTGTGTTTAATACGAGAATGATCAGACTGGAGTACTTCTAATTTGCGACTAATAAATTTTACCGGAAATTTGAAAATTGACATGAAACAGTTGTTTTCTCAATCTATTCGCTTCGATTTGAGTATACCTCATCTACAGTTTCTGTTCATCTATATACAAAAACTGATCCCTCACAAAAATTTGGGGATGCAGTTGTAGTCTATCTAATATACGTTTTTCTATGGAAAGAACTAGTGGTTGAGCACATTGAGAATGGATACTCTTGTCTTGATCAATGATCGAACTAGACAGTCTAATTTGTCTTCACATTCTTGCATGTTCATGTCCAATGCCTTCAGACATTTCTGGACTTCTTGTGTTCCCGTGATACCACTTGTTTTGCTTGACTTGAAAACCTTTGACCATTTGTTTTGTTTTGATGCTTCCTTTGCAGGACAGATAGATGAGAAGATAGACTCGAAAACTGTGATGCTGACTTCTTCAACTTCCCTTAGAAGGCTCACGATAGCAGGAGTCTCAATGCTTTTGTTAATTTTCGACTTCTTAGAACCGGCAAAGCACTTGGATACCATTTTGTTCGCCTTCTTTTTACAGATCAAGTAGCTTCCAGTTTTGCTTGATACATCAGTTTCTTTTCTTCTTAGAGACGACTCTAGATCTTGGACTGAAGCTCTCACAAGCGAGATAGCATCTTTTGAGGTGCTGCACAAATCCAATAACCTAATGGACCCGCAGAGAATATCTTCTCCGCTGATCAATTGATCTTGTTGTGCGGATGGCAATTGAAGCAAATCTTCTACGCACTCGTACAAATCTTGAAGGGCGGATAATTTGTTGAACTTAGATATTGTGGAAGAGGATGCCTCTTCTGGGGTCCTTAACCTGCACAGGTGCTCCTCAACAGTGGCGGTCAACGGATGAGATCTGGATGGTAAGCTGATGGAACGAGAATGAGCAATAACTTTTGTGTTTGCAATAGAGGCTGCCATTTTATTTGCAAGATGAATTAGATGCCAATGAAATGCTGAACTCAAGGTTTGTTTGATTGAACTCTCCCCCTTGACACCTTTTATATTACATGGGGAGACAAAAGGAATCAGATTTTAATAACTTAATTTCCTTCATGTGCTGAACACCTAAACAGGCCAAAAATCAGAATATGCAGATCTCAATTGTAGGAGTGTCTGTGGGATGAGGAACATCTGCTTGGTTTAAATTACTATTAAATACCATGACCAGGCTGGTGCGGTCAGCTGCTAACATTGGTAAGCTTCTTTAATTTGAAAAAAAAAATGAGACAATTGGTATAGTTTTGTATCTCATGTGTTTTCTAGTAAAGCTGTCTTCAAATCCACGTACATTGCATTATTCGTTGCATCTTGTTGTTAGAAAAGATTCAGGAAAAATAAAATCACATGAATGCCTTGCCAACTTTTTTTTAGCAGACAATTAGAAAGGGCCATTATTGTCCCATTTGAACTACGATGATGCAGAGATAAACCTGTAGCATCTGTCTTAAATATACTGGCTAGACAGGAGGAATCTAAACAGCCTGCAATAACCTGTACCGTAAAACAAGTGATCCATCCAGGTCACCAGGGCTTGAAGGCAAAACCTGGAAGGATAGGTGTTACGTGCTCAGGTTGACCAAGCAATACAGTTTGCAGATTCGGTGTGAAAGTACAATATTAGAGCTCAAATATAAATTCTCTTGATCTGAATTACGTAACTATTTGCACCAGAATCACCGTAAATTTTGTTTAGGAAATCTTGTCTATGTATTAATATGAATTTGCAACCGGATCCGGACTAGCTTCCGCTTTAGATTAAATATACTGATTGAGCAATGAAAAGTAGGTTGACGAATACCAACCCTTATTCATTTGGCCTGCATTTTTTTACCGATTTTTATTTTGAGAAATTGTGTTTAATACGAGAATGATCAGACTGGAGTACTTCTAATTTGCGACTAATAAATTTTACCGGAAATTTGAAAATTGACATGAAACAGTTGTTTTCTCAATCTATTCGCTTTGATTTGAGTATACCTCATCTACAGTTTCTGTTCATCTATATACAAAAACTGATCCCTCACAAAAATTTGGGGATGCAGTTGTAGTCTATCTAATATACGTTTTTCTATGGAAAGAACTAGTGGTTGAGCACATTGAGAATGGATACTCTTGTCTTGATCAATGATCGAACTAGACAGTCTAATTTGTCTTCACATTCTTGCATGTTCATGTCCAATGCCTTCAGACATTTCTGGACTTCTTGTGTTCCCGTGATACCACTTGTTTTGCTTGACTTGAAAACCTTTGACCATTTGTTTTGTTTTGATGCTTCCTTTGCAGGACAGATAGATGAGAAGATAGACTCGAAAACTGTGATGCTGACTTCTTCAACTTCCCTTAGAAGGCTCACGATAGCAGGAGTCTCAATGCTTTTGTTAATTTTCGACTTCTTAGAACCGGAAAAGCACTTGGATACCATTTTGTTCGCCTTCTTTTTACAGATCAAGTAGCTTCCGGTTTTGCTTGATACATCAGTTTCTTTTCTTCTTAGAGACGACTCTAGATCTTGGACTGAAGCTCTCATAAGCGAGATGGCATCTTTTGAGGTGCTGCACAAATCCAATAACCTAATGGACCCGCAGAGAATATCTTCTCCGCAGATCAATTGATCTTGTTGTGCGGATGGCAATTGAAGCAAATCTTCTACGCACTCGTACAAATCTTGAAGGGCGGATAATTTGTTGAACTTAGATATTGTGGAAGAGGATGCCTCTTCTGGGGTCCTTAACCTACACAGGTGCTCCTCAACAGTGGCGGTCAACGGATGAGATCTGGATGGTAAGCTGATGGAACGAGAATGAGCAATAACTTTTGTGTTTGCAATAGAGGCTGCCATTTTATTTGCAAGAGGAATTAGATGCCAATGAAATGCTGAACTCAAGGTTTGTTTGATTGAACTCTCCCCCTTGACACCTTTTATATTACATGGGGAGACAAAAGGAATCAGATTTTAATAACTTAATTTCCTTCATGTGCTGAACACCTAAACAGGCCAAAAATCAGAATATGCAGATCTCAATTGTAGGAGTGTCTGTGGGATGAGGAACATCTGCTTGGTTTAAATTACTATTAAATACCATGACCAGGCTGGTGCGGTCAGCTGCTAACATTGGTAAGCTTCTTTAATTTGAAAAAAAAAATGAGACAATTGGTATTGTTTTGTATCTCATGTGTTTTCTAGTAAAGCTGTCTTCAAATCCACGTACATTGCATTATTCGTTGCATCTTGTTGTTAGAAAAGATTCAGGAAAAATAAAATCACATGAATGCCTTGCCAACTTTTTTTTAGCAGACAATTAGAAAGGGCCATTATTGTCCCATTTGAACTACGATGATGCAGAGATCCTGTAGCATCTGTCTTAAATATACTGGCTAGACAGGAGGAATCTAAACAGCCTGCAATAACCTGTACCGTAAAACAAGATGATCCATCCAGGTCACCGGGGCTTGAAGGCAAAACCTGGAAGGATAGGTGTTACTTGCTCAGGTTGAACTAGCAATACAGTTTTCAGATTCGGTGTGAAAGTACAATATTAGAGCTCAGATATAAATTCTCTTGATCTGAATTACGTAATAATTTGCACCAGAATCACCGTAAATTTTGTTTAGGAAATCTTGTCTATGTATTAATATGAATTTGCAACCGGATCCGGACTAGCTTCCGCTTTAGATTAAATATACTGATTGAGCAATGAAAAGTAGGTTGACGAATACCAACCTTTATTCATTTGGCCTGCATTTTTTTACCGATTTTTATTTTGAGAAATTGTGTTTAATACGAGAATGATCAGACTAGAGTACTTCTAATTTGCGACTAATAAATTTTACCGGAAATTTGAAAATTGACATGAAACAGTTTTTTTCTCAATCTATTCGCTTTGATTTGAGTATACCTCATCTACAGTTTCTGTTCATCTATATACAAAAACTGATCCCTCACAAAAATTTGGGGATGCAGTTGTAGTCTATCTAATATACGTTTTTCTATGGAAAGAACTAGTGGTTGAGCACATTGAGAATGGATACTCTTGTCTTGATCAATGATCGAACTAGACAGTCTAATTTGTCTTCACATTCTTGCATGTTCATGTCCAATGCCTTCAGACATTTCTGGACTTCTTGTGTTCCCGTGATACCACTTGTTTTGCTTGACTTGAAAACCTTTGACCATTTGTTTTGTTTTGATGCTTCCTTTGCAGGACAGATAGATGAGAAGATAGACTCGAAAACTGTGATGCTGACTTCTTCAACTTCCCTTAGAAGGCTCACGATAGCAGGAGTCTCAATGCTTTTGTTAATTTTCGACTTCTTAGAACCGGAAAAGCACTTGGATACCATTTTGTTCGCCTTCTTTTTACAGATCAAGTAGCTTCCGGTTTTGCTTGATACATCAGTTTCTTTTCTTCTTAGAGACGACTCTAGATCTTGGACTGAAGCTCTCATAAGCGAGATGGCATCTTTTGAGGTGCTGCACAAATCCAATAACCTAATGGACCCGCAGAGAATATCTTCTCCGCAGATCAATTGATCTTGTTGTGCGGATGGCAATTGAAGCAAATCTTCTACGCACTCGTACAAATCTTGAAGGGCGGATAATTTGTTGAACTTAGATATTGTGGAAGAGGATGCCTCTTCTGGGGTCCTTAACCTACACAGGTGCTCCTCAACAGTGGCGGTCAACGGATGAGATCTGGATGGTAAGCTGATGGAACGAGAATGAGCAATAACTTTTGTGTTTGCAATAGAGGCTGCCATTTTATTTGCAAGAGGAATTAGATGCCAATGAAATGCTGAACTCAAGGTTTGTTTGATTGAACTCTCCCCCTTGACACCTTTTATATTACATGGGGAGACAAAAGGAATCAGATTTTAATAACTTAATTTCCTTCATGTGCTGAACACCTAAACAGGCCAAAAATCAGAATATGCAGATCTCAATTGTAGGAGTGTCTGTGGGATGAGGAACATCTGCTTGGTTTAAATTACTATTAAATACCATGACCAGGCTGGTGCGGTCAGCTGCTAACATTGGTAAGCTTCTTTAATTTGAAAAAAAAAATGAGACAATTGGTATTGTTTTGTATCTCATGTGTTTTCTAGTAAAGCTGTCTTCAAATCCACGTACATTGCATTATTCGTTGCATCTTGTTGTTAGAAAAGATTCAGGAAAAATAAAATCACATGAATGCCTTGCCAACTTTTTTTTAGCAGACAATTTGAAAGGGCCATTATTGTCCCATTTGAACTACGATGATGCAGAGATCCTGTAGCATCTGTCTTAAATATACTGGCTAGACAGGAGGAATCTAAACAGCCTGCAATAACCTGTACCGTAAAACAAGATGATCCATCCAGGTCACCGGGGCTTGAAGGCAAAACCTGGAAGGATAGGTGTTACTTGCTCAGGTTGAACTAGCAATACAGTTTTCAGATTCGGTGTGAAAGTACAATATTAGAGCTCAGATATAAATTCTCTTGATCTGAATTACGTAATAATTTGCACCAGAATCACCGTAAATTTTGTTTAGGAAATCTTGTCTATGTATTAATATGAATTTGCAACCGGATCCGGACTAGCTTCCGCTTTAGATTAAATATACTGATTGAGCAATGAAAAGTAGGTTGACGAATACCAACCTTTATTCATTTGGCCTGCATTTTTTTACCGATTTTTATTTTGAGAAATTGTGTTTAATACGAGAATGATCAGACTAGAGTACTTCTAATTTGCGACTAATAAATTTTACCGGAAATTTGAAAATTGACATGAAACAGTTTTTTTCTCAATCTATTCGCTTTGATTTGAGTATACCTCATCTACAGTTTCTGTTCATCTATATACAAAAACTGATCCCTCACAAAAATTTGGGGATGCAGTTGTAGTCTATCTAATATACGTTTTTCTATGGAAAGAACTAGTGGTTGAGCACATTGAGAATGGATACTCTTGTCTTGATCAATGATCGAACTAGACAGTCTAATTTGTCTTCACATTCTTGCATGTTCATGTCCAATGCCTTCAGACATTTCTGGACTTCTTGTGTTCCCGTGATACCACTTGTTTTGCTTGACTTGAAAACCTTTGACCATTTGTTTTGTTTTGATGCTTCCTTTGCAGGACAGATAGATGAGAAGATAGACTCGAAAACTGTGATGCTGACTTCTTCAACTTCCCTTAGAAGGCTCACGATAGCAGGAGTCTCAATGCTTTTGTTAATTTTCGACTTCTTAGAACCGGCAAAGCACTTGGATACCATTTTGTTCGCTTTCTTTTTACAGATCAAGTAGCTTCCGGTTTTGCTTGATACATCAGTTTCTTTTCTTCTTAGAGACGACTCTAGATCTTGGACTGAAGCTCTCACAAGCGAGATGGCATCTTTTGAGGTGCTGCACAAATCCAATAACCTAATGGACCCGCAGAGAATATCTTCTCCGCTGATCAATTGATCTTGTTGTGCGGATGGCAATTGAAGCAAATCTTCTACGCACTCGTACAAATCTTGAAGGGCGGATAATTTGTTGAACTTAGATATTGTGGAAGAGGATGCCTCTTCTGGGGTCCTTAACCTACACAGGTGCTCCTCAACAGTGGCGGTCAACGGATGAGATCTGGATGGTAAGCTGATGGAACGAGAATGAGCAATAACTTTTGTGTTTGCAATAGAGGCTGCCATTTTATTTGCAAGAGGAATTAGATGCCAATGAAATGCTGAACTCAAGGTTTGTTTGATTGAACTCTCCCCCTTGACACCTTTTATATTACATGGGGAGACAAAAGGAATCAGATTTTAATAACTTAATTTCCTTCATGTGCTGAACACCTAAACAGGCCAAAAATCAGAATATGCAGATCTCAATTGTAGGAGTGTCTGTGGGATGAGGAACATCTGCTTGGTTTAAATTACTATTAAATACCATGACCAGGCTGGTGCGGTCAGCTGCTAACATTGGTAAGCTTCTTTAATTTGAAAAAAAAAATGAGACAATTGGTATAGTTTTGTATCTCATGTGTTTTCTAGTAAAGCTGTCTTCAAATCCACGTACATTGCATTATTCGTTGCATCTTGTTGTTAGAAAAGATTCAGGAAAAATAAAATCACATGAATGCCTTGCCAACTTTTTTTTAGCAGACAATTAGAAAGGGCCATTATTGTCCCATTTGAACTACGATGATGCAGAGATAAACCTGTAGCATCTGTCTTAAATATACTGGCTACACAGGAGGAATCTAAACAGCCTGCAATAACCTGTACCGTAAAACAAGATGATCCATCCAGGTCACCGGGGCTTGAAGGCAAAACCTGGAAGGATAGGTGTTACTTGCTCAGGTTGACCTAGCAATACAGTTTTCAGATTCGGTGTGAAAGTACAATATTAGAGCTCAGATATAAATTCTCTTGATCTGAATTACGTAATAATTTGCACCAGAATCACCGTAAATTTTGTTTAGGAAATCTTGTCTATGTATTAATATGAATTTGCAACCGGATCCGGACTAGCTTCCGCTTTAGATTAAATATACTGATTGAGCAATGAAAAGTAGGTTGACGAATACCAACCCTTATTCATTTGGCCTGCATTTTTTTACCGATTTTTATTTTGAGAAATTGTGTTTAATACGAGAATGATCAGACTGGAGTACTTCTAATTTGCGACTAATAAATTTTACCGGAAATTTGAAAATTGACATGAAACAGTTTTTTTCTCAATCTATTCGCTTTGATTTGAGTATACCTCATCTACAGTTTCTGTTCATCTATATACAAAAACTGATCCCTCACAAAAATTTGGGGATGCAGTTGTAGTCTATCTAATATACGTTTTTCTATGGAAAGAACTAGTGGTTGAGCACATTGAGAATGGATACTCTTGTCTTGATCAATGATCGAACTAGACAGTCTAATTTGTCTTCACATTCTTGCATGTTCATGTCCAATGCCTTCAGACATTTCTGGACTTCTTGTGTTCCCGTGATACCACTTGTTTTGCTTGACTTGAAAACCTTTGACCATTTGTTTTGTTTTGATGCTTCCTTTGCAGGACAGATAGATGAGAAGATAGACTCGAAAACTGTGATGCTGACTTCTTCAACTTCCCTTAGAAGGCTCACGATAGCAGGAGTCTCAATGCTTTTGTTAATTTTCGACTTCTTAGAACCGGCAAAGCACTTGGATACCATTTTGTTCGCCTTCTTTTTACAGATCAAGTAGCTTCCAGTTTTGCTTGATACATCAGTTTCTTTTCTTCTTAGAGACGACTCTAGATCTTGGACTGAAGCTCTCACAAGCGAGATAGCATCTTTTGAGGTGCTGCACAAATCCAATAACCTAATGGACCCGCAGAGAATATCTTCTCCGCTGATCAATTGATCTTGTTGTGCGGATGGCAATTGAAGCAAATCTTCTACGCACTCGTACAAATCTTGAAGGGCGGATAATTTGTTGAACTTAGATATTGTGGAAGAGGATGCCTCTTCTGGGGTCCTTAACGTACACAGGTGCTCCTCAACAGTGGCGGTCAACGGATGAGATCTGGATGGTAAGCTGATGGAACGAGAATGAGCAATAACTTTTGTGTTTGCAATAGAGGCTGCCATTTTATTTGCAAGAGGAATTAGATGCCAATGAAATGCTGAACTCAAGGTTTGTTTGATTGAACTCTCCCCCTTGACACCTTTTATATTACATGAGGAGACAAAAGGAATCAGATTTTAATAACTTAATTTCCTTCATGTGCTGAACACCTAAACAGGCGAAAAATTAGAATATGCAGATCTCAATTGTAGCAGTGTCTGTGGGATGAGGAACATCTGCTTGGTTTAAATTACTATTAAATACCATGATCAGGCTGGTGCGGTCAGCTGCTAACATTGGTAAGCTTCTTTAATTTGAAAAAAAAATGAGACAGTTGGTATAGTTTTGTATCTCATGTGTTTTCTAGTAAAGCTGTCTTCAAATCCACGTACATTGCATTATTTTTTGTTAGAAATGATGAACTTCGGGAAAATATAAATCGCATGAATGGCCTGCCAACGTTTTTACGCAGACAAGTATGAAGTTTTCTTTTGATGTTTTCGTTGCGGGACAGATGGTTGAGAAGATGGACTCGACTATCATTATGCTGACTGCTTCAACTTCTCTTAGAATGCCTTGTTGCAGTTGTCTTTTTAACAGAAGCTCTCATTTGCAAGACTCAAATCCAATAACCTAGTTGACGTATAAAGAATCTCTTCTCCCTCGTGGCCTTATCTTGTTTTGCGGCTGGTAGTTGGAGCAAATCATCTACACACTGAAACAAGTCCGGATGTCTCTTCTAGGGTGGTTGATCTGCACAAGTGCTCCTCGACACGGGCTGTCAAAGGATGAGTTCTGGACGGTAAGCTGATGGAACGAGAATGAACACTAATTTTTGTTGTTGCTGTGCATCTATCTGCCTATGAAAAGTACAAGTGGCCAGTATTGTTTGTTTTTCATCTCTCAGAATTTCAACTGAGGCTCTAGAAATATGTGTCTATGCTGATTCATTATTTTGGCATCGTGGTTGATTAATAATTGTAATGCACACGACTTCTCTCCTTTGATATTATCAAATCTCAAAATGTATGGTCTTCTATTCTACAACATGTGGAATCTTAACAGCTATGCATAGTTTTAAATTTTCTTAAGCCATATCGATTCAACAACACAACCTTAATTTTTTTTCTATATACTGGATATATTTATTGATTTACAAATTAAGTTTTTGGAATATAAAATTAGAATATTTTCGCTACATATTTTAAATTTGCAATTTGGTTTGATAACATATCATATTATTCTCGAGTGATGGTCCTCTCTATCACAATTTTAAGACACATGGTCCCAAATATCATAATTGAAAAAAATGGCCCCAAATATCACTCGAAAACACCGGATTAAAAAGTGTTTGCAAGGTTAGACCCCTAACGCTAGATCGTCTAGCGTTAGGTTTTTTTAACTTTTTTTAAAAAAATTTAAGTTGAAAACACCACTTAATCAGGTGTTTGACGCTAAAAACACCACTTAATCAAGTGTTTGATGCTGAAAACACCACTTAAACTTGTGTCTCGTGTCTTGTGTTAAATTTCTTAAAACGTTAATTAATTTTTTGTTTAACGAGCAAAACACCAGATGATCACGTGTTTGGATCAAAACGCTAAATTATCTTTTGTTAGCCGACAACTTAAAACAAAACTTAAACTTGTGTTTGTGTCAAAACACTGTTTAATCATGTGTTTGAATAGGGCTGTAAACGAACCGAACTGTTCGTTAAGCTCGTTCGTGTTCGTTCGGGTTCGAGTTCGATAAACTCGTCCGAGTTCGTTATCGAACACGAGTTCGAACAACATTTTTTGTTCGATAACCTTAACGAACCGAACCGAACTTTTAAGGTGTTCGACTCGAGTTCGCTCGAGTTGCGTTCGAGTTCGACTCGTTCGTTAAGCTCGAGTTCGGTTCGGGAAAAAAATTATTTTCATAATATTATATACATATGTATAATATATATTATTCATAATTTAAATTTTAAATTTTTTACAATGATTTAAAGTAAATAAATATATAGGTGGAAAATATTTAATTAATATTTGGACTAATTTTTTGTATCAAATAAAGTAAAAAAATAATATATATTTTTTTAAAAACATAAAATGTTAACGAACTGTTCGTGTTCGGTTCGAAATATTACCGAACTCGAGTTCGGACAAGAAAATCTGTCCGATAAAGTTACCGAACATTGTTCGGTTCGTTAAGATTTTGCTCGAGTTCGTTAAAAGTTCGTTCGAGTTCGTCCGAGTTCGGTTCGTTTACCGCTCTATGTTTGAAGAAAGAAAACGACATTTCATTTGGTGTTTCAGTCCAAAACACCATTTGGACTTGTGTTTTCTTACAAAGTTCGGCAGCCTAAAATCAGGGTAGGTTAGGGTTTAGAGTATCAACTAATTTAAATTTAAGCTCAAAATGCTACTTAATCAGGTGTTTGATGTTGAAAACACAAGTTTATATGGTGTTTGCAGCAAAACACCGGATAAACTTGTGTTTTGTAAAGTGCAAAACATTATTTTTTAAAAAAATTTAAGTTCAAAATGCTACTTAATCAGGTGTTTGAAGCAAAACACCGGATAAACTGGTGTTTGTAGCAAAACAGCAAATGAACTGGTGTTTTGACAGCACTTTAGTCTTTTGTTTGCAACAGCAAAACACCAGACGAAGTGGTGTTTTGGGCTAAAACGAAAACATCACACAAAGTGGTGTCTTAGAGTGATATTTGGAGTCATTTTTCCAAATTATGTTATTTGGGTCCATTTAACTTAGAATTGTGATATTTGGGGCCTTTTCTAGTTTTTCTCGCCGTGCACGACTTAAACATTATCAACTAAATTAGTCTAGGCAAATGATAAAATATGTGTTTTGAATTCTTTTTTCGAAATATAAATGGTAAAAATTATATTTTTTAAATAATAAATAAATTTTGTACATATAATTTGTTTAATAATCACGTGATTTCCATTATCGTAACCCACTTTGGAGATCGATGTTAATCATGGGCCTTAGCAGGCCTGGTTGGATAGGCCCAACCCAGGACCGGCCGCTTAATGCAATAAAAATTTCACATAACATTATTTCACTCAAAATCCCACATCGCTAACATTACACAAACTTCCTATGTATAAATAAGATAGCCATGCTGCAACTTCATGTGTTCGTAGAAAGGAGAGATGGTTGGCATCTCCCCTGACAGGGACGGGAACTGCTCTTATGAGCATTACCTGTTACCACACATCCGGTTAAGGCCCTCCGCTTCGGCGGATCTTATAACCCAATTTTTTCGAATCTTGCATTTGAGACTCTACTTCTCTTCGGTTGTATCAAGACCAACATTTTATTTGTTCAAACTACATTGTAACGCTAGAATGAAGTCTTTCCGGTTTGGAAGGCGGTTTGTACTTTGTAGCACATCGAGTTTGTACCTGTGATGAGGGGATTTAAAATAGAGAAGGGGCTCAGATCCCCGACAGATAATTGTTACAACATATTTACCGCGGATAGCAAGTGCGATAAGTTAAAAGCTAATTTTTTTTGTCACACTCGCTATAAAAGTGGATAGGCCTCCTGTATTCACACAATTAACAAGTGTGGTAAGGTATGTTGCAACAATCGTTCAAAGATCCAAAGCTAAGCTAGATAGCGTTCATTACTCATTTACTCTATTTCTACTACTTGTATTACAAGGTGTATTCTTTTTTGCAAGGCTGTGGAACGTTTTGAGATGATGTACAAGATTGGTTTGATGTCTGATGAAGTGGAAACTGATGTCTTCTTGTTAAATACGTTGCTTGAAGCGTTGAGTAAAGACCAAGAGGCCTGGTTTAGCTTTAACTGCACTTGTTATGAACTTATGATACATGGATAGGCCAGGTAGGCCAAAGATGCACCGGAATTGTGGGACAACTTGAGGTCTAATGGGGGGCAGTGGATTATATATCGTATGATACAGTATTGAGTACTGGCAGTGTGCTGATCTGGGTTGGGGGTAGAAGCTAAAAGACTACGAGAAATTCGAGAATGAAGCCTGATAGCTGGAGCTAGACTGCAGTATTTGACAGATACTAAATGGAAGTGGAGGTGATGGTAGAGTAAAATTACTTCATACTTTCACTAACTTTGTTCAATGAACATTTGCTATTCAATATGGTACACGTGTAAATACAATGGTTCTTTACTAAATTTGTTCAACGACCAACTCTTTTCTGGTGCATGCTTCGGCATCTGGTGGTGTTATAGACAAGCTCGAATTACGCAACATATAGCTCAGCCTTTCCGTCAATGAAAAGGCTCATGAACTCTTCTCCGTCAACACTTTCCTTCTCTATAAGGAGTTGAGCAAGCTTGTGGAGTATGTCAATGTGCGTGTTGATGATCTCTGTGGCCCTTGCGTATGCCTTCTCTACAAGCTCCCTTACTTCTGAGTCCACCACATCAGCAGTTGCCATGGAGTAATCTTTCTGAGAAGACATCTGGATCGCAATAATGCAAACAATCAGTAATGCAGAGTAATGATTATAGTGAAAACAAATCAGTGATATATCAAATGATACAAATAATTCCCTGAATCAAGAAACAAATTTACCTGTTGTCCTAAGAAGGGGTTTCCGCCAGGTCCACCTACAGCTACTTGGCCAATCTTTTTGCTGAACCCAAATCTCTCAACCATCTGGCGTGCAACCCGTGAAACTTGCATAAAGTCGTTTGATGCCCCTGTTGTTACATTCTCTTTGCCAAAAATAACCTCTTCCGCAACCCTGCCATCATGTTAGGGTCAGGACCACAATTACTCTAAATAATTCTAGGAATCTAAATTCAATGGAAGATTAGTTGCAATCAACATACTATCCCAAACTAGCCAATCATACTAAAAAACTTCAACAAGGAGTTAACTACAAACTTAACAAACTTTGATTATATTCTATTTAAAATCTACAAGGTTTTATATGAACAATAAAGCAAGTAAAGAGTTCCTATGTGCATGAGAAATATTAATTTAAATACTGAGAAAGTAGAGAGCTTTTGCAACTAACCTTCCACCAAGGGCAACTGCCATCTGATTCTCAAGGTAACTTCTGCTATATAAACCAGATTCAAGTCTCTCTTCACTTGGAGCGAAAAAAGTAAGACCGCCAGCTTGTCCTCGAGGAATTATAGATATTTTGGCTACTGGATCATATTCAGGCATTAGTGCACCAACCAAAGCATGGCCAGCCTCTGCATGTGGAGGTAAACATGCAACCATTATATATGTGAAGACAACCAGGGCATATACATCACAAAAAGAAGTTTCATTAGAAATCTGAAGTACGAACCATGGTAAGCAACCAATTTCTTTTTCTCTTCTGAGACCACGGCATTTTTCTTCTCTGGTCCAGCAATTATCCTCTCCAAAGCATCAGCGATTTCATCTTTGCTAATTTCCTTAAGGTCACGTCTGGCTGCTAGAATGGCTGCTTCATTCATCAAGTTCTGCAAATCAGCTCCTGTGAAACCCGGTGTTCTCCTTGCAATCTTATCAAAATCCACATCCTTTGCTAATGCCTTTCCTCTTGAGTGCACCTACAATAACACAATATGATAATTAAGTTATCAAACTCACACTGACACCACGGCTAGGGCATGCTGTTAACTATTACTGATCACGCGAGTTAAATATATGTAGATGCTAGGCAGAGGCTTAAATGTGACTAAAAACACAAGTAGGTTATCTGAACGATATACAGAATTATTTACACAGACAAAATCCTAAATTCGACACTTACATGACCTGATTAGCCAGATATGACCAGAATCCGCTCATTCAAAATTTTATTCTTTTAAGCTTATACATCTTCATTTCTCTATCAAACTTTAGTACGCCTTGGAACGACACAAGATTGACACGACTCAATATTTGAAATTGCCACACCTAGGCAGAGCTCGGAAAAGCAGTCATAAGGTTCCCACTTTTAAAGTTGTACAAGTAGAAAACAGAAACTTAGATGTTAATATACATAGGATATTTAAGGAATCTAACTAAATTCTTAAGCTCTCCAACGTTATTGACAGGGCAGATCACATTCTTTTTTCATGTTCAGAATCAAGATTAGCGCTAAACTTACACCTAAGTAAACACTGACAAGAATAGCTTGTGATATTTAAACAAGTAATATGTGGATTATGCCTTGGAGATGTCTACAACATGAACCAAATTATATTAAAAGCAAACAAACAATTCATACTTACTATTTTGATCTTCCTGTAATGTGGCATATCCTATATTGGCAACTAAATTATCTTTTTTCATCTTATCTATTGCTATTACTAGTCACATCAAATTAATGGACTACAATTAACAAAATCTAGAACACTGCAAACAAAAAACAACACGCGCAAGAAAAGTATGACATATAAAGTTCAGTTGAGTATGCGAACCTGAAGGATCTTCACTCTACCAGCAACATCAGGCCTGTCCACAGTAACCTGTCTATCGAACCTTCCAGGCCTTAACAATGCGGAATCAAGAACATCAGGTCTGTTTGTAGCAGCCAACACTATAACTCCAGAATTACCAGAGAACCCATCCATCTCCGTCAACAACTGATTAATAGTCTGCTCCCTTTCATCATTCCCACCTCCCATTCCAGCTCCTCTCTGTCTCCCCACAGCATCAATCTCATCAATAAACACAATACAAGGCGCTTTCGACTTAGCCTTCTCAAACAAATCCCTAACTCTCGAAGCACCAACACCAACAAACAATTCCACAAACTCAGAAGCAGCACACGAAAAGAACGGAGTTCCAGCCTCACCAGCAACCGCCCTAGCCAAAAGCGTCTTCCCCGTCCCCGGAGGTCCAACCAAAAGACACCCTTTCGGAATCTTAGCTCCTAAAGCAGTATACTTATCCGGATTCTTCAAAAAATCAACCACTTCCTGCAACTCCAATTTAGCCTGATCAGCACCTGCAACATCAGCAAAAGTAACCCCAGTTTCCGGAACTTCCTGAAACTTCGATTTCGACCTTCCAAAATCCATTGGACCCCCTAATCCACCAGGTCCACCAGGACCACCTTGACCTCTCCTAAACAAAAAGAAGAGTCCAGCAAATGCAATAACAGGAAACAACAAATTCCCAATAAACCCCAACAACCCATTACTTGATTCCCCTTCAGAAACCGAAATATCAACACCATTCATAGCTAAAATATCAATAAGATCAGGATCATTAGGCACAACAACACTAGCTCTTCTACCATCAATAGCAGTCAATTGTAAAACACCACCTTCTTTATTAAACCTAACTCTCTCAACTTTCCCCTTTTTTACAGCATTCAAGAACTCACTGTACCTCCATTGACTCCCATCTGGCAAATCTGAAGACACCCCTTGTGTAACTGGAGCATTTAAAGAAAGGGTTTGTGAAAAAGGTGAAGACTTTGATGAATTTTCAGCTTCAATTACAGTAATTCCAGGTGGGTTTGGTGGTGAAACGGTGTCGTTTAAGGCAATAGCTTGAGGAGTGATGGAAGATAAAAGTAAGGTAGCTAAAGTTGCATTCTTTGAGAAATCTTGAAAATTTGAACTGGGTTTCTTGTTAAGGGCTGTTTGGGTGATGGTTAATTTTTTTCTAGAGAGAGAAGGTAAAGATGATGTTGTTTTTGGTGTTGGAGGAGAGAGAAGGACTACTTGGGTGCCTAAGAATTTTGATGAAAGTGTAGAAGTTGAAGTAGAAGCCATTTTTGAAGATGAATGTATTGAATGGTATGAATGTGAGTTTTATATGTTTTGGTTAAGGAAGAGGAGAGTGTGAAAATGGGGACATGCTTGAATCAAGTCCATGAGTTGAGGTGTTGCTTGGATAGCATCTACGTGTTTCTATGGATATCCCTTGTTCACTTTTTTAATCAAAATATGTATTTTTATTTTATAAATTAATGTTTGATTTAAGTAAGTTATTGCGGATGAAGGTGAATTATACTCATTTTTTAGTTGAAGTTAATTAAAATACTTATTCCGAGAGGTAGGCCGTAAACGAACAGAGCCGTCGAGCTCGGTTCGTTTTAGATGGACTCGTCTCGGTTCGTTTACTAAATGAACACGAGCTTGAACATGAAAATGTGTTCGGTTAGTAAATGAGCTTGAACCGAGCTTTACACTTGTTCGACTCGAACTCGGCTCGTTTTGCTCGGGATCGGCTCGAGCTCGGCTCGATTCGTTAAACTAATTATAAATTTGTGAATTTCTTAATATCCTTAACAATTTGAATATGTTATATAAAACTTAATTGTGATCTATTTTAGTTATTTTGTGGTTGAATAAGGAATTGTATTTGTTATATCTAAAAGGTATAACATCAACGTACTACCAAGAGTTAAACTCTTTATATCCAATCCAAATTAGTTTTTCATTATTAAAATTTATAAGTTGCATTCATAAAATTACAAAAGAAAGTGAATAGAGAAAGAGAGTTTGTCTTATTAATTTTTTATATAATATTATTTAAAAGTGACTCGTACCTCTTAAAATTAAGGAAAAGATGAGACTTTTAGTGAATTTAAGGTTAATAAGAGTATCTTGGAGAAAAAAAAATTGTAAACCTTCTCAAATTTCAAGTTAAGCCAAGATAAAGAGACTCTTAAAGAGACTCTAAGTTAGTGATAAAATTATTTTATTTTAACTATTGTTATTAGGTGAAGTGAGTAAGGTTTGATTACTAATAAATACAAATATTAACCTAATATGATTATTAGAAGAAAATAAATTAACTTTTAGTTTTGAAATTCAAACATAATCATGTATTCTTAATATGTGATTTTAGGCGTGAGACTGTAAATCGAGTAAGTAATTTGAAAAATTGGATTTGATAGAGTATAAAAGTACGAACTATAAGTGAACAACTCGACTCGACTCGAGTTCGGTTTGTGTTCGGCTCGACTCGAAATGTTCGTGAACAAACTCGTGTTCGACTCGTTTATTAACGAGCCGATCTTGAACATCACTTTTCGTTCGATTAGAAAGCACGACTCGACTCAGTTCGTTTTAAAAAAAAAATCAAGCTCGGCTCGATTCGGACAAAACTCGGCTCGGCTCTGTTCGTTTACAGCCCTACGTGAGAGGTGTTGGTGAATTTTAATCATTTGGATATGTAAATGGCATTGGGTTATTAGATTTATATGTTGAGTATTGTGTATACATGATACCCAACTAGAAAATGCATATATACAAAAAAATATTTTTTCTTTTAGATACAAATATTTCAAAATAGTACTTTCTCCGTCCCTCTCAATTGTTTACATTCATGTTGTGCACGTAGATTAAGAAAAAGTGTAATTTAGTGAAGAAAAGTAAGTAAAGTTGTGGGATCGATCAATATTTAATGTATAAAGTGAAGATAGTGACGGAAAGTAGTGGATGTAGTTAATTTTTATATTATAAAACAGGAAAGTATAAAAAACTGAGAGACACAAAGAAAATATCTTATATAAATAAGATATGTCATTCACAAATGCATATTTCAATTGTTAAAAACAATTCGTCCATCCAAAAAATTTTATTCTTGAATTTTGTTCTTGTATACCAACCAATCAATAGCGTCTATAGTCCATTTGATTGGTCTAGGATCCTAAGATGTATGCACCAACCAATCAATTAAATTCGGCAATTTATAACACGAAATAAAACGAAAATACGACATGAAATGATACGAAAATTTAGTGTTTGTTTTTACATTTTCATTACACGGCCGAAATTTAATGTCGGTTTGTGTTTATCCTTTGGGTACACGACACGAAATACACGAAATAAATAAATATTTATTTATATATTAATATTAATATTAGATGTTTTAATATTTAAATTAGATAAATTAATATTTATTAGATGTTTATACATAATTTTATAATATTATTTGTAAATATTATATAAATACATATTTTTAATACATATTTATAAAAAATTAACTGAAAATTTTAATTTTTTAATTTTTTAATTTTTTTTTATTTGTTAATTTTTATTTTTATTTAAAATTACACGAAACACGACACAAAAAGTACATGATATGAAAAGTATACGAACCTAAACGAATCGATTTTGTGTTTAACATTCATGTACACGAAATACAAAAATACACGACACGAACGAATTATCATATCTACAATCAATATAGACTATATTGAATCAAGAAAGGTAAAATGTACATAAACTTATCCTTACCCTCATTTCGAAATATAAAGAGTCTATTTTTGCCAAATTTTAGCTCTAATACGAAGACTAGAAATGATAAACTTTTGGCTTAAATAATAGATATATGTGTCATATGAAAAATATATACTTCCTCCCTCATTAAAACCGGCATGTTTGACTTTTCTGGATCAAACTGACCAAACTTTGACTAACTTTTAAAAATAATTGACTTACATTTCTTCAAATCTAAAAAATATACGTTATAATAATTTCTTTATATTTTTTTATAATATTTTTTATATTAATTATATTCAATATATAATATATGTAATTTACATTACAAAATTAGTCAATTTGACCAAGAAAAATCAAACAATCTAGTTTGAGTGGAACAGAGGGGTATCTTAGAAAAAAAATAAGTTTAGCATATTAACCAACCAATTACTACCATATAGTTAATAGATTATATATAAACTAGCATGATATCCCGTGCAAAGCACGGGCATCATTTAAATTCATAAAATGTTGTTGTTTTGATTTTATTATATAGACGATTTATAATTTTTGAAATACTATACGTCGTTAATGTGGTATTTTTTATGGACATTGGCAATAACTCAAATTTCTTACTCGAATTTCATATATGATCGTAACAATATAATCACATCTAGCCATTTAAAAAAATAACTTGGAATGATTAAAAAATATGTAATTTAAAAGTCTAATCATGAGTCAGTAGACTCACGTATTTATATATAAAGAAGTGCTAAATAAGATAATTTACATAAATAAGAAGCGAAAACTAACTATGGTCACACATTCAAATCTAATTTACATATCAACTATCACCCATATTCACTCTTATGCCCCTTCCATTATCGACGACCTCACACACCATCACTTACTTTACACCGCTGTTATCACCATCTCATTCCATTTGTCATCATCATTCATGACACACACACACACACACAGATATATATAATGCGTGTGAGTGGGCGAGAGAGAGAAATTGTGTGTATAATAAACCATAATCACTCTACAATCTTTTGTTGTCACCAAATCGACCACCACTCCGAAAGTAACTTATGAACATGTTTGTCGCAAATTCCAGTCTCATTCCTGACCACACCTCCGGTAATTCATTCAACCTTCTCTCAACATATCTAAGTTTACCGATCGATGTCATTTTCACTCACTCTACTACCGTCAACACTATTACCAACAACTTCGAACATTAACACAATTCCAAATTTGGAATATTCTTGTTATTTGCGTTCAATTTTTTTAGTGATTTACGTTTAAATTTTGATAATTTTAGTTGAATTTCTAGTGACTTACTTTGATGATAGTAATTTTGGTTGTGTAAGTGGTGGTGTTCACGTGGTTAGTGGTGGTGGCGTGGTAGTGGTCATGTGACATTGATTTAATATTCTTCTAGTTCATATTAAAATTAGCTAAAATTTTGGTTTGTATTCATGTTCATTGTGATATATCATCTACTAAGTAGCATACTTGAATAATACAGTGAGACGTTTTAAATTATTTTTAATATAATATCCATATTCTATTTTTTAATAAATATTTTTGAACTAACTATGTGTTTTATCTAAATATTCATCTAATAACTAATATGAATTCCAAATCTCATCTACAATAATTTTTTTCCTCTTAAATTATCTTTTTATAGACTATAAAAATATTTTTCCAAATAGCAGTGAGAGTGGGGGTGTAATCGAGTCGAACACTGCCGGACTCGAGTTCAAACTCGATAAAAAAATTATGTCAAGTTTGAACTCGAGCTCAAGTTTAATTGGTCCTCCAATTTTTACATTGAAACTTGACTCATAAAGCTTGAAATCTTGAATCGATTTAACTTGTTTTGAAAAAAAGTTTAAATATAAACGGTTCGAGTTGGGTTCATCTCGATAAAATATATGAATTATGTAAAATGTTGAATATTTACTTTGAAATATATTTATAATTCTTAAAAAAATTAAATATTAAAAGTTCGATTAGTCTCGCGAACCTCAAGAATCGAGTAATTTAAAACTTGAACTTTGCTCGGTAAAGTAGTTAAATAGCAAAAGCTCGAGCTCAGCGCGAATACTATCAAACTGAATTCGAAAATCTTATTAGCTGAGATTGAGTAACTCAAAAACTCAAATTGAACCTATTTAAAAAAAATTGAATATGAACAATCCGGCTCAGGTTTGACTCGATAAAACATATAAATTAATAAAAATATTGAAAAGTATAACAATAGCTAACTCGAGTTCAACTCGAATACTATCAAGCTGAATTTGAAAATTTTATTAGCCGAGATCAAGTAACTCGAAAACTCGAATTGAACCTATTTCAAAAAAAGTTTGAATATGAATAATTCAGCTCGGGTTTGACTCGATAAAATATATGAAAATAAAAATATAAAACATTATAATAAATGAGTTCTTGGTGTATGTAGTTAATGATTCATAAAAAAGTTCTAAGAATTTCTTTGGTGTAGTGGTTAGAGACGTGAATATAATTCATTTTTTTAATATTAATATGATGGAAGTGTGAATTAGTAAATTACTAAATAGTCTGGAAATGACTTGTTGGCCTATAATATATATATGTAATATATATGAAAATAAAAATGTAAAACATTATAACAATGAGTTATTGGTGTATGTAGTTAAGAGCATCTCCAACCTTACTTAACTCTTAGGTTAAAAGTACAACTGACAACTAAACAGTGTGATTTATAGCCAACCTCTGTGAATATGGTCACTCCAACCACTGACGGTTGTTGTTCAAAATTATAGCCATCAAGATATGGTTGGCCATATTTGACCAAGTCTTACAGATATGTAGAGACTTTCTCTACCTACTTTTTCTCTCCCTTGCTTTTTTCTTTCTTTTTCTTTTCAGCTGCAGCTTTGATTTGCACCGACCAAAATTTTCAATATCCTTTTTAATATTTTTTTTGTGTGAAATTAAAAATTATGGAGGCAACACAAAAATTAGCTAGTGTTAGTATTAAAAATAATGCTAGAGGTATTAAATTGGATATAAAAATAGATATAAAATGACATGTTTCATTATTTGATTATTTATAAATAAATGTATAATGTCATTTACATCATTTTCACAAATTAAAATATTTCAAATTGACATATTAGCAACTCCACATTATCTTGTACCCAATTTCGGCACCTCTAGCATTGATATTAATATATATAAATTATTTTTCAATAAAAAAGTATATTTTCAAAATATATCTAACCATTATAATCAACCCATTGGAGTACAATGCCTTACAGATTCAGTAAATTTTACCCAAATATTACTTTATATTATTTTAGCCAACCATTTTAGCTAACTCTTTTGGAGATGCTCCAATGATTCATAAAATGGTTCTCAAAATTTGTTTGGTGTAGGAGATGTGAATATAATTCATTTTTTAAATATTAATATGATGAAAGAGCGAATTAGTAAATTACTAAATAGTATTAAAAGGGCTTGTTGGCCTTTAATATATGTAATATAATATAATATATACCGGATGAATAGATGAGTTTTAAAATAAAGTTTAAATAACATATACATATTAAGAGTTATTTAAGTATGGGATAAATGAGCTTCAAAATCTTATCAAAATGGGCTATAAATTATTTTTCAATGAAAAAGTATTGTTTAAAATTATAAATATACTATTTTCAAAATATATCCAACCATTATAATCAACCCATTGGAGTACAACGCCTTACAGATTCAGTAAATTTTACCCAAATATTACTTTATATTATTTTAGCCAACCATTTTAGCTAACTCCATTGGAGATGCTCCAATGATTCATAAAATGGTTCTCAAAATTTCTTTGGTGTAGGAGATGTGAATATAATTCATTTTTTTTAATATTAATATGATGAAAGAGCGAATTAGTAAATTACTAAATAGTCTTAAAAGGGCTTGTTGGCCTTTAATATATGTAATAGAATATAATATATACCGGATGGATGAATGAGTTTTAAAATAAAGTTTAAATAACATACACATATTAAGAGTTATTTAAGTATAGGGTAAATGAGCTTCAAAATTTTATCAAATGGGCTCCTAGCATGATGGTTGAGGTGGTAACATAAAATACCTTTGTTTACAAAGGTCATGGGTTCAATTCTTGCTAGTAACAATATTTTTAATATATTTATACATTATAGGGGTATATAAGTAATTTAATAAATGGCATAGAAAGCCATGTTGGCCCATAATATATATAAAAGGGCTTGTTGGCCTTTAATATATGTAATAGAATATAATATATACCGGATGGATGGATGAGTTTTAAAATAAAGTTTAAATAACATACACATATTAAGAGTTATTTAAGTATAGAGTAAATGACCTTCAAAATTTTATCAAATGGGCTCCTAGCATGATGGTTGAGGTGGTAACATAAAATACCTTTGTTTACAAAGGTCATGGGTTCAATTCTTGCTAGTAACAATATTTTAATATATTTATACATTATAGGGGTATATAAGTAATTTAATAAATGGCATAGAAAGCCATGTTGGCCCATAATATATATAATAGATTGCTACTCCCTCCGTACCCCTCAATTCTTTACATTGAGAAGACGGCACGAAAGTTAAATATTATAAAATGTTACTATTTTTGATATGTAAAGAAATAAGAAGAACGTACTAAAAAATGAAATTATAAAAAAATGAGAGGGAGATGGGGAGTATTTGATTTTAAGTTAGAAATGAAACTCCACAAGAAAGTGAGAGGCAAGGTCTTTTTTGAGAGAGGGAGAGAAGACTATTGGATATTTATATCAGAAAGAACAAAAGTTCTTTCTTTCTTCCTATTTGTATATTTGAAATTGTAAGCTAAAAATGAGTTGAACATCATGAAATACTGCATCACAAATCACAATCTTAGAAATTCAAGGGTCTTTTTACAAGGAACATCAATCCCTACGGTCTAAAAGAATAAATAAAATGTATTTTGCTTACAAGGGGAAAGGTTTTTCTTTCCACTATAGAAATGAAGATTCATAATGATTTCAAACAATCTGTAACAAAATCTACTTGAACTGGATTTCAGATTGTCATCGAGGTGAGGAAGGCAGTTCTGGTGAATCATCGTTTAGAGGTGGTGAAGAAGATCCAAAATCAAGATTCGGAAAGACACCTGGCGGTCTTTCTCGTGGGCTAATGGAAAGCAACTGGGAGGAGTCTCCTACAACATCCGCCCATCCGTAATGAGGGTCAGCTCTTCAATCAGAAATCAAAAATGGAACATGTTAATAAAAGCCTCGTACTCGTTGAGCTAAGCTATGGCAGTCATACAAGTGTACTTTAGTTTCAAGATAAACTTCTCGGAAAGAAGATCAGTAAAGTAAAAAGGTGTCTTACTCATAGTAAGTCTCTTCATCTACTACAATATCCCAGCTTTCACCTGTTGTGCTCTTGCCGTATTTGTGGACTTTGCTGTTAGACAAAGACCAGGCAAATTATTTACAGCCAAAGATTACAGATCATATATACATCATCTATGTCAAAAGAGAAAGTAGAAAACCTTTTTAAAATTTAAATAAATATGTAACTGGGAAATAAGCTATCCTCATGATCTAGCTATCTAATTAATTATTCACATATATTGTTGATTATACATGTTCTAACTCAATTAATTGCAAAGTTACGGGCAAGATGATATGCACCTAGAAATTAATCGGTGAGGGGCTAAAGGCCAAAATTACCCGGAAATTTTTCCACAACTCTTGTGCATCCAAGAAATGCGGGACACAGACAGAAACAAACAAAAAAAATTGGCATGTTCATTGCACGATTTTACATCACCCATTGCACACCCTCAACCCAGTTTGGGGTATTTTGGTCCGCGCCATCCCTGACTGGTATTTTTAGACATTTTTCCGTATTAACCTTACATTAAAGCAAGTACTATTTTTAGCCTTGCTCATCTCAAAGTTGATACATGCAAAGAAGTTTGGGAAAAAATTGTCTGTTTACTTTAGAGCAGAGGGAGTACTACGTTACATATGACTCTAATAAGAACTTCATATGGCTCATCATAAAACTTAGAGCTGTCAAGATTGGACATGACCCGCGAACACGACACGAACCCGACACGGCTTTTACGGGTTTGGGTTAGTATTAAATGGGTCGGGTCAAAAACGGGTTGAACCCGAAATTGACCCGCATAAAAAACATGGGTAATAATTTAATCTGATTTCACTGTAATAGCATTTAAAAAAGTGTAAAAGGAAGTAGAGTATATAAAACTTCAACCACTTTGTTTCACATGGATGATGGATGTTGTAGGTGAATAGAAATAAAAAGAAGATCGCATCCAGATTAAGAGCAGTAATGATGCATACCAATTCCCGAAGTGTTCTTCTCCCCAAGTCCGTGACCAACCTAGATATAAGAGAAAAAATTATCAACTGCCCAGTAAATCAACAAGCGAAAAAGGAAATAAGAAAATCATAATTTCATCAATAAAAATATAAAATTAACAGTGGTAGTTCTGCTCTCATTTCAGTTCTGTCTATTCTGAAGGGATCTAAAGTAAGGAGCACACTTTTCTTTAAATTAAGGAACACAGGTTCGCAACTGGAGGAACTTCTTATACTTATTTATGTAAGTTACTCCGCCATTCTATTTACATTCTAACTACAAGTTAATTGTGCATATAATTAGATTCTTCTTAATGAACTAAAATACATGTATTGTCAACTTAAAACCGCATAATTATTAATTGAAACTAAAACCAAAACAGTAGACACTTTGACGGTTAGCACATACATGAGTATCAATATCCATGTACCTGTAAATACACGCACAAGCATCACGGAAGGATTTGAACTTTTTTCAATTTTAGAAAAATACTGTTAGAGAGTTGTGGTATACTTACATCTCTATATATCGATTTATATTAAGCTATCTTATTTTAATACCAGCTAGTCAGCTACATAATTTTACCTATTTATTTTTTGTACAGTGTCTAGGATATTACATTTTTTTCCTAATTATACATGTAACATGTTAACCAAATTATCTTTTATACACGGTTTAGGATCCTATTTTTGGAACCGTCTGTTTTTAATCCAACTAGATATTTTTTATATGCTATCTAAAATCATATCATTGCTACTCATCTTTAAATTTCTATATATTTTCATATAAAAGGTATGTTTTCTTCCAATTATATTTATATACAATCAAGGATCCGATATTAGAAATCCATACAATTTTAAACCTGTTCATAATTTTTTTTTTACTTCATTACATTAACCTGGTACAATGGTTAAATAGCTAACTATTTAACCCGGCCCAAAGCACTGACCGACTACCAAAAATGTTAAGTTTGGTTTTTATAGGATACATTGATAGATATCATCCTAGATTAAGATGTAATTTTCAGTACACACAAAGAGAAACATACGCTCAGAATTAGGAGATACATGCCAGGTCTCCCCTTGACGAGAACCGATGCCAGCAAAGAATTTCTCCTCCCACTTGTCTCCCCATTTAGTTCCCAATTCAGTCTCAGCCCATTTATCTGTCCTGAAATATAAATTATAGATATAAACAATCAAATATTATAAGCTACAGATGTATAATGCTGAGTGTACAGAATTTTCTCTACATGTCCATTTTTAATAATTACGAAGAAATTTGCAATTGCTGGCAGTGACTTCCAATTTTCAGTAGACAGTCTATCAAGAATATTAAGTAAATGCTGTTTTGCAACAAGACCAGGTAAACAACAAAATATGTTGACTTATCTTTGTAAATAGAGTTTCAACTTCTAAGTACTAGCTTTAAGCAATTTTCTTTTTAGGTTCATGATCACAGACCAAGTCTCTTGCAAGACTTGAACCCTCATCTTCTTGCTGAAGAGAGATAGCATAACAATGACAGACCCTTCTTGATAGCTTTTGCCGATAGATATACACAAGTTCTAGGCATAGTATGTATACCAAGCAAGGATATCCAGGCATTAAAACATGTAATGAAGAATACCATTTTAAAACTGATCCTCTTCCATCATAATGCTCTCCCCACTTCTCCCACCATGACTGTTCATTCAATCTACCATACTTATGAGCCCCTTTCTCCGTCCATCCCTTGGCGTCATATTTCTCCCACCTATGGTACATAAGAATTTCCATCAATACTAAGTGCGTATAGTCTAAGAAAACTGCTACTAGGAATGAATATATACATACCAGTTCTCATACCATCCAGCGTTCTCTGTGCCCGTCTTTGCTTGTTTTTGCGCACTCCTTTCTATTCTAGCAAGATTACTGCAATTTCACAGAGCAAGAGTTGCTTAATCAGAGTTAACACGGTGAACATATTCTTATAATCGGTTGTAGTGCTTTGTCACTGACACAAGTGACGAACATCTTAGTCTGACTAGGAATAAGAGATTGTTACCTCCATTCATCTTGGTGAAGAACTTCTCGCCATGTTTCCCACCAGGAATCCCCTTCGGCATTTCTTCCAGATTTTTCCACACCTACAAAATTACTGTTGAGTTAATTACCAAAGGACATGTGGAATTTATTAAAATTTAAAGGATATATCCCTATGTGATGCGTGAATGTTATTAAACAATTATAAAGAACAAAGTGAAACTGAAAACTTATGCTTGGTACAACGTATTAAATAATCTCAAATAGCACTATCTAATATGAGAGACTACTCTTCACAACAAAGTTACGATAGATGGAATTTTTGAAACAGCATAAAAAAATTGATATAAAAGTAAAAAAGAAAACGGCATCGAAAACCCACGTGAAGTTCAGCAAGATTCCAAACCAACACTTGATCTCAGCATATATTGCAAGGACACATATCCAAGCTACTAGCACCCAAATTACAAAGTAATTTGTGAATTTCAACATAACAGGATAGAACAGTAAGAGAAGATCTTCTATTAATTAATACACTGGCAAGGGTAAGAAGATGGCAGGATAAGTGACATACCAAGCTCTTTATATCCGGTCCAATCACTTTTCTCCCACCACTGCCAAGTAGATCAACAAATCCAATTAAATGCATCCACCTGGGATGATACTTAACAAGGTCACCAAAAAAATTATTTTCTTTTTAAAGTTACAGGCAGCAATTATCTTGCTGAATCATGAACTTAACAGTGCACCATCATTTTTTTTATGTTAATGTCAGGTCCCAGAATTCTGATCGCAGATGATCGCAATTTAGAAACAAAACATAAGAAACAGGATTCCAAAAAGACATTAAAAATACAGTATTTCATTCCTGTTCTAAAAGAATTAAACAAGAATATTAAAAGTTCAATGAAGACCAAGGCTCATACAGGGTAGGAACCATTATTAAGATCAAAGCATTGAAAATGGTTTTAAGTAATGAACCACAGCTAAAGTATCAAATTTTCTAAAAGAGTTGATTCATCTGCAGGACCTCATACAATGTTTAAAGGCCCATGACAATGAGCTCTAGGCGATTAATTATAAAGTAACAATGGAGCAAAAAGTTGTATATAATAATTTGTTTCTAGTTTATGTTATTATTTAGGTATATAATTTATTAGGTGTTCAACTATATTTAATAAATAATCATCAGGAATATTCTAGGTTATTGTAGTATAATGCTAGAAGTATCTGTTTTCTATTTCAAGACTTCTATTATTGAAATCTAACTTGTTATAAGTTGCAATCCAAACAAATACTTCTCTTATGCGGTTAAGAAATCCTAGAGGTATGGTTCTTTTGTCGTTGGATCACCTTAGGGCTTACGGCTAGTAGGTATTCTGTGGTTAATACACCCAAACCCAACCTTTTCCTGTTTTTCTTCTTTTCAATTTTTTGTCCTGCATCACCCAGGGCCTTTCCAAAGCCTTTTGCACTAGGTGCGACAGGAGTAGCTGATTTTTTCCCTGGAGGAAGGGGGGTTTGATATTATTGTATTTCTTCCCTTCTTTCAAAAATGCAAATGGAGTACATATTTTTATTTCAAAATTTGAACTTATCCTCATTGCTCTTGATGAATTTTGATAAATACCCCTCAGGTTGTCAGCCGTCAGAACTATTTAGATGTCCAACATACTTAAAAGAAACATTATACTAAAATGAACATAGGATCAATGCTACACATCATTGAGTTATTTACAATCTCATTACACTAAACTTTCACATATACTAAAATTATACAATTAAATCCTAGATAGCTTTTACCGTTTCTTTCCACTCCGAGGAGCCATCATGGCTTTGACCACCCATCCTTGCCCATCTACACCTGTATCCATTATCGCCAATGTCTTCGCCACTTTCACGATACCAGGTACTACCATCTTCATTAGTGCCAACCTCGTTTACATGTTCATTTAGACTGATTCCCCAGTCCTTCTCATTTGCTATACCAGTGTCTATAGTGAAAGCAGCAGCAAACACAATCAGCAAAAATACAGTTATAACATAGATAAATACATGATTATGTTAAATAAAGGACAAGCTCAGACCCTCAAATAATGTATCTACTATACCTCTTTTAGGAGGGGTATCACGGGACTGAGGACCAGAATTTCTCGGGGTACAGCGCGGGAAGAATTTCTCTTGTTTTGAAGAAAGACGAGATCTGAAGAAATTCAAAAGCCAGTAGAAATTAGGAACTCAAGATGATAGACCGATCTTTTTGTCATCACCAAGCAAAAAGTGACATTTAACTGATATAATTGACAAATACTTGATCAAACAAAATGCAGGAAGCGTTACAGTAAATGGTAGAAATATATCATTACCCCAAAGTCAATGGTATATGATTGTATCAAGATCTAGCAGCAATGTGACACCATAGTAGCACTCAATCTATATACACAAGTACTTACAAGAGTAGGAACCACATATACGAACCCTTTGGTAGTTTCTTGATATTATTTAGCATACCACAAAATCAGAGTCCAACACTCGGAAATTAAGACAATTTGGAAGAAACTATCAAAAAAAGTAATTTCGCTAACTACGATATAAATTCTAATAAAAAAGACACCTTTCTTAACATAATTAAAATCAAAAATAGAATCATAAATCAGTTCCTTATCAGAATTAAGTATTCTACAACATCATTGTCTAATTATGGAAGTTTCAACTGGTAAATTTGCTAGTACATTTCAAATAAAAATGTAATCTTTACTAACATTCGGAAGCTAAACAAGTAAATTTGCTAGCGGATTCTAATAAAAAATGCAATCTTTACCAACATTCAGAAGCTAATTCGCAAAATCGACCTAAATTCAACATCAAAACACTCGAAAAACAAGAACTTTACCGAGACGAAGCAAAGGGCAATGCAGGGGTAAGATGACTCGGAAACCTCCTCGGAGAATCACCAACATTCTTGCGAAAAACCGGCCATTCCTCCTGCTTCTTGCTTGATTTACGATGTCGAATTACGATAGCTCTATCGGAATTAGTACAGCATTTGATCCAGGACGATCGACTCGACTTACGGCGCTTGTTGTTAAGGTCAATCAACTCAATTTGACGGCTGTGATGACTAGATAAGTCTAGTCGGAGGCTATTAAACGGCGTCGTAATGCCTCTTGAAGTAACCACCATCTTAATCTCTATGATAATGCCATAGGAATATAAATAGATGTGTTTAACAATGGTGAGTAATTACTATTGTGAAGGGAGAGAGAGAGATTGGTTAGGAATCAACCCCGAGAGAGAGAGATTACAGAGAGAAAGAGATGAGAGAAAGAGATGAGAGAGAGAGAGAGAGAGAGAGAGAGAGAGAGAGATTAGAGAGAGAGAGTGGTTAGGAAATAGGAATCAACCCCAATTTACTAGTAGAAGTGAGTTGAGTTTGAGTTGCTGTTGTTCAAGATTTCCCAAAATTTATCTACCTTTCAAGTACATTTGTAGTCTTCCATCGGTCATTTTCGGTTTCGCAAAAATAAGTATTATTTCTCAAAAATTGCTATTTGAAATTGTGAAAAATGTTCCAAAATATGTATTCAGATTACGAAATATATTTTATTGTATTTTTAATAACATAATTATAATTTTATGTTTAAATTATTCATTTACAAAAATACCGCAAATGTATTTTTAAGTATATGTATATGAAAATTTATTTGTACTCGCTTAACTTAAATGAGTACATATTTGTGATGTTAAAATTTTTAAAATTTTACAATTTACTATGATTTTTTTAATAATTTATATTTTCTAAGAGCATATTTGTTTTGTTCCAATGTTCAATGATTTTCTTCGTTTTGAGCAAATCGTGAAACATTAAAATAAATTAAATATTCACTCTCCCTGAGACTCTGTCTACAATAAAACCTTCTTGGAATTTAATTTTTTCTAAAAAAATATTAGTGAATGAATGTCTCTTAACCACAGCCTTTTTAGACTTGTTGCCAATTCCGAATTTTCTTAATTAACAAATGAGAGTGCAATTGAATTTAATAATGGCAATCATAACTAATTCAGAATAGTTGTAAAAGGCAAATTACATTCTGCCACGTGTCCAGCATCCACTGACCCACATCAGCAACTGTGAAAGTGATGCTTGTACATTGTCCTTTCATGGATACATATTACATGTGACTGACTAGGCAATTCCTATCCAGAGCTGCCACGTGTCACATTTCTACACAAACACGCTACCTGTGTGGTTAAGCATCAAATTTGAATGAGAATGTGCCTCATCATCTTTGTGTATTATCATCCTTATCAGGTAATCATTTTCCTTCTTATTTCTGCTTTATATTTTTTAAAGCAAAAAATAAAACTTTTCACAGAGATGAGACCGTGGAGGAAATTATTGAACTGCTTAATCAGACTCATTTGAGGTCTAGGTTACTAGAATTGATTAAACATCTCGAAGAAATGTATACATTCTTATTTGAGAAGGATTATCTTTTGCCTATTTACAAGTTTTGCCCAAATACAAGAAACAAGCACCCTATATATCAACTTGAGGGTCATCCTTTAGGAGAAGAGATATGGTACTCACTTTGTGACAAAACTGTTGAAAAAAATTATAGAGATGAGGGTGAGATATATGGCAAGTTCTTGACGATGACACATATGTGGAAGTCTGATTGTGGATATTGCAAAGTCCAGATTATATTGTTAAAGATTCTCCTTTCTGTTGCTGGAGATTAAGCATTGTGTTGATTTTATATCTGGATGATTGTTTGTCCTAATGCACTTTTAACTAAACTATTTTGAATGCATGTAATTTATGGTTGATCAATTTTGTATATATGAGTAGCTTCTGTAGTCTGCATTGTTCATTTTAGTATATTTTGTATTTGAAAACAATCAAGTCATGCATCCAATATTTAGCATATGTGCGACATGTTTATCTCAGTAGAATAATATTAAGATTGCTATAAATTTCACATGTTTCACTTTGTAGTTTAGAACTAAGAATTGGGACAATTGTTTGATATATAACAGTAGAACAACTTTTGAAACGGAGTACACAAATAGTACTAAGAACCTAAGACATTTACACAACCATCTTCCTAATATATAAGATTATAACTAAAACATTAACCACTAACTAGATATTCAAATAGATACTAATGAGTACAGAAAGATTAGGAACAGTAGCAACTTCTATATATTACGTGTGAATTCCAACAGTTGACCGCTCAATTTTGCCCTATTTTCTTCCATTTCACCGGCCTTTGTTATCCAGTCATTTAACTTCTCTGTCCATTGTGCTTCAAATGTCTTGAATCCTGTTAACATCTCTTCCAATTGTTCCCTAAATTGCTTAACATGGCCATTCATGGAAGTTTTTGTATCATCCACAAACCTGCGTTCTCTTGCCAAATAGGCATTGTCAATTGGTGCCTCTTGCTGTGTATATTGACCAACCGAACCTTCTTGATTTCCCATCAACACCTCTGTTATGTTCCTACATTTGAAAGACATTATGCATCTTGTTAAATACAAGAAATTATATCAATATGCAGCATCATGAATACGTAGATATGTACATGTATTTTTCCTCAATTCCAATTGTATTTCTAGATGTGTATATGAAAATTTATTTGTACTCGCTTAACTTAAGTGAGTACGTATTTGTGAGCGTTAAATTTTTTGAAATTTTACGATTTGCTATGATTTTTTTTAATAATTTATATTTTCTAAGAGCATATTTGTTTTGTTCCAATGTTCAATGATTTTCTTCGTTTTGAGCAAATTGTGAAACATTAAAATAAATTAAATATTCACTATCTCTGAGACTCTGTCTACAATAAAACCTTCTTGGAATTTAATTTTTGCTAAAACCATTTTAGTGAATGAATGTCTCTTAACCACAGCCTTTAGACTTGTTGCCAATTCCCAATTTTCTTAATTAACAAATGAGAGTGCAATTGAATTTAATAATGGCAATCATAACAAATTGGGAAAATAAATTCTTTCGTCCTTAAACTATATGCCGTTTTTGGTTTAGGTCCTTGAACTATACGAAAAAATATTACGGTACCTAAACTTTCAAATTTTCTGATTCTCGTCCTTCCGTCCAAAAACGATGACGTGGCAATTACGTGAAAATCGAAAAATCTTGGAATAGAGTGAAATTTTGATATGTTAATTTACTACTGCTTACAAGAATCCGTGTGGTGAAAATTTTCAATTTCGAGTTCACTAACGTATAGAAATCTGCACTTTAATTTCAAGAACACAAATTTTTTTGACTAAAATCTGCAGATTTCCATATGTTACTGAACTCGAAATCGAAAACTTTCACTACCGATGTTCTTGTAATCATTCGTAGATTAACATGCCAAAATTTCACTCCATTCCAAGAATTTTTGATTTTCACGTAATTGCCACGTCATCATTTTTGGACGAAAGGACGAGAATCAAAAAATTTGAAGGTTTAGGTACCGTAATATTTTTTCGTATAGTTCAAGGACCTAAACCCAAAACAGCATATAGTTTAAGGATGAAAGAATTTATTTTCCCAAACAAATTCAGAAAATTTGTAAAAGGCAAATTACATTCTGCCACGTGTCCAGCATCCACTGGCCCACATCAGCAACTGTGAAAGTGATGGTTGTACATTGTACTATCATCGGATATATATTACATGTGTCTGACTAGGCAATTCCTATTCATAGCTGCCACGTGTCACATTTCTACACAAACAGAGCCTGCCCCTCCTTCTCCTTGCTTTTTCCTCTCTTCTTCCTCTACAAAAAACAGACACACAACTACTTGGCCAAGAAATGCCTCCAAGAAATGAAGTTGCCAACTTCGATTCCTCACCAGTCAGTCACCATGTTTCATCATCACAAAAAAGTAGGGCAAATGTAACCACTCAACCTATTTTTCACACACACACACACACATTATCCTCATAGTCGAAAGAATAACAAAGGAATAAACGACTAGAACTTCCGTCCAATAAACCATGTAAGATCCTTTCCTGATGAGATGAGGCTTAATAGATTCCACACAACACTCTGTATGCAAGTTATACAGAACCTTCACACAGAAATAACAAGCTCGAAAATTCTTTCTTCTCTATTAATGCACAAATTATATCAAAGAATGTGTTGTACTTTTACAAAAATCATATTTCCTCCCAATTCCCGAATTGAATGACAAAGAGGTAACTGCCTGACAGACTTGAAAAAAATAAACTCTACTCGGCACTCTAAAAGAATGAAAAAAAAAAAAAAACAAGGCGGGCTAATCTTAGATGGACAAAGCATGAACAAGTGTCCTATTACTCTTTCTAATTCGCGAACAAAACATGAACATCAACAAAACTGAAGATAATAGGAAGAGCCTGAAGTATGTTCTAATCTCTTGCATGCCAAGATCGAGAACCTCAATCTTCTTCCCATATCTACTTTTCCTTTCCATTAAATATCCATTTAAATAGTCATCTATAGAAATCAACTTCAAATCAGATAAGTTCTCAGATTTGAGTTCATCCATCTGGCGTGCACCCATGGTAAACAGTGTGAACAATGCACCAGACCAGTCATTTATAACTCTCTGAAATCCAAAAGGTAAAATAAGTGTGAAATATTTAATGTAACTCGTCAGATGACAAGTGATGACAATCAACCAGAAATCACTTCAGTTGCAAGAAAATCAATGGATGCATCCTAGGAAATGGAAGTGCAATAAATGGATATTTAGATTCTTAACAATAAGAAAGAAAACATACATTAAAGGTTGGAAGATCAACAGGATTGAACATTTTAAAGCAGTCTTTTGAGGAAGCTGTTGCATCTCCATAAATCTGCGTCCACAGACAGTAGGTACATTAATGGATGAAAGTCATTAAGGGAAAACTGATACAGCGCAGAACTTTTAAATACCTCAAAAGTGAAGGCCATGGGAACCTTTGCAATGTCAAACATGTAATCTGTTGTTGTTCCATGTGCGAGATACCTATTTGAGATTATATTAAGAACAGTACAGTAAATATAAGAACAATGAAAAAGGAAGCTAAATCCTTACTCCTCAATCTTTGAAATAAAAAAGCCGAGTAGTATCATAATATTATATATTAGTGCGAAGTCTGTTAAGTTGCATCTTTAATCATGCAAAAGGGGGATTTACATGCCTCATGGTTAATTTCAATCTTAAGCACAAGTAAGGGCAAATAAAGCTCAGTATGGATCAGCATACAAATGTTAAATAGTAATTTCATACAATTCTCTGATAACGGACTGTATAAATAGTTTGAGATCAGTATACTGACCCAACAGACCCTCCACCTGATCCAACCATGCAGTGGTTTTCGCAGTGAAAATAATTCAGCTTTTTAAGCATCAACTTCATTCGTTGTGATGGCAATCCATCTGGGGTTGTGTTTTTATGATCATATGGCATAAACAGAGCCTATACACAAGCACCAGAGCAGAAAAATGTTTTTAGCAACAAAGATGTAAATCAATTGTTAAAAAACAAGATAAACAATCCCTTTTACACTTGCTAACTATAATATAAAAGCTGATCCCAAGATTTACAACAAAAACTAAGGTAAAAGAAAGAGGAGTGGTCTAAACAGGTAATTGCAAGTAGACCGACAGAACTAAAAAGGCACAGACATCATGGGTATATTAAGAGAAAGGGAAAGGACAATGTCATACCTCCATTCCGGAATGCATATTGATCCACATGTGTGGTTCAAACGATGCAGAGAGGTTCCGCATCAACGAGGCTTCGGGCTCACTAAAAGGGCCAGTTCCAGGATTCTCTTCATATGGATCATAGTCCTAGTATTTCATTGGAATAAAGGAGGAATAAGGAATAGAAAGCTACAGCTTGCAGTATATCTTGTGCGCTCTAATATTTATTTTATTTTAAAAAAAACAGACAGAGAACGAGAAATAGTAATAGTCTTCCTAGACATACTTTAAACAAAGGGATGCAACAAATAATTAAAACAGGAGTGCTGCAAAAGCCATGGACTCCTCATAGATTAGAACTAACCTTCTCCTTCTTTCCCCAGTCTACACTCCAATTTCGATTAAGATCAACTCCTCTTCCTGCACAATAACAAAAACTAAGCATCCACACTCTTTCAAAACAGTGATGTTGAATTTTAAGTTACTAAGGCAAAGTGCAAGACCATTTCTTCTTTCACAAAGATCTCCATCTTCAACAAGTTTGCGGCCATTCACATTTTCCATTGGTACCACCTGAAAGATCAATATACATAAGCTTTCTCATCTTATTTGATGTTTCCTTTATCAGGCAACTGGACAAACAACCAATATAAGATTGTCACCACCATGGTTCAACAGAAGGGAGTTACCTTGATGACAAGCTTCTCCAGGGTGTGGTTCAACAGAAACTGATCCATTTTGGGTAGAAATTGTTCTTCGCTTAATATAGAGATGACCCGCAATGCAAGCTCAGTTGTAATAAGCTCCCTCGCGTGCTGACCAAAACTCTGGAATACAAGCAATCATCTGTCAAAAACACCAGACATTACCAATCTGAAACAATCTAACCACTCTATACTCATGTAAAACTCCAAAACTTCCAGCAAAATAATCTCACTTACAATAAGAATCCGAAACTTTGATTTCTGATCGGTCTCTTCTCTATTCTGACAATACGTCACTACTTTAAGATCAGCCTCGTATCCCCTATTTTTACCATTCAATGTCTCCATCTGAAGTAAATTCACATCATAAACTCAATGAAAACAATCCGATCACACACCGCAAAGCTAAATATTTCCACAAAACTCACCGACAATTTGTCCGGATGACGATCAACCAAATCTTTAATCTCTTCCAGTAATGCATCACTAATAAACCACACAATTCAAGAACTTAACAACTTTGACTTTATCAAAGATAAAAACTTTAAACACATAGTAACATCAAGATCCAATCTTTATCTTCTTAAATCATCAATAAGCCATAACTCAACAAACCCAACAAAGATAAACAAAATCTAACACATACTTAACTAAAAAATCCATAAATTTGTAACCTTTTTACCATACACATATAAATCAAGAATCAACAGTCATTATGCATATACAAAACATATAAGTATAATAATTCAATTTCTAGAATCAAAATCGAAAAGGGTCAAAGAATATTATTACCTTTGATGATAAAGATCTCGATTAATGGGGGTAAAAGAAGGCAAGATTGGATCAGTTTGAGCATAAATAATGAAAAAATTAGAGATGAAAAGGATGAAAATAATGAAGAGAGAACAACGTTGTTGGAGACATCGACAACCCATCTGAATCTGTGTACAAACAATGATTTCCATTCATTTGATTCGTTTGTTCATTAAGATTTGACAAGTATTATTCAGGCTTAAAATAAGTAACCTGCCACTTTAATTATAGTTTTCCACTCTGTTTGGATTTAGGTGGCCGATTTTTTATCTTAGGCAACCTTTTTTTTCAAAAGTAAAATAATTAATCGATAAGAGTAAATAATTAAATTCAACGAACACATATTAAAATAAATTAAATTCATAATTTCTTTCTTGAAATTATGATCGTTGAGTAGATATTTCATTGTGGAGCATCCCTCGCTTCCATCGCTGAAACATGCAATTTTTTTAAGGGACAATCTAATGATATATTGTAATCGTGGAAAACACGTAAATCAAACGTAACCGAAAAATCAACCATAATTGCAAGCCCATAAGCCCATAACATTCATCAATGAATCAAAAACACAAAAATTCCCAAGATCATAAATCGCGGACATGAAAATAAACCAAACTCTCACGAGAAGAGAGAAAAAACCCAAAATATGGATAGATAATAACTTTCGGTCACACTCACACCATATATATGTTATGTTATTGGAAAAAAAAATCCATCCATCCCACTCATTTTGTCACCAGTCACATTTTCGGGTAATGGTCAAATATAACTATTTTTTTGGAAAAATAAACGAAAATAACATTTTTCCAAATTTTAGTCAAAAATACCGACCTGATACGCATTTAGCATCTGAATAAAGCGTGATATGCACAGTGGCAGAGCTACATTGGGACTAAAAATTTAAAAAAAAATCACATATAATTATCATACTCAACATTTGTAAACTTTCATTTTATATTTTAAATTTTAATTCTATATAAATTAAAAAATTCTCTTACAATTTATCTAGTGTGACATTAAAATATAAACATTAGAAAATACTCTTTAGATTCTTATACTGTATGTTTCTATCTTTAATTTTTCTACGCATTTTTTATTAAATTATATTTTTTACTTGTAAGTAGTAACTTTCACTCACATTAAAAACACTAAAATTTAAATTTAATTACATCAAATGTTCTATCTAATTAATATAAATAAAACTTTAAATTTTTACCATTTAACCCCTTTTTCTTATCTTAGTGTTTTTTTTCATATTCAATCACTTTAATATTGATGTAAGAATTCCAAATTATGTTCATATTATTTTAGTTATTATTTTTAAACTATTAAAATATAATATAAATCCAATAGATGACATCAAGATTTTTAGGAGTAATTTCTAGTATCGTAAAAAAGTTGCATAATAATTTTTAAATTTTGTTTTGTACATAAAAAATATTATTGTTATTTAATTTTAGAACGAGATAAAATTCTCCTTATAAAATTAATTTTCTTTAATAAATTTTAAATTTATTTTTTCTTACCATAAATTAACCCCCACATCTACATTTTCCTGGTTCTACCACTGGATACGCCTGAGTTACGCATTTCCTGAAGGAGTATTGTGAGATACGCATGCAGATTTGGGGTATCATCTTGAAGAAACGCATTTGTAGGATGCGTATTTAATATAAAAGAAATCATATATACATACATTGTTGTCTCCTACACAGTCTTCCAAGTTGCAATCGTCAACCATTTCAATCCTCAAATTCTTGTAATCAACTAATCGATGTAAACAGTAAATGTAATTGAAATTTAAAGACAAAACTGTATGAAGAACAACCGAATTGAAATTACTGATACAAAGAAACCCTAATTACAAAGACAAGAGAGAAAAGTAAATATTCAGAAAATACATAATTTATTCCACACCCCATTCCTTCTCTCTCCTAGCACTAAGTAATAGGTTGTCTCTATCCTTTGGGCTCAACGGCCTGTTACTTTACTAAATAAAAGTATGGGTATCTAACAGCAAGAGCCCGATATCAAAATAAAGGTCCAGTCCACAATAACAGTTCTATGACTTAGTAAATACAAATACTTTTAGTAAATAACTTAACGCAACTCTGTTACATTGCCTCCTTCTTAAAAAGATCATTGTCCTCAAGGATCGAAGTCAGGGTATTGCTGTTGAATCTGCAGGGCATTCTCCCAAGTCGCATCCTCTGGTATGAAGTTCGACCATTGAACCAACCATTGTATGACAACAACATTTCCCTGTTTCGCCATTTTTCTTTGCAAGACCTTTACTGGGTATGCCAATATTGGACCCTCTTGTCCAACCTGTGGCAGCTCCGTAGTTACAACCCTATTGTTCCCAATCTTCTTCTTGAGCAGGCTCACGTGGAATAATGGATGAATCAAACTGCCTGCAGGTAATTGAAGTTTGTACGCCACTCGACCAATGCGAGCCAGAATTGGGTAAGGACCAGAGTATTTATGAGCCAATTTTAGGTGCCTTCTGGTAGCAATAGATAACTGCTTGTAGGGTTGGAGCTTCAGAAAAACAAGGTCACCCACTTGGAATTCTACCTCACTTCGTCGTTTATCTGCATAATGCTTATATTTGTGCTGAGTTGCTTGAATGGAGTCCTGCAAAACCTTCTTCATGGCTTCTCGTTGTATCTGGAATTCTACTAACCTCTCCACAGTGGAACGATGTTCAGTAGGAATACATATATGTCGAGGGCAGACCCCGTAGAGGGCTTCATAAGGACTTCGATTGATAGCTGCATGAGATGTGGTATTGTACCACCACTGGGCAAGGGGTAACCATTTGCACCAATTTTTGGGCCTCGAGCTCGTCATGGCCCGTAAGTACTGTTCAAGACAACGATTTAGGCGTTCTGTTTGCCCGTCCGTCTGCAGATGATATGCAGAGCTCATACACAGCTGCGTCCCCAAACTGGTGAACAACTCTTTCCAAAAGAGGCTAGTAAATATTTTGTCACGATCGGAAACGATAGATTTGGACAGCCCGTGCAGTTTAAAAATATTGTCAAGGAATAACTGGGCCACCTGTGTCGCTGTGAAAGGATGGGCTAAAGCTATAAAATGCCCCACCTTAGTAAAGCGATCAACCACCACCATAATGCAATCTTTGTTATGTGACTTTGGAAGCCCCTCGATGAAATCAATCTAAATATCCTCCCAAATCTGATTTGGGACCGTTAAAGGCTGTAGTAGGCCCCCTGGAAACTGATGACCAGTTTTGACACGCTGACAAGTATCACACTCCTGGATGTATTGAGTAATCTCTTTCTTTATGGATGGTCAGGAAAAATATTGTTGGATCCTTTCCAATGTTGCTTCTTGTCCCGAGTGTCCACCTACAACTTCATCATGTAGCTCTTGTATCAATTTGCGCCTTATATCACCATGGCTCCCTACATATATCTTTCCCTGATGCCTCAACAAGCCTTGTTCAAATTTCCATTGACTGCCATCTTCTTTCCTATTGGACAGTTGAGTTATTATATCTTGGACATATGCATCTTGGTCAATATTGCTCACTACTTCCTACAACCAGTTAAGTTGGACTGTGGAAATGGAATGCACCTGAACTTTGCTATGAATTTCTGGTAGATGAGAAAGAGCATCAGCCACTCTGTTTTCTGCTCCTTTTTTTATACACAATTTCGTAGTCCATACCTAACAATTTTGCGAGCCATTTTTGTTGTAACATTGTAGACAAACGCTGCTCCAAGAGGTACTTTAGGCTTTGGTGGTCCGTCTTGATTATAAAATGGTGTCCTTGAAGGTAGTAATGTCACTTAGTTGTAGCCATGACCAAGGCGAGCAACTCTTTTTCGTATGTGGAGTAGGACTGATGGCGGGGGGATAAAGCCTTGCTGGGAAATGCAATCGGGCGTCCTTGTTGCATAAGGACAGCTCCCAGACCCACGTCACTTGCATCAGTTTCAACAGTAAAAGGCAATGGGTAATCTGGTAATGTAAGAACGGGAGTGGTTGTCATTGCCTCCTTGAATTTTTGAAATGCCTTTTCAGCCTCGAGATCCCAGCAGAAAGCTCCTTTTTTCAATAACCTCGTAAGTGGTCGACTAATCACACCATAGTCTTTGACGAACTTACGGTAGTATCCAGTTAAGCCTTTGGGGTAGGCCATTCTGTCATGACTCTAATTTTAGAAGGGTCTGTTGATACACCTGCACTTGAGATGATGTTTCCCAAGTATTCAAGTTGTTGTTGCCCAAATGTACATTTACTCCTTTTGGCATAGAGCAGGTGCTCCCTCATCTTGGATAACACTTGGTGCAGATGTTTGAGGTGTTCTTCCAAGCTGTTACTGTATACTAATATATCGTCAAAAAAAAAAACCAAGACACTCCGTCTTAATTCCTCCTGAAAAACTGAGTTCATTAAGCCCTGAAAGGTAGCAGGTGCGTTAGTCAGGCCGAACGACATGACTCTGAATTCGTACAACCCCTGGTGAGTACGAAACACAGTCTTAAAGATATCAGCCTTGGCCACTTGAATCTGGTGATAACCGGAGCGTAAATCCAACTTTGTAAACCAACTGGCCCCATTCAATTCATCCAGCAGTTCGTCGATAATTGGTATCGGGTATTTATTTTTTATGGTGGCATCATTCAATCTCATGTAATCTACGCACATACGCCAAGTACCGTCTTTCTTTTTCACTAGAATTACTGGGGAAGTGAAAGGACTGGTGCTTTCTCTAATAATACCCGATTGTAACATTTCTTGTACCTGTCTCTCGATCTCGGCTTTTTGCACATATGGAACCTTGTAACTTCGTTGATTGATAGGATGAGTACCTTCTAGCAGTGGGATATGGTGATCGTGTTTGCGCACGGGAGGCAGCCCTTTAGGTTCTTCAAACACATCTTTATATCCATCGATGAGTTGTTGTAGTGAGGGTGCAACCGAATTAGTGGGTTCACTTTTCTCCTTGTTGGTAATTCCTGACATGAAGCAAATATACCTCTGTATGGTAGCTGTCTTGTTTTTAAACATCTTATGGAGTTGTTTGTTGTTAATAGATTGTAAGCCCCCTGCAGGAATGTTCCCTTGCAATTCAATCCTCCGCCCTTCCTTCTCAATACTGATCATGTACTGCTTAAAATCAAACATCACCGGATTTACTTCCTTTAACTGGTCAACCCCCAAAATTATATCAGAACCACCCAACGGATATAGCCTCAAGTCTGTAGTAAATTCATGCCCCTAAATTGAATATTTCAAAGCCTAACAGGTTATATCAATGATGGTTGTGTTCTCATTGGCAACTGTAACTGAAAGTGGAGGTGTAATCTCAACAGTGAGCTTTAGTTATTTTACTAACAGTTGGTCGATAAAACTGTGGGTTGACCCACTATCGATGAGTATATTCACCCTTTTGTTTTTTACTCTCCCCTACATTTGAATGGTGCTTGGAGAATGATTCCCGGCTAAGGCGTTAAGGGATATTTCGCCTGGAACATATTCTTCGTTTAGCAATTCTTCCATTTCATCAAGCATGTTGTTCACCTCTTGAGTTTCTTTCCCAGATGGCTCCTCAATCTCACCTATCATCGTGTAGATTTTCATTTTACACTCTTTTCCCGGATGGTATAACTCGTCGCAGTGAAAACACTGCCCATTTGCCCTTCTTTCCAATAGCTCCTTAGAACTCAATGTCGACCTAGCCTTCTTATTTTCTCCCCCATACAGTACCTTAACAAGGTTTGTGTACACAGTCGCCACTGGTTTGTTGTCTACAGATGTGACATTGTAGCTCTTTGAGTACCCAACCTTAGAAGTGTTATAACCAACAGGCTTGTTGGTTTTACTTTCTTCCTGTTTGGTAAATAGTACCGCATCATGTAAACTCTGAGGTCTAAACATCTTTACGGAACCCTTAATGTGATCCTTCAATCCACTTATGAAACTGGATATGAAATACTCCTCATTAAATCCCTTATTTTTCGACAAAACCAAGGCTCGTAACTCCTCAAATCGATCCTCATAGGCGGCCACTGTTCCCAATTGTTTCAACTTATTGAACTGAACCTGTACATCCATAGTCTCCAAATCCTCAAACCTCGATATCAAATCTGCTTGGAAACTCTTCCAATTATTTACAACCCTTCCCACTTGGTAATATCAGAACCAAACACTAGCTTTCCCTTCGAAATACAACCCAGCCAGCTTAACTCTCCGATTATCATCCATGGGTATAAACTCAAAATACTATTCTGCTCGCAATACCAAACTCTTTGGATCCACCCCACTGAATTTGGGAAACTCAATTTTCGGGATAGGGTTAAAATTTTGGGTTTCGTATCTACCCCCTGTATTAGGACTCACTGGTGGAATGTGGTTAGACTGGTTATACGGAGGTGTATGATTAGGGAAAGTGAACTGGTTTGGTGGGGGAATTTGTATATGATAGTTCTGAGCACCACAACTAACGGGAGTAGGGGTGTTAGCATACATAAACGGAGGAGGAGAAGTAGTAGTGGTGGCATATTGCGTTTGATTGTAGTTATATGGTAGGTTGACCTGTTGCTGTGTGGGAAAGGGAGGGCTAAACGTAGTAAAGGGGGGTGCAACAGAAATTTGTTGGGTGTGTGAAGCTTGTAACATCGTTGTTGTGGGAATATTTGTAGAATTATTCAGTATAGGAGAGTAAGGGTTTGTTTGGTTAACAGGGATTTAGGGGGTGCCTGTTCTCTTCGAATAACCGCACTATCCATGGTGCCACCTGACCCTTCTTCCTCGATCTGTATCACCACCGAGCCTTCATCCTTCTTCGAGTTTTGCATCCCCATTAACATCTGTTTGAGCTCCTCAATGCTACTCTCAATCCCTTCAAACTTGTGAGTAAACTCTTATCTTGTTTTAGTTAATCCACCATTGATCTCCTCTAGTTTTGCATCACGAGCCCCCAATCTATCATCCATCGTCTTCAATCTAATACCACTTGTAACCAACTAATCGATATAAACAGTAAATGTAATTGAATTTAAAGACAAAACTGTATGAAGAACAATCGAATTGAAATTACTGATATAAAGAAACCCTAATTACAAAGACGAGAGAGAAAAGTAAATATTCAGAAAATACATAATTTATTCCACACCCCCTTCCTTCTCTCTCCTGGCACTAAGTAATAGGTTGTCTCTATCCTTTGGGCTCAACGGCCTGTTACTTTACTAAATAAAAGTATGGGCTATCTAACAACAAGAGTCCGATATCAAAATAAAGACCCAGTCCACAATAACAGTTCTATGACTTAGTAAATAGAAATACTTTTAGTAAATAACTTAACGCAACTCTGTTACAATTCACATAAAAGTAAACCAGTGCAGCGTATAATATCAACAAACATCAACTTCAGTATACATATATTTTTTGTAAGTATCACATACATACATATAGTTTTGAGATTCGAGATTAGAGGTGTGTAAATTAGGGATGTAATTCGAGTTGGGGAACTCGCGAGCTCGTCCGACTCAAACTCGTTTAACACGGCTCGGCTCGAACTCGTTAATGAGCCGAACTCGAACATAAGACCGGGCTCGTTTAACTAAACGAGCCGGCTCGACTCGACTCGTGAAATTAAACGAGTCGAGTTCGCGCAGAAGATTAGGCTCGTTTAAGTGTAATTTTACACGAGTCGGCTCGCCTGACTCGTTTAAATAGGCTCGTTGAGTTAAATGAGCTGGCTCGACTCGACTCGTAAAATTAAACGAGCTGAGTTCAGGAGAAGATTAGGCTCGTTTAGTTAAAATAGTCGGTTCGGCTCGTGAAAAAAAGCTCGGCTCGAATTAATACCCGGCTCGACTCGAATTACAGCCCTGGTGTAAATTGAGGCTAAGAATTAGATCTGAGCACATGGAATAAGAGGAGGAAGAGACATAATCTTCAATAATTCAAGTCACCGATCAGTTTGAAATGGTTCGATTTAATTCATATATGTCAATGATGATACGCATATGGGGAAAGGATATTAGATCAGTATTATTGGCCCCTAAACTAGAATATTGCTATTCGGGTATAATTATCGTGAAATGTAGGTATTTTTGTCATTTTTTCCACATTTCCATATTTTATTCAATGATATTAAATAAATTAAATGTTACCAAAAAATTTAAATTATTTTTCAAATAAATTAACATAATTAGTACTTATTTTGCATATTAACTGAAAGTGAACAATAATTTTGGGATAGATAGTTGAGGAAATAAGATCACAAAATATGGTATGGAGGGAGTATTAAAATTTGTTCCGAAATTTCTTTTGGTATAAATTTTTTTTTCTTCATAATTCTTTATATTTCAAAAAAATTCAAAATTAACTAAATTTTATAATGTATAAAAATTAACTACATCTCCACTATATTCATTTTAGTCTTTAATTATACATTAAATACTTGTTTAAAATCTAAATTTGTAGTTGAGTTTCAGGGTCATTGGACTAGGTTTCATCGCATGAGATCTCCTAAACGAGTTTTGTCATGAGTTGGTACTTGGTAGCACCGACCTAACTTTTTGGACTTTGAGCTTAGCAGCGCAACCCTAACCCGTAAGATTTGCTGGTTCTCCAATAATTACTTGGTCTTGATTCCCTATAAATAGATATACGTAGGCAAAGAAGTTGGAAGTGAAGAGATCAGCGAGCTACCACCAAACAACGTATCCTTACAATCTCAGCCCCAATTCATCACAACCATCATAATCCGAAGAATATTTCTCTGACGAAAAACCATCATTGTAGATTTTGATTTTGACTTGGAACCTAAAGTTTTGTTATCACAAATTACTCCATTGATAATTACTCCCGTCAAAATTTATTTATAATATTTTTCACCAATAACATCAACTATAACAGGATCTAATAAATAAAATTAGTACTAAAATATATGGTTTTCACCGAGTTTTCATTTTAAGACGAATTTTACTAAATTTCAGCCAAGATTAAACAAACCCTAATAGATTGAATATATTCCATTATTACTCCTATTAATAGTAATGTTTTTTTTTCTTTTTTGTTTTTCTATTAATATTAAGGGTTAATTATCAAGTAACTCACTTATTTCGTTTTAATATATTAAATGGATAACCGATAAATTTTTGGTCTCATTTAAATCACTCTATCACAAAATAAATTACATTGTATATTTAAATTTTGAAAAACTAACATTAAAATAAATGTTTTTCGTTATTTTATGACGTGGACTTGACTGGGACTTAATGTGAATTTGTTCACATGACAAGCCGGTAATAGAGTTTCAAGATAGTATGTTACATATGAATTAATTCGAGAAATTTGTATATTTAAAGGTAAAATTTGAATATAAATAGAAATGGATATGTAAAACCCTGAAAATCCGAGGTAATGAACATATATAGAAGTAAGTTAAGACTGAGTTAACATAGGTAGTTAAAATATTATCCTACTCAAATTTTTTTCATTGATTAAAATTATAAAATTTAAGTGAATGTAACTTAATTTGAACTGAGTGATTTAAATGAGACCAAATTAAGTGACCTGATTGATAATTAACCCTTAATAGTAATGTTAGGGGACCATAAAAGTCTCAAAAATGATGAGACGGTTGTGAGTTAACAATATGTAGTGGAGGAATTCATATGAATGCATGTGAGTCTCATATTATTAATTATTATATCAACCAATTGAGAGTAGACACATAATTTAAGGTTTATGAAAAAATTTATGGAATTTTTTTTACGATTCTCTAGCATTTTTCATTAATATTCAGTCTTCCAATTTATCCATAACTTGTTTGTCGACTCAATGGTCCAGCAATAGCATTTAAGCTTCAAATTTTAACAGGACTCGGATCCAAGGAGGCCAATGCCATGAGGTCAGAGTCATGCTCCAAATTATCCATTTCTTGTTCATCAAGTGTCACCCATGCTTCTATGCCTCGACCAAATCTTGTGTCCATCAAAATAATAAAATTCGTGAATACTTGAGCATCTAAACCAACATTACTTACCCAAACAGGCTTCCCCCACCCAAAATCTAACTCATACAGTTCAAAGTTACACCAGCTAGTACATCCATAGTGATCCACCTCTTCTTCTGACCCAAAATCTCCAATATCCTTCATTGATTTACTCATCACTGCAGCCCCTTGATCACCCGTCATTTTCTTCACGAATTCGACATTGATTTCGGATATACCTTTCCTAACCTGATCTACCAAGGCCAAATATCCGAGCTGATCATCGTACTTGGCCTTGCATTTTGCAGTAGCTATCCAGATTAAATTTCCGAAGGAGTCGTTAGACAGAGCTGGTGTAGTTCTTTTTCGGAGATTCACAGCATGATTTAAAAGCGAACATCTTTTTGCACCACATGACTTCTTTTCTGATGCAGCCATAGCACATTTCCAAATAAAGGCAGACACAGCCTCCACGCGAGTAGGATGTCGCACCACATTTTTGCCACTTGTCATAGTCTTAAGAGTGGCTATAGCAGAGCCATCAAACACAAATCTTCTAGTAGTACACTTTCCTTTTTTGAAAAATGAACTCCATACGCCCATTGATAAATCTTTGAGCCATAGATTATCAGTTGGGAACAACACTGATGCAACAAAATCAGGATACACAACTTTTTTCGATCCACAGGCCGTGCCAGACCATGCCTTCATGAAAGTGTTTAGTGCAGCACCATCAAGAACTTTGTGCAAAATGCACACAGCAATGGCAATGCCACCACACTCAAATGTGTTTACTTGAATATGAGTCACTTGGGCTTCACTAAAACTTGGCTTGCAAGGTAGAAAATTATTTATGAGCTGAAGATTAGGATGCTCAAGAAACTGGTTAAGATCACAACTGACCTTAGCTACCACAAAATGAGCCCCTTGGTCATTACAATCAATGCAAAGATCATTTTTAATAATCCCAGCTAGAGGGTAAAATCGAGTTAAAGTTTGCGATAACGATTGTTTGAGAAGGACTAATCTTTCTTGGACACGAACATGCTTAGCAGAAAAACTATCATTGTTCGAAAAATACACAACCATGGGAACGAAAGGAGCAGGGATTAGTTGATCAAGTAGAGAAAGCTTGAAATTTTGCAAGTGTTGAGGAGTTGGAGAAGATGGTTTGATGTTTTCTTTTGAAATTATCTCAACTTTCATCATTGTTGTTTATTTGTTGCATGAAGTACTTGAAAGTAGGATGTCTACAAATATTGTGCACTTGGTTATTTATAGGACAAATAGAACAAATAAAAAGGGCGTTTGTGTAATGTTTTAAAACTTAAAAGAGATCCTATAAACTTTTAATGAGAACTGTATACAACAAATGATTGTTGCAGCAAAATGTAGCGTGAAAAGTTTTCGTTGTACGTGTAGAGTAGGATTTTAAGTGTGCATATATGGAGGACATCATTTACACGGTGAAAACTTTCCGCGATACGATTTATTATAACAATAGTTTGTTTTTGACCATCTGCCGCTCTTAAAACATGCTTCTTTTTAAAAAAAAATTAAGATATAAGAGAACAACATATAACTAAAACGTTTGTGAATATTAAAATTACCAAAATCTAGAATGGACCATTCTAGAAACAATGGTAAGATCTTTGTGAGTCTTATTAGCCGCCAAATTGGAAAATATTCTAAACAAGTACTCTTACAGAATTACGGTGGTCCCAGTAACACATGTAAAGAGTTTGCATTGGTCTTTCTGCTGAGATTAGTTAACAAACTTAGAAATCTCATGTCTAGATCCTTTTTTTGTAATGTTCTAGACTTCTAAAAGGTTGAAACTTTGATTCCAACTTTTTTGGGTACTAACTAGGAAGACGTGTTAAGCTTTGCAGCATCCTTTTAACAATATTCTCATCTATTTTTCCCTTGGCTATTCTCATCACCTTTAATTAGTCCATTGCCCCATAGATAAAAATATGATCAAGTTCAGTCAGCCTATTCTAGCTAAATTCTACTTTCAATTCTGATGGTTTCAGGAACAAATCTCCTTGTAGTACACTTTCCTTTCTTGAACATTGAACCCCATATGCCCATTGATAAATCTTTGAGCCATAGATTTACTGGCAATGCCGGACCATGCTTTCAAGAAAGTGATTAGTGCAGCACCATCAAGAACTTTGTGTGAAGTGCACACAGCAATGGCAATTACACCGCATGCACTCAAGTGCGTTTACTTGAAAATTAGTTACTTGGGCTACACTACTCAGACTCCGTAAAACTAGCTAACAAGGTAGAACATTTTTTAATGAGCTGAAGATTAGGATGCTCAAGAAACTGGTTAAGATTATAGTGTACCTTAGCTGCAACAAAATCAGCCCCTTGGTCATCACAATCAGTGCAAAGATCATATTTATAATTCCAGCTAGAGGGTAAAATCGAGTTAAAGTTTGTGATAATCATGTTTCATAAGGACTAATCTTTCTTGGACATAAATATACTATCAGTGTTTGGATAAAAGACAACCATAGGATGAGAAGGAGAAGGGATGAGTTGATCAAGTAGAGAAAGCTTGAAAAATAAGCTTTGACGAGTTGGAGGAGATGGTTCAATGTTCTCTTTCGAAATTATCTCAACTTTTATCATTGTTCACTACTAGAAAAACTAGATTAGACATCACACATTAGACATCGGTCAGAAAAGCCACTAGAAAAACTAAATGTTGTCTATCCGTCACACTAAAAGATGAAGTACTTGAGAGTAGGATGTCAGCAAATATTATGCACTTAGTATTCTATAGAACAATATAAGCACTGTTAAAAGCTATATGATCCAATTAAGTTTTTCTAATAACATTTGGAATGTTGCGGGAAGAGTTGGTCACTTGACATGATATCACAGCTCAGGTAATACCGGAAGTGTGGAGGCCTGGAGTTTGTAAAACAAACTTTCAATTGAGGAACATTGAAGACATATGATGTCTACAATTTTGCTAAGCACTTCGTATTTATACAGAGGCAAAGGTGCTGAGATCAGACCAGAGTCTCGACTTGATTATCGATACAATTAGAGATATAAAATATTGTTCAAACAAGTTTATATGCATAATTGATCAACTTTTAAAATATCTAAGACTTAAGAACAACATGTAATGAAAATTCATGCGAATATTAATCTGACCAAAATCTAAAACTGATAACTCTGAGCAATGATATAAAATCGAACAGCGTGCAGTAGTTCAGGCCAGTTCTGAATACTGAGCTGCAACATCTTGATCTATAACTGAACCGAAATATTCTTGTTAGATTTTTGGTGTGCATGGACAGTAGCACTTTTCGATTAGTTGTAATCTTTTATTGGATTGAGTTTCATAATGAGGATCATCTTTACAGTAATAAGGATTATGCATCAATGCTTTCAAATATGAACTTCATAGTTCAACCAAGGCTTGATAACCAGCAACGCATATAACCCTCATGTACCAACTCTAACCGAGTAACCGAGTCCTGAGTCCGTCTCATTTATATTGTCCACATATCGAGGTTTCATCAATCATAATATAGAAACTGAAAATCATATAAATGTGTATTATTTTTCATGCAAATAAAGAAAATTAACACTTGATTTAACATTTTATTGAATATGGACAACTTTTAGGACAAACAGATAAGGAAATGTGGTCATTATAAATCAGACAGATGAAGTTTTACATGCCGGAGCTAGCCAAGAAATGCATACGGTCAGAGTAAAGAACTCTCCAACGTTACAAACTCTGATACTTTCCTACGTTACAAACTCGCCAACGTGAAAAAGGGTAATAGGTAGGTATCAGATTTATAAAAATTGTCAAATTTGAAGAGGGCTCGGATCCAAGGAAGCCAATGCCAGGAGGTCAGGGTCCTGCTCCAAGATATTCATCTCTTGTTCATCAAGTGTCACCCATGCTTCTATCCCTCGATCACATCTTGTGTCAATCAGAATGATGAAATTCATTAGCACATCACCGTCTACAGCAACATTACTTACCCAAACAGGCTTTCCCCACCCAAAATCTAACTCATAATATTCAAAATTACACCAGCTAGTACATCCATAGTGATCCACGTCTTCTTCTGACCCCAAATTTCCAATATCTTTCATTGATTTACCCATCAGTTCAGCCCCTTCATCACCCATCATTTTCTTCATCACCCAAATTTTTCAAGTGTTGTGGAGTTGGAGAAGATGGTTTGATGTTCTCTTGTGAAATTATCTCAACTTTCATCATTTTTGTTTATTTGCCACCAAAAGAAATTTGATGTACTTGGGTGTTTTATAGAACAAACAATACATAGGGTGCTTGTGTAATCCTTTAATTTATCGAGATTATTAATTAATCGAGCTTAATTTATCATGATATCGATTATTAATTTAATGAAATTTTTCGGTACTACGATTGATATGGTCCAGGAAGAGTTGCCTCCTTGACATAATAGCATGGGCGTAACAGGGGCTAGGATGGACCTGATAAGTGGATTTTATATCCACTTGGAACGCTTCATATCGGCTTAAATTGATGACTTGAACTCAAGTATGTGGTGTGTTTAATGTGTTTTCATTAAGTTTTGCAGAACCAAGAGTTGGAGGTTAATTTGATTAAAATTCGGATTTTCCGGGTAGGTTGCGCAGTCTTCACTGTTTTGGCCATATCTGGAGTTCTACAAGTCCGATTCTGACGATCTTACAGCTCACGCGAAGAGAAAGGAATTCTGGACAGAAATCCCCGCGCGCCCGCGCCATTTCCCGCGCGCCCGCGCCACACTTGACAGAAAGCTCCGCGCGCCCGCGCCACTACCGCGCGCCCGCGCCAGAAAAAATACTGAAATTTGCTGTTTTGTGATCAGAAAAGGAAACATGCCATATTTGTTAGCCTTAAGACTTTATAAGTATTTGGTGGACGTTTTCTAGGGGATATACAGAGATATATCAAGATTTATATATTTATATACGTCCACGGTGAGGAGAAAAAGAAGACGGTTGATTTACGAAGACCTAGTTTATCATCTAATCTTTGTATTCTTCTAAATTAGGCGATACTTGAATTCTCGTTTGTTCTTTCTAAACCCTAGTTATTCTATTCAGTTTTACAGACTTATTACTATCATGTTATCATCAGAACCCACGATGATGAACGGTTCGATTATGAACTAATCGTCGTCGTGGGATTCTAATGGATTTATTTATGTAGTTTAGTATCTTGATGCTTTAAAGATCTGTGTGTGATGTATAATTGATATCCTCGTATGGTTAAGCTTAATTGATAGATGCGTCGCGAACATCTAATTTGTTAATCTCTTGTGAAGCGAGAGTGGATCTTGAGATTTAGAACTTGCCATGCTAGCATAGGTTCATAATTGTTTATCAATATGATTCGTAGTATAAGATGAAAATACTTATATTGCCCTGTGTGATCTTTATGGATAACTAGTTCCTCAACCGTTATGTTTTCAAATTCTATAGACATATAGGGTCTAAACATAATTGGTGTCTATTCATCTTCTATCTCTTTTGTGGATGTATGGGTAGTTTGATATACGTATGCCGACAGGTAGCGTGTAATTGTTTCGTGTTATCCGATCAGATATCATAACAATTGCATATAGTGATTAAAGGTGTCAGATCTAAGCAAAGTATTTAATGAAGTTAGGATCCCATGTTTTCTCTACATAAGTAATTCGATTCCAATTCTTATTAGTTAATTAATTCTTAGTTTATTAAATTGCTTCATAGTTAATCGTAGTTATTCAAAACCCTATCTTGTTACTTGTCTTAGCAGTGAATAAAAACCATACATTGTTGCATAGGTACAAGACTATAACAACCTAAACCAGTCTCTGTGGGAACGAACTTAATTTTATTCTATATTACTTGTGACCACGTACGCTTGCGTGAATTAGTGCGAACAAGTTTTTGGCGCCGCTGCCGGGGACTCGGTGTTATTTATATAGTTTATGTGCTTGTCATCAGTGGTCGTTAGAGTTCACTGACTCGGATTGTAGTTGTTTGTTCTGTGTGTTTCAGGTACTTGAACGTGTATGCGAACACGTTCTCAGACTCGTAAATTGGAAGAAGAAAGATTAAAGTTAGTAAAGATGGGAGACGTACCAGAAGGAGTAGCACCTGCAGCTAAGGCTTTGAAGGACTATTCTCAGCCAAAGATCAATGACATTCAGTCGAGCATTGTTAGGCCGGCTATTGCAGCCAATACCTTTGAAATCAAGCCTGGCACGATTCAGATGGTGCAGAATTCAGTTCAGTTTGGGGGTGCTCCAACAGAAGATCCTAATATGCATATTAGGGATTTCATCGAGATCTGTGACATCTTCAAGTTCAACGGAGTGTCAGAAGATGCTGTGAAGCTGAGACTTTTCCCATTTTCTCTGAGGGATAAGGCTAAAAGCTGGTTGCATTCTCTACCAGCTGGTTCTATCACTACTTGGGAAGAGCTTGCACAAAAATTTCTCTCCAAATTCTTTCCTATGGCGAAAACAGCTGCCATAAGGAATGCTATTGCTCAGTTTGCCCAGGCACAGGGTGAGTCATTGTGTGAAGCTTGGGAGCGTTATAAAGAGATGCTCAGAAAATGCCCCCATCATGGAATGCCGGACTGGATGATCATTAACTGTTTTTATAATGGATTGGGGTGGCAGTCGAGACCGATGGTGGATGCAGCATCAGGTGGAGCTCTATGGGCTAAAAGCTACGAGGAAGCATATGATCTGATTGAGATGATGGCAGAAAATGAATATCAGAGTCCAACGCAGAGAATGCCACAGCAAAAGGTGGCGGGAATTCTTGATGTTAGTGCAGCTACAGCTTTAGCGGCTCAGCTAGAGGCATTGAATATGAAGATTGATTCTTTGGCAAATCATGGGATTCGTCAGGTAGCTAGTGTTTGTGAGCTATGTGCAGGTGCACATGAGACGAAGCAGTGTGCCATTTCCAATGAATCAGTGCAGTTTGTGAGCAACTTTCCGAATCAGCAACAGCCAGCCCCGAATACTTATCATCCGAGCAACAGGAATCATCCGAATTTCAGTTGGAGCAATAATCAGGGTGGCATACAGCAATCACAACAACCGCATCAGCAATTTCAAGCTAGGCCATACAACTCTGCAGGTTTTCAGCAGCAGGGGCAGAATTTTCAGCAGCAGTTTCAGCCACCAGGATTTCAACAAGCTCATGGAAATTCTGGTCAAATTTTTAAAGAACAATCTGAATTGGAAGAGTTGAGGTTGATGGTTAAAAGTTAGGCGGTCTCGCTCAAGACCGTGGAGAATCAGATGGGACAACTTACCAGTGCGATGCTGAAAATATCTCAGGGAATTCTTTCTAATGAGCCAGAAGTTAATCCAGGCAAGAGGGAAGTTAAAGAGCAGGTGAATGCCATAACACTCAGGTCTGGTAGAGTCACAAGCAATCCAGCATTAGCAGCCAAGGAAGACGAAGATTTCCATGAACAACTACTTGTGCCTTCCCCAGAAAAAGAAGAGGTAATTCCTAAGCTGGCAGCTGAGCAGTTGGTTGAAGAAGGGGACAATAACAAGAGGTCTGTTGAGAAATCTTCTCAGGAGCAGACTAAAGAGAGCGAACAGATTTTTCCACCTCCCCCATATCCAAGAAAAGCCTACAGGCAAGCGATCGACAAGAAATTGGACAGGTTTCTGGAGGTGTTCAGGAAGTTACACATCAACATACCTTTTGCAGAAGCTCTTGAACAGATGCCGAGCTATGCTCAGTTCATGAAGGGTATTCTATCTCGGAAGTTGAAACTCAAGGATTTGGACACCGTTGCTTTGACAGAGGAGTGTAGTGCAGTTCTACAGCAGAAATTGCCACCGAAGCTTAAAGATCCGGGAAGTTTTACCATACCTTGCACTATTGGCAATCAACTTTTCAGCAAATGCTTATGTGATTTGGGAGCTAGCATTAATCTAATGCCAATGTCTGTTTTTAAGCAACTTGGGTTGCCTGAGCCGAAACCAGTTAATATGACCTTACAGTTGGCTGATCGGTCGATCACATATCCTAGAGGTATAGTGGAGGATGTTTTGGTTAGAGTGGATAAGCTTATCTTTCCTGCTGATTTTGTGATCCTGGACTTTGAGGAAGACAAGAGGATTCCTATTATCTTGGGAAGACCGTTCTTAGCTACAGGCCGAACTTTGATCGATGTGCAGAAAGGAGAGCTCACAATGAGGGTGAGTAATCAAAAGGTCATCTTTAATGTGTTCAAGGCTATGAAATTTCCGACAGAGGAGGAAGAGTGTTTTAGCTTGAAGATGGTTGATACGGGTCAGAGAAAGGAGTTCGATCAGCTGTTGAGCAAAAATTCGGACATGCACAAGTTCGAGCATCACATCAGTGATTCCATTGACAATTCTTCCATTCGAGATCTTTCGAATGTCAAGCTTGGAAAACTTCCACCACATTTGAAGTATGTCCTTCTGAATGATGAGTTGGTGATTTTTAAAGAGTGTGAAGATAATGTGTTGAGAAGGTGGAACAAGGATGATGAGGTTAAAGAGTGTTCTTATCAATCGACGGAGAAGCATAAACACCTTAGAGGTGTAAAGAAGAAAAAGAAAAAATCGATTGGTGGAAAAGTCAAGGTGAAGTTTGATTTGGAAAAGATGTGGGAAGAAAGCAAAAAGGTTATCAAACAATGGGTGAATGGTCCTTCTGCTAAGGACAAGTCAAATGCGATCTTCGAGCCACCATGATTTGATTCACATTTGTCCGGCTAAATGACATTAACGACAGCGCTTCGTGGGAGGCAACCCATGTGTTAGGTATGTTTCTACTATCTTTCTTATTACCTTCAATGAGGACATTGAATATTGTAAGTTTGGGGGTGGTAATTAGGGAGTGTTAGTGTGTGTTCATATAGGATTCATATTGCATTTTTAGTTAGTTTCATTCATATCTTTGCATGTTTTGTCATATAGAGCATTCTGTTTTGCATTAGTATTTATATCTATTATGTGAGTCCATTTAGTTGCATTTGCATAGCATGCATGTTTCATGATCCCTTAGAACTTGGCTATTTCTTGATTGGTGAGTCGATGTTGATGGGAGTGTAGTTTTGTTAGATAGAGGGCTGATTAAGTTTCTAAGAAATTGACTTGCATGCCAGAAACAATTGTAAATTCACAAGTCTCATTGGTTGCTTTTGAATTTGATCAGACCATGCTTGTTTTGATGTTAGAATTTAACCACTTGCTTATATTTAGAATGTTTTCTATTCTCTTGAAATTGAAAGAAGCACTTAAGTCTAAGTTTGGGGGAAAACAAGGATTTCATGATAGTTGTCAATAAAGGCTAAGCGTCAAATGGCTAGTAGCCGGCTCATTGAAAAGATGAGTAGTCTAGGGTGGGATGAGAAAAAGGCAAAGTGCACTCATTCCGGAAAAAAAAAAAGAAGAGGAAAGTTGAAAAAAAAAAAAAGAGTTGTTTTAGTTGTGTTTATGCAGAATTGATCAGGTTGAGCTCTTTAATACTCGAGCAATTAAGTTCTAGGGGACTTTGTGCCTAGTGACCTAAGACTTTTCCGGTCTGGGATCCACTAACCTAAAGCTCGCTACATGGGTATTATTGTATAAGCCTTTAGGGGTCTCAGCCATTGCACGGTCAAATAAGCATGTTTTTAAATAATAAAGCATGATTTCCTGTTTAACTCAAGTCAAGGTTGAGGTGTCTTTAAGTGGTTTCTTGTGTCTAGAGTTCATTCTATTTATAAGCTTGTGGTTGTTTTGGTGAAGAATATGATATGGTCTTGATTTAGTTTGGGAGTATATTGGTGAGCATTGCACACACGCACGTTTCTGTGTTTGTCTTGTTGGTCGATGGGAATTTGGTCGAACTCTGTTTGGAAGACTGTGTTCTTTGAGATGTTGGCTTGTTAATTTGTTTTGGTTGGTTTGAAGGGATCGTTGCATTTTCATATTAGTTGCATACATGCATTGCATTGTTAGTTGCATGAGTAGATGGATTTTGTGGGTACATTCGCTATAGGCCCTCACGAGACCTTACTCGTCCACTAGGGCTGCCTAGGGGTTTAAAGGGCTTGTTGCATATGCCAAATGCAACTGTGATCACCTACGGAAGTGGTACTAGTTAGTTGTATATAGTTATGTTTGTTTATGCTTGAGGACAAGCATCGGTTTAAGTTTGGGGGTGTGATAAGTGGATTTTATATCCACTTGGAACGCTTCATATCGGCTTAAATTGATGACTTGAACTCAAGTATGTGGTGTGTTTAATGTGTTTTCATTAAGTTTTGCAGAACCAAGAGTTGGAGGTTAATTTGATTAAAATTCGGATTTTCCGGGTAGGTTGCGCAGTCTTCACTGTTTTGGCCATATCTGGAGTTCTACAAGTCCGATTCTGACGATCTTACAGCTCACGCGAAGAGAAAGGAATTCTGGACAGAAATCCCCGCGCGCCCGCGCCATTTCCCGCGCGCCCGCGCCACACTTGACAGAAAGCTCCGCGCGCCCGCGCCACTACCGCGCGCCCGCGCCAGAAAAAATACTGAAATTTGCTGTTTTGTGATCAGAAAAGGAAACATGCCATATTTGTTAGCCTTAAGACTTTATAAGTATTTGGTGGACGTTTTCTAGGGGATATACAGAGATATATCAAGATTTATATATTTATATACGTCCACGGTGAGGAGAAAAAGAAGACGGTTGATTTACGAAGACCTAGTTTATCATCTAATCTTTGTATTCTTCTAAATTAGGCGATACTTGAATTCTCGTTTGTTCTTTCTAAACCCTAGTTATTCTATTCAGTTTTACAGACTTATTACTATCATGTTATCATCAGAACCCACGATGATGAACGGTTCGATTATGAACTAATCGTCGTCGTGGGATTCTAATGGATTTATTTATGTAGTTTAGTATCTTGATGCTTTAAAGATCTGTGTGTGATGTATAATTGATATCCTCGTATGGTTAAGCTTAATTGATAGATGCGTCGCGAACATCTAATTTGTTAATCTCTTGTGAAGCGAGAGTGGATCTTGAGATTTAGAACTTGCCATGCTAGCATAGGTTCATAATTGTTTATCAATATGATTCGTAGTATAAGATGAAAATACTTATATTGCCCTGTGTGATCTTTATGGATAACTAGTTCCTCAACCGTTATGTTTTCAAATTCTATAGACATATAGGGTCTAAACATAATTGGTGTCTATTCATCTTCTATCTCTTTTGTGGATGTATGGGTAGTTTGATATACGTATGCCGACAGGTAGCGTGTAATTGTTTCGTGTTATCCGATCAGATATCATAACAATTGCATATAGTGATTAAAGGTGTCAGATCTAAGCAAAGTATTTAATGAAGTTAGGATCCCATGTTTTCTCTACATAAGTAATTCGATTCCAATTCTTATTAGTTAATTAATTCTTAGTTTATTAAATTGCTTCATAGTTAATCGTAGTTATTCAAAACCCTATCTTGTTACTTGTCTTAGCAGTGAATAAAAACCATACATTGTTGCATAGGTACAAGACTATAACAACCTAAACCAGTCTCTGTGGGAACGAACTTAATTTTATTCTATATTACTTGTGACCACGTACGCTTGCGTGAATTAGTGCGAACAGGACCCTATGGTACTCCAGTGAATTTTGTTAAATTATTTTTGTTTTATGATGTATGCAGAAGAGATTTATAATTCAAAAGGTACATGAGAATTTTTTGTTAATCCAGATATTAGTTAGAATAATAAATTTTGTTTACACAAGTTTATATGCTTCTTTTTTGTGTGTGTGTGCGCAAGTTCAATAACGAAATCAACGATAAGTGAAATTAGAAGCTTTCGATAAACTCATGTGTCTATTCTTGACCGGAAGGGATTTTAAGATTTCTGAAAAGTTGAAACTTTCATTGCAACTTTAATGGATAACCAACAACCAACTAAATGATACAGACGTGTGTAATCGAGTCAACGCGAGCTGAATATTGCTAGGCTCGAGTTTGAGCTTGACTAAAAAGTTTGGGTTCGAGCTCGGCCTCGAACTCGACCGAATCTTCAATTTCAAGCTCAAAACTTTGCTCGTAAAAAATTCGATATATTCGAGTTCGGCTCGAAAGCTCGAATCGACTTCACCAAATATTGACAAAATCCTCAATATGATTGGTTCGGCTCGAGTTCGACTCGATTATATGGCTCGAGTTCGACTCGATTATATATATAAATTATATCTTAATACTAAATATTTATATAAATATATATTTATAATATATAAAAATTAAAATAATAAAGGCTCGATTAGGCTTGTGAACCTTGCGAGCCAAGTAATTTGAAACTCGAGCTCGTAGAAAAAAGAAAATTTTAAATTTCATAATCAGTCAAACTGAATCACTTCTTTTACATTGTGTTCCCAAGTTTTTTAAGCGAATAAGAGAGAAGAAAAGAGGCAGAAAAAAAGACTGAATACGAACATAGTTAGAATATAAAAATGAGTAAAATGCAGAATGTGTACCCGAAGTTTCATCTTGGTGCAACTTGTGTACCCTTATTTAGAATTATTGCAAAATGTGTACCCGAAGTTTCGAAAATGATGCAAAACGTGTACTACCGTTAATGTCCATTTAACACCGTTTGCAAGAGTTGTTAAAAGTGAGTGGTTGGACTGCATTTTGTCACATAAACGGCTATAATACAGATGCTATATATAAACTTGATAATCAATTGGGTTTCTATCTTCCCCAATTTCAAAGCCCTAACCCTAAAATATCAATTGAGCTCAAATTTGTTAATTCATGGATGAAATTTGTCATTGTGGACATGTAGTGGTTCAAAGAACAGCATGGACTAGTAATAATGCTGGTAGGAGATTCGTGAGTTGCATTCAAGGTCGTCTAGGCTGCAACTATTTTCGATGGATCGAGGGTCCTGTTTGTGATCGTGGTCGAGCAGTGATATGTGGTTTGTTAGGAAGAGTTAGAGATCTTGAAGGGGAAATTGAAAAATTGTCTCAAGGTGTTGGTCATGAACAAATCGTGGTGAAGAAACAGGGGGCATGCAAATGTTGGATTTTGTTTTACATTGTTCTTGCCTTTTGTATTGGTTTGTTTTTTAAGTTTGCAACTAGTAGTGATGATTGTGCTTGAAATATGTAATCTTTGCCGTCAGCTGGTTGTAATGATCTTAAGTTCAAGAAATGTAACCGTTTGTTAAGAATGAATGAAAAATGTTTGATGTTTCAAAATTGTTTTTTGGATTCATAAGAGATTGCAAGCATAAGTAATAAAAAGCCATTTATTTAGATAAGATAATGATGCAGAGTACATGGCTTAAACAGATAATACATGAACATAATGCATCAATTATGCCATCTTGTCTGCATGCAAGAGGCCTTGAATGGAAGTTGGAGGCACAAGCAGAGTTTGGAGGCCACCATGATCAGAAATTGCCTCAGTGGCAAGAGCAGCAGCAGGGAGGTTTGTAGAGGATGGAACGTAGACAATGTCACAGAGGTCCCAATCCTCAGACATGATCTGCCTGATCATGTACACCAAGTCAAACATGTCAAAATTGTCATCAGGGTTTAGCACTTGATGAACAGCTTCCTCACTATCACATTCGAGAATGACAGACTTCTCTTCCTTCTCCCATGCCATTTTCAGACCATACCAGATGGACCAGAGTTGTGCTGTGATTGGCACTGCTAACCCTATCATGCTTTTGCATCCCTCCATCCATAGGCCATTGGAATCCCTCATGATGCACCCAACTGATGCCCTCATCTCAGACCTGCGAAAGAAACCCTTGACATTAACTTTAACAACCCCTACATTTGGCTTGCTCCAGGTAGACATTTTGATTTTGTTTGTGTTTACTCTTGTGTTTGTGTTTGTTGCAATGCCAAAATCAGTAAAATAGAGGTGCAATATATAGCTAAAAATGAGTAAATGCATACACTCCCAAGGTTTGAACCACCAATCAGAGTATCAACCACTTTCTTAGAAACTTTACATAGTCAAAACTTGAAATGAAGAACTGTCATTTCCCAATACAAGTAGTTGAACATAGTCAATTATCCCTAAACATGCATTGGAGATTTTACTGTCCAATACATTAAATACCAGCCTATCAATTTAATACTACAAAAGTATGTTACAAACTTAACAATTCTCATAATTGTTACAAAAGTAACATAAATTTCATCCATTTAATGGATGCCAAAAAAATTAATAGGCTGCCAAAAAATAGTAACATATTTGTTACTAATCTAACTGACTAAATCTTCCATGGGGGCTTCTTGCTTAAATTAGCTTTCCTAGCATGAGCAGCTACCTCCAAATTTTTCAAGCTGGTGGTTGATTTGGCAGAAGTACTAAACTTGTTTGGTTGAATCCCTAGAGGGGTATTGGACATAACAGCTGGTTGAGAATAGGATGTGAAAATACCACCTTGGCTTTCAGCTTCATAAATAACTCCCACCTTGGCCGTAGCACTAACCATCAGCTCTTTTGGTGGTACAGTCTCATCAATTTTTTTCTTGTTTTTTGTTGTCTTTTTTTTAGGTCTCTTAATAGCACTGCCACCACCTTCATTGCCTTGCTGCTGTTGGTCCAATTGCTGCTGTTTGTCCATTTTCTAAGATAATATTGAAAAAACAAGAATTTAAAACTGCAACAAAACATTAAAACAAAACATTAAAACAGAACTTACCTTTAGTGGGCAACCTCTTGCATTGTGCTTCTCTTGCCCACAAAAGCTGTATGTCACTGTGGTATTTTTCCTCACTAGCTTAGTTGCTCCAACGGCATCTGGTTTAGGATCATTCCTAGTGTCCCTTATTTTTTTTTGGGTCTACCAGGTGCAATCTTAACTATAGGAGGTAAAATAGCATTTTTTCCTGTTTTTTTCCAATACTGTTCAGAGTTTATTGGCTCAATGGTATGTGTGTAGCATGACAAGAACATTGCTTTAGTATAAGTCTTGTGAATGTGCTCTGAAATTTCTAAATTTCTCCACCTTATACATGCACAAGCATGATAACATGGCAGACCAGTGAGCTGATATTTTCTACATGCACAAGTGTGATTGTCCATGTCTACAACCATTTCATGACCACCTTCAGTGACAGTAACCAAAAAAGTTGAGTTCCCTGACCATTGCACCATACAACCTCCTATAAAAGACATTGCCCTGACCATTGCAAAAAATTAATCACATTTATATATAATAAACAGGGGTAATAGCTATAAATTGCACTCTTACTTGTTTACTTTTCTCATTGCACCAGGACATATTGGATTAAGGGAGTAAGTTCTTAACATCTTATCCCTTCTTGTTTGAATTCTGACCATAGCACTCTTGTGTAAACCTTGTAGGAGACCAATAATGGGAAGATCTCTATATGGGCCAATGCTGTTGTTGAAAACCTCACAATGGTTGTTCACAAATATATCAGAAAGACAAAAAACCCTAAAATCACTTCTAGTCCACCGTGATTTAGGTTTCTCCATCAACCAATTATAACACTTCTTTGACAGCTAAAGTAATGAGCCAACAATTAATACTTGCAAAATAAAACAAAACAAATTGCAGTTGCATATATGAACTTAAGTTATACCTTTTTTAGCTCCTTCATATGTTTTGTGAACATATACTCAGTTGTGGCCCTTGCTGCTAACCACAACAACTTTCTCAACATAACACCCTTATGATCTTTAACCATATTCATGTATAGGTGCATAACACAGAATCTATGCTCTGAATTTGGTACCACAATAGATAATGCATTGATCAAACCCTTTTGTCTATCTGAAATGAAGGTCCAACTTGCAGAATTGACAACACCAACATCTTCACATAATAAAGTCAAGAACCAGGTCCAACTATCAGTATTTTCAGCCTCTACAATGGCCCAACTTATTGGGTACATACCATCATTAGAGTCACAACCTACAGCAGAAAGTAGTTGCCCTCCATAAGGTCCCTTCAAATGACATCCATCAAGCCCAATTAAAGGTCTGCATCCAATTTTAAAACCTTTTTTAATAGGCCCTAAACACACATAGATTCTCTTAAATCTCCTCTCCTCCACACCTAATACTTGATCTTCTAAAACTATCTCCAATGTGGAATCAGGCATTGCCTTTTTAACCTCATTGACATAATCCCACAACATACCATATTGTTGAACATGATCTCCATTTATAACCTTAAGTGCCATTCTTTTAGCCCTCCCTACCATGAATATGCTCACTTCACAATGCCAATCATTAATAAAAAAATTTCGAAATGAAGCAAGGGGCCATGTGGGATTCATCCTTATATCATTCTCATAATGTTTTGCTAGCCATGCAGCACTCATCTGTTTTTGCTTAAATGTTGGTGCACATGTGTGATTGGGCACAAAAGTCCTCACTTGGAGTGTAGGACTGTTCTTCACTGGAGTTGCATAGATTTTCCAATTACAGCCACTACCCTGACAAACAAACTGCACTCTTGCACCAAAATTTCTCAGTTGTTTCAAACCCTTTCTATGCACAATTGCATGTTTCCTCACAGCAGCCCTAAAAGAATTAGCACCACAGAACAACATTCCCAATTGAAATGGTGGATCTCCCATATCTGTTTCTTCATTAAACACAGGATACATGATCTCATCTTCATCAGTGCTATTTGCAGCCATTCTTTCTTCATCACTACAACCATAATCACTGAAGTCTGATTCAGGGCCATGGTTCTCTGCTTCAATCACAAATCCAGTCATGGTGGATACATCAAAGTCACAAGCACCAAAGTCCCCACTTTTCTTCTTATCATTTTCATTTTCTATAGGCACACCATTCTTGAATGCAGCCACATCATCATCTGTACTATCCATGTTAGAACTGTCACCATGAAAGCTTACAATATCACTACCATCCTCTACTTCATCTTGTTTGGCAGTATCACCTTGGGGCACAACTGCATCCACCACATCTTCATAATCACTAAAGTCTTTGTATATTCCCTCAAGCTCCAACAACTGATTTAGTTCCTTTTTTTTCAAATTCTTTGACTTTAGGGTCATCTATGAATGAAAGATCATAGTCTTGTGAAGGAAGGTAATCTTGTGTTGCTAGAGTTTCCCTCACCACATAAACATACATGATTTTCTTAGGTGTAATATATTTACACAATTGTAAGACATTAACATCACTTGCCAGGGGGCACAAACCAGTTGAAAAATCCAAAGCAGGAACCTTATAACTCACTTCAACATACCCACTTTCACCGAGTTCATCAAGCATATTACCTATTTCTAAGTAGCTCATTTCATCTACATCACAATTATCGACATTTCTAATTGAACCACCAACATATGTTTTTGGGTCCAAAATAAACACACCCCCATAGTGAAATTTAAGGCTGAACTTATCAATACAATCTGCATATGCATGAAAAGGTGGCAAACACACAAAGTCAGAGTGCAAATTCTAAATTTTCGACAAACCCTAATACTGAAAAACTGAGCAAAATACAATAAATTATCCTTTTCAAATCAAAGGATTCAACAAACATGTATAACAACAAACAAACCTAAGATACACAATACTACTATAATCTGGATATGCACATGAATATAAAGAAACAAGAAAATCAAAACACTCACTGCTATAATCTGGAGTCTCTTCAGGGGTGTATGCATCATTATCATCTAACGCTCTTAAACACCAAGTCATCGCCACAACCCAGATGAAAATCGCCTATGATTAAGACATAGAATTGATTTTGAGGGAATTAGAGAGTAATAATGGAGATGGCGGCAAATGCCGCGTACTTATGTGAGTGCTGTCCAATAATGCATCACTGAAATTACCAAAAAAAAACCTCTTGCAAACGGTGTTAACTGCACTTTCACGGTAGTACACATTTTGCTTTCTTTTCTAAACTTCGGGTACACATTATACAATATGTCTAAATAAGGGTACACAAGTTGCACCAAGATGAAACTTCGGGTACACATTCTGCATTTTACTCTATAAAAATAAATTAAGTTATGGAAAGATGATTGCCTAATAATAAGTAGGAGCAGCCATTTTTAATATTTGTGCTTATAAACGGGTCATCTCGGATCAAATCGAAATCACCTAAAACTAAATGAAATTGAGTATCTAAATGTAAAGGAATGATATTCTAAATCATGCCATTTCGGATCACTTTCGGGTTGATAGGATAATTTTTAGATCATTCTCGAATTTTGTCTCCGTAGAACAGGTTGTAAATTAAATCGTGTCCAGGTCGGATTTTGAATCGTGTCTGATATTACCACCTCCGCTACCAAAATGGTAAAATCTTTGTCGCCTTGTGCACTATGAAAAAAGGAGGAATCATTCCTGAACAAGCATAAGAGGCCTGCATTCGTTTGTACAACTTCAACTGGAGAAAAGATGGTGGGCTGTACTTTTCAAAGTTTAAAGTTCTTGCTGAAATTAGCACGCAATCTGAGTCACAGTTATACGTACGCATCGACATTTCTTAATCTATAGATCAAGAATTGATGCCTTTGCTAAGATTTCAACTTAGAACAGCATTTTCAGTTTTGTCAAACCACGGAGCATGAAATTATAAGCGAATCACATTTTGAGATATGAATCATTTTCCCGATAATTACGAGGGTTGGAACATAAACTTATAACTTCAACGATGGTATTCTGTGTCTAGGGGTAAGGAGGTAACGTTCTGCTGCGCTTACTATTTGCGAAAATGAGTAGATCACTAGATCCTAATTATTTTTCGGAAGCTCGGGCTGCTTTAAATGGGGATTCTATTTATATGACTTACGAACTAAGCTCTTAGATTTTAACATTACAAAACTTGCAGATTTAGCATGCTCTTTCGTTTAACTGTTCACAATGTCAATCCAGTGGTTGGACATGGTCAACCAACCACTGCCAATTTCCTCTACCAAATATATATACATTAAGCTCACTGCATTACATATATAGACACCTATGGACAAGTCAACTAGTGTAAAGACCTGAGAATTAGTCGTCTTACATGCCTTTACCATGAGCTTCCACTTGTAAGCATCTAAAAAAACTTGCGCCAACATCATAAACTTCAACAGCAGTTGCTTGATTAATTTCCACGTCACTGTCCGCCTAGTTTGATCTGCTAGTTGGCTTCAACAGACGTTACTCTGTTGCCTTCTTCAACTCTAGAGTAGACCTTGAAAAAAAAAAGAGACTTCAGTGAGTCGTTTTGTGATTCTAAAGAGACTACTAGTTGGCTTCAACAGACGTTCTCTGTTGCCTTCTTCAACTCTAGAATAGACCTTGAAAAAAAAAAAAAGACTTCAGTGAGTCGTTTTGTGATTCTAAAGAGACCACGACTAGATTTAGTTATAACATTCAACGATTTGATGATTCACTATATAAAATAACATATTTAAATTATTAACTGATACTATCCCGAATGAAATTTAGTATTTTCTAAGTATTGAAGGTTTTAAGTCCTCAAAATTTTATCCTCGGCTTTTATAATGTAGAGCCACTGAATTGCAGCTATGTATTCAATTGCTACCCAACCATTGGTCCAGTACAGACCACAGACTAACCTAGAGAGCACAGAAAAAGGAAGCATACCACACATGTACGAGGTGGGGAGAGTACTTGAAACGAGTTGGGACGGTTATTGAAGTTTGTTTCGGGGACTCCAGGTATTCCTTCTGGAGATGTAAAATGATCCACATCATGGCTAACCTGTCAGATAGATCAATACCAATGAGATTAATGGCTGCTATATATTCAACTTTATAGTGGATATAATAGTAACATGCATTGAGACAAGAAAAAAAGTAGGACAGTTTGGACACTAGCAACACATATAAACCTCATTTACCATCTCTGACAGCATATGGAAAACAATACTCCGAATTACATAACTCGTGCACACACAAATGACAGAATATAAATAGAAACAAGTATGTGACATTGCGAAAGGAAACAATTATGATATCTAATTCTCCATTAAGACTGTTCACATGCTTGGATTTGATAAAACAATGAAATTATCAAGTAATTAAGGTTTTGACCCTCCTATTTCTCGCTTTTTTCCAACTCAACAAAGGGCAACAAGAAGCCAAGAAGCAAAAAACAATTACACAAGCAGTAAGAAGCATTGACAGAAGCAGCAGGAAAAAGTATATGCAACTAGACTTTGTTTCCAATTAGAGGTTTCCAGGCAGAAGGAAAGTCCAAAAATGTCATGGCATCAGTAATTCAGCATGAAAAACTTAAAAAGCTGCATCGGGAACTACAGCCGAAGATACAAAATTAACCAAGTACCGAGGCAAAAAATCAGATTAATCAACTAACAATAGCAACACGTAAGTCATGTCTCGGCCAAAGAGTTTGCTAGTATCAAGAGTTTTCTTACTCTTCCATGCCCACCGAACTCCAAAGCATCACTATCCAGTGCAACTCTATATTTCCCCGGCATGTCACACCCAACTTTATACCTGCAATACATGTTTTGAAAAAGGTTTAAAATCATAGAAGGGGCTAAAAATAATTGTATTTTTTTTTAGCTTGGCGGCATCCTTTAAACCAGGAAACAGCAAAAGAATAAAGAATAATGCTAATCCATTTCAGCAGGCAGCAGGGCCACTTCTTTTTAGTCACATCTGCACCCATTCAAACCCACTCACAATTTATACAGATATATAAAAAAATATATTATATATTTAGATGTACCCGTCATATGTATTCTCTGGATGAAAGTTGAAAATAAAAACTAGATCTCCCCGTTCAAATACAATAACCTGAAGAAAAAATAACTCATATACTCAGCATCCATATATATAATTTCAATACCTCAAATGTATGTTGCTCAACGGATATGCAAGCAAAATAATGATGATAAAAGTTCTACATTAAGATTTGTATATTGACAGATTCGATAAAATTCAAATGCTATATTTGTTACTTATTATGGGCATAGCTAAGCTTTATCTACATAATATAGTGACAGTGGTTTAAATCGGCAAACAAATTACCAAATATCCTTTGGGCCAAAAAATATTGTAATGAGCCAATCCTGTCAGCTTTAGTAAAAATCTGCCAAGTGCTTATTCTCATACACACACACATTTCAAACTTCTTGCAGCATTTTTTCAAGAATATTAATATACATTTGCAGCAGTTTCTGTCTCAGGGGCATATATACCTTTTCCTCATCATTTGCACAGCTCACTATCTGTTTATTTGATGCTAGAAATGCAAATCTTTCATCCAGCATATTCATAGCTCTATCAAAAGCACACATGAACTACATTTACAAAATATAAACCAAGTTAAGATTCAGTTGCACTTGCATAGGCTAGAAAGTGAAGACAACCATGCAAAGTTGTAATTATTCTAAGATGAGAATTAGCTCCTACTCTCCTAATAAGGATGTCATGGTAACACAGAAAAAACACAAATCACTTAAACTACCTTATATCTCAAGTGATCCTCATCTACCAGATTCCACTGGCGTCTGCACTTATCGTAACTCCAATTATTGCCTTCTCTAGGGAAGTCTATCCACTCTGGATGACCAAACTATAAAAGAAGCATTCAGAAAAAGTTAGTAATAGCATTAGGAATGGAATTACTGTATCTATTTTTAAAAAAAATAAGGGATCTGTGTATCTAGTTCCTTGGTAGAACACAAAACGAATTAAGAGCAGCAGGAAACTGTTAAACTTGCAGATGAGTTTTTACCGAATTGTGTTTGTGTATGTGTGAAGATTGAAGATGAGCCCTTTGATAAATAGCTGGGTATCAGCTACTCTGCTCATCTTAACTATAGGTATTTCTCTTATTCTTATTAATTCCTTAATAACGTTTGATGTGCCTTCAACCAAAGTTTATATTAATAGCACTATGAAATCCTCTACATGATAACAGAACTACAATATGTGCACATGCTGATATGCTGTATTCCAAAACAATTGCTCCTCTAATTTCCTGGTTTATGCCAAGAGCTAGCCATGGCCCCATGCTATTTCTTACCTCATTTCCCATGAAATTAAGATAGCCCTCCCCTCCTAAAGCCATTGTAAGAAAGTGAATCATCTGCAACATTAAATCAAAAAAGTGACAACTACATGGAATTTAATATATACACCTATTGTCTCATCTCCTGTCCCACAAAATGGAAATAGAAAATAAAAATAAAGGAAACCAACATAGAATTTCGGTGATGTGTAATACACGAGAAAGCTTATCGGATTATTGAATGATAAAATTACCATCATGTGAAAATTTGAAGATGGATTTGTTGCATTTGTTGCATTTGTTGTGCATAGTTAAGTTGGACATTAGATGTAATTTTAGATCAGCATATTGTGAGGCAATGAACAAGAACAAGCAAACAGACCTTATGAAGTGCTATTCCTCGATCAATTGCTGGAGAAGCTGGTCCTAAAGCAGACATGCCCGAATACATTTCCTGGTCCATAAGTAGAAATGCAATAGTCTTGTCTCCCACTATAGCCTGCACATATTTTGTTCACCACCACAAAATGGATGTGAAGGAATAAGTAAGGACTACATGATTACTTGCATACCTAAATTAATAACAACAATCACCACAACTAAGGCATTCATACATCTATTTAAAATTCTTTGGGCATTCGGCCATCAAGTTTGTAATTTTTCATAGAGGACCAAATGGTAGGCATAGGCTACCATTCTAATTTGAACTTTATCAGACACAAATAGGGATATGTATACCTGGTCATGACTTTCAGCATAAGCTATACACTTCTCTGTGTATCTCCTATTAGTCAAACTCCAGGATATCTCCTCCATAGACCACTCTTTATCTTTCTTATTTTTCAAATAATCAATCCACTTGTCAGGTATAGCCATTGCCAGACGATAATCAAAACCAATTCCTCCCTCAAAAACAGGCCGACCAAGTCCAGGCGCACCTGATACATCTTCCGCAACCATGGTTGCATCAAGTAGGAGATTGTGTATCAGACTGTTAGCCAGCATCAGGTAAACCACTGCGTCAACATCTGTTGACTCGCTAAAATATTCATTGTAGTTCCCTGTAAACCCCATGTTGATTCCATGATGATGATACAACATTGAAGTTACTCCATCAAATCGAAACCCATCAAATCTGTACTCCTCCAGCCACCATCTCAAGTTAGATAGTAGGAAACGAAGAACCTCCCAGTTAGCATAGTTAAAAAGTCTGCTATCCCACAACTGGTGGTAGCCACGGTCCCCAGTGTGGAAGTACGATTCTTGTGAACTTTGGCCAACATCGAAGCCATTTAGGCCATCAGTAATGTTGTTGCTTGCATGGCTGTGAACAACATCCATTAGTACCCGTAAACCTAAGCTATGGGCTTTATCTATCATATACTTAAGGTCTTCAGGGGTTCCCGACCTACTGCTCACAGCGAAAAAATTCGTGACATGATATCCAAAGGAACCATAGTAGGAATGCTCCATCACGGCCATCAACTGGACTGTGTTATAATTGTTTTCCCTAATACGAGGTAAGACGTCATCTGCAAATTCTCTGTATGAACTTACACGGGGTTCTGAACCACTCATGCCGACATGAGCCTCATAAATCCGCGGTGTAGTAGATTTTGGAGGACAGGGGTATCTGAACTCGTACCTGAAAGGTCAAAGAGGACACATTATTTTTTGAGGAAAAAAAAGAAAAGAAAGGCCAAACAGAAAACAATTCAGTAAACAGAGTTATGTTCATTTGCAAAACAGTAGGAGGTGAATAACGTGATGTCTGACATTCCATGAGATATAAGTGGGGATAAATGGAATTCAATGAAAACAAATTATACCTCTCTGAATGTGGGGGGTCCCAGTACACACCATCATATGGTGCAGCAAACTTTGCTGCATCCACAGTGGCATACTTTATCCAAGCTGGGATCCTGTCAACCCAAACTCCATCACCATGCTTGAATCGAAACTTGACTCTTGAATTATGCGGAATGCCTGCCTTCCCACCAGAATCGGGAATTGTAATAAACCAAACTCCAAACTGATCTTTCTCCATCTTGTGATTAGATCCATCCCATCCATTGAAGTCCCCGATAATTTGTGCTTCTCTGCAACATCGATAAATCATCTTCAAAGTGAACGGATTAACTCGGATTATATAGACCTTTCGGTATGACACGAAACTTACTGAGCAGCAGGGGCCCATTCACGGTATATAATGACACCTTTTTCTCTGTTAAAACCGAATTTCATATAACCTGTCACACAAGAGCTAGTCACAACTCATAGTTAAAGTAAACGAATATAAGAATGCATTTAATTTCAATATTTAGACCAAAAGAAAACAGAAATTAGTTCCACAAAGCTTAGAGATATATACGAGTTGTAGGAAATTCCACACAGCATCTCAGGTTTGAAACAAAAAGAAAAACAAAATCAACACGAGCATTGATGATTTGCCATCATTACCTTGTGCAAAATTTTCAACGCTTCCTTCATATTTTTCGATTAGCTTTTTTTGCTCTATATATCTTTTCATTCTATATCTAAAGTGATCTTTATATGGTTGCAATCCTGGGTCAAGATCCAAAATAGCAACTGTGTCAGTGTCTTCTTCAATTTGCATCATATCAGAGTTTTCATCAGTCAAAACAGCTGAGATAGAAGGCCTTTGTTCCGCCTGCCGAGGAAAATGCATCACAGATATATTTAACATCCAAGTGAGTTGGCAGAAAGAAAATCAGAGAAATAGAATGCACCCAAATAAAATCAAGAATGTTTCAATTTTCAACACGAGGCAAGTTTATTAATATATAAAGTGTCATCTGTCTAGCAATGAAAAAAAAAAGCATCTTTGAGGGAAGGTATTGTTCTGATCTGTTACATTCTATTCAGTTACGAATACCAGGCCACTGAATACTACTAGATAGACCATATAAGACCTCTACTTTCGCCCTATCATAACCAGAACAAAAAAGAAAAATTAATCACATTATAATAACAGTCAGATGGATATCAATTCCTGCATCAATACATATTAAGTTAGTACTTCTCTATGAGTTGCCTCTATTTCTTCTACATTATTAGATGGCAATTCTTTTAAAATTCTGAAAACGTACACTGCCAATCTAGGCCAGAAAATATGTGATTGGGTACAGAGATCAGTGGAGATTATACCCTCCGAAATTTTGACAATCTTGATGAAGATAGAAATTGCTGATACTCAATTGTTTTCCCAGGTGCAGACATCAATCCACGTGGCTGTGGATATGCAACAAACCAGTTATTCCTCGAGCCCTGTTAAAGAACCATAACAGATTTCCTCTGTTAAATTGACGTGAGGTAAATATAGTGATAGACAATCAGTAATATTACGAGCTGAAAATGTACGTTCTGGGCTACGGGGCCGAAACACTAGATTAATGAGTCTACAACAAATTACAGAAATCAGAACCATCAAATCAGGAGAATTACACCAAATTGTAATGACTTACAACCTTCTCATCATGTACCAGACAATTCTACACAAATTTTTAACTTGCTATTATGTTTAATGTAATCCGAAACACATGTCCAAGGAACCGCAACCGCATCATATGATTGCTTAACTTAATTATCATTTAAATTTTTTCCGAGATCGTAATATACTACAAGGCCAAATTTCTTTCACCTACACCAATTTTCACAACTAAAAGCATCATCATATACTAATGAACTAACTGATTGATGAAGATTGTATGATTTAACACTTTTTTCATAACTATGTTCATGTTAACACTTGCATCTAGTTATTGACAACAAATTAAGGAACCACTTGAGTAGTATTAACCAAGATCATGGTAATCAAGTTGTAGATAAGAACTCCAAAAATAAATGGAAATTATTGACAAAGAAATGGAAATATATATAAATATAAATAAAAATACCTTTGAAAGAGAAGGTGGTTGAGTTGAAAAGGGTGTTAGAGAAACAAGTGCCATCCTTACAACCCCAATTCAATGATCCCCTCTGTCTTTTCTTACATCATCTCACTAAATTCATCTCTCTCTTTTGTGTGTGTCAGTGTGTAACTGTGTGTGCACACGTAGTACAGTGTACAGTTACTAAAATCAGTATCTATCTCTGTTTGTAAATGTGTAGTCTTTAGTCAATTATTGCAATTAAAAATAATGTTTTTTATGCTCTCCTTTTTCCGGGAATTGCGGGGGCTCGGAAACGTTAAAAAAGTTGACTTATAGCTTAAAATGAATAAGTGTTATATGAGTGATGAGTAAATGAATTCGTTACAAATTTGCTAATTTATATTTTAAAAATAATTATTAAATACAATGAGCTAAATACATGCATTTTAAATTTAAAAATAATAATTAAAAACACAAATCTAAAAATATGAAGTATTAAAAAACAAAGAAATCATCACTAAGGAAAATGTACGTTGTTACTAACTTAACCCCTTTAGTGTGTTGATAGAACAGAATAGAACATTCTTATCAACATATAAATTATAAATTAATTTATAAGTTGGACCGGCAAAATCCCTCATAAGCTCTTATAGACTTATAATGCAAAAACCGAACGTAAAGATGCCGAACATGCCCATAAGATATTGGTTTATGGGGGGTGTTAATAGGTATATGAAACATAAAGTCGTATTTTGTAAATAGCTTTAAAAAAAATAGATTTTGCATCATATAAAAAGGAAAATTTGAATAAACGAACTAGCCACAAAGCAAACTCTGAAAAATTAAGAACCAGACAACTAGAGTTATTTACAGTCCACGAAGCAAGACTGACCAGGCTTACAGATATATTGGTCGTTGTCGTTTGATCTCATATTTGGCCGCTTCGTCCCTCAACAGAGATCTGTTGCATGGTTTTTACGTGTCACTGTGACTTTGCCTGGAGATTTCAGCTCTTCGTCAAGGCCCTTAATCCATCCAGTCTCTTACGGTAATACTTGAAAATGAGCTGCATCAACCACCAAAGGATCTCAAACAGGGATAAGCAAGATAGTTACTAAAACTGGTAAACAAAAACAATGTCGACAATATCCACATTGTTGTCTTTAGGAATCATCGAAAGGTAAGTATTAACAAAAGGTACATAAATAATCAAAGCGATATGCCCTGTGCCACTATATTTCTTTCCGAATTAGGTATATTGCTGATTAGGAAATTTAGCAAGAAAAAAAATTGTTTAAAACACGGAATAGAGAGTTTTTTTCGTGGAAGAAGATGAGAGCAATCAATCCAACTAAGTAAAACTAATACAAGTACCTGTAACCTTATACACAAGTTTTCTGTTCTAAATCCACCCAAGGGTAATATGCTTCCAAACAAGTTACTAGATATCAGTTACTTGAAACTGTGTTGTGTTGGATATCAATCTAAGTCCCACGTCGGACCTTTAAGGAAGAATTCCCTTGCAATAAGCGCCCAGTTAACTCCAACTGTGCACAGAGCACAGGCGGCGCCCAACAAATTGACCATAACTATAGGACCACATTTTCAAATAATTGCGCGCTGATGTTAGATCTTCAAATTCAAGAATGGAATAATGTTTAACAAGTATCCATAAGTGTCATTAGGTTTAACACAAACATGTTGTAGGACTATATTTTTGTTTGAACATCTGAGCACTTGGTTTCTTCTTTAAGAATATATTATAAGATCTTCTTTACTAATACACTGTGGCAGCTCAACAGCCAAGTACACCAACCAATATTTTGATCACGGAGTAATGTTCAGGCTTCACAAAAAGAGTTGAGCAACTTTTCCATGAGAGAAGGGATTTTACCTCTTGGTCAGTCCCAGTGTCAACCATCCACCACTGTCTTTTCCATCCTCTGCCAAAGGTCCAGCCAAAGATGTTCCCTGATGCATGACAGTGCAGAAAAACGTTATCTTTCTTGCCTGGAAAATCCTTGATATCAAAAAAATTTGGATAAGTCACTGTAAAACTCTAAATATGCAAGTCAGTATATCTTGAAACAGGAGTGGTGGAAGTCACCGTAAAACTCTAAATGTGCAAGTCGGTATATATTGACCAAACTGTCAAACGATATATTACTGGAATACTGAGAGAGCAAAATAGTGGTTTGAGGACGTTACCTTGGCAAAATCAGGATTCACCCTCTGATCTGTCCCTCCGATTAATACCAATTGAACAATGAAAAAAAAACAGATTCTGCAAACTGCTTAAAGGCACTGCAACAACATTTGACTCCTCAAATGCATCAGGAAGCAGTAAATCCACATGCAAGGGTCTGAATGATACATATATAAGTTTGCAGTGATGGAAACTTGAAGGCACAAAGTGCATACATGTCCGGAAGCATTTGGGATCCTGCATCCTGGTATTTTTAAGAAGATGATGATTGATAAGCTATATCCCCAGCGCAAATTGGGAAATAACAACACACCTAAATCAAGTAACGTCTCCTTCCTTCTATTTCTACTCACCAAGTAGCAGCACTTAAGATGGATGAAGTGCATGACTTGATATATTATCTTTAATAAATCAAGTGAGATATTTTACAAACCAATAACGCCTCCATCCTATTTCTTCTCACCAGGAAGCAGCAAGTGAGATATTTTACAAACCAATAACGCCTCCATCCTATTTCTTCTCACCAGGAAGCAGCGCACTTCATATATGATCTCTAATTAAATCAAGTGAGATCTTTCACAAACCAATAACGTCTCTGTCCTATATCTTCTCACCAAGCAGCAGCACTTCAGTAGAATGAAGTACATGAATTCAAGTAAATGCTGCTCTTATTCAGCATAATAACAAAGGGAGAACATGTGAAAAAACATTTAAAATAATATATCACTTCGTGATATGTAGATTGTATAACAACCGTATAACAACCGTATAACAATTCGTTACAAGAATATAGTTCCCTAAAAACAACAATGAAATATTTGAGAATATCTCAAATTATTATAGAATTATTAAAACAGAGAGGCCTCTGCATAACTAAACAATAAAACTGAATCAAGTCAAATTTGAGAAAATCTCAAATTATTACAGTATTATGAAAAAAAGAGAGGCCTCCTCTGCGTAACTAATATCAATGTCTCAAAAGGCAGCTATGGCCACTGCCTCTACTAAATAAAACCCTGCGACTCCCTGACTAAAATCAAGAATCTAAGAGAACGTATGCAGGTTCTGATTTTGCTGCATATCCATACTTAGATGTGCAGTATTTCCTGTAAACACCAGTAAGTCTCCCAGCGGCTGCCTTGCTATGCAAATCAGCCATCAGCTTTGAGCATTCCCTAGAAAATAAAAATAAGAAACAATAATAAGTTTTCTGATCTCTTTGAACACGAGGAAGAGTAATAATCAGAGCTACTTACATTAAATCATGCTCATTGTAGCTAGTGTGCCTCTCACTTGTCTTGCTCCACTGGTTTAACTTTCCAAGAGTGCATTGAGCAGTGAAGACTGCAGCAGCAGCTAACAGGGATGGTGGAAACTTCAGCATCTCATACTCCACCAGGGAAAGCTCGATTATGTAGAATGCTAAAAGCTCCATCTGTACAAAATTAAGAATAAAGTTGTGTAAGCATTTCTGTAAACTAATTAGGGCCCATATTCATCATCAATGCTACAATATGTTCATGAATCACTAGTACAAACCTTATTATCAGATTGAGCGGCCTTCAAAAACCTCCTCATAAACACATATGCAGTTGGAACAGAGAGGTTGAACTGAAGCTTGTTCACCATCAATGTTTCCTGCAGGTGAGAAGTTGGAATCGTAGAATCAGATCATACTCAGATAAGAGCAGAAACTATATAATGACAAATGAAAAACAAGTTTTGGAAATTACCATTTCAAGGACATCACTTTTTGTGTAAGCCCTGTCGGAGATCACAATGAGATCTTCGACAACTGGGACAGCAACTTCTTCATACTTGCATGCAAGTAACAGAGCTGTGATTCCGACAAGCTGTAGTTTTTTCCGAATCACAGGCTGAATGGCCAAGAACCTATCAATCAGATTAACGGTCAAGTAGAGGGTCTCCTGCATCAGTTCAAACTTGTAGTGGACCTGTTCATTCCATGACAGAGTTAAATAATGTTTGCTGTATAGTACTTCAAGTTGTAAAAGACAATAATGTTAAATACCAACCTCAATCAGCCAGTCAATTAGAATTCCTCTCATTCTGTCATTGATATCGAATTGAGTAGACATGTAATCCGGTGGAACACAGCTAGAACTCTACATCAAGAAGTAGAAAAAGGAAAAATGATTAACACAATATAAGTGAACTGTAAGAATATCACACAACTTAACTGCAACTGCCCCAAAACAATACTACTGATTAAAAATTACAGTACTTCAGTAGTTCAAGTTTTATATTGAGCACAAAAGAATCTTGGTTAAGTGCAATTTGGCAAGGCAAGTGGACAGTGAACAATAAAAAATCTATCTTTCTACAACTGAATATTACTAGTAACATCAAGCAACAACAATACAAGGGGCAAGTAACACAGATTCCTGAAAAGGTGACATACCTCTACTTTCTTGTAGTAGGCATACAGGTCATCGATGTATTCGACAACAGCAAGTGGGTTCTTCTTGTCAACACTGTCAATGTCCACAATTAAATCCTCATCCGCTTCTTCCATTTCAACCTCATCATCCTACACATAAAAGTCATAATGAAGTCCGCTTTCGAGATATTGAAAGTGTGTTCCAGAAGTACATAATTGAAGAAACCAACATACCATAAAACCTTCCTCAAGCATTGGCTCAGGGAAGCTCTCTTTGGGCTTGTAATCATCCACATCAATGATAGGAAAGTCCTTCTGTTCCTACAACAATATAATCAATCATCAATATTTCACAAAACTAGCTCCCTTTCTACGTTAATAGAGATTTCGACATTAAACAAACAAATAATACCTCAGCTTGTTTCTGCTTGCTGGCAATCTGTGCAGCCAGCTTCCTAAATTTACCAAAACATAAAAATTAATACAAATTACAACATCATGAACAGCATAACACAACATAAAACTACATAAACATCATGAACAACATAACACCAACATAACACTACATAAACATACACAGATATAATCAAACACCTTAAGTTCTAACACAAACCTGGTCATCATGAACAACATAACACCAACATAACACTACATAAACATCATGAACAACATAAACATAACACTACATAAACATACACAGATATAATCAAACACCTTAAGTTCTAACACAAACCTGGTCATCGGTCGATGGACCACCGGGATCTGCAGGTTCTCATTGCAAATAGCACTTGGTCTGAATTTAATAACAACACAATACAAATGACCTTAATCAGACTAGGTACATATACACAAAACAAAGATACATCAAAACAAAAACAAAACAAAAACAAAAAAACTGGGTTTTAAGAATTACTCGGGCAATTTGGGTCGCTTGTTAGCACAAGGATACGGTGCACCTCCTGCAAAGTTCTGATTAATCGTACTCAGAGCCCTTCGTGTTCTCCCGATCATAGTACCAACCTTCCCATTTCCAGCCACTAAACCCCCTATAAAATCACACACACATAAGTTTACATTCACTGATACAATCAAAAACAAATACCTCATATACGAAACCATAAAACCCCGGAAATTAAAATTTATCGAAGTTCAATTTACCTTGAGAATTCACAGGCCTAACACCACCAAGAGTATTCTCATCTCCGCCAGCCATCTTAATTATCTGCAAAATCCAAACACCAACAAACAAAATCAAACTCATATATATTCACAACAAATCAAACCAAAAAACAAAAAAACAAAAAAGACCCACAAATAAAATTCAAAAAATTCAATTAATCAAAGAAACAAAAAATCAAGAACATTTTTTCCCAATTAACAAATCAAGAACCAAAACAAACCCATATAACAAAATCAAAAACAACCCATTTCACAAGATTTAAAAATAAAAACACCCAAGAATCTAGATACAAATTTCACAATCAATTACCCTTTTTTATGAATCAAGAAAATCCAATCAATCAAACATAAAAAAGGCAAGAGAGATTTAAAATCTTTGTACCTCTCTCTCTCTCTCTCTCTCTCTGTCTTGATTTGTTGTATCTATAAGGAGAGAGATATGAACTGTATGAGCGAGATTGAGACGCAAAGGGCGGATATATGTCCGTACTTACCCTACTTTTTGAAACCAACGGCTAGTTAGTTGTCAATCAGAGCCGTTGGATTGACAGATCATCAAATTGTCTAGGGTACTCTACAACTTTTGGGCTTTAACGGTTGTTACATTTTCTTACCATGTGCCTTTTGTTTCAAAATGTTTTTCACTTGTCCTAGGCCCAATTAGTTTCGCAATACTTAATTTATCTTTCATGTTTTTGTTTCTACATACTTAATTAGTGATCATTAAAAAGAGATTTGGAAGTTAGTGAAAATTTTGTATTTAAGACTTTAAATATTTAGAGTTACACATGCAAGAGTAGGAGGATGAGTATGGTTGTTTTTATGGATGTAAAGACAATATATTTGTTACGGTTCAAATGACGCTGTTTTCAAATTCATTTTTATGATCGTAACAAGCGTGAGATAATTTAAATTTCGGTTTTAATTTTTTCGCGCCCCCGCCTGATTATAGTTTTTGATTTTTTTATTTTAAGCATGTTTGTTATTGTATTAAAATATCGGTGAGTAATGATATAAATTTATAGTCGTTGACATAAAAACAAAATGAAAAAAAATCTTTCGATTAAAATAAACGATATTGTTGCGATGAACATACATAGTGATTAAAGGTTTACCAATAACTCTTGTAACTGTATTGAGGCGGGAATGCTTTTTAAAATAATTCTTATATAGCGCATTAAATCTATACTCTTTATTAATAAGCAAAACAATGTGAAAATGGTGCGCGGTACTAAAATACCAAATTTGGTTATCACTTAACCCGGGTTTGATTACTCGCAACTACATAATTATACAAGATTTATTTACTTTAAATTCTTTAGCTTCATCCAGGGTTCGATTCCTTACAACTACGTAATTATACAAGATTTATTTATTTACTTTAAATTCAATAGTTTCATCGAGCGTTAGATTCTTTGCAGCTACGTAATCATACAAGATTTATTTATTTGCTTTAATTTCTTTAACTTTATGCACAGTTCGATTGTCTATAACTACATAATTAAATAGTTATTTATTTATTATATATTTTTATCATTCAATTCTCGAGAAATACATTTTTAAATAATATTTATTAATAATTTATTAATACTAATATTTTAGAGCTTTTTTCATAAATACACATCCCTAAAATCTTTTTTTCAAAAATACTATGTTTTTTTTGAACATTTTGCAAAAATACCAACTTTTTGAAAATATTTTCAAAAATACGGTCTGCAACTAGATGCAACCAGCTGCAACCTAAAAGTATTTGCAAAAATATGGTGTAACCAAATGCAACCAGATCTACAACTTATAAAAATTTAATAAATAGAATATCTTAGGTTGCAGAACAGGTTGCATAACAAAGTTGTATTTAGCAAAATCAACTAAAACCATTACAAAAGATAACCAAAACACAATTAAGTCATACTTGCAACTGAAATCGACCAAAATCAACCACATGCAACATTAACATTTGAATAATAGTGGTTGCAACTTCTGCAACCAAGTTTACAACTTCTAAGATAGGTGTATTCAGCAAAAGAAAACCAAAATACAATCAAACATACTTGTAACTGAAATCAACCGCATATGCAACTTTCAATTTTTGAATCTGACTTATTAAGATGAGTGCCCCTGCGGGGCCTATTTCACAAAATCAACCCGATCTAATTACAAAATGCAATAAAAATAATGGAATTTGCAACCCGAAATAACTTAAATCTCACAACATCAATCTTGATTTATGTAGATTCTGGTCGATGCTGTAAACTAACTTGCAAGTTTGAATCTCTGTCATTGCTTCTTCATTGAAGAGTTTCCGCCGATTTAGTATTGAAAAATTTGTTTGAAACTGAATATATTCATATACATAGATCTATATATATAAGCACATATGTATGTATATAATTTTGCAATACACGGATGATGATGACGATGATTTGAAAATTGAAGATGATTTAAAAATTGAAGAATTGAAAATTGAAGAACCAGATCGATTCATAGAAAGTTAGGTGGGAGAGAGAAGTAAAAGAATGGGTAGTTTTGAAATAAGTTTCCAAATGAACGTAAAAGTGCAATGATTTGAGAAAGATCGTATATATGCAAATCTAATTAGAAAAGCCGGTAAATATGGTAAATACTCAATATTTTAATGTCGACTCATGTTCGGTCCGTGTTTGTTACAAGCTAGTATGATATAATTAACGATTTTTCCATCGGTCTCTTCCCGCTCCCTCCTTGTTTCAGTGTTAAATTTGTATACATTTATTGACCGATCTATTATAAGTAATTAACGATAACATTTCAGTTAAGGTGGGAAAAGCGGAAGTCATCTTTAAAATTGTTCTTTTAATTGTAATAAATGCAAGAAAATTACCAACTCTTATTTCGATTTCAACTTGCTAACGCCTCATTCGTATGCCTAACTTTTTTCTGGGAATATATTTATTAATTTGAGAAATCTCGAGTGAACAACGCATATAAATAAATTTACAATCGCTATCACAGCAAAAAAAATGCCTTTTTCATCATTCAAAGCTTATAATTTTATAAGAACATTAGAATTTCAGCAAATCATGGCCAAGGCTTTCCCGTATGCATATTGTTAGTATTTTGTATTCTGTACTAGAGACGATACTTTTATATTTTAGAGAAAATATTTTATGAATATCGATTATGTTTTAATTGATTATTTATTTGTTTATTATATCTTTATTTATTGTGTTATAAATTTTAAAATAATAAATGCCTTTGAGAGTATGATACATGTTATATATCTCTAAGTATATGATTTAGAAATAAGATTATATGAATAAGGTCTTTATTCTTAAATATCTCTTGTTATGTGTTATTGTTTAAGAACAATAATAATGTGTCATCTCATGGGTCATATGTATAGGTGTATGTAAGAGTACTTGCTACTGAACTGACGGCTCGTGAGATTATAAATGTTAATAGAGTCTTAAATAATGGGTCATATGTATAGGTGTATGTAAGAGTACTTGGTACTGAACTGACGCTCGTGAGATTATAAATATTAATAGAGTCTTAAGTAATTCTTATAGTAAATATCATAACCCAACCCGAGTTTTATTGGGCATGTCTAACTATAAGAACGATATACACATTTTTTTAATATAAGAAAAAGAGTTGAATAGACTTTTCTATTAATATACCTCACTTTCAATATCATAGTTATATATACCTTTATATTCATAGTACCCTTTGTGATAGTGATGTACCTGAGTTCTATCGAGTATAATGCTTCATTTGTGTTCATTGTACCTTCTGAATCCTCTTCTTTTGCAAAATTTTCATTTTCGCCTTCTACATTCAGTAAACTAGGGCTTTTAATATCACTATCATCCTCAGTGATAGTTACTAGAATCAGAGCTCAATTGAGCCCTACAGGGTGACCTTCTTGCAATATCTTCAACCATATCTGCCACATAGTTTTCGTTTATCCAAGACAATTTCCATTATGTGTTGAAGTGTTGATGAAAGACAACCTTTGACAATACTGAAATTTCTCAAATGACACCAACATTTTACTTCTGTTCCTAACTGCGTGGTTTGCTACCATTATAAAGGATGGTATAGAATCATACTGTCCAATTTAATTAACACTCGCGTTGTAGTAATGGAATCACTATTCAACGCAGCATCATACGTTTTACTAAAGAAAGTTATCAGTAACCCTATAGCTTTAGCCACAAGACATATCTCTTCAATAGTCCAGTAAAGAAATGAGATTCTAGTAAATCTACACATCAATATTAGGAGAACATTCAGGCCATTTTCTAAAAACTCACACTAACCTAACTTATAGGGACTCCACTTTAGAGCTGGATTTACATCAGAACTATTCTTAAAACAAAATACCAAATAACCCACATAATGATTATACACATTCAACAAACCAACATACTCTAACATGTTAAAGGAAAGCCAAACTTGAACATAAAAGTAGTTATAGGTAAAGCAAAACAACAATTAACCGAAATGAAAGTAGAGGAACTTGCCTCCGGGTGTGGAGCTGAGTTGGTGAGAGCACTGATTATTGACCAAAGCATTCAAGGTTCGATTCCTAAGAGCGTGGGGAATTTTTCACGCACTCTAGGTTGAAGAGCCACCAGTGTGGTCTTGTCGCTCAGTTAGTCTGATTTACCTGTCACGTATTGGACCTGAGGCGGTCTGGCGTGATACCAGTTGGGGTGTCCAGAAAATACATTGACCAAAGTAGAGGAACTTAAAATCTCAACTGAAGGGCCACACAAACTATCTCGGTGTCCAACGTTTTCCGAATAAGTAGAGTATACGTTTGTTGAATTTTTGCCTTAGCATCTGCAGGTTTAAAGCTGATGTGGCAGACATGTGTCAACACATGTGGATTAATTAGTTTATATTTCTAGCAAAATAAAATTCAAACTGCAGTACATGTCTTGTTAGTTTGACCAAGTTCTTAGGAGTCTTGTTTGACAAGGTCAGTAGATGTTAGTAGCAATATTTTAGGAGACATGTTTATCCATGTAACCACGTTCATTTTAGTTGCTTCAATTTCTGATGTGTAGTTCATATTTCAGTGTATTTAAGCACTAGTTGCTGGAATAAAAAGTATCTTCAGTTAGTACACTCCTTTTACTTCTGCAATTTTACTCATATTATTTACTTATCTATAATATATAACCAACAAATTGGTATCAGAGCTATATTCTTGAGGGACCTGTGAGAAAACCTGAGTGACTTCCACACACCAAACAGTTTTATATCCTTAGAATTCATCACACAAATGGATTCCCATACATCATTCATAGTCATTGCACCATCTGTGTTCAATGGTGATTCATTTCATCTTTGGTCAGTGAGAATGGAGGCTTACATGGATGCAAGTGATCTATGAAGTGTTGTTGAAGAATACTACGAAGTTCTTTCACTACCTGACAACCCAACAATGGCACAAATTAGGTTGAATTCGGAGAAGAAAACAAGGAAGGGGAAATCAAGAGCTTGTTTATTCGATGTTGTGTCACCATCAATATTTACTAGAATCATGAACCTGAAATCAGTTTTTGCAATCTGGAAATTTCTCAAAGAAGAATATGAAGGAGATGAAAGGATTAAAGGAATGCAAGTGATGAACCTGGTCAGGGAGTTTGAAATGCAAAAGATGAAGGAGTCAGAAACAATCAAAGAGTACACTAACAGACTTCTGAGTATTGTCAACAAGATAAGATTGTTTGGTACAGACTTTACTTGATTCTAGAATTGTACAAAAGGTTCTTGTTACAATTCCTGAACAGTTTGAAGTGACAATTTCTTCTCTGGAAAATACTAAAGATCTGTCAAAGCTTGGCTTGGCGGAACTTTTAAATGCTCTACAAGCGCAAGAACAAAGGAGATTGATGAGATCTAAAGATTCTGTGGAGGGAGCATTGCAAGCTAAACTCCAAATCAACCATGGAGGAAATGGAAGATTTGTGAAAGGCGGAAAGAAGAATTCTGTAACAACATATTCAACTAGCAGCGGTACCACTGATAACAAAAGTTCAAAATATCCTCCTTGCAAACATTGTGGAAAGAAAGGACATCCTCCTTTCAAGTGCTGGAAGAGACCTGATGTGCAATATGGTAAATGGAAGAAGATGGGACATCATGAAAGGATTTGCAGAAACAACTTCCAGCATAAAACCGAGGCACAAGTAGCAAGCCAGCACGAGAACAATTATTTGTTGTAAGTTGTTTTTCTACCAGCGGTTTGAGTGAAAGTTGGTTAATAGACAGCGAATGCACCAACCATATGACCTGCGATGAGGAGCTCTTCAAGGAGTTGGATAGATCAAAGGTGTCAAAGGTCAAAATAGGCAATGGTGAACATATTGATGTCAAAGGAAAAGGTATTGTAGCAATCGAAAGCTACACATGTATTAAATTAATCAATGATGTGCTATTTGTGCCTGAGATTGACCAGAATTTACTAAGTGTGGGCCAGTTAATGGAGAAGGGCTTCAAGGTGATCTTTGATGACAATCATTGTCTAATCAAAGATGCGTATAATCAAGAGGTGTTCAAAATCAGAATGAGAGGGAAAAGCTTCTCTCTTGATCCGATGGAGAAAGAACAAGCAGCTTATTCAGTAGCAGTAAACAATGCTGAAATTTGGCACAAGAGACTTGGACATTTTCATCATGCTGCATTATAAATTATGCAAAGGAAGGAGATGGTTCAAGACTTGCCACGCTTGGAGACAGATTTACCAAGTTACAGGGCTTGCCAATTCGGAAAACAGTCCAGACTTCCCTTCTCACACTCATCTTGGAGAGCAACTGAAAAATTGCAACTCATACATATTGATCTTGCTGGACTTTAGAGTACTCTATCACTAAAAGGAAGTAAGTATTACATAGCTTTCATTGATGACTTTACTCGAATGTGTTGGATCTATTGCATTAAGTTCAAATCAAAGGTTGCAAGTGTCTTTTGGAGATTCAAGCAGTGGATTGAAAACCAAAGTGGCTGCAAAATTCAGATTCTAAGATCCGACAATGGCAAGGAGTATACTTCTAAGCAATTCAATCAGTTTTGTGAGGAGGCTGACATTGAGCATCAACTCACTGCACCATATACCCCGCAGCAGAACGGAGTCAGCGAAAGAAAAAACCGGACTATTGTAGAGATGGTCAGATGTATGCTTCATGAGAAATACTTGCCTAAGGAGTACTGGGCGGAGGCTGCAAATACCGCAGTATACTTGTTGAATAGACTTCCCACCAAAACACTAGATGGGAAAACACCTTTCGAGGCATGGTATGGTTTTAAACCTTCTTTGATGGATCTTAAAATTTTCGGTTGTTTGTGCTTTATACATGTACCAAATATTAAGAGGGATAAGCTTGACAAGAAGGCTGAACCTAGAATCTTTATTGGATATACCACGAATCCAAAAACTTACAGAATTTTCCAGCCCAACACAAAGAAAATTCTAGTAAGTAGATACGTGCATTTTTTGGAGAATGAACAGCGGAACTGGAATGAAGCAGGAAAGAATCATATCGTTGATTCATTGCAAGATCATGATGAGTCAATTGATCACTACCCTACAAAAGGCACTAGATTGCTATCTGATATATTTGATAAATGTAATGTAGCAATTTTTGAGCCCGCATGTTACAAAGACGCAGCAAAAGACCCAAGGTGGAAGGTTGCAATGGAGGAGGAGCTCAACATGATACAGATAAATCAAACATGGGAGCTTGTGGATAGGCATAAAGACCGTAAAGTGATTGGTGTTAAGTGGGTGTTCAAGACAAAATACAATGCAGATGGTTCAGTTAACAAACTCAAAGCAAGGCTTGTCGCGAAAGGGTATGCTCAAATTTATGGTGTAGATTTTTCTGACACGTTTGATCCTGTTGCGAGGCTGGATACAATCAGATTGCTTTTAGCAATTGCAGCACAAAAGGGTTGGAACCAGTGTTGCACGGATCGTGGGTCGATCCGGTACGTGGTACGAGTTCGGGTACGTGGAACTTCACTTTGCATGAATCGGGTACGATGAGTAGCGAATCGGGTTCGCGGATCGATATAAGGATCCCTTTTTATTTATGTAATTGAGTTTATTTTTATACAAACAATAAGAAGACAACACTATTTTAAAGAAATAAGTTACTTATCTATTTTAATATAAGACATTAATTATACATCTGAAATTTCAAAACAACTATTAAAACTACAATAATAAATTTTGCTTAATTGAACCTTATTTTATAAAATAAACTTTTGAAGTAGAAAAACAAATATAAAATCTTATTTTTAGTGTACTAGTTACAAATCAAGAAATTAAAAGAATAATGAGGCTACTAATTACAAATCAAGAAATTAAAGTATATCTACAAAACTTACATGCAATTTTCAATTAAAAATGATGAAATTAATATAAAGTGTAATCAATTACTAGTTTAAATTATAGTAATGGACAATTAAGTCACGGGATTAGGCAGGCTATTAGATGGTCAGACGAGTACAATATATAACAATAATTGTATACGACAGCTAGAGGTCCATCTTATAATATTGTATAAGACAGCCGGGACTTAACTAGCTACTTCTTCTTCTATTCTATAGATATAGATACACACATATATATATATCAGCGGCATGTCATCATCGATATATACCCATATAAATACGACTCATCATCCATATTCTTCCTTTTTCATCCATTTACGGTCAAGGAATAATACAGGTAGGGTTCGACGGATATGGTGAATTGGTACGTGAACCATGGCGATCCGGGTCGGAGTCGACCCGTGTTCCAGTACGAACGAACCAATTCACGGATCCATGGGTCGACCCGTGAACCGTGCATCACTGGTTGGAACGTTTATCACCTTGATGTTAAGTCGGCATGTAAAAGGTCAGGAAGACAAGGTTTATTTGCTCAAAAAAGCTTTATACAGTTTAAGGCAGGCTTCAAGAGTCCGGTACAACAGAATTGATGAGCATCTGTTAAAACATGGATTTATGAAGTCACCGAGTGAGTCAACATTATATGCATGTAACCACGTTGACTTTTAAACAAAATTAAAATTCAAACATTGACTTTTATGGGTGGGAAAATAAAAATATGCCTTATTACATTTTTGGAGCCAAACACCCCCTTGCGTATTTTCCTTTTTTCAAAAAAAAAAATCCCAATCTCCCTCCCTCCCTCCAACTCTCTCTCTCTCTCTCTCTCTCTCTCTCTCTCTCTCTCAATCTGGCTATGAGATCTGTTGCGGGACTTGTGGCATCTTGTTAGCACTTCACTGTAAGCATCTCTCTCTACCTTCCCATTTTGGTGGAAGCTGTAAGTGTAGCTAATTGATTTTGATTCTGATTTTGATTTTGATAATTGGATATATACTTTAACTTAATTGTGCTCATTTTGTGAATTATCTGGAATTTGGGGAAGATTTCGAAAGGATATGCCCTTGTTTGTGTTTAACATCTCGATTTGTTTTCGACTGATTTCAGTTCAAGTACTTATTTTATTGGATATATAGTGTTATTTGATTGTGTTAATTTGGTCATTTTGTGAATTGTTTGAAAACTGGGGAGTTTTCGGAACGCTATGCTGTTATTTGGGTTTTTGGCATTTCAAGTACTGTGTTATCTATTAATGATTGATATCTCGATTTGTGTTCGAGTGCAGCTGATTTGTTATCATTTAAACCCTAACTTGAGATAACTAGAGGACAGTGGAACATAATTCCACAGACAAAACGGTACATCAAGGCAAATTACTGTGTGATTTATATTTGGTAACTATAGCTTGAATGTCTGAGAGGGCATTGTTGTGAATAATAGGGTTAGTATCGCTATCCCTTATCATAAGCTTGCTTGCATTTTGCAAAAAAAGTCTGTGATTTTTAGATAGTTGAGTTTAGGGAATAAAAATACAAGCATGTGCCTCTTAAGCCCCTTTTTGCAAGAGAAGATGGGTAACCACCGAGCTACAAGCCAAGGGGTTGATGAAATTATTGTTCACCTAGTTTTATTCTTTCTAAAGCGTCTGCTAAACCTTCATCAAAGATTTTAGTAGTTGTAATACATTGTATCTTTTGTGGTACTTAATTAACGTGAGTACAAGTTTGTAAAGCTTTTTGTAGTTATAGTCCCTGAATTCCTTTTGGTACTTAATTATGTGAGTCAAAGTTTGTTTGCCTCTAGTTAACCGTTGGTGTTACTAATTTGAATTTGGTATGTTAGATATAGCCTTCGGTGTTATTAATTTGAACTTGGTATGTTATATTTAGGTCTTGTTATGGAGTTATAGACTTATAGACTAGCCTTTGGTGCTATTAATATGACTTGGTATGTTAGATTTAGGTCTTGTTACTCATAGTTAGCTGTTGGTGTTATTAATTTGAATTTGGTATGTTAGATTTAGATATAGTCTTCGGTGTTATTAATTTGAACTCGGTATGTTCTATATAGGTCTTGTTACTTATAGTTAGCCGTTGGTGTTATTAATATGGCTTGGTATGTTAGATATAGGTCTTGTTACTCATAGTCACCCGTTGCTGTTATTAATTTGAATTTGGTATGTTAGATTTAGATAAAGTCTTCAGTGTTATTAATTTGGACTTGGTTTGTTATTAAAAGGTCGTGGTATGTTATATATAGGTTTTGTTACTTATAGTTAGCCGTTGGTGTTATTAATATGACTTGGGAATTGGGATGTTAGATTTAGGTCTTGTTACTCCTAGTTGGCCGTTGTTGTTATTATTATGATCTTGGTATATTAGATTTAGGTCTCTTTACTTATAGTTATCAGTTGGTGTTATTAATCTGAACTTGGTATTTTACATTACGTCTCGTGACTCATAGTTAACTGTTGGTGTAATTAATTTGAACTTGGTTTATTGGTTTTAGGTCTATCTACTTCTAGTTAGCTGTTGGTGTTATTAATTTGAACTTGGTATATTAGATTTAAATCTCTTTATTTATAGTAGCCGTTGGCGTTAATAAAATTGAAGTGATTTGTTTTTTTAGTTCTCTTAAGTCTTTTCTTGTGGTTAGCCGTTGGTAAAACTTTGTTCACTTGTAGTTGGCAGATTTGAAACCGCTGTATCATTTTTAATTCTTATCATGTTATATGTAGCCGTTGGTATTATTTATTTGATACCCTTAAATCAGATAAAGTTCTTCTAGGTACTAGATTTGTCAGGCTGCATTTTATTATATATTTACTGTTTACTATAACTAAAGTAAAACATTAATGCCCTTTTTTATTTTTTTTGCTAAGTACATTAATGCCTTTTAGCTGGCTTGTAACGTGTATTTACGTATGTTATCATTTAATTTTAAATGTTTCCTAATGTATTGTATTTCTTTTATTTAGTGATATTCTTATGCATTCTGAAGTAGGTCCGGAATTTAAAATGATGAATTCGGAACTTTAAAAACAATAAGCTAGGCAACAGTTGGGCAGATACTTCTATTTATAATAAACAGCCATCGATAGCAACCAAAAAGATGGTGCTGGCAGATGTTCAAAACGACAAAAGGGTAGTGCGAAATTATCGAGAAAGTTCATCTCCTGTGGATGGGGGACCCACTGCAGATAAAGTTAAGGTTTCTGGAACTAAGAGGCTCACAACTGAATCCCCTACAAGCCATCCTTGGCCTCCACGTCCTGATCACACAGCTACAAAAGAACATCTTGTGTATACTACTCAGAAATCTAAGTTCGTGCCAGGGAATAAAAAAACTGAGAACACAGATAGAAATATGAGCAGTCCTCCTCTGAAGCGTTTTTGCAGCATGCAGCAGAAAACACCCCAGAAACAATCCAGGGTGGTAGAGACTAATACACATCAGGTTCATATGGCTCCATCTAATTATATGGTTCCAAAGAATGTGCTTTCTTATTCAAATCCGTCACTACACTCTTTACCCACTTCTTTTGCCAGTCCTGGTAATGGGGCTGGACCTGCTGAAACTGTCTGCCTTAATGACACCTCAAAGGTAGCACTACCCTCTGATTCTAAGAGGGTGCAAGACCAGAAAATCGGCCAAAATTGGGAAGAGCGTTACATTAATTTACAGAATTATTTGAAGATATGTGACAGTGAGTCTACTCACAAAAATCAGATTCAAAGTAAGTTATTATATTATTGTAAATTTGTAATATTACTAGTCTACTTACATGTATATCCAGCATAAGTAGTTTTGACTTTTAATCAACTCTCAGTTTTATTATCTTTTATTGTACTCTTGGCAGTTCTTGGTCATCTTTCCCCGGTTGAACTTAGCATGTATGCAGTTGAACTGGAAAAAAGAGCAATCCAGTTAACAATAGAAGAAGGTATACTTTCTCTTTCCTTTGGCTATATCGGCAATACTATATAAATTGCAATGTGCCTATATCTAGGCGTATACTTCCTCTAGATACAGCGATTTGTAAATAGTGCAATATATTCTTATTTAATAAAGAATTTACTGGTGTAAGTGATGCAAGATGGAAGCGAATTTGACTGAATGTTATTATAACAAGATAACCTCAAATCCCTTGGGTAAACGCCTAAACAGGCATAAAATCCAGTTAGGGCCTTTGATTTGAGTAGAAAGAAAATTTTGGAATTGAACAGAGGATGGAATACCAATATATTAGATCAAAGTTACCTAATTATGTAATATGAATGTCTTGATATAACAAGGGGTGTCTACACTTTACAGCTGAAAGGGAACTTGGAAAAAAAAGAACACTTTACAATTTCATTTTCCCTTTTAATGTGGAAATTGAACTCGATAGTAATTGAAATCTACAGTGTTAGTTTAATAAATGCATAATTATGTGTAAAATTTTATTATTTGACACTAGTTTCTATCCTTCATAAGGCTAAAACAATATTAAAAATTGTCGACAAAAGCCCTAGCAACTTACTACTGATGTGAAGAGTTTGATGAAAGCCAATATTAAATAAATTCTTTCTCCATTTAGTAGTTTTGAAGCTTAAAGTGGTATAGTTGTCTCATCATTACTTGTCGGTTCTATGTCTTGTGATATAGTTGCATAAAATTTAGAAACACCTTTCGTCAATGTTATCTTCTGTCTCAATTCTTTGATGTTGTTATTACCTCCTTGGATCCTTTTTAAACACAAGGTCCACTAATAGATAACTGAAAATGCAATACCAAATGTTATTGTGTTATATGGGTACTGTGTGCAGGGGTGGAGGGACGGTACTGTGGGCATCAGCGGCCGCGTACCCTGAACTCTGAAAATCGGTTAACCTTTTTTTTTTGGAAATTAAAATAACCCAGGCACTGACTGTAGGGTTGACTTAATGCTTATTGAATCTAGCTGTTCCAGTGAATTTTTAGTAACATCTTAATTGCCTAAAGTATAGGTTAGTACTGTACTTATATTTCTTATTATAAGTTATTGGATGCTATAAGGTCACATGCTCTGTTTCCCCCCAATTTAAGACTTCTTTCCACAAATCCAGCCTAGTAATGAATATTGTTATTATGAAAAGATATTGGAATGGTAAACCTAGAAAGCATGTTGTTACATCTCATTTTAATCTTTTGCTTTACTGTAGGAAAAGAGTTTCAACGGATGAAGGCACTTAAAATCCTTGAGAAATCTGCTGCTAGTTTAAATGCTTCGCAAAAGAGTGAACCATCCCCGTCCAAGAAATGAAGATTGGTTGGTAGTTACTTCCGTGTAGCTGATTACTTCTACTATAATATTCTGATTTTTAATTCAGTTGTTCCATTTTGTGTTTCATCCATTCATCAATCGTCACAACTTTGTTCTGTTTAGCAAACCAAAGTCAGAAGAGGAATTATATCGGTTTTGTTATTGCCAAAAATCTTATAGCATGGTCTATATAGAATTATCCGATTTACTGGATCTTTTCAGTTAATAAGGTCAGGGATGTTGTTGTAGCAGTTGGAGTAATTATATGGTAAAATATTGATTTGGACTTAAAAATAGAAAGAGATGTATATATTCTTTACTTGAGATGTTACCAGGGCAAATTTGTTGATGCTATTGGGATTTCGGAGCTGAGATATTGAATCAGTTTGACTGATTCCAGATTCGAGACTTTAGTTCGTTATAAGTCTGATAGAAATGGACTGAATGACTGATGTCGACTCTGTCCAGCTCATGGTACCATTTTGTTCAGAGTTATAAGCCTTCTGCAGCAAAACTACAGCAGTGTTAATTGAACACTTTATAGTTTATACACTAATGCATCTTTGGTGAAAAGTTTGAAATCATTTAGAGGTAAGCTTAAAGTGAGAAAAGAGTAGAAATATTTTGAATGAAAGGTAAAAATAAATAAAGTTAATTGAACACTTTATAGTTTATACACTAATGCATCTTTGGTGAAAACTTTATATATGATTCAAATAATATATAAAGTTAATTGTGTATAAAAAATAAGATCTTGATATATTTTTGTCCCATATTATGTTCCATTTTGGAGAAATTTTTGTATCATATTTTTTTGTACATTTCTACATTCAAAATAAATTAATTTGTAATATTTTTATTTTTTAAATTTAAACTTTTCTTCTCGTATATATTAGATTAATAATTTGAGAAAAGGCTCTCAATGACATAATTTAAAGTAAAAATGCCCCTGATAGCACATTCCGAAAACAGGGCCCTCACCGGCGCTGAAACATTCAAGGCTGTTTCTTGTATTGGGCCTAACAAACATGGGCCTGCTAACACAAATTTATATCACGTTTGCATCTTACATGCATATTAATGTTGCGTTTTCTGTTTTATTTTTAGGAAAACGCTAGTTAGACTTGCGTTTTGCGAAAAAGAAAAATATATAATATAAAATTTTTAGTGAAGGCGCTATATAAAATAACGTTTTCAAAAACTCAACTTAAAGTTGCGTCCGAGTGCTATTCGGGACCATTTTTTCAGATTGTGCTATTCGGGACCATTTTATTTTTAATTGTGCCGTAAAGTAAGAATGAGGGGAAAAAATGAATTTATAAGTGATCACATATATTCATTGAGCAATCACACATAATTTCAGTCTTTCTTCCATTCCATCATTCATACATTTGCTCTGTAATTTGTCTCTTCAACAAATGGATCCAAACAAGGTATGTACACATTTCATCTTCTCCTGCTTAGTGTCTTTTTTTATTTTCACATGTTCTTGATTTTATATCTTCACTCTAGCTTTTAATTATTATTGCATGGTTCTCTTTGTTTGATGGCAAAAAATGACCTTAAAGATACAAGATGATTCCAGATATGGGTTCAGAATGGGCATGATTTGAAATTTCATAAATTATGTGAGAATGAGATATCTTGTAACACGAAATAAAAAGTTTTCGTTTTCATTTAAATCGGATCGAACTATCATGATCCGATTGGAGTGTTTTCTATGATGAGCTAGTGAACATTACTGTTTTTTTGCGAAAATGCATAGTATTTACTACTCCCTCCGTCCCATCGGGAAGTTAACATTTGAAAGAGGATGTTTGATACGTATCTTAAGGCTCCTTTAAAGTATAGTTTCATTAATTGTTTTAATTTTTTTTTTCTTCTGAATAAAAATTAAATGTTTGGATTTTTATTCAAAAAAGAAAAAAATTAAAAATAAATAATGGAACTATATTTTATAAAAGTCTTAAAATGTGTGCCGAGTCCTTCATTTCAAATGTTAATAAATGGATGGGACGGAGGGAATAGTTTTTTAAAACTTGGCTAGCAAATACGCAGACATACACACTTGTCTCATAATGTATTCATGATGCAGCATCGCCCTTCAAGTGCCTTTGATTCTCCTTACTGGACAACAAATGCAGGAGCTCCAGTTTGGAACAATAATTCATCTCTGACTGTAGGATCCAGAGGTATTTTTTCTTGCCAGCATTTTGGTTTCCATTAAATACTCTCTAGACGCTTATGCATTAAGACATTATCAAGTGTATAAACTTCCTCAGACATGTGTTCGCGACATCATAATTACTGGCTAATATTTGCTTAATGTCTTAGTGAGGGTTGAGGTCATTTTACTTGATATGGTGTTTGCAGTGTAAGTTATACTCGTACATGGATTGTTTGGTGTATGCCAGGATGTTGTTCCAATCATATGAACTTCTGTTTGGTTTGACAGGTCCAATCCTCCTGGAGGATTATCATTTAGTGGAGAAAATTGCCAATTTTGATAGGGAGCGAATCCCTGAAAGGGTTGTCCATGCAAGAGGTGCTAGTGCAAAGGGATTCTTTGAGGTCACCCACAATATTGCTAATTTAACATGTGCTGATTTTCTTCGAGCTCCAGGTGTGCAGACACCTGTAATTGTTAGATTCTCCACGGTTGTCCATGAACGTGGAAGTCCTGAATCCCTTAGGGATCCTCGAGGTTTCTCAGTGAAGTTCTACACTAGAGAGGTGAGACTTGAGAGTCTTTCCTTGATAAGTTAAAGGCGAGAATGATTTACTATAATCTGTGGTGAAGCACTTTGAACATTTACAAATTGTTATTAACTTAACTATCATTTATCTAACTTCGAGAAATTCTGGATGAGCATGTTTTATGGGCTTAGTTACTCGGAATTGTATTCACACAAAACTGTCACTTTTTTAACTTCTGGATGACTTCGGACATTCAATGCTGCCAACTTTGCTTCCCTAGTAGTTAGTAATGCATTAGGATCCGAAGTCTAGTAGAAATGTTACTTTTATGTTCCTTGTGTATCAAGTTTCCCCTCATATGTTATTCATATCTTTGGCATTTTTTATTGGACTCAGGGTAACTTTGATATGGTGGGAAACAACATGCCAGTGTTTTTTGTGCGTGATGGGATCAAATTTCCTGACATGGTCCATGCTTTTAAACCCAATCCAAAGTCTAACGTTCAAGAGAAGTGGAGAATCATGGACTTCTTTTCCCACCACCCAGAGAGTTTGCACATGTTCACTTTTCTCCTGGATGACCTAGGTATTCCACAAGATTATAGGCACATGGAAGGTTTTGGAGTTAACACTTACACCTTTCTCAATAAGGCTGGGAAAGAAAACCTAGTCAAATTTCATTGGAAGCCTACCTGCGGGGTAAAATGTTTGTCTCCCGCAGAAGCCATCAAGGTAGGAGGAGCTAATCACAGCCATGCCACCAAAGATCTCTATGACTCAATTGCTGCAGGAAATTTTCCTGAGTGGAAGCTCTTTATCCAGATTATGGACCCTGATCACCAGGACAAATTCGATTTTGATCCTCTCGATGTAACAAAGACCTGGCCCGAGGACATCTTACCCTTGCAGCCAGTGGGCCGATTGGTCTTGAACAGGAATATAGATAACTTTTTTGGAGAAAATGAACAGCTGGCATTCTGCCCTGCTATTGTAGTTCCTGGCATCTATTATTCAGATGATAAACTTCTTCAAAGTCGGATATTCTCATATGCTGATGCACAGAGGCACCGTCTTGGACCAAACTATCTACAGCTTCCTGTCAATGCTCCCAGGTCCCTTCAGCATAACAATCACCATGATGGCCTCATGAATTTTATGCACCGGGATGAGGAGGTACAGTATCTACCACAGCTCAGCAGGAGCTCAGACTTTAGATTTTCTCAGCCACCTCTAAATAATTCTAATTATGGTCTCTTACAGGTCAATTACTTCCCCTCTAGGTTTGATCCAGTGCGCCATGCTGAGAAGTACCCCATTCCTAATTCTATGGTGTCAGGAAGGCGTGAGAAGGTTTGTAAAGTTTTCAGACCTTTAGTTGTGCTTCTTTTGATAGGTCTAACTTTTAAAATAGAAGCCAAGCTGAATAATTAAGAGTAGGATGTTTATTAATTTTGAGTGAATGTTATTAGATACTTGTTTCATTACCCAAGGCAGCATGCTATTAATTTTTACCCTGGATAAGGCGGGTATATATATTAACTTTTTGGTTAATACAGTGTGTGATTGATAAAGAGAACAACTTCAAGCAGCCAGGAGAGAGATACCGATCCTTTTCCCCAGACAGGTATTGTTGCCTCATGCTTACCTGCTAGACTTTATGTATATGAATCATCAATCATGAACTTGCTCTTCTGTACTTGTAATTTTACCAGGCAAGACCGATTTGTCAGTGTAGTGGTTGAGTTTTTGTCTGATCCTCGTGTTACTCATGAAATTCGCAGCATATGGATCTCATACTGGTCCCAGGTTTAATTCCTTTCCTTTTCAAGTAATCCTATATTTATAACGAAAGACAGGTAAATACGAGATAAAGAGTCTATCGAGCTGCTTCTTGATATGTGCTGCAGGTTGACAAGTCACTTGGTCAGAAGGTAGCATCTGGCCTCCATGTGAAGCCGAGCATTTGAACCTGATGTTGGGAAGTGCTCTGCACATAACTTGAAAAAAGTGATTAGACTAAACAACTTATATAAGTCATTACTTATGTAATTTTTGTGTCGTGACATCCATAAACCTGAGGTCCGGACATATTAATAAGGGAAGTTCTCTGCTCTGGTAGTTCCTGGAGTTTTCGTATGGTTATTTACCTGGTTTGTAAATAAAACAGTGGTTTTACAGTTTGACTGACTAAAACCACATTGTAAAATTTGGTTGTCAAATAAGAGAGAAGAATGCTTGTGAATTCATGATTGGAATAATTGATCAGTAAATGTTGTCAAGTTAAGCTTCTGCCTTGTCTTAATATCTTATCTACCTTTTACTTTGAATATACTGTAGCAGTAAGGAGCACTAATATACTCTGAATTCTGATTACAGAACTTGAGCAAATCACCTATATATACTACATCCGTTCCTCTCATTTCTTCACAGTGAGTATAGTGGAGGAAAGTAAGGGATGTAGTTGATTTTTATATTATAAAACTTTACTATTCTTAGAAACTTTTGAAATAACCGAGAGAGACATCCAAAAACGAAAAACGTAAAAAAATGAATGGGACGGAGGAGGGAGTACATTATATATGGCCTAAATGCTTTTATCGAGATAATTTAATAAGTTTAAAGAATAGACTCGTTTGCATGTGTGCAAGTCGAGGATTAGATCTGCTTAACCAGAGTACAAAAATAAGAATTTTTATGTTTCCTTATCTCTTTGGCATGTACAACTATATGTAGCTTTAACACATTTTGCAGACGACCTATAGTTTTTTTTTATTCGTATGGTCGTGTACAGACAGATATATGATATATGGCTAAGAAATGTTCAAACTTCAGGTGATGGTTCTAGGGTTATACAGGAACTACTCAAGCGGGTATCATTCTTCTCAGCTTGGGAGGCTAAGAATTCAAGGGCTGTAACGACATCACTGATCTGAGGTCGGAATACAGGTTGATCTTGTAGGCACATTGCACAAATGGCAACAGCATGGTGCAAAGAACGTATGGAAAATCTTCCTTGCATCAGCGGATCAGCTATCTCTACAAACTTGGTTCGATCTTTTAAAAAAGGATGGCACTGCAGCATAGACAGAACCATAATGATGTTACTTGCATGTTCAAGTGCATCAGATTCTAAGAGTAGGTAATCAAAATATAAGAGAATGGTAATATATATACTCACCCAAGTTATCAAGCTTCGCTCTTCCATTTTCTTGGTGTGGTCGATTGCTCTGCGTCCTGTAATAAGTTCCAACAGAACTACACCGAAGCTATAAATATCAGACTTTGGAGTCAGCTTTCCTGTCATGGCGTACTCTGGGGCACAGTATCCATACGTTCCCATTACTCGTGTTGAAACATGTGTTCTGTCACCAACAGGCCCGAGTTTAGCAAGTCCAAAATCTGAGAGCTTTGCATTGAATTCACTATCCAACAGTATATTCGAAGATTTCAAATCCCTGTAAATGACAGGTGGATTTGCCTTGAGATGGAGATACTCAAGGCCGCGAGCTGTACCAACAGCAATCTTCAGTCTTGTGCTCCATCCAAGTGGTTCTTTATCAAATTTCACATCTGAGAATACGAACAAAAAAAAACGTCGAATTGTTATCTGTGCAGTTGGGCCAGAGTAAAGATGAGTGGATAGCAATTGACGCTGCAGTAACTTGATTACAAAGCTCAAAGAATACAGCCATGTTCTTTGTATTATTAGTATGTGTGTCATCACTAAGCTTTAGAGATATACGAAAAATCAAAGACCAGTCTGAGAAATATGACAAATGATATGCCTACCAAAAAGACGATCCTCCAAGCTACCCATTGGCATGTACTTGTATACCAAGAGTCTTTGATTCTTGTCAGAGCAGTAGCCAGCCAATGTGACGAGATTTGGATGGTGCAGTAGACTTAACATTAGAACTTCCACAATAAATTCCTGGTTGCCCTGAAGCCCATTTCGATCCAGCTTTTTAATAGCAACAACCTGATCATGAAGTCCATCGTAAATTTTGGAAGTCAATATAACACAAATGAACAAGTGACTAAATGAGCACTTCATAATCAAGTGCAACACATATAGAGTCTTTGCGGAAACAGTTGCAATATAGAAGTAAGGTTAGCGTACATTTCACCTTCCCCGAACTTGCTCTTGCTTTAGGAACGGGATATACTAGTTATGTTTCGTTTGGCTCGGTTACATTAGAAATTGTACAATGTGCATTAAAAAAAGTAAAATAGATATAGTAAAGCTTTATTACCTGTCCTGATTCCAGCAGGCCCTTGTATACACCTCCAAATCCACCTTCCCCAATCAGATTATCTTCTTTAAAATTTTGGGTAGCAGCTACAAGTTCACTATATTTAAAGCAACATGCCTCATTTGCATTGTTTTCATTTTTATTTCCTCTCAATATATCATTTTTCTTGTCGTTCTCTGCACAATTGTATTTTAATACATCAATATATATGAAGAAAATTCTCCATAACATACATGCAAAATAATAATGAAAAATGGGAATTTAAAAAAGAAAAAATATAATATAGAACCTGGAGATTGAGCTGTATCAACAATATAATCATCAGCATCTTTCCATTTTTGACTTAAACAAGAAAATAAATACATTGTTTAGGAATAAAATTGAGATAAAACGAGATTAGAGATCGTTAATGGTTGCAAAAATATATATATATATCTCTTAATTTCTCCCCTCCCAGACAGGAGAGAGAGAGAGAGACCAAGAAATTGTTAACCCAGAACTTACATTTTAGGAATTTCTATTAGAAAAGTATATACAGTGAATTTGCAAAACAAGAATTAACAACAAGAACTGCTAGGTCAATGGTGGCCATTGAATGGAAATTTTAATGAGGATTTTTAGCTGTTTACCCGAAAAAAATTTGTGTATGTTCTCCCAAAAATATTTTTAGGAGCCCAAAATTTATTCATTTTTTTCGAGAAAATCCAAATTTTATTTAAATAAATTTTATCCCTACATTGCCTCTCATACACGTGCTTATATAAATTACATTTAACCATTTACATTTATGAGTAACTAAACTCTAAAAAATTATCTACTTTAATAGTTGGTAAAAAAAATTGTCCTGGAAAAAATCCAACAAAATACACACACAGCTAGCCTGTAATTCGAGTCGAGCCGGGCGAGTTCGAGCCGGATATTAATTCGAGTCAAGTTTTTTTTTACGAGCCGAGCCGGCTCGTTTAACTAAACGAGTCTAATCTTCTGTCCGGACTCGGTTCGTTTAATTTCACAAGTCAAGTCGAGCCAGTTCGTTTAGTTAAACGAGTCGGACAAACCAACTGGCGTAAAATTACACTTAAACGAGCCTAATCTTCTACCCGAACTTGACTCGTTTAATTTCACGAGTCGAGTCGAGCCGGCTCGTTTAGTTAAACGAACCCGGTCTTGTGTTCGAGCTCGGCTCGTTAACGAGTTCGAGTCGAGCCCTGTTAAACGAGTTCGATCCGGGCGAACTCACGAGCTACCCAACTCGAATTACAGCATACCGAACATGTTTTCTTGTGAAAGAAAAAAATCTAACAAGAACAGGGGTACATTCAGTCCCTCGTACCAATTTGTATTCTTTCTATCTTTTGGTGATTGGACTAATTGCCCTCCCAAAAGTAGATAAAACATAATATAGAAATAAAATATCATCCAACGTCATTTTTTTTCTTTCTATAATTTAACAAGTTATAACAAATGTTATAGAAAACATTCCTAGTATTCCATCTAAAAATGGCTACAATCTATAGAGAATTTCTTCTCTCCCTACAATCTGCAGCGGCACGAAGCCACTTACCAATATTGTGAAATTTTATGCTAAGGGTGAGGATTCGGCATGTCATTTTTTTTCAAAGAGTCTGAAGCTTTGGTGCTAGATCTGGCTACAATACATTAGTGTCTGCTCTTGTGAAATCCATAGCTGCAAAGCTGGATGATGCTCATACATGTCACAGCTGCAACGCAAGATCTGGCTGCTGGGGCGATCCAATCCTCAATCCGGAACTTGGTGAGCTCGGTGCTTGGAGTTGGACATTAAGGTCAGGCTGTACTGGTAGAGAAAACTGTCTTTGGTGTGAGGTTACTGCTTGCCACGATGGTTTCCCTTCAGCTACAGTGTATTGATCGGATCCTATATTTGGGGCCACCGAAAAGCCCGACTGTAATGTCCTCGCATCTTCTGAGCCCTTCTGTTCAGCTGAATCAACATGGTTTGCTAGAGTGATAGGAGTAGATGTAGACTCGCATATAGGGACCATGCTCGGTAAGTGTGCTTCGTCTGGACCAGAATGTGCAGCTAGCATGCCTGGCCTCACCAATCCCATTTGGGATGGGAAGTTGTACCCAAATACACTGTTAAAGCCATTCCTCTCAGCTTGAAATGCATTTTTATTCGGAGTATGGAAGCTCTGTCCAGGTCTTATTCCTGAAACTGGTGTACCATGTGGTACAGCCATATTATTCTGGGAACTTAGTTTCCTGTCTATTTCTACCAAGTTGTCTTTGTCATGAATCCCAGAGGTCGTCACTGTATTCACACCTGATGTAGGAGGAGCGACTGGTCTGCCTTTATTTCCATCACACGCTAAACTAGATGAAGATTGCTGTTTATCAAATGAGAAAAAAGGTGACGGTGATGATGCTTCATTTTCTCCTACATAACCAGGTCCAAACTTTACTCCCGGGGGTAAAACACTTCCAAGCTTATTAGATGCAACTTTCCATGCGACTGGCCCAAGGTTTGCTGCAAAACGAGCCAGGCTTCTTGCATAACTATGCTCCACATGCAGACCTACCTGAGTTGCAGATAAGACAGATAAATTTTTAACAATCAGCCAACAAAATATTTTATAATGTAGAAGCATTGTATTTTACTGGAAGGTATAGGGAAAAAATCAGAATTATTTCCTACACTAATAAGAAAATTTAGTCCTAAAACATGTGAACCGTAAACAAGGGTTGCTAAAGCATCATGACAAAAATGTAATCCAAAATACACAATACTCCCCTATTAATATAATAATATTAATAATAGAATACACATGTACAATCAGTCGTACCGGCATTAACTGTTTTGTATCGCCATCAAGATCAGACAATGAAGATGGCTCATGGCCTAACGTTGAAGGGTGAAACTGCTTGTAGGTCTCACGCCTGGTCTCGTCAATCAAAACCAATCTCTTCCCATACTTCATGTCGGCTCTCAAAATGGACGCTGCACGGAGAATAGACAACAATAATGCAAAAACAACAAGGTTAAACATCTGCAAGGACTCTAAAGGTGTACTACTACCCCAATTTGAATATGATAGATCCATATAAAGAGGAGTCTTGGAGATGGATTAAGATACTATAAACCATCATTGGTGCATATTGTGAAATAAACATAAATCATGAACGTGGTCAGAAGTTCAACAAATATATTTGGAAACTAAATAAAGGTAAAAGTTGCTATTTCCGCACCTGGAAATTCATCATTCCAGTCAGCCAACCACTCAGAGTAGTTTTCGCCATTACGCGAACGGTGGGAGGAGCCATCAGTTGTCTGAAACTTATATGACGGAGGCGCTCTTCTTAAATTATAAGCACCAGACGGTCCAGACCCATTTGTGGGTTCTGCAGTTGCAAGAGCTGCACCTGAGGAGATCTCAGGAACAACGCGATCAACAGATGTACTAGTAGGAGGCTTTTTCAGGTGTTTGCTTGGTGGCCTGCCTCTTCTTACGACTTTCGGTCGCAGTTCACCATCATCCCCTTCATGCCTCAAATTCTCGAAGTCACGTTTAGCCAGTTCTAGTATCGACCGTGCCTGAGTATACCAGAACTAAGTTATACATTGGAACAACATGGGATAACAAAAAATCACTGGATTGAAATATACTCATACCTGCCGAAAGTAAACAGTATCTGATGAGTTATACTGCATTGCATTTGAGCAAATTAATAGCACATCTGCCTGGATATAAAAAAGGAACAATGTCAGAAAAACTAATTGTTATCATACCACTTCAATTAGCACCAAAAATATGAGATGAGTATCTAACAATTACACATTATATATCAAGACTAGTGATATACATTTAATTTAACAAATAGACATTTACAAATCATCGGAAAAGCAAATAACTTTACATATATATATTTAATAGAACAATTTCCTTATCAAACCTAACACAAGATTCACTTATTAACTCCGCGAAAGTGTAATATAATTTCATAAGACTTGCATTACTAGTATATTTGTCAGATAGATTACTATATAATAACTGATCATAAGTGTGGAATGGGTAAGTTGGAGATGTTTTTAACGTATTTTTCTGTCGGGGTCTTTCAAGGGTCAACGGACAACTTGGTCCATAAATCTGACTGGACAGCAAGCCGACAAAGTAATAACCTAGGTTCGTAAGTAACACTCAAGAAAATACACAAGGAATCAGAATCCAAGCAGTGTAACGACAAAACTATGACTCGATGTAGGAGTTCTATATTTAGAAGGAAAAAAACATAATATAACACGTATCAGTACAAAAGAACTCTGCATTTAAGTAAAGTTCGCAACAACAGTATCACGACAAATGAATTAAACGTAAGCATACGCAAAGATATCTTAACCAAAAATTACACAGTATAATGACAAGTGAACTAAACGTAAGCATACGCAAAGATATCTTAAACGTAAGCATAAGCAAAGATATCTTAATCAAAAAGCCAATAACTAACCTCCAACTGTTCCAGGTTTGAGTACGATCCTGCATCAAGTTTCCTCCGCAAGGTACCAAAATCCATTGGATTCTCGATAATTTCATGGTAATCAGGAAGCTATAAAGGATGCACAAGATTAATCAACAAACATTATTCAATTATGGATCAAACAACCATGTATCAAGTTCAAAACAATACCTCATTGGGATCAACAGGCTCGGAGAAAACACCATAAGTGTCCTTCCTGAAGTTAAATATCACCAACCAACAAAGTTAACAATTAAAACCCAGACACAAACAGTAGAAGAAAGAAGAACTAGTAAACTATAAATAATAGAACTTACTTTTGAAGTCTGTCAAGAATGAAGACCAACAACTTTTTGTCTGGCAAAGGTGTTATTGTGGGTCCAGATCCCAATGGTGACCCTGTCCACAAACAAATTAAACATATGCCATAAAAGTAAGTTAATTAACTCAAAATTCCTGATATTTGTTCATTAACAGTTTTTCGATCTGTACCATTTGGAGGGTCCGTCGCTATCGAAACCTTTTCCTCCTGCAAATTCAATCCAACATACAAGTCATACCCCATACCACAATCAAGTAACACAAACTAACCACCACAGTAATCACATCAACACCAAGGTCTACACTAAACACAGCAATTACAATCGAATACTGAGCTTAAGCTTATATACCACACAAAAACCCGATTCCAACCTTCACCTATATAATTCAAAATTCATTAAACCGATAACAAAACCGTATCATATCAATAAAAAACAAAATTCAACTTCCGAAATTAAGCAACTCGATACTAATTTATCAACATACATATAAACATACACAACAGTACAACACACATAACATGAGTACATAATTCAAGTAGAAATTAGTAACACACATACTGACACACAGTTCATAACACCTTGACTAAGTCAACCAATCCACAGATCTTGAAATTAAGCAGACAAAAATAATAAAAAGCAAACGCGCGAAAATCTAGACAATCAATAAAAATTCAAACTTTATTTAAAAAAATCAAATTTAAAATAAAACTCTCTAATTCAAATTCAATTAATTAACTTTACCTGATCATTATCACCAGATCTATCATTAACAGCATTGATCTTCCGTTTCTTAACCGCCGCCTCGATATTCTCGCCGTCATCTTCCTCCTCTTCACTAAACGACGACGTAGAGCGCGCTAAATTATCGAAATGTTGTTCGTTCTGTTGTTGATAATTCGATTGCGGCAATCGCACAACGAGCTTGACTTTCTTCTCCTTACGTTCGTCATCATCATCATCTTCTCCGAGCTCCGGCGAAGCATTCCGGCGAGATCGACGGTTAGAATTAGGGCTAGATGATAAAGGTGGAGTCTTTTGATCTTGTTTGGATTGATTACGTTTCTGGAGATCAGCGAACGACGGACGGCCTTTTTTCTTCTTGATTTTGGTGATCTCCGGTGAGTTTTCCGGCGGCGATGATGAGGCTTTAACCATTGTTGCGGGGTTGTTTGTTTGGGGGTTTGTTTTTTTTGTTTTTCTTTTTATCCTCCTCTCCAAACAGGCGTTAGTTATTTTTTTTGATATTTTTTAATTTTTGGGTATTTTTTAATATTTTTTTATTTAAGTAAAGTGGGGCTTTGTGCGTGGGATGTTCAGGAAGGGTGGTTGAATACGGAGTTTGAGGCACGTGATGACCGTGGCCGTTTTCTATTGTGCTTTCGTAAATTTGTTGAAATTCTTTTGTCACGCTTTCGATAGATTAAAGATATTTTTAATTTGTTATTGTATTATATTTTGTTTACATAATCATGATTACCTTATATGGAGATCCAAATTCGAAAATTTTGAAAATATGTCTATTTATGTGAGATTATTGTCTTTTTTTTATAGAAAAGGTGCCGGGAAAACTAACCCTCAAATACATTCATACAAACACTTATTTATAAACAGGTACAACAGAATGTAAATTTTCACCACATACAAGAGAAAAGTTAACATTTTAGAATTACATTAAGGAAAAAGTTTCCTAAGAAAGCACTTAAAGTGAAATTAATGGAATATTGGAAAATCTAACAAAAAATTTGAATTGATCGATTGTCTGACCTTAAGCATGCGGGAGAAATCACGATAGTGAAATTGTTTCAATCAAATATATATATAGGTTAGAAAATCAAAATTCCAAGAAAGATTAATGCTACAAAATACATATATATTGTAACCTATAAACACACTATAATCAACATGCAAATAAAAAAATTAAGGAACTATCCTAATCTAATAACTAAACCACACTTGAGATTCGTCCCAGAAGATCCATCAGGAATTCGTCAAATTACCAAGCCTTGAAGTCGTGCCAAGCAACGAACAAAGGAACTGGAATCGTGATACATCAAAATAGATTCGAAGACAATCTCATAAAAATTGGTATAATTATAGATTTAAGAGGTATATATACACATACTTAGATAATAAAGAATCTCCGGACAGTGTCGGACCACTGCCGGAGGAGAGAGTCCGGAGGAGAGATGACCAAGATTTGTGCTCGACTTTTTTTACTTAACCAAGAAGTTTAAATTGTGCTAACTCACCCTGCAATCTCATTTTTAATTTGAACTAACAAAGAATCTCTTATTATTTTCATCTAACCATGAAAATTTATTTTCAGTCTACATAATAAAAAAAATTAGATGTTATCAAATATGAAGCAATAATAAAAATAAGAAAGAATTAGTCTATTTCCGATGAATAGCTTACAGTTTCTTCAATACTTGTCAATCCTAACATAAATTACTAAAAATATACATTTTTTTTAGATTCGGATGAGTAAGAATATATAACCAATAATTTCGTAATCCACACTTCGAACGAAATTTATTCTTCTTTTAAAAAAATTCTTAATAAAATTTCTCAATTACCATTTATAAGGTTAAAATTGTACAAGTTGTTTCGTACCAAAATTAATATTAGCTCTCCTAATTAGATACTTTTAATTTGAATCATAAGTCTTAGTTTGTTTACGGAAATTAGGCTCACATATTAAAGGATTGAAATCAAAATAATTGTGAATAATTTCAGAATTAATATCTTCATCAATGATCTTAGAATTATTTGACGGTTGCTCTTACTCAGTTTAGTTTTGTTACTGTGAACAATAACATAGTCAACTTCATTTTCAATAACATTAATTGAGGCAGTAGGGTTATATATGATTTTAGTACATACACAAGTCGTATGTCTTTCTGAAAACAGTTTTTTTTAATGAAAGTAAAGCTATGTACATCATATCCTACTTAAACTTTGCTTTAATATGCAGCTATTACTTATACGAGTAAGAGTAACCCAATGAAAAAATCCAATCACCAACACAGAAGTTTTATTTGTTTGATAGAGACAACTGTCTAAAATCAAATCAGATGACCCGACACAACTAATGCAGTCAACAACTATCCAAGAATTTGTACTCATTTTGTACATCGCAACTTGAATATCACATGACCTAGAACCAAAAGCAGATGTTCCAATATTTAAAACAACATAATCATTCATTTCCGGGACAAAATAAAATTCCACAGTCTGAAAATGACAATAGCCATCAATATGAGACCGTTTAATATATCTAGTTTGCGTAGTAACAAGATTTCACACAGTTAATACAATATCCTTATTTATAAACTGTATCACAAAACAAATCAATCCATTAAACAAACCAACGAGAGACAATTCACCATCACACAAGATTGGTGGAGCAAATGGTTTAAAAGAAGTCAAATCTTGGGTGGTGTCATCTATTGATACAATAACATAATAGATATATGGTGAAGATAAATCTTTACAGGGCAATATTAGTAGTGACTTTGAAGAAGTTTTAGATATGAGTTTGACATGGGTGTTTGCAAAATAAGGGTTTTGAATGAGATTGTTAAAGAGTTTACAAACACATTTGTATATTAACAAAGATATTATTGGTAATTTCAGAAATATTACCATGTGGAGTTCGGATAGTAACTTCATCATTGATGGACTACTCATTCTTATGTTTGTATTACCACCCATTCGCTTTAGTTGTAATGTCAAACGGAGATTTGTGGGTAAAACGACCGACATACTTTTCGTTCACATTTAGGGACTAATTAGTGGTTTATACTATAACTGAATAGGGTTACCTAGTGAATAATGGGATGGTTGTATGGATGGATGCCATTTTATCCCAAAATTTTGGTAACTGAAAATCCATGAATTCAGTACCCTCGATTCAATTTTCCTTGTTTTCTATAAATATTTACAAAAATATTTTTTGTAATCAAATGCAATTTCCTTTTTTATTTTATTTTTTTGAAAATTAAATGAAGTTGTCTTTTTTTACATTTGATTTATTTTAATGAATAAAGTATATTTAATGTAATAAATAAAGAATTATAATTTTTATCTTAACCAATTAAATTTTCTATTAAACTACCTATTTTTTCTAATTTATAATAAAATTACCTATTTATAATAATATTACCGTGCACGGGTTACTTTTTTTTAATCTTGACCTTTGTTATAAATAAATAGTGGGGGCCCTATATCCCAATTTGTTACAAATATTTCATATAATTGAAAATCATAAAAAATTGCAAAATTACATATATGTCACAATAAATATTTAATCCAATTATCAATTCAACACAAATCATTGACGAGAGAACGTGATAAAAGAAGAAGTTGAAGCAATGATAATGATGGCAAGTGATGTTCATCTTCATTTTCGGCAACAGAGAGAAAATTCAATTTATGTCACAGTGGATCCATAACGAATCACTGTGATATAGATAAACTTGCTTTTCACGTCATGATGAATTTATAATGAATCAGCATGTCACCACATTAAGGATGTAAATACATTCATACAAACACTTATTTATAAACAGGTACAACAGAATGTAAATTTTCACCACATACAAGAGAAAAATTAACATTTTAGAATTACATTAAGGAAAAAGTTTCCTAAGAAAGCACTCAAAGTGAAATTAATGGAATATTGGAAAATCTAACAAAAAATTTGAATTGATCGATTGTCTCACCTTAGGTATGTGGGAGAAATCACGATAGTGAAATTGTTTCAATCAAATATATATATAGGTTAGATAATCAAAATTCCAAGAAAGATTAATGCTACAAAATATATATATATTGTAACCTATAAACACACTATAATCAACATGCAAATAAAAAAATTAAGGAACTATCCTAGATCTAATAACTAAACCACACTTGAGATTCGTCCCAGAAGATCCATCAGGAATTCATCAAATTACCAAGCCTTGAAGTCGTGCCAAGCAACGAACAAAGGAACTGGAATCGTGATACATCAAAATAGATTCGAAGACAATCTCATAAAAATTGGTATAATTATAGATTTAAGAGGTATATATACACATACTTAGATAATAAAGAATCTCCGGACAGTGTCGGACCACTGCCGGAGGAGAGAGTCCGGAGGAGAGATGACCAAGATTTGTGCTCGGCTTTTTTTACTTAACCAAAAAGTTTAAATTGTGCTAACTCACCCTGCAATCTCATTTTTAATGTGAACTAACAAAGAATCTTTTATTATTTTCATCTAACCATGAAAATTTATTTTCAGTCTACATAATAAAAAAAATTAGATGTTATCAAATATGAAGCAATAATAAAAATAAGAAAGAATTAGTCTATTTCCGATGAATAGCTTACAGTTTCTTCAATACTTGTCAATCCTAACATAAATTAATAAAAATATACATTTTTTTTAGATTCGGATGAGTAAGAATATATAACCAATAATTTCGTAATCCACACTTCGAACGAATTTATTCTTCTTTTAAAAAAATTCTTAATAAAATTTCTCAATTACCATTTATAACCAGAGTAAGGTTAAAATTGTACAAGTTGTTTCGTACCAAAATTAATATTAGCTCTCCTAATTAGATACTTTTAATTTGAATCATAAATCTTAGTTTGTTTACGGAAATTAGGCTCACATATTAAAGGATTGAAATCAAAATAGTTGTGAATAATTTCAGAATTAATATCTTCATCAATGATCTTAGAATTATTTGACGGTTGCTCTTACTCAGTTTAGTTTTGTTACTGTGAATAATAACATAGTCAACTTCATTTTCAATAACATTAATTGAGGCAGTAGGGTTATATATGATTTTAGTACATACACAAGTCGTATGTCTTTCTGAAAACAGTTTTTTTTAATGAAAGTAAAGCTATGTACATCATACCCTACTTAAACTTTGCTTTAATATGCAGCTATTACTTATACGAGTAAGAGTAACCCAATGAAAAAATCCAATCACCAACACAGAAGTTTTATTTGTTTGATAGAGACAACTGTCTAAAATCAAATCAGATGACCCGACACAACTAATGCAGTCAACAACTATCCAAGAATTTGTACTCATTTTGTACAGCGCAACTTGAATATCACATGACCTAGAACCAGAAGCAGATGTTCCAATATTTAAAACAACATAATCATTCATTTTCGGGACAAAATAAAATTCCACAGTCTGAAAATGACAATAGCCATCAATATGAGACCGTTTAATATATCTAATTTGCGTAGTAACAAGATTTCACACAGTTAATACAATATCCTTATTTATAAACTGTATCACAAAACAAATCAATCCATTAAACAAACCAACGAGAGACAATTCACCATCACACAAGATTGGTGGTGCAAATGGTTTAAAGGAAGTCAAATCTTGGGTGGTGTCATCTATTGATACAATAACATAATAGATATATGGTGAAGATAAATCTTTACAGGGCAATATTAGTAGTGACTTTGAAGAAGTTTTAGATATGAGTTTGACATGGATGTTTGCAAAATAAGGGTTTTGAATGAGATTGTTAAAGAGTTTACAAACATATTTGTATATTAACAAAGATATTATTGGTAATTTCAGAAATATTACCATGTGGAGTTCGGATAGTAACTTCATCATTGATGGACTACTCATTCTTATGTTTGTATTACCACCCATTCGCTTTAGTTGTAATGTCAAACGGAGATTTGTGGGTAAAACGACCGACATACTTTTCGTTCACATTTAGGGACTAATTAGTGGTTTATACTATAACTGAATAGGGTTACCTAGTGAATAACAGGATGGTTGTATGGATGGATGCCATTTTATCCCAAAATTTTGGTGACTGAAAATCCATGAATTCAGTACCCTCGATTCAATTTTCCTTGTTTTCTATAAATATTTGCAAAAATATATTTTGTAATCAAATGCAATTTCCTTTTTTATTTTATTTTTTTGAAAATTAAATGAAGTTGTCTTTTTTTACATTTGATTTATTTTAATGAATAAAGTATATTTAATGTAATAAATAAAGAATTATAATTTTTATCTTAACCAATTAAATTTTCTATTAAACTACCTATTTTTTCTAATTTATAATAAAATTACCTATTTATAATAATATTACCGTGCACGGGTTACTTTTTTTTAATCTTGATTTTTGTTATAAATAAATAGTGGGGGCCCTATATCCCAATTTGTTACAAATATTTCATATAATTGAAAATCATAAAAAATTGCAAAATTACATATATGTCACAATAAATATTTCATCCAATTATCAATTCAACACAAATCATTGACGAGAGAACGTGATAAAAAAAGAAGTTGAAGCAATGATAATGATGGCAAGTGATGTTCATCTTCATTTTTGACAACAGAGAGAAAATTCAATTTATGTCACAGTGGATCCATAACGAATCACTGTGATATAGATAAACTTGCTTTTCACGTCATGATGAATTTATAATGAATCAGCATGTCATTAATCACCATAAAGAAGGTCATAGTAGATTGTATCATAACTATTGTTCCGAAAATCCTACATATACAGAATTACAATTTTATCAAAAAATTAAATATGACTATCATTACTTTTATGAGTTAAAGAAGTAATTACATCTCATGAAGAGACATTTATGACCTAATGTCACATAATTAAAACAATGTCAAATAGATTACATTTGATTCTCAAATAGTACAAATTATATTAGAGGAAAAAGGAAAAAATAACTAGTAAATTTATTCTTACATATAAGCAAATCATTACACAAAGTAATTGAAAATCAAGAATTTTTAACACATCAGCTAATCATAAACATTCAGGTATATAAGTGAAAAAGATGAACACATGGTAAAATAAGAAATAAAACAATATAAAGTAAGATTTGATTTTTCGATAATAAAAAATTAAAACAAACAACTGATGTGATAAACATTACAAAATCATAACAATTAAACGCCTCATACCCGGAGTTAAGGAAAAAACTTATAGGATTTACAATTTTTTTTTAAACAAAAACATGAGAAAGAAAGATTGAATAAGGAAAAAGTGTAACAAAAAATAATTTAGACAATGGAATTTAATTGGAGAGAAAATGTGGCGGGAGAGGAGACAGGTGCGACAAATATGACGTGGAACATGTAATAGATATGTAGAGATTTGATATATATGAAGAAAATGTATGAATGAGTTTTTTAGTTATATATGTGCGGTGGAGAGTAAAATGCCCACATTTGAGATTGGTTCACTCAACATATATGTTTCAGATTTGAGGCTTCACTTACCTTCCTGATAAGTTATGCGTATATTACATAGAAACAATAGATTATTAATTAATGTATATATTAACGCCAAAAAATATACGACAAGAGAAATCATGTTACATGAATTGACGCATGTTATTGTTACAATTGGGTATATTGTATCCACTCTTGTACAAAAAGAAACGGAATACGAGAAATCGTATCACTATAACTCGGAAAACGAGTTGTCAAATTGCATAACACGAAAAACAATCCCCATAACGAGGTAAACGGACCCATCATTATATTTAAAAAAAAATTGATCTTTCTGTTTTAAATTGAGAAAATTATGACCATCATAATATGAGGGTACATTCGTATTCTGGAAATTGACAGTAAGATATATGATATACTACGTTGATTTCTTTTAATAATTTCTAGTGACCGGGGATGATCTATAAAACCATCTACGACAATTCAAGTTATAATACATATAATTATCGTTTAATATTTTAATTAATTATCATGTACTATATTTGGTTCTGAAATATATAATTAGTGCTAGCATAATTTTCAAAATTGTGAAGTATCCCATGTAAAATAAGATGAATGTATAACATCATATTAGATCACTTTTTTATAAAAAAAAACAATTGTACACGGTTGTAATAATCGTTAATCGCTCATTTTGACTTATAGATTTATTTAATTTGATTGTATATTACTTAATACTCGTATATCAATGATTTCTTGTATTACTTAAATAGTTATTATGAATAATTGTTAAATTCGGTCTAAATCAATCAAATTCAATACTAGATATTTACATGAATATTATAATCTTAAATAGATTAAGTATAATATGTGATAAATTCATGCAATTAACAATGATTACATTATGCAATTTACTTTTATTATGTAAAAAACATACATGGTTATTATATTTGAGATGTGTTAATATTAATATTATATTAGATCTTATTTTAATCGAATCCTCATTTTTTACTATTCTATTGTTTTGAATTTGAATTATGTTTAAAACAATAACTTTTAGCATGACTTGACAATAATCATTGGAATGTAAAATGTAAATAAATGTTAAATCATTTTTTGAAGTAAAAAACATCAAAAAGGTTTATATTTCAACTTTTTGTAAAAATATCATTTGTATTTATTTTTCTTGTAAAAAATTGTTAATTTTATATAAAACAAAACATAAATGTAATCCCTTTATAAAAAAAACATTATTAAAAGTTGTTTTGTGTTGCAAATCATATAAGAAAGTTGCATTCGGTTGTTTTAAGTTGCAAACTGTTTTTTTATTTTAAAATATTCGAATATTCTTGTACCGTTAATGTAAATTATTTTCTGTATTTTACTTCATTTTCTTTCTTTAGTTTTCTACTGGTAGTATTTGTATAAATTATTTTATTTTTAGTTTTAGTTTTATTATTTATTATCTTTTATTTTCTATTTGTTATTATATTGTATATATTATTTCTGCTCTAGCTTTTTCTTAGCACGAACTTCTGTGCCAAATCCATTACAGGTATTACTTCTTATCTCTCAATCTACTTCTTTTACTGTTGTTGAACCCAAGTGGTTGTTAGGGTTGAGTAAGGGATTGTAGATCCACAATCTCTACCCTAGGTCTTAGAGCCAAAGAACGAATCTACAACTTTCTTGACCTCTCAGCCTGTACATAATTATCTTTTAGACAAAGAAGTAGTATGATTGAAACAGTGAGTGATCACACAACTCTGCCTCCTCTAAAGTAGAATTGAACATATAATGAGGCATCTATCAGTCCATTTCTATCCTCCCAACAGGGTATGGACATTGAAATGGCCTATGAACCGTTTCTAGAGACATTCTCTCAACCTCATGAATCTATTGAAATTCACCACAGGGTCATGACACTTTGTATTGAGTCAAACACTCTCTCATTACTCACAATGAGAGAAAACATACCATTAGATGAAACTCAGGACACAGTGAGAGCAGAGCACCTGCAACTGGTTACAGTGTCTACCATTGTTATGGTAGAAGTCCATTCACAGACATCAGAGGAAAAATCTGATTCTTTGCCAAATTTAATAGAATCATTGTATCCCCTCCCAGAGGGAACATCTCTGGCTCCCTTAAGGAATTTTTCACTCGCAGATTTATCTGGATAAAGTGGAAGGCAACTTGTTCAGTCTATCATTGAAGCAATTCAGAGTTCAAATCCAAATGATTTGATAGATGTGACTGAGGATCGAGATTTGCGAACTCCCATTGCACAATCACTGGCCTCTCTTAAAGAGGCTATGGTGATTTTCAATGCACGTACCGATCAAAAAAGAACAAACAGACAACTATGTTGAGTGATGTGAGTCAAACACTGAGTGAAACACATGCACGTGAGATGAGTGATACACTTACAAGAGAAATTCAAGTAAGTGCACACACAGACACATACACTGCAATGTAGTTAGCTCAATTAGCCGATCTACAAGAACAACTATCTAAAACCCAGGCTGATGAAGAACTTTTGCAAGCACACGTGGCTAAATGGTCTCCTTCTTCCACATCGGTCAACAATCAACTGGGACTGCTCAAAGAAAACTTGAAGACAAATTTACTCCCCAAGATTAACTCCATTCAATAATCTCAACTCCGATTGGATTCAGAAACTCAAAAGGTTACATTTGTAGAGAATTCCTCAACTAAGGGGGAGAAACTAGGAAGAGGGAGTTGAAAAAGGTATAAAAGGAAAATGAGGAGTTTCAGGGTATAAAATGGAGCTTAGGTAAATCAAGACATGATCAATGTTATCATATGTTCAGTCTAGAGGAACATCTGTCATGTATTTATCATTACTGGTGGAATTTGGAAATGTCATATTTGATACATAACTTTTTATTATTTACTTAGTCCTAAGAGTCTTGTATTTTTCTTATTTATTAGTTGAGTGATTCTCTAGGTATCTATTTGTTATTCTCTAACAAACAAATAGGGGAAGATTGAAAGGCATATGCATTAGCCTATTTGTAAACATCAAGGATTCGACTCAACTTAAAGAAGAATGTAATAAGTAAATAATATATAAACCGTCAAAGGAATCTCAGAAGATATTATCAGTCAAATTGAATGAAGATTAAAGTCAATCTACAAACTTGGAGTAATTCTATATTGAAAGAAGTTCATTTATTTGATCAAGTCTCAGTGAAGTATTCAAAAAAATGGATCTATTAAAGTGACAGGGATTTCAGAAGTGTGACAAGAGTTTACAGGTTACAGGGGTTGATAAAGGGAAAAAAAAAGGGACCACAACTTCAAGTCAAGAAATGAAGAACAATCATTGCAGTTAGTCACTCATGAACCAGACAGTACATCGAGTGTCAACATTATACAGTGAAAGTTCGTCATTATTTCCAGTGGTTCCAAGAATGATATTACTGATAGTCCTGATGTATTACCGGTTCACAAATAGTCTTACTGATAGTCTTACCGGTTCACAGATAGTCTTATCGGTTCACATATTGACTTGATGGTGTATTACTGGTTCAATGTTGTCTTACCGATCGTCATGTCAGTTCAGTGAAAGTCCTACCGATAGTCATTGCAAGTCATTCAGCACAGTCTTTCTACTAAAGTCAATTGGCGTACAAAAGATAAAAAAAAATCAGTAAAGGGGTACACATCAATTAAATCAAGACAGAAGATTTAAAAAGTGACATCTCTTCTTCTCTCTATGTCTTTAAGAACACAACTCTCGAGCTATCAACATAAAACTAGTGAATTAATTCTTGATCTGATTGTAACATTTATTCTACTAGAAATTATTGTTGTGTGACTATCTAGCCGATCATCATCCCTAGAAATTATTTCGAACTGCTTTTTAGTATTCGATCTTTTTATTACAAATATAGTTAAATTCATGTCGAATTTATTCTAATTTGTTTTAATTAGTTTGATTATCATTCCCTGCAATCTCTACTGTAATTGTAACATCTTTCAAGTTTAATATTAGTTATATTTAACTTGAATCTTGTTTCATTTTATTCCGCATATATGTGTTCTTGAATTATTATATCACGAACAGAACACATTCAAGAAAACAGTATAGCTTGTATTCAACCTCACTTATACAAACATATCAGGATGTAACAGATTTTAATGGATTAAAATAATTTATGGATTTTACAAAATTGTTGATGATTTTAATTAAACGCGAATTCTTACTATTGATGTAAAATTTTGTAGAATGGTTATAGGGTCTAACAAATTTTAGAACATTTATGACAAATTCACTAAAATCTTGTATATTTTTGTCTGATTACCAAAATTTATAAAATATACTAGCAAATCTAATAAAATTCACCATTTTATTTAACTTAAAAAACATGGATTTTTAAATGATACTAGATTTTAATAGATTTTTAAATTCAAACTAACTTCACTAGGATTTAAAAAATATTTTAAAATCCTAATTAAGTATATCTAAATTTAAAAAATATTTTACAAACCAAATTTAATATTCCCATATTTAAAAAAAAAAAAAATCTAAATCGAATATCACTGAATTTCTGAAGTCCAAGAAAATTCTTTAATATCTCAAATGAATACACACGAAAATTCAAGATCAAAAGAAAAATTAAACAAAAATAAAATTTTAGTTAGTTGTCATCTCAAATATTCATATATTCATTCAAACATAGTACTCCCTTTTATTTTTTTACACTTTCTTTTTTGGTATGTATCACTCATTTTTTTACATACCAAAAATAGTAACATTTTATAATATAAAATTCAATCACATTCACTACTTTTCTCCACTAAACCTACTTTATACCCATTTTATACATTAAATATTTATTGGTCCAATCACTTTACTCATTTTTCTTATTTTTCTATATTAATTTACACTTTTTCTAAACATCTGTGTAGTCTTCTTAATGTAAAAAATTGAGGGGAAGGAGGGAGTAATTAGCAAGTGTGAGCCAAATTTAACAAAAAAGAATCCAACTTTAAACCGGAATAATCCGAAACACAACTACTTGCGACTCTTTTTGGCTCTTGGTGTGATGAATCATGAACATACGTAGAGAGAGTCAAACTTGATGACAACTGCGAACAGATATGGTTTGAAATAGGAGTTTCCTTGTTGGACTTGTATGTCTCGCAAAATATGTAACGTGGGCTTTCTGAAATTTTATCTTTTGTGATTGTGAAAGTGAGATATGATAAAATGTTGTTAAATTAATACTCGATAGCATGATAAAAATAAAATTTTGAATATAAGTTTTTTATACCAACATAATAGCGATAGTATAAATTTAACTTCGATTAATTAATAATTTCAATAAATTAATAGAATTTGTCGATCTTCAATTCCAACTGAACTCATAAAACAATTTAATAACGTTTAAAAAATCTTGTATATCTAGAAATATTAAATTTATTTCTATATTTATACATTTAATCTCGAATCTTTAAGATCCTGATTCCGCTACAGATAAGAGTATTTTTCGTAAATATTACATGATATATTAGTACATTACATTTCCTCGCTTAGAGTATCTTCAACGGTATTTTTGTAAAAGGTCTACTAAATATTGATTATGTAAAATATGGTAATAGTTGGTCCTTAGCAAAGACGTTAAAAGGCTTATTATGGATCTCCCCGAATGAGATTTATCTGGTATCTCGGCTGAGAGGTACAAAGAGTGCTAGACGGGTAATAGATCCAATGAGGTCCAGCCTGTAGTCTAGTCTCTGGAAGGTCATAATGGCCTTCGAAAGAGGGAGAAATCCCGCTTGCTTATTAACTTAGCAAAAAAAAAAAATGGTAATAGTTGACGTGTAATTTTGCTACAGGTTCGTGGAGGTTTAGCATATATAACCAATATGATGAGATTGTCTAAATTTTTAGCTAACGGTGATGTTCGTGACAAAAATTTCCAACATTTTTTATAATATAAATAATTTATATTTAAGGCATATTATGTGGATTTTTAGCTAAAGGTTTATTAGCATTGGAGATGCTCTTACCTAGGGGTGATCACGGTTCGGTTAAATCACATAATCTGCAAAAATTGATATGATTTTGAATCGATCTGAACCGAAACCAAAATATGATTCGTGGGTCCGGTTCAACTACTTTAAAATTTTGCGGGTTGTGAGTTGGTTTCGGTTCACGATTTAGTTTGAATATTTTAAAAACTGTCAAATTATTTGATTTAGTTTAATATGTAATCTGAACCAAATCAGACCGCGATCCCCTGCTCTTACCTACCAAGCAATTAAACGATGGCTGAAAAATTTGGGTAGTGTATAATTGATGAAACGAGTACATAATTTTAATTGATTGAAAATGTAGAGGGAGGAGGGCACATGAACTTATTTACTATAAAATTGCTATATTTTGATATATGTTGGATGCTGGCCACGGGCCAGGGCACGTTGGATAATGGATAATAGCACTAAACAGTCGAAGAAGTACGAGGTCAAAACACAATGGCCTTGCCCTCTTCATCTAAATAATCGGTGGAAACATCAACCGATATTTGCGGTTGAGTTAAAGACTCCCAAAAATAAATTTATTAGTGTTAATTTGTATAGTTAAATCCAAACAATTTGGGCTCACTTAAACATTTTTTAAAAAGTGACTTGTCTTTTTCGTTCAGTTATTTGTCGTAAATTCTTGGTATTTCGAGAATTGAAAATACTATAAATTTAAAAAATTCATTTTTTTATTCACGTAATTTATGTTCTTTCTTTGCTCCCTACGCATATTGGCAAACTGTATCTAGTATCCCGTTTATAAAAAGGCAAAAAATTGAATTTTATCTTACACATCACAATTCACAAGTTCATAGTTATCCTTGTAGAAAAATGAAATTTACCATAGTTATCCCGTTTATTTTTTTATTAATTTATTATACAGCATACTGCCAATTGTTTTCCAATACCAAAACAGCTAGATATGGTAAATGACCAAAAAATAATAATAAATAAATTGTCTTATACGGCTAATCACACATTAAACTCGCAAGATTTCTGAGTCCGGGTGGGTCCCAAGAAACGTCCAAGTAGGCCCAGTGGGACCGACCCTGGATTGGCTCATGCTGCTAATTAAAACCAAAGGAACTTGTACGCATTATTTAAATGCTAACCACACTAACCACAGATTTGTGCACATAATAAATAGTGTTGAAACAAAGACAAGCCAAAACCAGTTCCAAAGATCCTTAAACAATATGTGCATTGCAGTGTTTTTATGGCAATCCCATCCTCTGTACCCTTTTCTTCTCCTTCTCAACAGAGATGAGTACCACAACAGGCATGTCACTACTTTGCATCTTATATTTTTTTTCGAAATTTTGTTCAACCATAGTCACAACACTTTCAACGTAAATTTATCGTTTTCGTTGTTGTTGTTGAGTAACCAGTCGCTCTAAAACCTCAAGGTGTTAGAGGAAGATACTTTCCAGAATCATATATTATTCTAACAGTTGTTGTTGTTGTTTTCGTCGTTGTTGTTGTGTAATATAATTTGTGTGATTTGATATTTAGGCCGACGAAAGCGACGGGATGGTGGGAAGGAGGTGAAATACTAGGAGGGAGAGATGAGGTAGGAGGAGGGACATGGTTGGCATGTTCTAAAGAAGGGAGATTTGCTTTTCTTACAAATGTTCTGGAGCTTCATGCTTCCCCTGAGGCCAAAACCAGAGGAGACTTGCCTATCCGTTTCTTAGAGGTTTATATGCTAAATATACTGTCAATTGCACAACATGCATCCGGAGAAACTCCGAATCTATATAAATAAATTATTAATGAACATTAACATAATTTAAGTTTTCGGATAAATTGTTTAGAGTAGTTTAATTAACTTCTTTTTACTATTTTTAGTCTAATTCGAGCTCTTATGATCACAGAGCAAGAAGAGTCCCAAGGCATTTGCTGAAGAATTGGTGAAGGAGGCGCATGAGTACAACGGATTCAATCTCATAATGGTTGATCTTCTGTCGAAGAGCATGTTCTACATCTCTAACAGGCCGAAAGGGGAAGCTGTCTTGATTCATGAGGTTAAGCCAGGAATACATGTGCTCTCGAATGCAAAGCTGGACTCTCCTTGGCCAAAGGTTAGATTGCATAACGGTTACCCAAAATCGAAATATTCCAATGTTTTACTTTGTCTCATTTCGTGCATTGTTGACACAAATTATTTTATTTCACCTTAATTTTTCTTAATTAGGCCCAGCGTTTGGTGCTCAAGTTCAAGAAGCTAATCGAGGCACATGGCGAAGGAGATGATATCTCGATGGAAGAACTGGCTGAGAAACTAATGAAGGACAAGGAGAAAGTAGCTGATGAGAGCAAATTACCTCACATTTGTTCACTTGATTGGGAGTACAGTCTTAGCTCTATATTTGTTGAAGTAGACACCCCATTGGTAAATACATTTGTTGGTTTTTTTTAAACTAATGACCATTCAACTAAATTTTTTCGGACTGAAAATTCGTTACAGTATAATTCTGACAACGAATTTTCACAAATGTAGTAAAATCTAAGCCGAACGGATTATTTAGGTTCATACTGAATTCAGTTTTCGGGGTATGATGTGCAGGGATGCTATGGCACCAGAAGTACTGCTGGTATAAAAGTAAAAGCCAACGGAGAAGTCTGCTTTCATGAGATGTATCTGGAGAACAGCAAATGGGAAGCGCAGACTGTTAATTACCACATTCAAAGGAATGATCAGAAGATTAAGCAAATTTGGTAGTGTGCTAGACTGCTAGTACTAAATAGTCTAAACTAAGTTGCTGCTCCTGTATGATCACTTGATACTTCTTGTATTTTGCATTTGTTTTGAATGCCGTATTTGTCAATTGAAAAAATATAATTAGTCCTCACTTAGGACTTTGGAGATTTAAATCTAAGCGTTTTTTGGACTACGTTTTTCTTTTTTAATTGCCTTGATCCTTTCGGAGACTTTGAAACATTTTAAAATTGTACTAACTTTTACGGAATTTAATTTTTAACTAGCGTTTTTTTGCCCGTGCTGGCTTCCGATTTTATTTATTTATTAACTATATCACATTCTTTTGATTTATTTAATGATTAAACCTATAATTATAATTTATAGGTAGAAATTCGTTTTGTAATTGTTTGTTTTTTTCCACGATAAATTAATCTTTTTGCTTGCAACATTTGACCTTGAGTTTACTTGTTGTTAGGAGGTGGGTTTGATGTTGATAAAAGTATTAAAATATTTATAAATTCTTTTTTTATAGAATATATTTAAGATTTTGATTTTGGATTTGAAGGTGTCTTTCGAAATACGACGGTAACTCATAATCTGGATAGGAGCTTTATGAAGATATAAGATGTGTTTGAAAGATGTTCAAGAAATTTTTAAATTTGTAAATCTTGATTCAAATTGTATGACTCAATTAAGTCAATGACTATCTTTATTTTAGAGAAAACAAAAGTGATTTATTAGTAGATGTATATGAATATTAATATAAAATTTGATTTGATAAACTATGTATATTTTATTTTTATTTTAGAAAAAAGAAGTTATACTTATAAATAAATATAATTATTTTCAAAACTCACCATTTAAGTATCAAAAAATCTTGGTCAATCTAATAAATTATTCAAAATTTTAATTTTGATTTTTTTATCAAAAAAAGATCCAAGATGGTTTATTTTCTTTTTTAACATAATTTTGTGATGATTAGATAACTTAGGTGATAAATATTTATATTTTGTCGTCTGATTGATGTACCAATTAAATAATAAAAAATACTATATGATTAAGCATTAAGAAATTAAAACTAAGAAATTTTCATCGTACAGTGGAATCTTACACATGCATATATCATTGATTTATAGAAGAAAAATATGTATATTGAGATTAAAAAAATTAAATTAAGTTAATTCAATTTGAATTATATTAAAATAAAAATTGAATATTGATTTGATAGTGTTGAAGAAAGAGAAAATAAATTGAGAAGATCAAAAAAAGGAATAGAAATTTTTTGGAGATCTAATTTTTGGATATATCAAATGTAACGATGCTAATGTGCATAACTTAATTTGTTTGTAGTAATCTAAAATTTGATTTCAAAACTTGTCATTAGTGAAGAAAACAATAAAATGCATGATTGTGATAACCATATTTAATTAATAATATTAATGATTACATTTATAATAATGCTGACGTGGATTTTTTTAAAATTTAAAAAGTTGAGAGAATATTAAAATTGTATATTTAGTTGATAAAATAAATGAAAAGAAAATAAGAGTTCTACATTTTAATTTAAAGAAACTTTCATATCCTATAAGTATTATCTTCTATATAAATTAGAGGGGAAAGCTTAAAAATTGATTTTTAATATATGTAAAACATAGAGATAAATTAAATGCGGGTTTTTTTAAAACTTAAAAATGATTTTTAATAGAGAAATTATCAAAAATACTATTTTTGTTAAGTTTTTTTACAATTTTACCATCTTCTGAAAATATTTGCAAAAATACGGTGTACAACTACTTTCAACCATCTGCAACTGCAATCAAAATCAACCACAGATGCAACCAAAAATACGGTCCGCAACCAACGCAACCAAATGCAACCTTTTAAAAAATGATTGAAAAACAATTGAGAATTCAAAAAAATTGTTAGTTAGATGTTTGGTAAGCTTGTGGTCTTGATTAAGCCGTTCCTTAACCTTTGGGGTTCAATATTTGGTTTTAGAAAGATTAAGAATGACGAATAATCCGTATACGGACTTAGGGTTTATGGTTGTTTACGACCCTAAAATTAGGACGTCGGAAAAAAATCAATTTTGATTTAAAAGCTGCATATGTGGTTGATTTTGGTTGCAGTTGCAGATATGGTTGAAAGTAGTTGCAGACCGTATTTTTGCAAATATTTTCAAAAATTTGATATTTTTGCAAAAAAAATTTAAAACACATAGTATTTTTGCAAAAAAAAAATTGGGTTATGAAAAAAAGCCCTTTTTAATATATATATATACAAAACATATAGATAAATTAAATATGAGTTTTTTTAAAAAAAAATATGAGAATATAATTTCTAATAATTTTTTAGGAAAATATTAAAATTATAATATGATTTCAAGATAAATTTTAGAACTTAAAAAATAATATATGTGAGAATATTAAGATGGTAACTTTGAGTTCAAGAGAAAGTTTAAGAAAATATCAACATGATAATTTGACTTGAAGATAAATTTCAGAAAAATATTAAAATAATTTTTAATTTAAGAAAAAATTTAGGAAAATATAAGATAATTAAAATTGTTTGACAAAAATATACTATATGATAATTTGATATCCATTAGTACTAAATTTGGGCCCAATGAAAAACGTAACGATCCCGCCCAAAAGGAAACGCTACAATATTTTCATTTACCCTCCGCCACTTAATTGAAATTTCAATTTCCCCCTCTTAACCCTCCCCCCAGCCCCCCCTTATATCTCCCTCCCCCAGTCTCTCTCTCGATTCACACAATACACTCTCTCCCAGTCTCTCTCTCTCGCAGTCTCTTTCTCTCTCGCTGAAACCCTAGTTTTTATCTCTCTCGCTAATTAGGTAACTTCCCGTCGTTTTCACCTCAATTCCTCTCTATTCTCTCTTCTCCTTACGATTATTGTGTTAATTACTGCTTTAATTGAGATTAATTTGTGTTTTTTTAACAGTTTTCGGTATGAAAGGAGGTAGATCTAAAGCTGGATCCAAAAACGACGACAAGTGCGTTTCAACTTTTAACTGTATCTATATGTGTGTAATTGTGTGTATATGTTTGGTGAATTAGGGTTTAATTTGTGTTTTAATTGTGTTTATAGGCTATCTGTGAAGCAAAAGAAGGTCAAAAAGACTAAGGACCCTAACAAGCCTAAGAGGCCTCCTAGTGCTTTCTTCGTCTTCATGTACGTCGATGCCTTGCTTATTTATTTGATTTTTCTTTTTGTAGTTTAAATTAGGGTTTAATTTGTGTTTGTTTCGGAGTTTTCGATGTGTTTTGACTTGAGTTGTTGTGGTTTTATAGGGAAGGTTTTAGGAAGCAGTTTAAGGAGAAGAATCCTGCAGTTAAAGGAGTTGCTGCCGTAAGTTGTGTTTATAACTGTTTGATTTGAGATTACGTATCTTTGATTTATTTATGTTGATTTTGTCGTTATGTTTTAATTTTTGGAATTAATTGAATTATAGATGGGGAAAGCTGGTGGAGATAGGTGGAGAGCAATGTCTGATGAAGTGAGTAATTGTTTATTTGAATTGACTTTAATTTACGTTGTTATCTATTTGTTGTGTTATTAATTGTGAATCTGTTTGTGATGTTTAGGACAAGGCTCAGTTTGTGACTATTGCTGAGCAAAGGAAGAAGGATTATGAAGCGAGTATGAGAGCCTATGAGAAGAAGCAGGTAAACTATATTTTACGTTTGTGTAACTGTTTGTTAGTTTTAGTGATTTTGTTGGGGGAGTAATTTGAATTGAAACTTAATTTAGGCTGGAGGGAACGATGAAGAGGAGTCTGACAAGTCGAAGTCCGAGGTTAATGATGATGATGAGGATGGTAGTGATGAGGTGCGTGTTGAATTTTATGTATTTTGATTTAGTAGAGTGCAGACTTGAAACTTGTGCTTTTACTTATTACTTTGTGTCATTATTTTGCAGGGAGAGGATGATGATTAAGCTGGTGCTGGGATGTAAGATGGCAAGCGAGCTCGATGTTGCTGTCTATGTTATGTTGATTACTTTTACTAGATACTTTGGTACTATGATTATCTGTTAGTGGCGGCCTTTGTTGCCCCTCGTATCTTTATGTTTTAGTCCTTTGACTAGACTAGTAGTGTGCACAGGATTTTTATTTAGCTTCAAAATCCTGCTTAAAACTGTCATATAGCAATGAATGTGTTACTTCAGTTTTTAGTTACTCTTTCGTTGCTTGATATATGTTCTTTAGTCGATATCATAGCCTCCTTTTGCCCTTGTTTACGATTTCTGTGTGGATTCTGAATTTGTTGAAAACCCTTTAAAAAATGATTTCCAGACATTTCCAACCGTCTGATTTCAGCCTGACCAAGACCATATTTGGCTAAACAGTGATTTGTCTTGGAAAACTCCTCTACTGCTTTCAGGTGTTCTTAGTCAATGAGTTGCATTCCTTTTTTTCTGTCCTTTGTGAACTTGATTCTGTTGGCTAGGTACTGGTCAGAATATTCATTACTGTTGTAGTGCAAGTTGCATGAAGTGTTTTGGGGAATTGTACTTTAGATTTTAGCAGTGCCAAACAAACTCTGTGTTTACATGTTTCAAATTTCAAAACCCTGTTGACAAATAATGTCAATGATTAACTGTTGAAAAACAATGCAGCAGGGATTGTTTTTACCCTGGTTTCTTTACTTTAAGCTTTTGCGGAAGATATATTTTTCCACTTCATAGCCATCGACTGGCAGTGAACCTTTGATGGTCCTAGCAACAACACAAATTACATTTAATTGTGCATTGTATGCAATTAACAGCTTTGCTGGCCGTTGATTA